>CM014276.1:24429581-24476264 GCA_004135705.1 Alloteropsis semialata | reverse complement strand
TCCAATGTAAGGCACTCGAGTGACGTTGTAGAATCGAGAATATAACATGCCAACTCAACCAAGCTCTTTACAGAAGAGAATCTGACGATCTGCACACGCTTCAGCTTGTCGTGACGGTGCCCCGACATCTTCCTTAGATTTGAGGGATCTTCAAGAAGTGAGATACGCTCCATGCCTTCCGAGCAGACCTAAAGATGAGAAACCAGAATTAGATTAACGATTCTACCGTGCTTACTTAATATCTCTGCAGGATGAACAATGACTTACATTCAAGAAGAATGTCTCCAGTGAAGGAGCAGCATGGAAAAAAGAAATCAGAGAAAAGATGTCATATGTCTGTCCACCAAGAACAATAGTCAATGACTTGAGGTGGAGGAACTTGCTAGGCACCATTGGTGTATTGACTGTCTGCAAAATAAAATGTCATGTTTAACTATATTCTAGTGTATTTCCCGCTATAAAATAAAAATAGGCAGTTGCATTTGTTTATACCTCAGATTCGGAATGTAGGGTCAGAGTTTCAAGATTTGGCATGCTAGACGGAAGCTCAGTACGAGCATAAAAGACAGCACCAGAACATAATGATCTTTCATATCTCTTAATCCGCGATGCTCCCAAAAGCGAGAGTTGTACATTCAGGTCACCTGCAAAGCGAAAACTTGATAGATTCGGAGCTTTGCTCTCTATCTCTACCAACTGTAACCTGATGCAAGTCAACACCTCCAAGTGGCTGAGCTGCTGCAGGCAAGGTATTTTCAGGCAAATGATTCCAATACAATACTTGAGTTCCAACTGCTCCAAGGCAAAAGAACCAGAAAGTAAACATTCTAACTCGTCCCCATCAATACACACTGTACACAGCTCGAGTCTTGTCAAGCTTCTTAAGCAACCAAGTCTGACCGTGGGATGAAAGTTACAGCTGTTAAGGTGAAGATATCGAAGTGAGTCTCCAATTCCATCAGATAAAAGTGTGCACGGGAAGTTGTACATTGCATTCCTTAGAGTTAGAGAAAGGTACAATTCTTCAATACCTGGTTTAATGGCAATATGGAGCCAATTGTCGAGATCAACATGAAAACAGCAATGATTATTTTAACCAGAAGTAACATCAAGCCTGAATGTCTTCACGCCAATTCCAGAGTGTTTTTTCAGAATATGATAAACTGTGTTGGCAAAATCTCTTGATTTTTCATCATTTCTGCCTGCATTGTCATTTAAGCCCAATGTTTCCTCACTAAAAGTGAGGTTGGGACGGCATCTCCAGGAACCTAAAAATGCTCGAGACACACAGGCAGCTTGGGCGGCATATTGCATTGGCATTAGGGAGTGAATATGACACCAGATGTCCTACAAGTGCACGTGGAAGAAAAAAAAAATCAAAAATGGAATTTGTAAACGCAAACGATTACTTCATTTGGAGAACAAAAACAATAGAATTGTAAAGAGTCTTTATCCAAAAAAATAATTGCGCAAAATTAATTTTTACCCAGAAAGCAGTGCGTGGTTACTTCATTTGGTAAAGTGCACTGACCACTGAGTTACAGAGATGAACAGAACAGTGCTTTGGAATGTAACTGTGTAGGATATGCATACAGATTCTCCCAGAAAAGCTCAAAGAATGAGAACATAAGCAATAAGAGAATCTAGGAGCCCCAAAAACACATAGCTAAAGAGTTGGATTTGATCTGGGCCAGTTTTGCATGGCATGTGCTAAATGTGGAATTGGCTAGAAACAAATCACATCTTGAGGGTTTTCTTTAGTTATAGGAAGTCAACTCCTTAACAAGATATAAGGGGATCTACAATTCATGACTCAACATTCCTGCAGGAGTTAAATTCACAACAATGGAATAAACAGTTACTACTCCAGCAACAACACAAGAAGGTTAGCTCATAAAGTTTTGTTTAGGTATTGGAGGTCCACTAAATTGTATGCAATTTATTTAGCATTAAATTGTATGCAATTCAAGCGGGCTTAGTAAGCAATGGAAGTCCTCCATCATGAAAGCCATACCTCTTTGAAACAAGATACTAGAACATGCCACAAATTATTACAAAGACCTTTTTGGTCAGTCTAAAATCCCAAGCTTGACCTTAGACTCAAGCTGTTGGGAGGAATCAGAAAAAATTTCAGCAGAAGAGAATGAGAGACTGACCCAAGAGTTCAGTTTAGAAGAAATTAAAAGGGCAGTCTTCTCCATGGAGACAAACACAGCTCCTGGTCCTGATCACATTCCTGTGGAATTTTATCAAGCCTGCTGGGATATAGTGAAAGAAGAGATATTTAACATGTTTGAAGAATTCTACTCTCAAACCTTGGATATTGGGAGGCTGAATTATGGAACAATAACACTACTGCCCAAGATAAAGGATGCAAGCAGGATTCAACAATATAGACCCATCTGCTTGCTAAATGTCAGCTATAAAATCTTCACCAAAACTCTAATGCTGAGGATGGAAGACTGTATGGGGAGAATAATAAACAAATCCCAAAACGCTTTTATTAAAGGCAGAAACATTATGGATGGAGTGATGAGTTTACATGAGATTCTTCATGACACAAGAGTTAAAAGTAAGGATGGGCTGGTACTAAAACTGGACTTTGAAAAGGCGTATGACAAAATAAGCTGGTCATTCCTATTTCAGTGCATGAGACAGAGAGGGTTTTCAGATAAGTGGTGTAGGTGGATGGAAATGGTCATTAAAAGTGGCACTTTAAGCGTAAAGGTTAATGACCAAATGGGGAAGTACTTTATGTGCGGGAAAGGGGTCAGACAAGGAGACCCTCTTTCCCCTTTACTCTTTAATATTGCAGCTGATGCATTGGCCAGAATGATAAAGACGGCTCAAGAAAATAATATCATAAGAGGTTTAATACCAGAATACATTGATAAAGGAGTGGCGATTCTGCAATATACAGATGATACCATCTTGTGTCTAGCTGATGATGAGGAAGTGGCTAGAAACATGAAACTGCTGTTATATATTTTTGAGGAAATGTCAGGGCTCAAGATAAACTTTAACAAGAGTGAAGTTTTAATGGTGAGTGGAGACACTAACAAGTCAAATTGGTTCTTGGCCAATAAAGTACTTGGGGGTGCCAGTTTCTGGATCCAGACTTCATGTGATGGACTGGATCCCTTTAGATGAAAAATTCTTGAAAAGGCTAGATGGCTGGAAAGGAAGCTCGCTCTCGATTGGAGGAAGGGTTACATTAATTAAAGCATGTCTCAGTAGTATCCCAATATACTACATGTCAATGTACATGATTCCTAAAACAGTGTTAAAAAGACTGGATAGAACAAGGAAGAGGTTTTTTTTTGGCAAGGAGGAGGTTTGAAAAAGAAATATCACTTGGCCAAGTGGGAGAAAATATTGAAACCAAAAAAGAAAGGGGGTCTTGGTATACAAGACCTGAAGAAGATGAATCTAAGCCTTTTGGCTAAATGGTGGTGGAAGTTGGAATGGGGAGAGGGGACGTGGCAGGAGATTGTAAAGAAAAAATACATTAAGAGCTCTTGTGTAGCTCAACTTAAAAGAAAGCCCTCCAACTCCCCAGTGTGGAATGATTTATTAAAAGTCAAAGAGATCTATTTGAAAGGCAGGATCATGGTTGTGGGTAATGGGAAGAAAACAGATTTCTGGAGTGACCGGTGGTGTGGGTCAGTCTCTCTAAAGGAAAAATTTCCTGATCTATTCATTATTTGTAATGAGCAAGAGTGCACGGTTGCCCAGATGGCGCAAAGAAACTGGACAATCACGTTTAGGAGGTGGCTGAATGAACAAGATCAATCCCAAAAAAGAAAATTGGATGATATCCTTATTGCTTTTGCTCTAAACAGGGAAGAGGACATTCCCAGGTGGTCCTGGGATCCGAAAGGAAACTTTTCTGTGAAATCATTATACTCACATTTGTTCGCTAATGAAACGGAGAGATCAAATAAATTCCTATGGAAAGCAAAGCTTCCACATAAGATCAAGATCTTTATGTGGCTGGCCCTACAACAAGCAATCTTAACTAAAGACAATCTTTTGAAAAGAAAATGGCAAGGAAACAGCAAATGTATGTTTTGTCAGGAAAATGAATCTGTTAACCATCTTCTCTTTGATTGCTCTTTGGCAAAGTTTACATGGAGCCTGGTGGCCCTGGTAGTGGGGGCTCCTTGTAGACCAAATTGTTTTGAACAATTCTGGGTTTGGGCAAACTTGTACATGCGAGGAGGTGAAAAATTTCACATGATAGGCCTTGCAGGCATTTGCTGGGCGCTGTGGAGAGCAAGAAACAATGCATGTTTTGAACGAAAACTTACCAGATCTCCTACTGAGATCATTTGTTTAGCCTCATCTTTTATCTACTTTTGGGCAGAATTACAAAATGATGACGACAGGAAGACACTGGAAGCAGGAGCTGAAGCACTCAAGGACACAGCACTGGCGTTACATCCTCAAGAGGCGGACACAGAAGATACAGGGACGGTTCTGCTGCAGTAGGAGGGTCTCTGATGAATCGAGGAAGACCGCATGTCGCTGGCGTCGACGTGCGCGGTTGCGTTGCTGTAGTTGGTTAGAGTACCATGTTGCCCATTACTCTGTAATCAGCCCTCAGTTGCTGAACTTCGGTTGTCTGACTTGGAGGGTCGTTCACTCTTTTGCACGCCATGAACCTTTTAACCATGTAAGTTCGTTGCTTTCCCAGTAATGAAATCAGGGCCTTGACCCGTGTTGGAAAAAAAAAGCCGTACCTCTGGCAGATTTGGTCCTGAGTGTCCTGTTATTCTTTTTTTTTTAGCGACCGTGCCTTAGCACGTTTTTCATTAAGAAGAAGGGGATAAAGGAAGTGTTCGTTACAGGCAGTCATCCAAGCGAGATGACTAAGAAAGCCTGGGCAAGAAAGGAAAAGCTAGGTGTTACAGGATTACAACGGCGCGACCTAAGGAAACTGGCACAAGAGGGGGTGTGAAGAGTCCGCCATCTGGCAAAGGAAGGAATCCTGCCAACGACCAAATGTTGATGTCGTCTAGAATGTGTCTGTAGAGTTCAGAGCTAGACCTGCCACGTCCATTGAACACCCTGGCATTTCGTTCCAACCATAAGGACCAAACCACCAGAACAACCATCGTATCCATAATTTTGCGGAGGATTTTGGGAATTCTTCTTCGGGAGCGTACCCACCAGTCCGCCAGGGAAAGTTCAGTTGGGTTCGGCGTCAGAGTTTGAGCACCAACCCAAAGCAGTAACATGTGCCATACTTGACGGCTGAAAGAGCAACCTAGCAGAAGATGTGTTACCGTTTCAGATTCTTGACAGCACAGGGAGCAGGTGTCGACCTCTTGAAGCCCATGGCGCTTCCGTCTAGCCGCGGTCCAACAACAGTCATGCAGTGCTGTCCATACAAAAAATTTGCACTTCGCCGGCGCCCTCGATTTCCATAACACCTTTGCGCCCGGGATTGCATACTGTCCCATAAAGAAAGCTCTATAAGCTGAGGCCGTGGTGAAATTCCCATCCACAGTCCATTTCCAAATGAACCTGTCACGAATTCCCACCTCAAGAGCATAATCCTGTAGCCGTTCCCAGAGGTCGAGGTAGTCCAGGATCACCTGAACCGTAAGAGCCCCCGAGATGTCACGCGTCCATCTCCGGTTTTGTAAAGCATCACGCACCGTTCTGGTGTTTTTGACTCGAGGACCGACTGCTTGTAGCAGACAAGGAGCAATGTCCGCTATCGATTTACCATCAAGCCATTTGTCAGCCCAGAAAAGAGTTCTAGTGCCATCACCGACCTGGACCGAGATGGACGAATGGAACATGGCTGCAACCTGAGGTTCCACTTCATCTGGCAGTGAGAGCCATGGCTTATTGTCCTCCATCCGTTTAGCCCATAGCCACCTCATCCTGAGAGCGTGACCAAAGATCACCAGGTTCGGTATTCCAAGACCTCCCAGGTCAGGAGGTCTACATACCTTGGGCCAAGCAAGAAGACAGTGACCTCCAGAAACGGCCGCGGTACCTCTCCATAGGAAAGCTCTTCGCCTCTTATCAATTTGTGATATCGCCCATGGTGAGAGTGCAACAGCAACAGCCGTATGAATAGGAATAGCAGACATCTTTACTTTGACAAGGACACCACGGCCGGCCTTGGTCATCAGATGTGCTTTCCAGGTCGGGAGGCCTGATGCTATTTTGTCCACCAGAGGCATTAGGTCCTTCCTTTTCAGCTTGTTGATGGAGAGGGGAATGCCGAGATATCTGCAAGGGAATGGTTCGAGCTGACCTGGGAAAAAATGCATGAGCACCGCCGTCTGGTCCAGGCTGCATTGGATCGGTGAGATGAGGCACTTGTTGGGGTTTATATGCAATCCTGAGGCCGAACCGAATAGCTCGAGAAGTACTCTTGTTAGTGCCAGGTCCTGTTGCACCGGCGACAGGAACAAAACCACATCATCAGCATACAGGTAGGTGCGCTCTTTAATCCTGTCCGTTCCCAAAGGAAGGAGCAGTCCTGCCCTGTCTGCTAGATGTAGCATGGAATTCAGGGCTTCCATAACCAGGACGAAAAGCATGGGCGAGAGGGGATCCCCCTGCCGGAGTCCTCTGGCATGACAAATCCGGCGACCAGGTAAACCATTCAGAACTATTTTGGTGCTGGCCGTGGACAACAGCAGGCTGATCCAATCAAGCCATCTCGTCGTGAACCCCATGTGCTTCAGAACCCGCAGAAGGAAAGACCAGTTCACCGTATCAAACGCCTTCGCAATGACCACCTTGATCAGTGCTGCCGGCTTCTTGGTCCGATGGAGCAGTTTTGCTGTCAGTTGGACAGCTCTGAAATTGTCGTGAATGAGCCTCCCTCGGATGAAAGCGCTTTGGTTTTCCCGTACCAGTAGAGGAAGCTGTGTAGCAAGCCTGTTGGATAGGACTTTAGTAACCAACTTAGAGAAGCTGTGCACCAAGCTTATAGGTCTATAGTCCCCGATCGCAGCGGCATCCTGCTTCTTGCGCAACAGAACCATATAGGCCTGATTCACCAGGTATAAACTGCGCCCATCCACTGACCATAATGCCTGGAAGGCTCTCATTATATCTGTTTTGATGATGGGCCAAGCGATCCTGTAGAAAAGCCCCGTGAAGCCGTCTGGACCAGGCGCCTTATCCCCCGGCAATTCTTGTATCACTTTCCAGACCTCTTCCTCGGAGAAACAATGGTCCAAGCTTGCCATGTCCACTGAAGGGATGCCCAACCTGTCCAGATCAAGAGAAATGGTGGGTGGTGCCTGAGTTCCAATCAAATTGTCATAATGTTGGAAAATCGCCTCGGCCTTGGCTTCCTCGTGTACCAGCTCGACTTCTCCCACCCTGAGGGATGGAATGATGTTTTTCCGGTTGCGGTGACACGCTTGTAGGTGGAAGAATTTGGTATTAGCGTCACCTTCGGCCAAGTAGGTGATCCGGGAACGTTGGCGCATGATGGTACGAAGAAGGGACGCTAAACCAAGACATTTCAGTTTCATCTTGTTGCGTAGGTTTCGCTCATGGGAAGCCAGCATCCTTGTATCTTGGGCCTGATCGAACCGGAGGACCAGCTCCTTGGCGATGGCCAGCTGCAGCCGGATACCCCCAACGTGTTTCGCGCTCCAGCGCTTAAGAGCAATGGCCGTGTTTCGGAGCTTGTAGTCCAGTGTCCGAAACGCGTCCACCTCCGAGTGTTGCCAAGGGCAAGTCCAGGCCTGCCTGATGGTGTCCAGGCAGCCATCATACAGCGGCCAGATGTTTTCGAAGCGAAACCGTTGGAAGGAGGCGTAAGAGCAGCAGGTCTGAAGGAGTAACGGCGCATGATCCGAATGCTCTGAAGATAACGCACGCAGGCCATGATCAGTGAAGGTTGAGAGCCAGTCTTCGGTGACAAATACCCGATCTATGCGTTCCAGAGTCGGCGCATCACGCTCATTGCTCCAGGTGAAGAGACGGCCCTGGAGATGCAGTTCCTGTAATTCCAGGTCATCCAGGAAACGACGAAAACGAGACATCATGCGACGGTTTAGGCGGTCGTTGTTCTTATCTTCAGCCTTGTAAATGAGGTTGAAATCGCCACAAATCATCCAGGTGCCGGAACGGCCACTGCCTATTTCTCGTAGCTCTTCAAGGAAGCTGATCTTGCCAGCATCAGCGTGAGGGCCATACACACAGGTGAGAAGCCAGCTTTCCCCAGAGGACAACAGCTTAACCCGTGCAGTCACGGAGTGAGCGCGAATGGATGTATTGGAAACCTCCCAGGTGTCCCGTTTCCAGGCAAGCAGGACCCCCCCGGCCGTATTGATCGCAGGCAAATGCACGAAATCAAAAGAAGTACCGAGCAGGTCCATCACTAACGCATCATCGCAGTTGGCAAGTTTGGTTTCTTGGAGAGAGAGAAGAGAGATACGTTCCTGCGCGACCAGCTCACGGACCACACAGCGCTTGGCCCGTGCATTGAGCCCTCGGACATTCCAGACTAAAACATTTTCCCCATTCATCTTTACAAAAGTTCGCGACCGCAACAGAGCAAGAGTAAGAGCCTAAGGCTCGGATTCCACCAGAGCGGCCGAGAAGGTCGGCCCTCCATCAGGGAACAATGTCTCAAGAGCTTCGCATTGAGAGGCGGACATTGTGGCCTTGAAGACCTCTAGGAAGCGTTGGAAAGCAGCAGCGTCCGGAGGTTCGGCCTTCGACGTGATGCCCAGGCGTTTCATCAAAACATTTTGGGCCTGTAGCGCCGGTTTTGAAGCTCGGTTGTGCGACTTCTTGGCCAGCCGCTCGCTTCGACGGATGGCCGGTGTCATGCACGGCGACCGCGGGCGGCGCGTCCTTCGGCGTGGGGGAGATCGCTGGAGCGCCGGTGGCGGGCTGGCTCTGCACAACGAATGTGCAAAATGAGAAGCGGTATCTCGCACTGGCGTATCAGTATCAGGCGGGAAATGCAAGGGGAGGATCGGCCGTGATCCCCTGGTAGCAGAAACAAATTCCGAGTGGGCCGGCGACAACGGAAGCCCCACAGTCGGCGCCTCAGGAAAACGTACCGACTCAAGATGGGCCGCAGAGAGGACTTCAATTGTTTCAGGGACGGTGTGGCCCAGGACGTTTTCCGGCAGAGGCCCAGGAGACGACCCAGGCGGCACCCCATTGACGGTGTGGCCCAAGCTGCCCCCCATCACAGGCCCAGGAGACGACCCAGGCGGCAGCCCATTGACGGTGTGGCCCAAGCTGCCCCCCAGCACAGGCCCAGAAGACGGCCCAGGCAGCGGACCAGACGGCGGCCCATCTTCGTTCCCCGAAGCCTCCTCCGGGCGGTCAACACAGAACCGACGACGAGGCCCTTCCGTGGCGGTCGCCAACGACGCTTCCACGGACATCGGGTCCAACCCGGGAGACCCCGGCCGGCTCCCAACCCGGGCAGTCAGGGGGATGAAGTCAGCGTGAATAGTATATATATATATATAGCAAACCAAAATGTATTACACTGGAGTACATTGCCATTAACAATCGACTCAAAGAAAATACATATCACACAGACCAGTACTACATTTTTTATCCTAACTTTGCTATTATCATGCACATGTAGTACTACTTATCATAGGATTAAGCATGAACATAAAATCTTTGCTTGAGGGACACCATGAGCTCCAGTGCGTGAAGCCGCCATGCAAGGAAAGAAGCTTCCATTAATAATCTGATCTAAATTTCAGACGAGCTATAGGAGTAACTAAGAATCGATGTTTTGTACCAACAGCCATGCTTACCATATGCCGTCAACGTTCTTGACATCGAGCTGCAAACACGAGCACAGGGCATTGATAATTAATTTGCAATTAACACATGGCAGCTGCATAAAAGAATATTGCTTTGACAGGCCGCTTGCACAAGGAAACATAGTGATGCACACAGTTAGTGTAGATTCTAGTCCTACCAAAACAAAAAAAACATGCAGCTTAACATTCTCTAAGTAAAATTGTAGTTCCAGTGTATGTGCATAATTGCAGGTTAAAAGTATAACAGAGGAAACGTAGCTTCATTCTACATCATGCGAATTTACACAGACTTCAAAGGGGAAAAACACTATCAAAGTGAAAGAACTTGCATACCTACAAGCTATCTCTGTATCAGGTTCCCCATCATTCCCAAGTAGCTGGCTCCATTTGCCTTCACACTACCATAACTGAAACTTAGCACACAGGAAGAATATCAGTTCAAGAACTTTGTTGCAGTCAAATTTCAATTGCAAAGAACTTTGGTCAGGGCCTCACGTGATAGCTCCTGCCTGGAGCCTTTATGGCTTGCTCTGCTCAGTGCTCACGAAGCGTAGCTGTGCTGTGCAGCTCACGTCGAAAGAGGGCAGCAGCGCAGCCTCAGATTCAAATGGTTCAGCTACTCACACTACAAAACAGATTGCCATAGGTTATAATCAAGCAATCCTGATTGTAATTTCTAATGTCATAGTAGTACTGCAAGTCATAGTCTTCCAGCAAGCGTTTCCCATTCGTGCAAATTAATCCACAGCTAGTCAAACAGGAGCACATCACGAAGTTAAACATGCACAAAAGTGGCATCCCATAATTCCTCACCTGGTCAGAGCCAGGGGACGCACCCGCTTGGCCTTCGGGGAGCCCATCGACGGCGCCGGCGCCAGTGGCCTCGAGCCCGCATTTCTCCTTCATCGCTGGCACGAGGCCCCTAGCCGAATCTCGCCGCTGCAGCCTCGCCCAGCCCGCGCGGCCTCGCGGTGCCGCCGTTGTAGCCCTATCTCATGTCGCTGTTGCGACCTCGCCGCGCACCCACGCCGCTGCGGAGGGGAGCAGCGCTCGGGGAGGGCGGTGTCGGATTTATGGACCCGGCAGTCCACACAGGGTAGTCTGCGTGGTTGATTTGTTGAGGGACAGATCGAGGATCAGAAGTCGATGGTAACACAAGACACAAGGATTGAACAGGTTCGGGCCGTCAGGATGACGTAATACCCTACGTCCTGTGTTGGGTGTTTGTATTGCTGTGTGTGAAGTTCCTGAAGGATCTCCGTAGTTGGGTTCTGTCCTAGGTTTCGTATCGTGGGTGTTGTGAATGATCGTGTTCTGGAGGGGGTCCCAAGGCACCTTATATAGTCCGGTTGCCTTGAGTTACAAGTCGGCTAGAGATCATGACCTACCCGAAATACAAGGATCCGATTCTATAACGATTACAGATATCTTTCCCTAAAATTCCGGCTAGTTTATCTTGATCTCCGAGCTTCTTGCGGGGTACGCCGTCTTCTTCCTTGCCGCGCGCGTCGCCGTACTCATCCGGTTCATCCGACTGGTGGGCCTCCCGACTGGTGGGCCACCCAGTCTGACAAACCAGCCCGATAGCACTCGGATTGGGCCGCCCCTTGTCGGTTGGGCCAATCCGCCTTCTGGGTACCCCTGGGGGTCTATCCCCGACAAGCCCCCGAGTAGTACGTGGTTGAGCAACAACTCGGCGAGGTCGTGCTATCAGCTGAGCTTCGAGCTTGCTGCGGTTGGAAGCAAAACCGCGTGATACTGGAGAGAAAAAAGAGAGCCGTTTCCCAACGGATGCGCCGCGAGGTGCGTCCGTTGGCCGTAGCCCCCGAGCCTTGAAGCGATTCCGAAGGAATCGGTCCAAGGGTTAGTAGCCTTGTTCTGCGGCGCATCCGTTGGCCGTAGCCCCCGAGCCTTAAGGCGATTCCGTAGGAATCGGCTCAAGGCTTTATCGAGGAGCATCTGACTGAATCATCTGGCGTTGATTTCGGCGTCCAACCCCTGAGCGTGAGGGCCAGCGGAGTCCTGCAAGACACGCCGAGTGGTCGTCCCGGCGCCAGCCCCCGAGCGTGAGGGCTGAGCACGCCGAGTGGTCGTCCCGGCGCCAGCCCCCGAGCGTGAGGGCTGAGCACGCCGAGTGGTCGTCCCGGCGCCAGCCCCCGAGCGTGAGGCTGAGCTCGCCGAGTGGCCGTCCATACCCTGCAATAAAGCATGAATTCGAGAGGAGAAAGTACATGGCGATATAAATGTTAACGAACTCCGCTTCCTACTTTTAAGTCTTTTAATTTCTCCGGGCAGTTAGCCTATTACGTTTATGCACCTGATCCCTGATAGCCATAGTCCGTAGCGCAGGGAGCTGGGCCGCATGCACGCGTAGGAGCGTAGGCGTACGAAAGAGTCAAGGTTTCACGAATTAAAGCGTGTGCTACCCGGATACTTTAGCAACCCGTGTAAAAGCTCACGGAATTGACGAAGTTAACTGATTAATACTTAGCTTGGCGAATGGTTCGGGTCCAGGAGGATTCCTTCTTTGTCAGATATGCCAAAGAGAAGGCAGGCGGAGAGGTGTCATTTCGGTGTCAGGAACAGTCTTCTCGTGATCGTACAGGACGCTCCCGTGGTCGCGTAAAGCCAGAGGCGATAAGGATGACTTCGTGCAGCTTGGGCAGAAGGAGGGACGCGTGGCTCGGAGCTCATGCGCCTGTCGATGTGGAGGAAGTCTCTCGTCCTCTGGCAATCCGAGGCTATAAATACCCACCGGGGAGCCAGAGCTGCTACCCAGGAGCGAGTACGTATAGGATCCTTGCAGTCAATATGCCGGAGGCTCATTGCCGGGTTCATCCCCCGGGGAAAGTTTGTGGAGTCTTCAGTGTATGGTGCTAGAAGAGTGCTTGCGATGTAGTTGAGGTGTTGATCAGCGTCTGGATGCTGCTCCGCTGGCTCCTTGGCTTGCCTCTGGTTCAGGACTGTCAGGGTATAAGGCTCTGGCCAACCAAGGGATTCCAGGAGCATTCGCTCTCAACCCTCGAAAGGTGCTGTCCCGTCGACGGCTGCAGTGGTGCTACAAGAGAGCTTGCGAGGAGCTCATGTGGGCCAAGCTTGCTTCGGATGTAGCACTAGGCGCAGGGATGGGTGCCCCAGGCCGTCATCTTGACGGTTGATGTGTTTGGTCTTTGTAACCGGCGCACGACCGGCTTCGTTGTAATTGTATAACCTGCAAAAGGATTTTACTGAATGATAGTCTTGAGGAGGAAGCTTCTCGGCAGCTCCAGCCCCGAGCCGTCGGGGCTTGGCCGCGCTTCTCCAACTCTTGTAACTCATTCGCAGCGTCAGCCCCCGAGCGTTTCGGGGCTGATCGAGCCCGAGAGGCACGCTGTTTTGGATGTGGCGCCAGCCCCCGAGTCCGAGTGCCGGTCGAACCTTAGCGGTACGCTGTTTGTTCTGCAGTGTTGGCTTCCGAGTAGCTCGGAGCCAATCAAGCCCGAGAGGCACACTGACTTTATTGCGGCGCCAGCCCCCGAGTGCGAGTGCTGTCAGAGCCTTAGCGGCACGCCACTTGGCTTGCAGTGTTGGCTTCCGAGTGGTTCGGGGCCAATCGAGCCCAAGAGGCACACTGACTTTATTGCGGCGCCAGCCCCCGAGTGCGAGTGCTGTTAGAGCCTTAGCGGCACGCCACTTGGCTTGCAGTGTTGGCTTCCAAGTGGTTCGGGGCCAATCGAGCCCGAGAGACACACTGACTTTATTGCGGCGCCAGCCCCCGAGTGCGAGTGCTGTTAGAGCCTTAGCGGCACGCCACTTGGCTTGCAGTGTTGGCTCCCGAGTGGTTCGGGGCCAATCGAGCCCGAGAGGCACACTGACTTCGATGCGGCGCCAGCCCCCGAGTGCGAGTGCTGTTAGAGCCTTAGCGGCACGCCGACTTCTTCGTCTTGCCCGAGTGCTCGGGGTCGTTTTTTACCGTTGACACCCGGCGCATAACGGAAGGGGAAGGCGCCCAATGGCTCTTTTTACCGTTTCACCCGCGTCCGTTAATTGCACCGTCCGGCGGTAATCTCGGGCATCGAGGCGCGCTATAAAGGGTGAGGGTTAGGTCTGGAGGGGAAATCCCTCTGTTTCCAGATCCGTTTTCCCCATTCTTCATTCTCCATTCCGCCGCCACCAAAGAATCCTTCTTGCTTCTAGATCCGCCCCGCGGGTTTAGCCACTATGGGGAGCGTAGGCTCGTTGATGCGGACGAAGTCCCCTGCGTGTAGATCCATGGCGCCGAAGAGGAAGCTCACTGGCGTCCCCAAGTCTGACAAGATCCCCTCCCCTGCCGTCGCGTGGGCACGGGGGAAGGTAACCACGGAGATGTTGGAGGAAATGGTGGAGCGGAGCATCCTCCCGTCTCAGGCCGTGGCGGAGTGGCGGCCGAGCGCCGGGGAGGCATTCCCGTCGAAGAACTCCGGCGAGCTAGTCCTGTTCAAGCCGTTCTTCGAGGCGGGACTCGGCTTGCCGACGGGGGCCTTCTTCCGAGGTTTGCTTCACTACTACGGGATCGAGGCCATCAACCTCAATCCCAACTCCATCATGGCGATTTCTGTCTTCATTCATCTCTGCGAGGCCTATCTGGGGATCTCTCCCCATTTCGACCTGTGGAGGTACTTGTATTGGCTGAAGCCTCAGCCGAGCGAGGAGAAGATGGTGGTAGGAGGCGCCGGATTCATGCTGCGTCAAGGGCGGAAGGATGAATACTTCGACATCGCCCTCAACACCTCCAACAAGGGCTGGAAAGCCGAGTGGTTCTACGTCGGGAACCACGCGCCGACGATCCCCTGCCACACCGGAGAGCGCCCGAAGGTGAAGGACTGCTGGAATGATCTTCCCAGTGGTTCTCAGATGCGGGAAGTGGAGGAGCTCCTTGCGATGATCAAGGAACTCAAGGAAGTCGGACACTTGACGGCGATCGGCGTTGCCTGCAATTTTAGCAGGCGGCTGATTCAGCCAATCCAGGAGCGGAAGCACCCGGGCTACGAGTACTCGGGCCGGGAGGATCCCACCCGGGGAGCCCGCCGGACGGTGAGCAAGGAGGAGATGAAAGCACGCGTAGGCGGGTTCTTCCTCGGGCACGTGTCGGAGAAGCGCCAGCCGCGCCCATTTTCCTTGAAGAGGCCTGCTCCACCGGTAAGTTTCTGTTCCGAGTGCTTTTGAATGTTCTTCTTGATGCAATTTTTGGTTTTTGATGTAGTCGTCCATTGGCCGTCTGATTTTGCGATTTCTCTGGCGCAGGATCGGGTCTTCGAGTATTTTTCCGCTGCCCCGCTTCCGGAGGATCTCCCTAGGAAGGTGTTCCTGGGGGAAGCGCCCCCAGGTGACCAGGTCGACCCTCCAGCGGCAGAAGCAGCTGATCCTCCCGCTCCTCTGGTGTGGGCACCTAGCGATACAGAGGGCTCCCTGAGCCCTTCTGATGAAGAAGTGGTGGAGGAACGCCCGCGGAAGCACCGGATGACCGTGGCGAAGGTCGGGACCCGCAGGGGTGGCGTTGCTAAGTTGGCGACGTCTGTCGCTGGTGAAGCAGCCGAGGACGACTCGGCGACAATGTCGGACGAAGCGCCCTCCGTCCAGCAAGCAGTGGCGGGTACGCCGCCACCACCTCCCAAGCGGAAGCGCACGAGGAAGATGACAGCGAAGAAGTCGGCTGCGCAGCCGGCCAAGCAACCTGCGGCGGGCTCGGACGCCGACGTTGACGAGCCGGGAAATCCTTCCCCGGCCGTCGTGGAGGAAGAGGAGAAGGACGAGGCGGTGCCCGACTCCTTGTTCCAGGAGCAGGAGCACGCCCGGGCCATGGGCGTGTCGGTGGAGGAGAGGCGGCGCATGATGGCTGAGACAATTGTGCAGGCCGCCGCGACGCAAGGCCAGTCTCCGATCTGGGGACCAGGCCGATCCTGATGACGGCCTCGGCGCAGCGGCGTCCCAAGCTTCCAATCTTGCGGCCCCGAGTTATGGTGGTGAAGAGTACTCAGTAAGTCTCCGTTCTCATGCTCGTTAGCTATATGGATAATTGTTTCCAAGTTCTTTGTTTTCATTGCCGAGTGCTTTTTTCAGCAAAGCCTCTGACCTTGATGGTGAGGCGGCCAGCGGGAAGGCTCCGTCGACTGATGTCCCGCAAGGTCCAAGTTCTCCTCCGGTCACACCTGTTGGCCAGTCATCCTCAGGTGCTACGCCTGAGGTGACGAACTCGGCCGAGGGGTCGGCAGCGGCGCGGACGGAGGAGATACCAGCCGGGCTTGACCCGGAGGTGAACGTGGCGGTGGAAGCGACTGAAGACGTGGAGGGCGAGACGGCGATCCCCTTAAGTGGTGGCGCTGGGGATCCCGAGGTGGATCCGGCGGCGGAGGCCCCACACGCAGGCACGGGCACCACAGTTCGAGGAGAAGCCCAGGAGGAAGGACTCCAAAAGCAGTCGGACGCCTCGGGAACTATCACTGTCCCCGGGGTTGACGCTATCGCGGCGGAGGAGGAGACGGTTCTTGCTGAGCTTCAGCTTGCAGTCGACCAGTCCCGGCGCTGTGCAGCGGTTTGTCCCCTCATCTGCCTTGTTTGTCTTTTCTTGTCCATTATGAAATGTCTGAGTTGTTCATTTTGGCGAATCGTTGTAGAGGTTGGCCACGCTCCGGCAGTCGCGCCTTGGGCAGCTCCAGGACGCGGAGTCGGCGCTCCAGCGCGCGGCGGAGATGGAGGCGGAGCTCAAACGGGTCAGGCGCCAGCGTGACGTCGCCCGGAAGAGCCTGAATGATGCCGTCGTGCAGCATCGCTCACAGCTTCATGGTGAGGATTTCTCCTTTGTGTAGCTTTTTCGGTGATTCTCATTGATCGTCGAGTTTGCTGTGTGTTTTTCGCCCTGATCCGAGTGCTTCTCTGCTTTTTCAGAGAGGGAGATGGAGAGGGACCGCCACATCAAGGAGCTGAAGGAGTTGCGTTTTGCAAACGCGACTCTGCAGAAGTCGGAGGAGGTGATGGCGGGGAAGCTGAAGACGGAGCAGGAGTTCCGAAAAGGTGCGGACATGACGATGCTCCAGGGGATGTATACTATCCAGAATAACGCTCAAATCATAACAGGCTTGGAGCAAGATCTGGCGTCGACGCATTTGTCCCTGACGGAGGTCAACGAGGCAGCGAGGGAGTTGCTGGACGCCGTGGCCCCAGAAGAGGGTGAACCGACAGCTCTCGTTGCTCGGCTGCACGGTGCGCCGACTCGGATCGCCGATCTGGTCAAGGAGTCGGCGGTTGTGTGTGCGAACGACGCTCTCGCGCGTGTTCGGACACTCTATCCACGGATCGACCTTGCTCCAGTTGGCGATGGGGTGGCGGCGGACGCCTCAACGGAGCAAGTTGACGAGGCATTGGCTCTAACTCGCCCGATCGCCGAGAAGGTCGGCGAGGCTCTCAAGCTTGAGTAGGATCCTGCAAGTTGAAGCAGGGTAGAGTAGACTTTGTATATATAAGCATTCAGAAACTAGTAAAACAACAATATTGGATATTTTGTTTTATGTTTTAAGGTTGCCCGAGTAGTTCTTTTGCTTCAATGTGCTTTTCCCTTCGCTTCACTTATCCTAAGTTCATAACGTCGAGAGCGGATCCCGTGCACGTGTAGAAAGGCTTAGGCGTCGTTCCAGGCCCGGTTACGCAGCATTTAGTTAGCAACTACTTGGGAAACGGAGTAATACCGAGTTGTTTTGCAAGGAGAACAAATATGAAATGGGCAAAGCATATATTTTTATTGAACTCTGTGATACATAGCTTTTATGGGTAGAATCGGCGTAAATGTTCTATGTTCCACGGGTGTGGGACTTCGGTGCCGTCCTCGTATTGGAGACGAAAAGTACCCGGACATATGACCTGGGTCACGATGAACGGTCCTTCCCATGGGGCGGAGAGTTTGTGAAACCCTGCTGTGGATTGCACTCGGCGTAAGACGAGGTCACCAATGTTGAAGTCCCGTTGCTGGACGTTCTTGTCGTGATAGCGTCGGAGTTGTTGCTGGTACCGCGCGTGCTGTATGAGCGCGTTGACTCGGTGTTCCTCGATGGAGTCGAGGTCCACCTCGCGAGCTGCTTCTGCTTCGCCTTCTTCGTAGTTGTTGATGCACGGTGAGCCAAAAGCGATGTCGGTGGGGAGGATTGCCTCGGAGCCATAGACCAGGAAGAAAGGAGTGTGACCTGTTGCATGACTCGGCTGAGTCCTGAGTCCCCAGATGACCTGTGGTAGCTCTTGATGCCATCGTCTGGCGAATTTCTTCAACGGGTCAAAGATTCTTGCTTTAAGGCCTTGGAGTATCATGGCGTTGGCTCGTTCCACCTGTCCATTGCACCTGGGATGAGTGACGGAGGCGTAGTATACATCGATGCACCTGCTCTCGCAAAAGTCCCAGAAGGCGGATCCGGTGAACTGTGTCCCCAAGTCAGTTATGATCCTATTGGGGACCCCGAATCGGTGTGTGATCTCTTCGATGAAGGCGGCGGCTTGCTTTGACGTTGGAGTTCCGACGATGGCCTTGTACTCTATCCATTTGGAGAATTTGTCGATGGCGACAAGGATGTGCGTGTAACCTCCCGGAGCCGCTCTGAACGGTCCCACCATGTCCAACCCCCAACAGGCGAAAGGCCACGAGGGCGGGATGGTGCGTAGAGCTTGGGCCAGGAGATGTTTCTGCTTGGCGAAGAATTGGCACCCTTGGCACCGGCGGACGAGTGCTTTGGCGTCGGACACGGCGGTAGGCCAAAAGAACCCGGCTCGGTATGCTTTCCCGACTAGTGTCCCTGCGGCGGCGTGGCTTCCACAAACTCCCGAGTGGATATCGTCAAGGATCTGGAGGCCGACTTCTTTCGTAACGCATTTGATGAAAACTTGATTTGTGGCGGCCCGTCTGTATAGGGCGTCACCGACCACCACGTAGTTCCTGCTTCGGCGCTCCAGGATCTTTCGAGCTGTGGGGTCTTGTGGCACCTTATTGCGGGCGAGGTAATCTACGAACTCGGCCATCCAATCTTCTTCGGCGTCGATCGTCAATACCTCGCAGAGTTCAGGAGCAGGCTCTGGTTCATCCCCTAACTCTTTAACGGAGGGTTTGAGGAGGCCTTGCACGAATACTCCCCCTGGTACTTCCGCGCGGGTTGACCCCAGTTTGGCGAGTGCATCAGCGGCGAGGTTGTTCTCCCGTGGAACGTGGTGATACTCAACTCCGTAGAATTTTCCCTCCTGCTTGTGCACTGCCTCGCAATAAGCGTTCATCCGCTCGCTGTGGCGATCCCAGTCTTTGTTCACCTGGTTTATAACGACAGCAGAGTCGCCATAGACCAGAAGCCTCTTTATTCCTAGTGAAGTGGCGATGCGGAGCCCGTGGAGGATTGCTTCGTACTCGGCGGCGTTGTTGGTGACGGGGAAGCGAATTTGGAGGACATATCGGAGCAGTTCCCCTTTCGGCGAGATGAAGAGTACACCAGCGCCTCCGCCGTCGATCATTAAGGAGCCGTCGAAGTACATCTTCCAGTGTTCGCCGCTGGTGTCTTCTTTCGCGTCCTGGCTCTCGGTCCATTCGGCGACGAAGTCGGCGAGATCTGTGACCTGATGGCGGTGCGCGGGACGAAGTCTATGATGAAGGAGGCGAGCTCGACGGACCACTTGATGATTCGCCCGGTGACGTCCCTGTTGTGGAGGATTTCGCCGAGTGGAAATTGCGTGACCACCTTGATGCGATGTGCTTGAAAATAATGGCGGAGTTTCCTTGATGTGATCAGCAGTGCGTAGAGCAGTTTCTGCACCTGAGGATAGCGGGTCTTAGACTCGCTGAGTACTTCGCTCACGTAATAGACTGGTCGCTGCACTCTTTGCACCTTTCCTTCTTCCTCCCTTTCCACGATAGTCGTGGCAGCAATGCACAGGAGTAGCGTTTCGTCGTTATGCGGGGCGGCGAGTACTGGTGGATTGGAGAGGTAGTTCTTGAGGTCAGTGAAAGCTTGCTACGCCTCCTGGTTCCACTCGAACTTGTCGGTCTTCTTGAGAATCTTGAAGAACGGCAAACCCTTATCCTCCAGCCGGGAGATGAACCTGCTCAAGGCCGCCATGCAACCAGTCAGCTTTTGGATCTCTTTCTTCCCAGTCGGCGGTTTCATCCTCCGATGGTGTCTATCTTCTCGGGGTTGGCTTGGATGCCTCTGTTGCTCACGATGAAGCCGAGTAGTTTCCCCTTCGGTACGCCAAAGACGCACTTGGTCGGGTTTAGCCTCCAGTTGAGCCTGCGGAGATTGGTGAACGTCTCGGAGAGGTCGGCGATGAACTCGGCTTCGGTCTTCGTCTTGATGACTATATCGTCGACGTAGGCCTCGGCGTTGCGGCCGATCTGTGTGCCCAGGGTGAGGTTGATGGCCCTCTGGTAAGTAGCACCAGCGTTGCGGAGGCCGAACGTCATCTTGGTGTAGCAGTAAGCGCCAATCGGAGTAATGAAGGATGTCTTCTCTTGGTCTTCTTCTTTCAAGGCGATCTGGTGATAGCGGGAATAACAATCAAGGAAGCATAGGAGTACGCATCCGGCGGTGGAGTCGACGACTTGGTCGATGCGGGGCAGGACGAAGGGGTCCTTAGGGCAGTGCCTATTGAGATCCGTGTAATCAACACACATTCTCCATTCATTATTCTTTTTTCTTACAAGGACTGGATTAGCAAGCCAGTCGGGATAAAAGACTTCTCTAATGAACCCGGCAGCTAACAGCCTTGTAATCTCTATCCTAATGGTCTTCTTGCGGTCTTGCGCGAAGGGACGAAGTTTTTGGCGAACTGGCTTGGCGTTCGCGTCAACCTTCAAGGAGTGCTCGACCACCTCCCTCGGAACACCCGGCATATCTGATGGAGTCCATGCAAATATGTCGGCGTTGTCCCGGAGGAAGGCGACGAGCGCGCTTTCCTATTTGGGGTCGAGCCCTGAACCAATCAGGGCGGTCTTGGAGGAGTCGGAGAGCCCAAGCGAGATGGGGCGCACTTCTTCAGCCGGCTGCATGGTGGTCGGCGCGGCTCTTCGCTTGGAGGACTCGGGGATGGAGCCCGGGTCTCCCTAGAAAGTTCTCGCCTCGTGGACCACTTCCATCTGGAGCATGCTGCGCTCGATGCTGGTGCAGAGGTGGAGCCCTTCTTTGTCGCAGCCCTTGGAGGTGTGGACGTCGCTGCGGATGGAGAGGACGCCGTTTGGTGCCGGCATCTTCATCAGCAGGTACGTGTAGTTGGGGATCGCCATGAATTTGGCGAGCGCTGGCCTCCCGAGTATGGCGTGGTAGGCGGTGGTGAAGTCGGCGACCTGGAAGTTGAGGTACTCGGTCCGGAAGTTGCTCTGATCGCCGAAGGTGACGGGCAGAGCTATCTGCCCGAGTGGTTTGGAGCCCTTGCCCGGGATCAGCCCGTAGAATGGGTGGAGAGAAGGAGTCAGAGCGTCGAGGCCGATGCCCATGTCCCTCAGTGTTTGGGCGAAGATGATGTTAAGCCCGCTTCCGCCGTCGACGAGTACTTTGGTGAGGCGGGCGTTGTTCACGATCGGGCTGAGCACCAGGGGGTACTCGCCCACGTCGGAGATCTGGAACCACTGGTCCTCCCTGGAGAAGGTGATCGGCTGCTCGGACCAGCGGAGTGGTTGGACCGGTGACGTGTAGCAGGAGAATATCTCCCGGTCGCGCACCTTCTCCCTGCGCTTGTCATCCACGGGCGGCGGTCCTCCGAGGATGAAGTTCACCTGCCTCTCGACGTTCGGGAAAGCGGGGTTCGCGGGGGCCCCTTTTCCCTTGTCGCCTTTGTCGTCGTCGCGCGGCGGCAGCTTCCCTTCTTTCTTCTTGTAAGCATCGGCGAGTCCCATGCAGTCGATCATGCGGTGCTTAGACTGCTTGTGGATGGGGCAGGGCCCTTGGAGCATCTTGTCGAACTCGGCGCTGAAGTTGGACCGCGGGCGAGGGCCTCCGCGATCCATGGCGGCGACGGTGAAGTCTCTCGAGCGCTTTCGGTCGCCCATCCTGCTCGGTTCAGGTCGGGCGCGGCGCGGGTCCTCCTTCTTCGGCCGGTCCTCTCGGCGAGGCGGCCGATCGTCGTCCCGAGTGCTTTTCTTGTTGTAGTGGAGGCGAGCGGCCTCCTTGGCGTTCGCCATCTTGTTCACCCGCCCAAAGAACTCGCCGGAGGTCTTTGGCATGTCCTCGCAGAGGCGCTCGAAGACGACGGAGTCAGCGAGGCCGTCGAGGAAGTAGCTGATGATCTCGGACTCGGAGCAGCCGGGAACTAAGTTCGGTTCTCCATGTACCGGTCGGTGTAGTCGCGGAGGCTCTCCCCGCGGTTCTGCTTCACCTTGCCCAGATCCCACGCTGTGCCTGGCCGGATGGAGCTGCCCTGGAAGTAGCTCTTGAACTGGCGGCAAAGAGTGTCCCAGCTGTCGATGGAGCCGGGCTCGAGGCTGTGGAGCCAGCTCAGCCCCACCTTGGTCATGGCGACGGGGAAGTAGGCGCACATGGAGTCGTGGTCGCCGTTCACCGCACGGATGGCGATGCTGTACGTCCGGAGCCACATCGTAGGGTCCGTCTTCCCGTCGTATCTTTCTATGCCTGTAGGTTTGAAGTTAGCAGGCATTCGAATAGATCTTACTCGGGCGGTAAACGCCGGGAAGCCGTCGCAGTCGTTGAGGTTCTCCATGTCCCCACGTCCCGAATCGGCGGAGTAGTCTTCAGGAGTGCGAGCTCGAGGTGGCCTGTCTTGTCCGAGTGGAGGTCCGTACTTGCGGTCGAATTCGCGGCGACGTGCGGTCTCATTGGCCTCGAGCTCTCGGCACAAGCGCGTGTCGCGGTCCAGCCCCAGGGCGCAGTGTTCGCGATTGTACTCGGCGCGCCGTCGGAGCTCCTCCTCGTCCCTTTGCCGGTGGCGGTCGTCGAGGTTCCTGCGGAGGTCACGGTTGCGGAGTTGTTCGCGGAGGTCTGGCTGGTCGACCACGTCGTGATCAACTTCACGACGACTGGCCGACTTGGAGTGGCGAGATGATGAAACGGTAGCTTTTTGGGCGTTGATCATGCCCGCGGCGGCGGTCAACCTGGTCTTGATCCGGATTGAGCTCCGGGGTTTCCAGAATCCCTTCCAGTTCAAGGTGCGCGGCGGCGAGATTAGCCGACGGGGTAGCGTAGACGCCCACACCGCCGACTTCTTGGATGAAGTCGTCGTGGAGGTTACGTGTGGCCCTGGGGTTTCGGCGATCCCGTCGCGCGTCGCGGCATCGTTGCTTCTCATCATTGCATCCGATCCTGGCGTCACGATGTGCTTGATCTTCCCCTTGGACCGTCGGCTCATCGGCGGATATGTCAGAGACGAACGTCTCCCGCTTGGCAGGCACGATCCTCTTGTTTGGAGGGAGGACACGTGTGACTCGCGGGAAAGTCGGAGTTGCTTCCTGTTCAGTCGGAGTCGGCGCATCCTGAGGACGAGGGTGTTGCGCTGCCGCAACGTCCGGAGCAGATCCGATCTGGGTGGTCGTGATGGGGTCGACCACCCTGATTGCATCTGGGGAGTAGTCGGCGCTCAGCCGTTCGCCGAGTGCTTCTTGGTAGACGGTCCCGCTGTTCCTGAGTCCCAACGGGAATCGTGTCGGCGAGGTGATGCCCTGGCGAGCAGATTCGGCGAGGTCGATGCATTCGCCGATGGAGGCGATGGCGTGGTCCATGTCCGCCTCGAATTGGCGTTGGCGTGCGGCCCATCGGCGCCTTCGCTCCTCGGGCGTCTGCTGCACCCTGCGCGGCGGAGGCGGAGTGGATGAAGCAGTCGGCGGTGTAGGCGGAAGCGTGCTCCCCTCGGGTGTCGGGAGAGCGATGTTGGCCGTCGTGATCGCCGAATTGTTGGCGATGGTTGGCGACGGAGTGGCGATGGTGACGATCCCGTCTGATGCAGCGTCAAGTCGCGGCGCTGTCTCCTCCGGGGTGGCGTCACGGCTGAAGGAGAGCTCCCCCTCAGGTCCAGCGGTGAAGACCATGGATCCGAAGAAGAACATGACCCCCTCAGTGATGGATATCTTCGCGGGCCGGCGTGATGACGGCGGAAGTAGATGCCATCGAGCTTGCAGATTGATCTCGTCGATCAGCCCCTACCTGGCGCGCCAACTGTCGGATTTATGGACCCGGCAGTCCACACAGGGTAGTCTGCGTGGTTGATTTGTTGAGAGGACAGATCGAGGATCAGAAGTCGATGGTAACACAAGACGCAAGGATTGAACAGGTTCGGGCCGTCAGGATGACGTAATACCCTACGTCCTGTGTTGGGTGTTTGTATTGCTGTGTGTGAAGTTCCTGAAGGATCTCCGTAGTTGGGTTCTGTCCTAGGTTTCGTATCGTGGGTGTTGTGAATGATCGTGTTCTGGAGGGGGTCCCAAGGCACCTTATATAGTCCGGTTGCCTTGAGTTACAAGTCGGCTAGAGATCATGACCTACCCGAAATACAAGGATCCGATTCTATAACGATTACAGATATCTTTCCCTAAAATTCCGGCTAGTTTATCTTGATCTCCGAGCTTCTTGCGGGGTACGCCGTCTTCTTCCTTGCCGCGCGCGTCGCCGTACTCATCCGGTTCATCCGACTGGTGGGCCTCCCGACTGGTGGGCCACCCAGTCTGACAAACCAGCCCGATAGCACTCGGATTGGGCCGCCCCTTGTCGGTTGGGCCAATCCACCTTCTAGGTACCCCTGGGGGTCTATCCCCGACAGGCGGAGACCGAGAGGAGATGGAGGTGGAGGCGGCGGGAGATCTAGGAGCGGTGCCGGCGGGTGGGAGTGTGCAGGCGGAGGAGGGGACGGCGTCAGCGAGGCGAAGGAGAGGAGGCGGGTGTGGGGCTATCGGCGCTGCCGCCGTCGAGTGGTTCTAAGTAGAGAGGGAGATGAAGAACTAGGGTTTCTCGGTTTATATACCCACTACGCCGCGACGGGAGCCATCCGATGGGCAACGGACGGCCACAAATCACTGGGTCATTTGGGCCAAAACGGGCCTTAACGTTTTTCTTTTTCTTTTTCATTTTACTGCACAATTGTGAAGTAACACACAAATATATTTACAAAATATATACCGATATATTTTTTATATGTAGTAGACTACATCAAAGTTATTGTGTAGGAGTTGCAAGAATTTCGGGACATGTTTGGTATTTTCTATCATTTAAATGAATTTCTGCGTACTTATCAAAAGTAATTTCGAATTGAACTATATGTAGCTCTAATATGATTCAGAAAAATGTGTAAAAATTATATTTAAGCTCATGTGTTCTATTCTAACACATGACCTGCAGATAGATGAAAGTTCAAATGTTTGCTAGCGATAATTCAAAGCTCTACTTGCAACCTTATTATAAAATAATGATAATAATACCTAAAACTTCTCCAAAAGTCTTATAAATTGGTATAGAATCGTTTCATCGATGTATAAGCCTGACATAAAAATTTCATAAGATTTTGAGAAAATTGGAGTGTACATCGTTCACAAAATGAATAGATCTCTCTCATTGTTTCATACAACTCTAGTTAAACTTTGAGATTTGAATAGCTCATAAAATTTTTGAACTCATATGAACCTCAAATTTGGACACAACCTTGTGTTGACCATAATATTAGAAAGTATGAACTTATATTAGCAATTGTTATGCAAAACACATGTTTTTCAATCATCTACTTAAATGGAAGAAAACAAGCCAAATGAAAAAGATCAAATAAATAACAATTAACATACATAAAAATGCCATTAAATAAAAGGTAGTGATTTAAGAAAAAATAAGAAAAAAGAACCATCAAATTTGCACGTCAGATGAGAGAGAAATACCAATTATAATTTTTGAATCTGGATTAAAAAGAGAAAGAAGAACTATAGATGTGTTCTTCATCTCAGTCCACGTGGTACGATATTGTCAAATGAAATATATTGCTAGAATTGGCACATCCAAAGTTGTAGCCTAGTGGTAAGGAAAGCTTACTCCAAGGGGAGGTCAGTGGTTCGATTCCTGGTTCTCTCCTTTTTCCTTTCATTTTCCATTTTAACTCCTTCAGATTAGTATTATAAAATGCTTCATAAGTTTAGCTATCACAACTCTACAAGTGGTGCAGTGGTAAGGCACGTACAGATGTTACTCAAAGTTGTGGGTTCGATTCCTCACAACTCCCATTTTTTGTTTTTTTGCCAATAGTTGAACCGGCTGTGAGAAAACCGACTGTGAAAAAATGGTTTTCATAGCCGGTTCTGGACATAAACCGGCTGTGAAAATTACCTGCAAAAATCAGTTTTTGTCAGGCTAAAAACGGGCTGTGAAAGTGGACTTTCACAGCCGGTATTTTAGCCGGACCGGCTGTGAAAAGGTCTCGATTTTCCCAGCCGGTCCGGTTAAAAAACCGGCTGTGAAAGTCCACTTTCACAGCCGGTTTTTGTTTTCCAGCGATAGACACTAAAAAACCGACTGTGATACGATTTTCTGTGCCATTTTTTAAAACCGGCTGTGAAAATGCTGACTTAAAAAATGATTTCTGTAGTAGTGGTTATATATAACCCGAAGGCTACTCTAGCCTCTAGACCCTATTTTCTAAAAGGATTAACTGTCATCCATTGAGTTAATTACTTCTTGTGCCTGGCCTACCAAATTTGATGAGTGCTCACCATGTTGTGCCTCTTGGGACAAAAATATTCTTCACCTATGATACTCGTATCGAACAATGTTGAGAACAAACATGCATACTGTAGATATATGACCGGCCTTAATAACGACTCCTCATGGACACCGTCACCGCCAATTTCAAGCCTCTAGGAGAGCTTCGCGGCTCCAGCTTCACTGACACAACCGATGTAGCAGCACTGTGTAACACTGTAGCATGGAGCCAAAATGCAAATCGAGTAGCTACAGTCAACTAACCAGATGAAGGAGCCGCTGGAGCTAGAAAAAGTGGCTTTGTCAGCTCCGGATCTCGTACTGCTACAGGAATCTACAGTACTGCTACGTTAGATGGAGCCGGAGCACCACTGAGCCCTCCCAAACGAGCCCTTCGTTGGATAATGAGCTCCTAGACAACGTCGACTGCTAAGCCGGCAGAAATTGACCTTTGGAACAGGTGCTCATTTCGGCCAGCATTGATGGGCTGACACGTGGAAGTGTTCTGCAGTTTCACTCGTTTTTTTGTTGGGGTCCTGTCGTGAAGCAAAACCATTGAGACATGTGGTCCTTTCACTTGAATATTGTGACTCTCAATTTATACTATGCCTTTGGTTAAAAGTCAGTTCCACTTTTTACCTTATCTGTTAACTTGGTGACCCCTGCTCTGGCACATTTCTTCTTGAGGATGTATTGTTTGCTCTTTCTCTTATCGAGATTCTCGTGGTTCCAAGTCTTTGAGGTTGTCTACCTCTCCATTTCCTCTTGTTCTAACATAATTATGGAGAACAACCAAGAAGCCATCAAACTATTTTGAAACAACGTTAATTTCAACTTACCCTAAAAAACATGGTTTTTTCACATTCATTAGTTTCTATACACATGCAGATTTATTAGACAACCTGAAGCAGGTCAAAATATGCTTCTATACTGCATGCATTGTACTGGCTACAATTTAGTTTTGTGTGCTTGGGTTTCCCAGGACCAAATCCTCATTTCTTAGATCATGGTAAATAACAGATATATCTGTCGGCATTTCACACTCCCAACCAATGAGATTCGGCATGGATGTTTACAACATGTCATGGAAAGTACCTGGCCGGCCTTTTATTGGCGTGCAATATGTAGTACTGAACTTCACTGGCTGTGACTTCGATATATATTGGCTAGATGGTGTTCGCTCAAGGACATTGATATGTACTGTTACCTGCCCTCACAATGGGATCGAACACGAGGTTGCCAAGCAGCACTGCAATGGTACTGGATGTTGCCGTTATGCATTTGGCACGTTTGTTTCCTTGGAGCTACAGTTTGTCCGGCACGACCACGGCAAAGGCCTCGAAGGGGAAATTCAACAGACTAATCGGAGCTCGCTTCGGGACAGAATCATGGTTGAAACAAATTACATGCGGCTTTCTTGGGGCTTCATACTGGATGGACCTTTTGTGATGCAGGGTCGAATAAGACCAACTACGCATGTGTCAGCAAGCACAGCAGTTGCTGTACAAACTATTTCTCCGTGTTTTCACCATCCTATCTGTGTAACTGCGAGAATGGGTATGTTGGCAATCCATATGTTTCAGATGGCTGCTCCCGTGATCGAGGTATTTCATTTCGTATACCTTTGCATTTCGCTTTTGATATTGTTGACTAATCATGCTTAATAAGTTAACCTAGCCTCCAATATTATGGACAGAGTATAGTCCTGTTCCAAAGAAGGCGAACTGTGCCAGATCATGTGGGAACATCAGTGTTCCATTTCCGTTTGGCCTAGAAGAAGGCTGCTCTGCAAGGAAGCAATTTCAGCTAGACTGCTCTGACATGAGATCCTCTACGCTTAAGCTTATTAGTCCAAGCTACAACGTGCAGCAGGTCGATGTAGATGAAGGGACCATTGGGACAATATACAGCGCTGAATCTTTTTATGTGGGAGCTATAACTATCTATACCAGTTCACTGGGCACTCAAAAATTGCAATCTTAGCTGCCAAGAGGCGCAAGAGAATATCACTACATATGCATGCGTCAGTGCTAACAGTACATGCTTGGGTATCAGCTCAAAAAGTAGTTTCTTTGGCTATCTTGGTTATCGATGCAAATGCTTGACTGGATTTCATGGAAACCCATATGTCCCAGACGGTTGCCAAGGTTCTTCACATGCATCAAAATCCATACACGTTTTATACGACTGTACAAATTTGTATTCTCATTTTATTGATTTGTCACAAACATAACATGTGGTTGCAGATATTGATGAGTGTGAAACTAAACTGGGCATTTGTAAAGGTTTGTGCCATAATACTATAGGAGGTTATAATTGCACAAAATGCCCTCCTAAAACAGAGTACGATACCACAAAAATGAGGTGCACTCCAACGAAAAGGCAAAAAGGTCTTCTGTTAGGTGAGTCTGGGGCCAGTTAATTCGACAGTACTAATTCAAAACAAGAAATACTGACAAAAATAATCGTGCGTGGCAGGTATCATGATCGGCCTTGGTGCTGGCTTTGGAGTTCCTTTTCTTGGCTTAAGTTCTGTATTTATTGTTCTTACATGGAAAAAAGATGTCCGAAAGAAACAACGCAAGAAATATTTTCGGGAAAACCAAGGTATTCTCCTAGAACAATTAATATCATTGGATGAAAATTCCAATGATAAGACAAAAATATTCTCTTTAGAAGATTTAGAAACTGCAACACATAACTTTGATCCAACACGTATCCTGGGTCGTGGAGGACATGGCATAGTGTACAAAGGCATCTTAGCTGATCAGCGTGTGGTGGCCATAAAAAGCTCTAAGGCTATCGAACAAAGTGAAATCAACCAGTTCATTAATGAGATCATTATTCTTTCACATATAAATCACCGAAATATCGTGAGACTATTCGGATGTTGTCTTGAAACCAAGGTCCCGTTGCTGGTATATGACTTTGTTCCCAATGGTTCATTACACAATATTCTTCATTCAAGTTCAGATAACAGTTTCTCTTTACCATGGGATGACTGCCTCAGAATTGCCCTAGAAGTTGCAGGGGCTCTCTGTTATCTTCACTCTGCAGCTTCAGTATTAGTTTTCCATCGTGATGTCAAGTCATCTAATATACTCCTTGATGCCAACTATACTGCTAAAGTTTCTGATTTTTGGAGCCTCAAGAGTAGTTCCTATTGACCAGACTCATGTTAGCACAAATGTACAAGGCACATTTGGTTACTTAGATCCAGAGTATTACCGAACTGGACAGCTAAATGAAAAGAGTGATGTGTACAGTTTTGGTGTTATACTTGTTGAACTGCTTGTGAGAAAGGAGCCCATTTTTACCACTCCGTCAGGCACAAAAACAAAACTTAGCAAGTCACTTTCTCTGGGAGTTGAAGTCAAGACCAATAAAAGAGATAGTTGCTCTTCAGATTCAAAACGAAGCAACAGAGGAAGAAATTAACAGTGTTGCGTGCCTTGCAGAGATGTGCCTAAGGCTCCAAAGTGAAGAGAGACCTACTATGAAGTAAGTGGAGATGACATTGCACGCGTTGCACGTGAAAAGGTCAAAGCTATCCCGGGTTGCTGAAGGAGATGATCAAGAGATAAATCAGTTGTTGTATTCTGTAGATAACGTTGCTTCTCTGGCTAACTGTAGCCCAGAAGACCAACCAAGCCGAAGATGCTACTGCTTGGAGCAAGAGTTCATATCATCTGCTGAGGTACCCCGATAAAATTTGCCCATGAGCCTCTATGTCATCTGCTAAGCTCATATCAGGTTGGAGAGAGAGCCTCAGTCTCTAGTTTTATGTGTTAGGAATTAATATTGGGAGTTCTGCAGGGAGTTGTTATTATACTGTTTGGTTAGTGTGTTTCGATGTGGGAAACTTTAATTTAAGTCAGGGTCAACAGTTGAGATGCAATGTCCATGTTCTACTGAAAAGAGTTATTCTCATCCAATTACCACCCTCCCCTCAGTTTAGAATGCTTGGAGTTAACCTCTCACTACCAGAGAACCCCTCATTGGTACCGGGTCATAAGGCCCTTCGGTACCGGTTCTGGAACTGGTACCGCGCAACCGAGACTAAAGGGCTCGGTCTTTGGTACCGGGTCCAGAACCGGTACCAAAGAGGGCCTTTGGTACCGGTTGATAACACCAACCGGTACCAAAGGGTCCACCCACGTATGCTACGGGGGAGGCCCTTTGGTACCGGTTGGTGTTACCAATCAGTACCAAAGGGTGTTTTGGTTATTTTTTTTAAACGTTTGCTATTTGTGTTAGTTATATGCAATTCGTCTACGTGTCTACGCCTACACGTCATATGTCGTATGTCGTACACGATCTTTCACGCAATAAGATTGAAGTCGTCGCAATTGTCAATTGATTTTGACCCGACTTTGATTGCATTTTTCTCGAACATTCACATATAAACATTGAGATCAGCCAATACAAAAGTTAGAGCAATTAAAAGTTGTTTACAATTGACGAGTAGAACTGAAAGAAAGAGCGAAAAGGGAGCGATATTGCGAGATATCACGTCCGTCATGGTGGTACTCTCCATTTAGATTTATAATTTGGTCCATAATGAATCCAAATAGTTTTTTTTTGTGATAATTCCAAATAGTTGGTCCGCAATAGCTTTTGCTTTTTCTGTCATTGGGAGCTCTTCATGGTAAAACATCCTCTGCATTAATCACAAATGACAACATTTTAATCTCATTATCCATTGGATAACACTAGATCATACACATTATAGAACAAGTCATATGTAAATATGAATTGTTTTAATTCATACCATGAGTTCTTCATTAGTCGCTTTTTTGGGAGAAATAAAGGTATGGATCTACTGGCAGACGTAGTATCCGCATAGATTCGTCCCTTGTTCCTATCTGGCACACTAAAGTGGAGAAGAATAAAGTTAGACGTAACAACTATATATTAGTGTGATTTTACAAGATATGCGGGTACTCCAGCCACATACCGGAAAGTCCGTATTCACATCCAATTTTTGTTTGAAATTTCCTCGAACATTTGCATGGAAACGTGTCCATGCCATGTCAATCAAGCCTAAAACTGATTGGTAATCCTCTTGTGGTTTCCGCATTGAGTCCAAGACAAAAATTTGACCGGTGTTTATGATGATCACAAGGAGTATCCAGTGGAAGCTATATATATATATATATATATATATATATATATATATATATATATATATATATATATATACATGCACAAGTATTGAGAACAAAGTCTTAAAGTTATACATACATAGAGAGAAGTACTCACGTGAAATTGTATGGCAAAAGAATGTAAGTCTTGCTTCTTTGTCTCTCCAGTTATAAGTATATGTTGTCCACCATCTCTAGTGGCTTACCGGATACAAGTACGACATTTACCATGTATGGATCCATGAAGCCGACATCATCATACGATTTTTCGCGGCATGTATGGATCTCAATCCTACATAACAAGAATAGATTGTTATTGTTGCAAATTGTAATTAAGGAAGCAAGTATTGCGAGAATAAATCAGTAAAACAAACTTGCACAACCCAGCAGCTCATCAATGAGAGGTCTATGGCGTCTTGATGGTACAACATATACACATCCTTGAAATCCAAAATTAAGAGACCCAGCCCACGGAAGTAATCACGGGCTTGTATCAAAACATTGAGCATCAGTCTACCCTGTTTGGACACCTTCATGTACCATGTATGGAATTGGTACGCTTGAGTGGTTAGTAGCTTCACAGAAAATGGGGGCACCATTGGTTCGCCATATCGAAAATCCCAATGTTTCACTGGTGTTGCCTTAGGAATTTCGCCCTCTAAAAGTTCTGTCGGTGAGAGGCTCGTATCCGCGACCCTCCGAGCAAGTGCTTCGTCGTTAACATCCTGTTGCACTTGTGTCCTTCTAGCAGAGGTCTGACTGACTTGTTTCTTCTTAGGAGTGGCCGCCTTCTTCCCCGAGGACCCACTGCTGGCTTGTTTCTGCTGATAAGACTTTGCAAGCTGGCGGTCATAGTCAGATATTAAGAATCTCTTCTGATTCGCTGCGCTCATTGTTCTGAAAAAGGTCTTCGTATTTGGATCTATTTTTATCGGCTTCTCTGGCTCATCTGGTTTGAAATGTTCTTTGACCTGGGCTTCGACCACCAAAGCAGTTTCCTCATCAGTTAGGTCGTAAGGTAACTTCTTCTTTATGGCGGCCAACTTTTCTTCTTCGGTAGGCTCTTTTTCACCGTTTGATGTAGTTTTTTCTGGTGAGTAGTCCGCCGTGGGGGCGCAGCTTGGCGCTTTGGGGCATGCCGTGCTCATGGAGGAGGAGACATTTGTGAGCCGGCATCATCCCTACCTGGAGGTGGCAGCTCTGGCTCATCCTCGTCCCTTCTTGAAGCTGACGGTGGCTGCGGGGGATCCCTGGGTGGAGTAGATGATGGCCCTTGACTGCCAAATTTGATGTAACGCTTCTTTCATAGAATGATACTGCCGTGGGCAGCATCCGCTAACGTCCTTTCTCCGTCGCCACCTTCGATGTCGAGCTCCAAGTCATCATATCCTTCACAAATTTGCTCCACCCCACCTTGCAGTAGCCACTTGGAATCTGTGCCCCATGAATGGTCTGCCCTTGCTCCACCGGATAAGCCATACCGTAAGCCACCTTAGTGGATAAGTTCCGGCTTGGTATATGAAGCTCACATGGCGTACGCAGAGTGATTTCGTCCACTGGAAAGCTTGCACTGTCGTCCCACGCATTGGCAGGTGGGAGCTCTGTGGAAGCAACACTGCTTCGACGTTGGGAGGGCGGGCTAACACCATCAGCTTATCCAACAGCTGGTACAAGTACTACTCCCGGCACAGTCTGCCCTTGGCTCAGCAATGTCTGTATCTGTCTAGACACTTCATCTGCGATGCCGGCCTTTGTCTGCTGAAGCTCTCTTTCAAAGTTCTCTACTAGTTGACGGTCCTTAAATGCGTCAATTGTTAACCGCAAGCGCACGGATCATTGGTAGCTTTTCTCTTAGAGTATTCCCCTAAGGTTTATTAATCCGTGGATCGACAATGAACTACCTAGGGTTTTCCATCTAATATAATGGATCTAATCCTAGCATTAGGCATAGATTGCATATGAGGGTAACCATGAATTTAATATGAATATTATGAATGAATCTCATCCACCCGACATGAGGTAACACGGCCAAAGGTAGCACAAGCCTACCATCTTCTAGTTGCAACTCCGGCCAAAACGGTAACCAATCTAATCTTATACCATGATAAAGAGTCATCTACTCAACATTACATGTTTGTTCAGACTTTTCCCTCCCACATGCTATCACCACACGAGGATAATCACGCCAACTTCCTGTGCACTACTATGATCTATCCGCAAGACATAGATTAATTACCATGATTAGATCTAATCCTACTAAAGGCATACAGTAGCTACACATATGAATATGCATGAATCATAGAAGATCAAAGTAAATAAGACAAGCAGATTGATATCACCATCGAATGTACATACGCCTTGATGAGTTCAAGGCATGGCTCCGGAACTCCGCCATGGCTTCACCACGCAGGGCCAACCATGGCGGCTAGGGCATGGCCTAAGCCATCTCCTAGGCAACCTCGAGGACTTGCGGCGGCCGTCGGCTTCCTTCGGTGTGTGTCCCTCTTTGCGTCGACTTCTCATGGATTGATGTGTGTGGCTTCGTGTATCGGGGCTATAAATAGTCCGAGGAAACCCTAGCTCGAAGGGAAGGTCGAGGCGGCGCAGAAACAACCCAGGCCGGCCGGCCTGGGCCCCTCTGGGCCGGCCGGCCTAAGGCTTTTCTGTGGCCCCTCGGCCCCATCTTTCACGTGGAAGCTTCTAGATCCTCCAGGAGTTGATTTGCCAATGCATGTGGGTATTTGACGTCGGTTGCTTGGAGATAAGATTGGGTCTTGATATCTTTCCATATGTCTGCCTGATTCGCCTTGATCCCGAAGTCATCCGACCTTCTCTTCAAGTCTTTGCCCTTCCTCATTCTTGGAGGTTGGTTCACCATAGATGAGAGCGAACAAAATCCGAGTCACATGGCCTTCATTCCTCCGCTCTATGCATGATCTTGGTCTTTGTCCAAAAGTGCTCATTTATAGCTCAAAAACCTACGTAAACCAAAATCCTCCAAAAATACATGCATATGCAAAAACGGGGTTATTTCAAGTGCCAAGTGGCGGGTTAGTATATGAATTAGTCCAAAAACACCACTTAAATAGCACTTAAAGTGTGTCGCTAACGAGCGTCGACACTACTCTTCTCTCCTGTGCGGCCTTAGAGCGGCTTCGACTCTTGTACGTGTCACTGTCCGTAGGGAATGCAACCTTCCACGGGACGACGCCGACACCTCTAGCTCGTCCGGGATGTTCAGGGTTCCCCAGAGCCCTTGTTAGCTCGTCGTTTTCTCTGTCGGGAACGAATGTCCCATCGGCTTTCTCTTTAAGTGCCTTAAAGATAGTACCGGCCGCCTCTTTTAACTCATCGTTGTATATAAGTGACTCATCATTAAGATCCAAAGTGCCACCATGAGCATAGTATCAATGCCTTGATCGCTCGGGCCAATTCATTGTCGCCAGCGTGATTCCCCTAGCAACCAAATCTTCTTCCATCTTGTCCCAGATAGGAATTTTCTTGTTATAGCCAGTTGGTCCAAGAGAGTGGAAGTACTGTTTCTTGTTATAGCCGGTTGGTCCAAGCGAGTGGCGCAGCCGGACAGCAGCCTACCGCCGCCCGCCGCCATGCCTCATAGCCCTCTCCTCGATCTGGTTCACCAATGCAAGGAGTTCGCACCGTTCGGCGAGATCGAGTCAGTCAGGATCCGCTCCTTGCCGCTGGTCGACGTCAGTACAATGCCATTGTCGTCTTCGTCTTTGCTAGTTATGCCAGAAAGGTTTCACATACACTACTACAGCAAGAGCATCACAGGTGGTTCGGTTGCCCACATCGCAGCCGGTTTTCAAAAGTGGCGCTGATTAAGTGGCGCTGATAATCGCATTTTCATAGTCGGTTTTTAACCGGCTGTGAAAATCTATTTTCACAGCCGGTTTACCTCATGAACTGGCTGTGATAATCATATCACAGTCAGTTTTGGGCCTTCTAAAACTCGGTTTTCCCTGGGCAATCACAGCCGGTTTTTTGCCAATAAACGGCTGTGAAATGCTTTTTCACAGTCGGTTTTGTTCCAACAAAAATCGGCTATGAAAGAGCCTTTTCACAGCCGGTTTTTGTGGCCAAAAAAACCAGCTGTGATAGAGCCTTTTCACAGCCGGTTTTTGGCCAAATAAACCAGCTACGAAAAGTATCTTTCACAGCTGGTTTTTTAAAACCGGTTGTGATGCATGTTTTTCACAGCCGGGTTTAACCGGCTGTAATAGCATTTTTCAAGTAAAAAAATTAATAATTAGGTATAATCTGCAGCAAGGCACAATATTGCAATATATCAATCCAGCAAAAACAAACAACAATACATCAACTCACAATAATAATATTACAGTCTCACAATTTCCATACATTGACATCAACTCAAATCCAAACATATCGAGTCCATACATATAGAGTTCTTACATAAACCATACATATATCAAAGTCCATACATGAAACCATATATATCGAAGACCATACATGTAGTCCTAAATCACACAGAACTCACCACCTGGTGTCACAACATGGTCTAAAATAAATCCACATAGTTGTTCCTGAAGTGCCCAAATCTCACTAAGAAGCAACTCAGAAGTATGGAGACTACAATTCTGCACACAACACCATAATAGCAATGTAGTTAGTGACGAATTATCAATGAATAATAAAAATTTTGTTTCTTATACTAAATATTCTGAAATTCAAGCAAGCTGCACTTCTCAACTAGCCTCTAGATATAGTACTATAATAGGAGTACGATAGAAACTGTATATGTGGCACTAAAGAAAACGCAAACAAAGTTTATTATACATACACACAACCATATCAAATTCCATCAACAACCAAAATCGCTTCAAGCAAAAAACAGTAATCATGATGAAATAAGTGATTTACAATGCATATTCTTATTCACCATCTCTAACGAAAACATATTCTGTCTTTATTCACAAAAAATGGAAATGTATTCCAGTTAAATTTAATGTCTCATTCTTGCCAACATAATGTTTGCATCTCATTATGATGGATTTCAAATTTTCAAGTCTCAAAATATTCAGAGATGTACATACAAGAATATCTATAATTGTTTTTTATCAAGAATGGGCACAAAAATGAATATGACAATAACAATGAATATGAAAACTAAAACAATTGTTGCAAACCTGATCTGCTTGTTCTCCGAACTCATCATTAGTTGCGCATAGCATATAATGCATCACATAGAAGCCGCATAGATTGTTTCCAGGTGGCTGCCTAAGGATCCATTTCTTTTCAATGATATCAAATTTTTTTGCAAATGGCCTACATATAATGCCCCCTTTCTTCCTGTACTTGGCTAAAGCACTGCATACATTATGAAGAATTGGTAACATTAGATAGTAGATTATTTAAAATACATATTCACATTGAAAAGAAGAAAATGGTTGTCCTGACTTACGTGTTGAGGAGGTTGATGAGAGGTTGGATGTACTCAAGCTTCCTCCGTTTCGAGTCATAAACCTTAATTGTGCTCTGATCAAGGCATATGTCGATGAGAACATGGTGAAATCTGCATTTAGGTGGATAAAATCAAATAAATCATTTCTAAGATTGCACAAAGAAAGTATTGATTTGAAGACACTTACTTGCAATTGTATGAAAGAAGTATGCGCTTCTTGTCCTGCATCTTGAGCATAGCATAGCATTCACCAAGTAGGTTAAGCAGTGAGGCTTTTTAATCTCTTCCTCATTAATAGCTTGAGGGTCACTACCACTTCTGTTAAAGGTGGACAACGTTGTGGCTGGCGAGCTCCGGGTTTCACGGACTGGCGAAATTGGCGATCTGGTGGCGATTTTCTGGATCTTGATCCCGTAAGGAATTATGATCGACGTCACTTGATGATTACCTCTTCTCCAGGTGTGATCTTTCCTCTCCCTCCCCTTTTCTCTTGTCCTCGATGGATTTGCCGGATCTGCCGGACTCCCTGGTTGGCAAATTGGATTTCTCAGCTGGGAAGGATTTTCAGCAATCTGTGCTTGATCGCTTTGGTGTCTCTGTCCATCATCCGTGCTCTGTGGTCGATGGATCTTTCTTTCTGCTTGTCACGTTTAGAAGATTCACGTTTCGCCTCTCTGAAGAATCAGTTAGCTTTGCACTGGCTTCTTGTTTGGGGGGGGGTTCTCCAGCGGGTTTTCATGTCACTTTTTTAAGTGATCGGCATTTTAGGATTTCAGTATCCTGCAAGAAAGTTGGATTTCTCATTTACTCTCATCGAAGAATCATCAGTCAGTCTTTTGATGTCTACTTTCATCTCTGGAATAATGGAGTTGCTCATTGGGAAAGAGAGAAATTAAAATGGGAAGAAGAGTAGGAAAATGAATGGACAAAAATTCTCTCCAAAAAGGAGAAGCGCTCTAGAGTTAAATCTTTCCCAGTGAAAAAAGTTCGCTTTGCAGCCCAACTAGTTCAGGATCCTCCATTGCAAACCCCTCCACAAGCTTTTGCTGCTCAACAGTCTATGTCATTTGGTGCTTTTGTGACCCTGATCTCCTCTAGTGATCCTGGTTTTCAACCTCTGAGTTTTGGCAGTGTTAGACCTTCTGTGCCTTCACAAGATGTGCCGTTAAGCCGTGTCTTTGATAAATTCAAATTGGATCTTCGTTCATCTCAGTGTTCTTTGGGGCAGGATCATATTCAGCTGCAGTTCTCGGATCCCAAGTCAAAAGGCGCGTGGAATGCGAGCTTTTCGAGTTTGGCTTGTTCAAACTGTGTGGGCTCTGGCCATGAAAGGCCCCAATGTGTTTTACCGGTCAGATGCAAATGTTGTCTTGTTCTGGGGCACTAGGCCAATAAATGTTACAAAGCTACTCGACCCATTAAGATTTGGAAGCCCAAGCCCAAGAGTACAACCTCGACGGCCTCGCCTGGCATTGGAAACCAGGATAAACCCGACGTGTCTTCTCCTGAGGGTGTACACAACACGCTATCAGAACAACAAGCTGAAAAAACCCCAATTTCAACCCCTGATTCATCGTCTGCATCGCCTCCGCCGCCTCCAATGGCAAACTTTCAGTGTGATCCCACCCCTTACCTCCCCCCTGGAACTCATGTTGAGCATGGCTGGGAGCGGCCTGCTCGGGGTCGCATTGCGCTCGGAGCTGAACCGCCGCGGAGGCATGAGGAGTATGCTGTGTTCGTCTTGGAACCGCAGCCGCCAGATCATCAAGCTCTTCATGTACTTCGGGATGTGGTTGAAGAACTTGAGCATGATCACCCAGTAAGAATCCTTTCAAGCTATCGATCTCCATTGGGTTTGGGCTTAGTTCAATTTGCATCTGTTATTCAGCGGCAGTCCATGATCGATTTATCTCCTTTAGTGTTGGACAATGGCTCTGTTCTTAGAGTGGTTAAACATGATGAAGCACATAGTGTCAGGGCTTGTCCGTACATTAGAATCTGTCGGCTTATGGTTCTAGCTTTCCCTTTGGATTACCAAAACATGGATTTTTTCAAAGCTGGAGTTGCCCCTTTTGGTCGTCTCCTGACCTGGCTTGAGGGTCAAAACAAATCAAAGTCCTTCCTTGACTGCTTGGTTTTGGCACCAGAGAGGATTCCCAGGAGTTTTGTAGTTTCACAGGGTACAACTGTTGGGGGACAAGGTAGATCATGGTCTGCTCCTGTCTATATCATAGGTGGACAGTTCCCAGATGGATTCCCACCTGATGAAGATCTAGTTCCTGTTGATGGCAATCCCCACCCAATCCATGGACACATTGCACATGCTAACCCCAATGCACCTCCTAATTGGATGCATGACCTTGCTGGGGCTGCAAACTTTGTTTTACAAGATATGGGGGTGAACGCTGGCCAGATGAATGAAGCCATGGAAAATCTTGCAGTGCCCATTCAAGAGAATGTTCAGGAAAATCTGGAGGCTGTGGCTGATATTATTTCTGAGGAGATAATGCCTCAACATCCTGATCAGCCCCAGGACTCCATGGATCTTTCTGGCTCTACTGCTGAATTTATAAGGGGTTCAGGCCCTGAAATCAGACTGACAGTTGAGATGGTGCTTCAAGGCAATGTAGGCTCCACATCTTCCACTTCCAGTGATGCTGCTTCTTTAGGGGAAGAGGAATCAAGCTTCAAATATTCTCTGTCAGAGTTGTTTGTGAATGAGATGCCCAGCTTTTTCCTCCCTCCTATCAGAAACACTACTTTTGCAGAGTTGGTGCCTAGAAAGAGAACATGGTCAGGTGCTTTTGAAAGTTCAGAGGATCCCTCCAAGGCCATTGTTCCATATAAGCTAGAACTACACTCTGTCATGATTTCAGTACTGGCTGAGAAGCTGGATGACATGGCCAATAATGTCAATGAAGTTCTTCTTCATGGTAGCTCTGATGGACATGGCCCCTCTATGACTGATTGCTCTGCTCCCCCGGCCAAAAAGAGTCTACTCACAGCTTTTGATGAGGTCACCAGCCAGAATGTTGCACAAGGAATCCATCTGCCTAGTACCATTTCACTTTCCAGTGCCCAGGTGCCCCTAGTGTCAGATACTGTCAGAAGGAGTCCTAGGCTGCGTAAGGATGGGGGTTTCATGCACTGTCAGATAACTAAGTCACCCAGAAAGAGCAAGAAACAAGCCCCCGGTGAACTCCCTTCATATGTCAACTTCATCCCTACCGGCACTGGAACAGTTCTTGCTACAATCCCAGTTGAAACCCTCAGAAGTTGGGGCATTGAGTGTGGGATATCATCTGAGATGATGTCTGATGAGATGCTGCTCAAGCAAGCATCAAAAAGAAGTAGAAATGATAGTTCCTCATCACACTGATTCACAAGGGGAGTGCTACAGGAAGGCCAACGATGAAGTTTTCAGCTGGTCTTTTGCAGTGGATTGGAACTTTGCTTTGCTACTTTTGTTTACAATGTCAAAACATATGCTGAACTTTGGTGTGGTTATGTTTCTGAACATTATTCTTAGGCTCTTATGCTGGTTGGACAAACCTATTTATGGTGTGGTTCTTTGTTGCTCTTGCTATCTTACCTGGTCCCTTCCAGGTGTTCCAACTCTGGTCCTTTCCAGATTATGGGTGTGGTCCTGTTGGCTTACTTCTTTGATGAAGCTAAGAGTTTATGTTTTCATAAACTTGGTCTATTTCCTCGGATGGTTTCTTAATGAATTGTCGCAACTGGAATATATTATATTGGAATATTAGGGGTATCAATGCGTCAGAAAAATGGGATGCTGTTAGAAACAAAATAGAGGAAAGTGCTTGCTCTATAGTCTGTTTACAAGAAACAAAAAGAGAACATTTCGACACTCCATACATCAGAAACTTTGCCCCAAGAAGATTTGATAAATTTGAATACGTGCCATCTGCTGGTGCCTCGGGTGGTATTCTAATTCTCTGGTGTAGCTCTGTCCTCACTGGCCAGGTTTTACATGTTCAGCGTTACGCTCTGTCAGTTAGGTTCTCCTCGGTGCACAACCTTGAAGCTTGGAACCTAACATCTGTTTATGGGCCCTGTCAAGATCCTCTGAGAGAAGAGTTTATCTCTTGGTTCAGAGATTTGGACATTCAAGATTGTGACAACTGGATTATTGTTGGGGACTTTAACTTTTACCGTTCTTTGGAGGATAGAGATAAGCCAGGTGGAAATGTTCAGGATACCCTGATCTTTAACGATGCCATTGGGCACCTGGGGCTGGTTGAGCTACCTTTAAAAGGAAGAGCCTATACATGGAGCAACATGCAACAAGATCCATTATTGGAATAGTTAGATTGGTTTTTTACCTCGGTCAATTGGACACTTGATTTTCCAAACACAGAAGTTCTCCCAATGGCTAAAATTACATCTGATCATATCCCCTGCAGGATTGTTATAGGAACTCATATTCCTAGAGCATCAATATTTAGATTTGAAAATTATTGGCCTGACCATCCGGGTTTTGTAGAGGCTGTGCTAAAGGGCTTATCAAAGCCAGTTAAAAATCAAAGGGACTCAGCTACAATACTGGTGGGTTTGCTAAAAAATATCAGATATGAGCTTAAAAGCTGGAGTAAAACACTCTCCAATTTGAGTCTTCTGATTGACAAAAGCAACAGAGTTATCCTTTTTTTGGATTTTGTGGAGGATGGGAGGTAGCTTTTGATTCATGAATGGAATTTTAGAGAAGTGGTCAAACTTCACCTTGCTAAACTGCTTGATTATAAGAAACAGTATTGGAAGAAGAGATATACAGTAAATCGAATAAAATTTGGTGATGAATGCACTAAGTTCTTCCATGCAATGGCAACAATCTCCTATAGGAAAAACTCAATTTCTCAGCTTAAAGATGAAGGAGGAAGTCTGGTCTGTGACCATAACAGTAAAGCTGCCTTGCTCTGGTCTGCTTATAAAAACAGAATGGGTGTTAGCCTCAACCCTCAAATCCAGTTTGATCTTCCTTCTTTGGTAAATCTCAACATGGATCTTCATAGTTTGGTTGAGCCTTTCACAAATGAAGAGATTGATAGGATAATAAAAATAATGCCTCCTGATAAAGCCCTTGGTCCTGATGGATTTAATGGATGTTTTTTGAAAAGATGCTGGCCTGCTTTGAAGAATTTCTTTTATAATCTCTGCTCTGATTTCTATCAAGAAAAAGTTAGTTTGGAGAGCATCAACAACTCATATATAACCTTAGTGCCAAAGGTTAACAATCCTGAATCTGTTAATGATTATAGGCCTATATCTCTTCTGAACTGCAGTATAAACATTTTGACAAAGATTTTGGCTGAGAGATTGCAGCCTTTCATCCTGAGAATTCTACATCCAAATCAATACAAGAGGACAATTCAAGATTGTCTAGCTTGGAGCTTTGAGTACATTCATTAGTGTCATCAGAGTAAGAAAGAGATCATCATACTGAAGTTGGATTTTGCAAAAGCTTTTGATACCGTAGAACATGTAGCCATCCTGGAAATGTTGAATGCTATGAATTTCCCAGCTAAATGGTTGAAATGGATGCAAATGATTATGTCATCAGGTACATCCTCTATCTTGCTCAATGGGGTGCCTGGGAAACAATTCCTTTGCAAGAGAGGAGTAAGACAAGGAGATCCTCTTTCCCCACTGCTTTTTGTGATTGCAGCAGAAATGTTACAGTATGTTATAAATGATGCTTGTGCGCAAGGCCTCTTGAGAATTCCAGTACCCCAACCCACAGATGACTTTCCTATCATACAATATGCAGATGATACGCTGCTGCTAATGCAGGCTGATGTACAACAAATTCTCCATCTCAAGCATATTCTGGCTCTGTTTGCAGAATCTACAGGTCTCCAGGTCAATTTTCAAAAATCTCTAATGCTCCCAATCAATGTGCCAGGTAACAAAATGGTTAGCCTTGCAACTGCTCTTGACTGTAAAATTGGATCCCTACCTTTTTACCTATCTAGGTTTACCAATGGGCACAACTAAACCTAGACTGGAGTATATGACCCCCATTATGGACAGAGTGGAAAGATGTTTATCAGCTTGCTCCTCTCTTCTTTCCTACACTGGCAGACTTCAAATGGTTAATTCAGTTATCTTCCCTCTTGCCACATATGCCATGTGCACGGTAAAGCTTCCTATTGGTCTGATCAAAAATATTGACAGAGCCAGACGTCAGTGTATTTGGAGAGGCAACAATACAGAAAAGAAAGGTGGTAATATGGTTGCCTGGGAAAACCTTCTTAAGCCAAAGGCAAAGGGTGGCCTAAGTGTTATTAACCTCCGATTGCAGAATGATGCTCTCCTTCTTAAATAGTTGCATAAATTTTATAGCAAAGTTGACACTCCTTGGGTCAATCTTATATGGAGCAGATATTATACCAACAAGGTTCCTCATGCCAGCAGAGAGGTTGGCTCCTTTTGGTGGAAGGATGTTCTAAGGCTCAGCACTCTTTATAGGGGAATTGCTAAATGTTCTATTGGAGATGGATCTATAGTTCTATTTTGGAATGACCTCTGGGCTGACAATCTAATGTCCATTCTCTACCCAAGGTTGTTCTCCTTTGTCAAAGATACTAATTGGTCTGTGAAACGAATAGTGCAAGCTGAAGCTTTGGAGGAAATATTTAATCTGCCGTTGTCGGAACAGGCCTATAATGAACTCAATAATATGATAGCGCATTTACAAAGCTGTGGCTATAATCCTTTAGAAAAAGATTCTTGGGTCTTTATGTGGGGTAATGACAAATATTCCTCAAGAAAGTTTTATGGGTTGGCTTTCCAGCATATGCAAGTCCCTTGCACATATAGCAGAGTCTGGAAAACCAAGTGCACAAGGAGGCTTTGTTTCTTTGCATGGCTTATCTTAGTTGACAGACTAAATACAAAGGTGATGTTGAGAAGAAGAAATTTTCATGTTCAGCCAAATGTATTCTGTGTGCTTTGCAATGACCAAGTGGAGGAAACTATTGATCATCTTTTCTTCAACTGTCTGTTTGCTACGATGTGCTGGACACAGATAGGTTTTCAGTGGCAAAATGGAGACAACATTCACGATCGTCTAGAAGCCACAAGAGTGTTCATGCACCTTCCTTACTTCATGGAAATATTTATCATTGCTGCCTGGGTGCTCTGGAATTTGAGAAATGACAAGATCTTCAATGGAACTATCCCTTCCTTTAATCTCTGGTGCCTGAGGTTCAGAGAGCAGGTTCTTCTTCAACTACATAGAGTAAAGGAGATAGATAAACCCATCATTTTACAATGGCTAGAATCTGTACTATAGCTTGCTTGTTTTTGTTCTTTTTTTCCTTCTTTGCTGTAAGTATTCCTGTACACTGCCTCTCTTTTTAATCTAAAGTGCTGTGGAGAACTCCTCCATAGTTTTTGATCAAAAAAATAGCTTGAGGGCCTAAGAATCCTACGTTGGTTGTGCCTTCTTCTTTCAACTTGTGTGCCACCATGCTACAAAAATGCCGATCTTTTTACACATGTTTTATTAATGGAATAACTTGTAGGAAAAAGATAGTTTAGACACTTACAGAGAAAATAAACTCAGGATTGAACAATACGGCATTCTGCTGGTACAACTCACATAGCGAATCGAAATAAACCCAGACTATGTCCTCTTTTGACTTGGACGCTGGCTTATGAAAATGTTCTTCCTTGTATCTCGCCCCAAACGCCTCACCACTTTGACCTTTGTACCATTCATGCAAATTCCGCATTCGCATGGATAAATGAGGTATTTGCCATGGTTCCACAAGATCCCTGCCTGGTTGGAACGGCCATATAGGCGCCGCAGGTGTAAGCTTACCATCCTCTTCCAACTGCATAAGGTCTTCCTGTGTGAGGTTGTTTTCTGCTAAAAACTCTTCCCTTGCCTTCTTATTTTCTAGGAAGTTTTGGTCGCTTAATTTTCGGTTGCTTTGTTTACATATAGTGCGCCCGAAGTCTGACGGAGGCTTCCAGTTATTCCCTGTCTGTGGAACCATTGCTAATTTGTAAAAGCGAAGTACCGCATCAAGGGGTGGTGGCGTGTCGTCCTTTTCTGGCATTAGCAATGTTATACTCGCGTTCACTTGCTTTTTCCTAGTGCCTGGGTTAGATTTGGTTGGCCTTTGCTCTTGCTCTTCCTCTTGCCCACATGGTGTATTAGAATACACTGGATTCTTAGAACCTAACATCCCAGACTGCATTCTCTTTTCCCTTGGGCTCGGTGGCGGGGTAGAATCCCTTGAAGGATGAGTCGTGCTCACCCTTGAACATCGGCCCTGAGAAACATGTTTTTTGGGCTTGGGTCTTGCTGATCGACTTTCAGATATTTCTGGCTGTGGGAGTGCATCATTGTCAAGAACAGGTGACAATGGACGTTCATCCGACTCACAGTCTGATTCTTCAGACTCGTCGTCAAATGAGATATAGCGCTTACGCCAAGCCACGAAGCAACCAATGTTGTCCCCAATTTTCTTCTTATCATCCTGCCCGGGGATATCTAGCTCCACTCTACGGAACCTTTTCTTAACAATGGCATCAATGGTGACTTTGGCGTATCCATCCGGCAATGGACGGCAATGCAATTGAACCCCTTCGCCGGTAGGCCATGCCTTCCCAACCGCAACCTTGGTCTTCCAGAATTTGTCCTGGACGTATAGCTTGCATTGTCTTGGTTCTGTGATCGCATCCACTGGAAAAGACATGGCTGCATCGTCCGCAGGAAGCCCGACACTTCCGCAACTACTACGGTGCATGACAGGGCTAGTGTGAATCTCACCACCTTGTTCCGGAAGCGAACCTTGGTGCCGAGCCTGCTCGTTGAATTCCTTCCGAAGCTTTTGGGTTACTTGTTGAGTTACTTGTTCGGTTACTTGTTGAGTTACTTGCTGGCGGACTTGTTCGGTCACTTGTTCGGCAACTTCCTGGCGAACGGCTTGTATCATAGAATTCCATTGGGACTCTCGTGCTGCCTTGCTCCTTTTATGGCTTCTGTATGTGCTTGCATCGTCTACGAAGGCAAGGCCCCAGGGAACAACTCTGGTGCCTCTTGTGCGTCCAGGGTGCTCTTTGTTTCCTAGAGCACGTGTAAGCACGTCATTCTCTCTATTCGGAATAAAGAGTCCGGCCTGAACTTCACTTTGGGCTTGCTTTATTTTACTTGCTATTTCCCTAGATTCTTGTGTGCGGTAACTAAGGGAGCTATCAGGGTTGTAATAAGCACCACGAGCAAGTAGGTACCTCACGGCACGCTCATCCCATCCATCTGTCTCAAGCATTGCACCAGAGCTTGTCACCGCTTCAGCCATCTCCTCCTAGTCGTTTATTTTCCCAAGGTACCCACGAGACCCATAATGATGGTGCCAGGTATTCTTAGAGGAATTAACTGTATTTTTTGAGCAGGTCTCTTGTACCTTAGGCCTCGCATAGTACTTACAGAAGCTTTCCCAATACTGCTCCTGGTTCGGATAGTGATTCCAGTTAGGCACCCGACCTTGCTTCCTCATCTTATTTAGTACCCCTCTAAAATTATTTGCTGACTTGCCCATCGTTTGCAGTGTTTTGTGCTTTGCAAGTTCCTCAGAGTTTGGATCGGGGAAAATGAAATGTTCTTTCATCTTATTCCAACATAGTTC
>CM014276.1:24396099-24416070 GCA_004135705.1 Alloteropsis semialata | reverse complement strand
GATGAAGACTGTGCCGATGCTCCACGATAGCGTCGTTCAAGCTCTTCTTGGCAGCGTCACGCTGACGCTTGACCCGTTTGAGCTCTGCTTCCGCCTTCGCCGCACGCCGGAGCGCCGACTCCGCGTCCCGAGTCTGCGCAAGGCGCGACTGCCGGAGCGTAGCCAATTTCTACAACCGTCCGAAAAGGCGAAGAACTCAGAAAACCAATAAAGAAAAGAAAAGATCAACAAGACAGGGGAGGAATCTAACCGCTGCAAGGCGCTGGGCGTGGTCGACAGCAATCTGAAGCTCGGCGATCACCGAGCCCTCCTTCTCCGCCATGGCGTCAACCCCGGGGACAGTGATGGTCCCCGAGGTGTCCGACTGCTTCGGCAGATCCTCCTCCTGGGCTTCTCCCCGAGTAATGTCGCCCGCGCCTGCGGGCGAAGACTGGATCACCGTGTCCACGACAGGATCCCCAGTGACGCTTGGAGTAATCGCCGTATCGTCGTCGGCCGCCGGCACCTCCACTACCACCTCCGGGTCAGGCCTGACTGGGACCTCCGCCGTCTGCACCGCTCCCGGCCCATCGGCCGAGTTCGTCACCTCGGGCGTAGCACTCGAGGATGATTGGCCTGCAGGTGCGGCCGGGGGAGCACTCGGGCCTCGCAGGGCATCAGTTGAAGGAGCCCTCCCGCTGGCCGCCTCACCGTCCAGATCGGAGGCATTGCTGAAAAAAGCATTCGGAAGTTAAAACAAGAACTCGGAGATAAATGATAACAAGAAGAAACGCAAAGACCGACAACTCACCGAGTACTCTTCACCACAGCGACTCGGGGCCGGAAGACAGGGAGCTTAGGACGCCGCTGCGCCGAAGCCGCCATGAGGATTGGCCTGGTCCCCAAATCGGAGACTGGCCTTGCATCCGCCGTGGCCTGCACAAGCGTCTCCGCCACCCTGCGCCGCCTCTCCTCCACCGAGACGCCCATGGCCCGGGCGTGCTCCTGCTCCTGGAACACGTCGTCGGGCACCGCCTCGTCCTTCTCCTCTTCCTCCGTGACGGCCGGGGAAGGATGTCCCGGCTCGTCAACATCGGCGTCCGAACCCGTAGTCGGCCGCTGAGCCGGCTGCGCGTCCGATTTCTTCGCCGCCACCTTCTTCGTGCGCCTCCGCTTGGGAGGCGGCGGCACCGTACCCGCCACTGCGTCTCGGACGAGGGCGCTTCATCCGACAACGTGGCCGAGTCGTCGGCCGCCCCATCGTCAACGGCCACCGCCCGCTTGGAAACGCCGCCCCCGTGATTATTCCTTTCCGCTACAGCCGCCCGGCGCTTCCGCGGACGGTCCTCCACCACCTCCTCATCCGAAGGACTCAGAGAGCCCTCCGTGTCGCTCGGTGCCCATATACGGGGAGCAGGCGGATCAACCGCCCCCTCTGCCCGAGTGCCGCCCTGAGCAGCCGGAGGCGCGTCTTCCAGAATCACTTTCCTTGGGAAGTCTTCTGGAAGTGGGGCAGCAGAGAAGTATTCGAAGACTCGATCCTGCGTAAGAGAAGACGCAAAATCAGACGGCCAACGGATGAAACCAGAAATTACGTCAAGAAAGAACATTCAAAAAGCACTCGGAATGGCAACTTACCGGTGGAGGAGGCCTCTTCAGTGAAAAAGGGCACGGCTGGTCCTTCTCCGACACGTGTCCAAGGAAGAATCCGCCGACGCGCGCCTTCATTTCCTCCTTGTTCACGGTGCGGTTGGCAACCCGAGTAGGATCATCCTGGCCCGAGTATTCGTAGCTCGGGTGCTTCCGCTCCTGGATCGGCTGGATCTGCCGCCTGCTGAAGTTGCAGGCGATACCAATCGCTGTCAAGCCTTGATCCTTTAGCTCCTTGATCAACACAAGGAGCTCGTCCACCTCATCCATCTCGGAGGCGTCAGGAAGTTCATTCCAGCAATCCCTAACCTTCGGCCGCTCTCCGGTGTGGCAGGGGATCGCTGGCTCGTGGTTCCCGACGTAGAACCACTCGGCTTTCCATCCTTTGTTGGAGGTGTTGAGGGCGATGTCGAAGTACTCGTCCTTCCGCCCTTGACGCAGCGTAAATCCAGCGCCTCCAACCACCACCATCTTCTCCTCACTCGGCTGAGGCTTCAGCCAGTACAGGTACCTCCACAAGTTGAAATGGGGAGAGATCCCCAGATACGCCTCGCAGAGGTGGATGAAGACCGAGATCGCCATGATGGAGTTGGGGTTGAGGTTGATGGCCTCGATCCCATAGTAGTGCAGCAACCCTCGGAAGAACGCCCCCGTGGGCAAGCCGAGTCCCGCCTCGAAGAAAGGCTTGAAAAGGACCAGCTCGCCGGAATTCTCCGACGGGAACACCTCTCCGGCGCTCGGCCGCCACTCCGCCACGGCCTGAGACGGCAGGATGCTCTGCTCCACCATCTCCTCCAGCACCTCCGTGGTCACCTTCCCCCGCACCCACGCGAGGACAGGGGAGGGGATCTTGTCAGACTTGGGGACGCCAGTAAGCTTCTTCCTCCCCGCCATGGATCTAACGGCAGGGGTCTTCGATCGCATTAGCGAGGCTACGCTCCTCGTGGTGTTTGAGATCGCACAACGGATCGACGAGCAATGGGAGCTTTGGTGGCGGCGGGATGAAAAGCGAAGAACAGGGAGGACGGATCTGGGAATGGGAAGATTTCCCTCCGAGTCTAACCCTCACCCTTTATAGCGTGCCTTGATGCCCGAAATTACCGCGAGATAACGCGATTAGCGGGGGCGACGAAACGGTAAAAAGAGCCGTTGGGCGCTTCGCCTTCCGTTACGCGCCGGGCGTCAACGGTAAAAAAAGGCTCCAAAGCACTCGAGCAAGACAAAGAAGTCGGCGTGCCGCTAAGGCTCGAACAGCTCCCACGCTCGGGGGCTGGCGCCGTAACAAAGCCAGTGTGCCCCTCGGGCTCGATTGGCCCCGAACCACTCGGAAGCCAACACTGCAAACCCAGTGGTGTGCCGCTAAGGCTCGAACAGCTCCCACGCTCGGGGGCTGGCGCCACGATTAAGCCAGTGTGCCTCTCGGGCTCGATTGGCCCCGAACCACTCAAGAGCCAACACTGCAAACCCAGTGGTGTGCCGCTAAGGCTCGAACAGCTCCCGCGCTCGGGGGCTGGCGCCGCGATTAAGTCAGTGCGCCTCTCGGGCTCGATTGGCTCCGAACCACTCGGAGGCCAACACTGCACAACTGAAGGCGTACCGCTAAGGTTCGACCAGCACTCGGACTCGGGGGCTGGCGCCACATCAAAAGCAGCGCGCCATGCGGGCTCGATCGGCCCCGAAACGCTCGGGAACTGACGCTGCGAACAAATTGCGGCAGACAATGCAATCCTTTTACAGGAAATACAGTTACAACGGAGCTGGACTTGCGCCGGTTACAAACATCAAACACATCAACCGCCAAGATGACGGCCTGGGGCACTCGTCCCTGCGCCTAGTGCTACATCCGGAGCAAGCTTGGTTCACATGAGCTCCTCGCAAGCTCTCTTGTAGCACCACTGCAGCCGTTTACGGGACAGCACCGGTGGAGGGTTGATAGCGAATGCCTTCGGCTATCCCTTGCTCTACAAAGCATTTCACCCCACATGGCCCTCATCACATGGGAATGCGGGGGTGAACGGGACAGCACTCACACGCTGATCAACGCCTCAGGTCCTTCGCAAGCACTCTTCTAGCACCATACCATGCTGACTCCGTGAACTCTCCCCGGTGGATGAACCCAACAATGAGCCTCCGGCATGCTGACAGCAAGGATCCTATATCTATTCGCTCTTGGGTAGCAGTTCAGGCTCCCCTGCGGGTATTTATAGCCCCTCGTCACCGGAGGACGAGAGATTTCCTCCACGATGACGAGCGCGGACTCCGCGCCACGCGTCTCCCCTTCGGACCGAAGATGCACAGGTCACCCTTATCTCCTTTGGCTCCACTCGACCACGGGAGCGCCCTGTGCAATCACGAAAATACTATTCCTGACGCCGCATCTCAGATACGACACCGCTTTGCTTGCCTCTCCTTTGGCATACCTGACAGAGAAGGAATCCTCCGGGACTCGAACCTTTCGCCAAGATAAGTATCAATCGATTAACTTCGTCAATTCCGCGAGCTTTAAAACAAGTCACTAAAGTACTCGGGAGCACACGCCTTAATCCGTGAAACCTCGACTCTTCCGTACGCCTACGCTCCTACGCGTGCACGCGGCCCAACTCCCTGCGCTATGGACTATGGCTATCGGGGATCAGGTGCATAAACGTAATAGGCTAACTACCCGGAGAAATTAATAGACTTAAAGCAGGAAGCGGAGTTCATTAACATTACATATCGCCGAATGCTTTCTCCTCTCGAATTTTTACTTTATTGCAGGGTATGGGACGACTACTCGGCGAGCTCAGCCCTCACGCTCGGGGGCTGGCGCCGGGACGACTACTCGGCGTGCTCAGCCCTCACGCTCGGGGGCTGGCGCCGGGACGACTATTCGGCGTGCTCAGCCCTCACGCTCGGGGGCTGGCGCCGGGACGACTACTCGGCGTGCTCAGCCCTCACGCTCGGGGGCTGGCGCCGGGACGACTACTCGGCGTGCTCAGCCCTCACGCTCGGGGGCTGGCGCCGGGACGACTACTCGGCGAGCTCAGCCCTCACGCTCGGGGGCTGGCGCCGGGACGACTACTCGGCGTGCTCAGCCCTCACGCTCGGGGGCTGGCGCTGGGACGACTACTCGGCGTGCTCAGCCCTCACGCTCGGGGGCTGGCGCCGGGACGACTACTCGGCGAGCTCAGCCCTCACGCTCGGGGGCTGGCGCCGGTACGACTACTCGGCGTGCCCTGCAGGGCTCCGCCGGACCTCACGCTCGGGGGCTGGACGCCGAAATTAACGCCAGATGGTTAAGCCAGATGCTCCTTGACTAACCCTTGGACCGATTCCTTCGGAATCGCTTCAAGGCTCGGGGGCTACGGCCAACGGACGCACCTCGCGGCGCATCCGTTGATCATTCGGTGACCTCAGAAGAAGGCTACTAACCCTTGGACCGATTCCTTCGGAATCGCTTCAAGGCTCGGGGGCTACGGCCAACGGATGCACCTCGCGGCGCATCCGTTGTAGACGGCTCTTTTCTCTCCAGTATCACGCGGTTTCGCTTCCAACTGCAGCAGGCTCTACGCTCATCAGACAGCACGACCTCGCCGACTTGTCTCTCAACCACGTACTACTCGGGGGCTTGTCGGGGGTAGACCCCCAGGGGTACCCAGAAGGCGGATTGGCCCAACCAGCAAGGGGCGGCCCAATCCGAGTGCAACTGGATCGGTTTGTCAGACTGGGTGGCCCACCAGTCGCGAGGCCCACCAGTCGGACGAGCCGGATGGGCGCGACGGCGCGCGCGGCAAGGAAGCAGGCGGCGTATCCCGCAAGAAGCTCGGAGATCAAGATAAACTAGCCGAAATTATAGGGAAAGATATCTGTAATCGTTATAGGATCGCATCCTTGTATTTCGGGTAGGTTACGATCTCTAGCCGACTTGTAACTCAAGGCAGCCGGACTATATAAGGCGCCATGAGACCCTCCTCCAGAACACGACATTACGAGCAATCGTTCAACCTAGGACAGAACCCAACTATGGAGATCCTTCAGGAACTTCATACACAGCAATACAATCACTCCCAACACAGGACGTAGGGTATTACGTCATCTCGACGACCCGAACCTGTTCAATCCTTGCGTCTTGTGTTACCATCGACTTCTGATCCTCGATCTGCCCCTCAACAAATCAACCACGTAGGCTACCCTGTGTGGACTGCCGGGTCCATAAATCCGACAGAAAACCGGCTGTGATAGGGGGCTTTCACAGCCGGTTTTTTAGGCGAACCGGCTGTGAAAAGGATGCGATTTTCATAGCCGGTTCGGCTAAAAAACCGGCTGTGAAAAACCCTATCACAGCCGGTTTTTCCTTTCCCAGCGGCAGCACAAAAAAACCGACTGTAATAATATTTTCTGCGCTATTTTTTAAAACCGGCTGTGAAAATGCTGACTTGAAACATGGTTTCTGTAGTAGTGATACCTTCTGTGCCTGTGCTTCCTGCAGTCCAAGCTTACGAGGAAAGGGGCCATTAATCTGTTGCATCTCCAGACTCTTTATCAGATGTTTATTGTCAATGTTGGTCGGGGCTTTCAGCTGCTATGGAGCACCACCAAGATACACAGGGATGGATTCAGATCGGATAAGCATGGAATCGAATTCAGATGTCATCTTTTACCATATTTTAATTCGAATATGAATCGAATACGAATCTTGTCAGATACAGATACGAATGTGAATATTGTCTATTCTTATCGGATATGAATACAAAACGAATACATCAAATACGGATTTGCATTCGGATAGATGGGTTCATCATGTGTTAATTCTTTGCGGATACGGATAATATCGGATATTCCACATTTTTTTCGAATACAAATGGTAATTTGGATAGAGAAAAATAACAAAAAATGAATTCGGATACATCCATTTAACATCCATATTAAAATCGAATACGAATATGAATATCCATATTGACGTTTTAAACGCATACGAATACGGATAATTCGGATATTCAGACATTCATATCCATCCCTACCAAGATACATGTGAGTTTCTCAAAAAAAAAAAGATACATGTGAGTTTCCAATGAAGCGCAGACTACAAAAATAAAGTAAGCTGCTTGAAATAATTGAGGCCAGATAAGTGATGTCCAATGTACACCTTTTGGGAAACTTGGTTTTTTCTAATGCTTGCTTGTGGTCATTCTTTTCCATTTGTAAAAAAATGCTCAGTGAATTGCCGGAATTTCTTCAGGCACTTGTACATGTCTTGAATACGGAGGCTACCTCAAGGCTCAAAAAGGCCTCGTGGAAGGAGGCTGCCGCAAGGCTGAAAAAGAACTCATGGAAGGAGGCTGCCTCAAGGCTGAAAAAGGACCATGGAAGGACCCAAACATACTTAAGGCATGTACTGAAGGCTGCTATCAGTTCTTTTCTAACAACCTTCTCACATGTTCATTTTCTTGTTACCCTCTGTGGTGACGTCCAGTGCGCTCGGCAAATTGTCACTATTTCAAATGGCAGAGGAAAAAAAATATTTCTTATGCCAAGCCAAAGCACCACAATGTAAATCTCAGGATCAATCTCCATTGCTTTCATTTTTAAAGTTATCTCTATCAGAAACTCAGTACTTTGCTGCTTCGTTAGAATTAATATTTTCTTGAATGTGGAAACTCAGATGCGTGTGAGTCTGGCTCGGAAGCTGACGATGCTAATTCCCCAAAGCTCTCAGAAGTTACATATCACATCCTAAGTTGACTTCAGATCGTGAAGAGGTTAGCATTTGATTTTTTTTTTTCTGTATTGTCTGTGATTGTATTTGTCTGCTGGTCTATGCCACTAGAACTGCAGCCTAAAATCCATTACCCTTTCCCCTGTGTCAATATGGGTACACTGTGAAGCTAACACATGTATGCATACACTTGTTTGCAAACAAATGTTATTTTCGGCTTTCACATGCAATGTTTGACTTCTACTTTATTAGCTGTAGGAGTATTTCAATAGCTATATGAATGCAGGGTGAAGTCCTGGTTTTCTTTATTTGGTTGATTCCTTCTATTACTCTTCTAATTTCTTTAGGCTTTGCTAATGTTGTGCATTTCAGGTTGAGCTTAGTGAGGACCAATGGTGGTCATCCCTAGATGATGAGTGATTGACAACCGTTGAGTGGATTGATGTGTCTCTTGGCTCGTGATGTGCAGGTGCAGGATGCGACATGGCGGCCGACGGCGCGTGGTGAAGGTCAGGCGCGAAAGGTCCATGCCGATGAACCAAGGGCGGTGAAGGATGGACGAGTAGGCTTGGACCGAGGGACCCGAAGAGTCCAGCGGAGTCACGTGCTATCCGCATGGTGCATGGAAGAGCAAGAGTACACGGCGTGATGAAGACGGCGTCGGTCGAGTCAAGCGGGACGGAGGCGTCAAAGGCTTGGCGGAGGCCGGACACGCGTCGACATCGAGGAGGTCGCGTGGCGGCCAAGCGGAGATGGACGGTTTGGGTGGTTTGGGCCTCAAAACCACCAGGCAGGCAGGTTTGCCGGTTTGGGCCTCAAAACCGGGGCGCGTCCGGTGCGGCCGGATGGCGGAATGGAGGGCACGTGGCGCCATCGCGAAGCTTGCGTCGAGACGAAGCGAAGTCGTGAAGGTCCCGTGTCCGTCCGATGAGTCTGCGAAAAAATGGACAACTTTGCCCCTCTGCGGGTGTGTATCTTAATTTCTGCAGTAGGGGTAGTTTAGACTTTAGGCCAAGGGCTATAAGTAGTGAAGGGGCTGAAATTTTCAGTCACCTCTCCATTTTCTCTTAGTTTAGTTTTCTTCCTTAAGGCTAGGGTTTGCTTAAATGAGAGAGGATTAGGCTTAGAGAGTGATTACTCTAGGTTTAGTGCTCCAATCCAAAAGTGGGAGGATGAGGGTGGTTTCCTAGCCACGAATCTTGTTAAGATTTCAATCCTTAATCATTCATGGTTGATTCAAGGCTTGTCTCCCTCGTTTTTCCTTTTTAGCCATTTTCGGGCTATTTTTTGTGGATTTTTTGTTCTTCGGATTTGAGGCCGTTTCTTGTGGGGTTTCTTTGAGGGGATCACTCATAGGTTCCTTGTGACCATTTTCCCCGTGATCTTTCACCCTCAAACCCATGGATTAGCCTCGGATTTGAAGTTTCCCTCTTCTTCTTCCTCTTTTGTGTTCTTGGGCGATTTCACGAAATTAGTGGGAAAGTCGTGATCTTTCTGAGAAGATCTTTTGGGAATAGACTCACCACGAAGTAGTGATGTTTCTGTCCAAGTTTCACGAAGATTGGATGTCGTTTGATTGAGTTTGATCTTTTCTTAAGTTTTTCGTGCGCCCAGGAAAAACAGGAAGTTCCGGTTTTCAAATCCGGAGGTTCCGGTTTTTGTTCCATTTTTCTCTTTTTGAGGAGATCTCTTGGCTACAGACTCACAATGGCCTAGAAATGTTGTGTCTGTAATATTGTGATTTTTGGAGTTCGTTTGGTATGGTTTTGGATTTTTTCTTGTAGTTCCTATAGGCTGTTCTGAGTGAAAACCAGAGGTTCCGGTTTTGGAAACAGGAGGTTCCGGTTTTGGGAATCCGGAGGTTCCGGTTTCAAATCCGGAGGTTCCGGTTTTTGCACTGCAAGTGGTGCATTTCCCTTGGTGCTTTTCCGTGTGTTTTTCCGCTGCATTTCAGAGACTTCTAGAGTTGTTCCTAGGTCCAATAGCATCTCAAATTGCTATGTGGGTTTGGCAACTCTAGAAGAGAGGGTCATTGGGGTTTGACGAGGATATAGGCCTTATTCTTGTGAAAGAATTTGAAAGGCTCCCATTCACCCCCCCTCTGGTCGCCCGTTTCGGTCCTTCAATTGGTATCAGAGCATTGGTTAGGATCACTCCACCTTAACCGGCTCTGTGATCCAAAATGGCGGCAGGTGAACGCTCTTTGACTGCGCCTCCTTACTTTGATGGGACTGATTATCGATATTGGTCGATTCGCATGCGAGCCCATCTCAATAGTAAAGGAGCATCAGTCTGGGAGATCACTGTGGATACCACTTATGCTATTCCTGCTGTTCGCACTTCTCAAGCGGATAAAGACAAATTTCATGCCAACAGTAAGGCGGTCGATATCCTGCTTTCGAGTTTGAGTCGTGATGAGTTTGAACGTGTCTATGGCCTGGATGTCGCTCACCAAATCTGGACTCGCCTCAAGGAGGCTCATGAGGGAAACAGCCAGGTCAAAGCACGTCTGTTTGAGACTTACCGGCGCGAGTATGAGAACTTCACTCATCTTCCCGGTGAGTCTACAGACTCTCTCTTCCAGCGTTTTCAATCTGTTGTGAACAAGATGAGAGCAAACATCACCGTTCTTCCCTATACCGATCATGATAGTGCTTTGAAGCTCTTACATGCCTTGGATCGAGGTGTATGGGGAACGAAGGTTGATGCTATCATCGAGTCCACTGGTTACACAACTCTTACTCTTGATGAGCTCTTCTCGAAGCTGAAGTCGACAGAGGTTGACATACAGCTTAGATCCAAGCATGTGAACCCTACTGATCCTCATAGTATGGCTCTCATGACAGGATCTGGACAGTCCTCTTCCTTGGCTATCACTAACTCTTCCACCAAGTCGTTTGCCTTGTCTTCTTTGTTGACTGTTTCAGAGGAGCAGTTGGACGAGCTGGAGGACGAGGAACTTGCCTTGATCACAAGGCGGTTCATGCGCTTCAACGACAACCGCAAGAACCGGCGGAAGGGCCACAACAACTGCTTCGAGTGTGGGAAGCCCGGCCACTTCATCGCCGACTGTCCGAAGAAGCAGAAGGACAAGGAAGAGAACGACTACAGCAAGCCCAAGTCAAGGGACAAGAAGAAGAAGAAGCACGTGGACCGCAAGAAGGCCAAAGCACGAGCCTTCATCGCCTCCCTCAGCGACGTCGACTCCGACACTGAAGATCAAGCTGATTCAAGCTCAAGTGAGGACGATCGCAAGGAGAAGAAGAAGGACGCCAAGAACGTCACCGGTCTCTGCTTCTACTCCAAGGAGAAGCGTGGAGGGTACTGCGTCATGGCTCTCAACGCCGATGACAAGAAGGACGACATCGACAGCGACTCCGAGTCGGACACAGAGGTACCTCGAACCCACGAACAACTTCTTCTTGAGAATGATGAACTGAATGATTGCTTGGTCAATCAAGACAAGCTGTTGAAAAGGGCTGCTCGTGAACGATCCGAGCTGAAGGCCAAGCTTGAGAATGCTTTGCTGGAACTAGAATTGCTTAGGGCTGCTCCTACTGTTTCTGAAGTTCCTGAATGTGATGAATGCTCAGTTCATATGGTTAGTCTAGCTTCTTTGCAATCTAAGCATGCTTCTGTGGTTGAAGAACTAGATTTGGCTAGGGCTGCTCTAGATGAAGTTAAGACTAGACCTATGTTGCTTGGTGCTTGCAAGTCTTGCCCTGCTTTGCAAAGTAAACTAGATGTTGCATGTGCTAGGATTTTAGAGCTTGAAAAATCTGCTGCTTTAGCTAAGTCTAAAATTCCTGAATGCACTGTTTGTCCTGCACAACTAGTTGAATTGAATGATGCCAAGTTTGCTTTGGGACTTGCTGAGGATGAGAATATCTACTTGCGTGTCATACTGAGTTGGGTCTCTAGTAGGGAACCTCAGTTAGGTATGATGATTCAGCAGTTCAAGAGAGCTGATGGTGTTGGAGTTGGGAGTGTGCCTTATGACAAAAAATGGAACTGGTTGTATGAGAAACTGGACGAGTGCCGAGGGGTGAGTCTAAACAAGAAACCGACAGATGCCAGCACCTCTAAGCCACCCATTCCAAGTGAGAAACAAACTAGTCCCATGAGTGAGGAGAATCCCAAGGATGGAGTGTTCACTGAGCCACCAAGACACCCACCTAAGAAAGCTATCTGGGTAGAGAAACCAAACTTCCTACGGAACAAGCTAGACACTCTTCCAGATACTGCTAGGGAGCGTCTTCCACCAAAACCAAAAGCCAAACCCCACCCCAGAGTGAATCCTCAACCCAGAGTGAACCCTCAACCAAGAGTGAATCCCCAACAGAGAGTGAACCCACAGCCGAGAGCAAACCAACAGCCTAAAGAGCGTGTGAGGTTCCACTGTGAGTTCTGTAACAGGGATGGTCACCTTGAGGAGTTCTGCTTTCGCAGGAAGAAAGCTTTGAGGCGTGAGCGTGAGTGGAGTAACCAGGACATGTACCACCCTTCCCATGGTGTACATGAGCCTAGGCCAGCTCCTTTGCCTCGTGGTGGTATGCGTGAGTTTGTCAGGCGTGATCCAAGGCCTCCTCTGTTTGACTTTGGACAACACGGCCTTGGTTACTCGTCTCGGAGGTTTCACGGACCTCGTTACCCTCCTTTCGGGGAACGTCCTCCTCCGATGAGACGTGAGTTTGTGGATTGTGCTGACCCCACTTTTGAGCAGATGGCTCGACACTGGTACTATACTGGCTACACTAACCCCAGTGTCGAGACGTTTGCTCATCCTTACTCTTACCTTCCATACTGAGCAGGTCGGAGGCCTGAAGAACACATAGTGTTCGAGAGGCCCTTGTGTACTTTGTATATTATGCTTTACTTTTGTACACTATTGTATTCTCTTGTTTATCTTGCATGTTTTATAATTGTATCATGCTTTCATATCTTGTCTAGCATGCTTTATCTTCACTTATCATGTGCCATGCTAGCTTTGTATATATCTTGGTGGATTAGTCTTTTGTGAGACTTTTGATGCAGGTGCTTCATTGTAAAACAAGGTAATTTGGATAAACTTGAGTCTCTCTCTACTGATGGTTATTTCTTGGTTATGCATCTTATAGTTGTGCTTATCATGTTATTAACCTTGAAACTAAGTAGAAATTGTGAGATAATATTCGATGAAACTATGTCTTGCACACCATCTGCCTTTGAGCTTGGAGGTGAACATGGAATGAAGCAAAGCATCTTTGAGGAAGAGGATGAGCTTGTAGATGGTGGTGATGAAGATGAAGCTGTGATCGATCATCCACCAGCTGCTGCGCCTGTACCTTCTACTTCGACTACATCAGTTGATGGCCCAGACGCTACTTCCACTACACCAGGCCATCGACATGTACCACTACATGATCAAGTTGAGGAAGATGACCAGGAGAGTCCAGCTGCAGTTGAGGGGGAGGCTACCTCAGAGCATGAGGCTCAACGACACTTTCAGCGTCGCCATCCACCTCAACAGATGATCGGTAACTTGCATGAACACACCTCTTGGCTCTTGCTGCTTTTGTTGCCTCTTTCGTTTCCCTTTTGTGTTGGGTTCTGGATGCTTTCTCTTGCATCATATTGTATCATATTGTCGCATGCATTTGCATTGCATTTTGTGACATAATGCATTCGTATCATATCTTGCACTAGATGAGCTTCTCTTATATATTCTGAGTATTTGCTTATGTTCTTGAGAACTAGTGCATAGGATTGTGGTGATTTTGCAATGTACTGCTTATGCTCTTGATGATATTGTCATAAGAAATCTTGTGAGCTAAGCTTGTTTTTATAAAAATGAATCATGAAGTGCTTATCACCCATGAGTAAGTCTTTTGTCATGCGCTGCTCTTGCTTGAGATGCTAGATTGTGCTAGCTTGTACTCGGGCGATTTATTCTTTGCATATGGCTTATCATTGTGCTTGCTTTGCATTACCTAGGGGGAGCATGTCTTCTGTGCTTCACTTGTGTCAAGGGACACCTCATAAACCTTGGTTTTATATGTGCTTAATGAAAAATTAAAAGTGATATGAAAATATGGAAGATAGCAAATAGTATGCATGAAAATGCTGTTAATCTATGTTGCTTATTTAAAATCATCACCAGGTTGCTCTACTGTTACATGTGCTTGCCATAGAAGTAGGCTCATGGTCTCAGTGAGTTTGAAAATGAGTAGGAATGTCTTGCAAGTGTTAGCAATGATCTTATGTTGAGAATATGTCATCCTTATATGAGCTTTTGTGATCTAGTTTGACCTTGCTCGAGTTATCATGGCTAGACTTTTGCTCATGTGGTGATATTCTTTATAAAATGTTGAAATCTGAAATTCTGCTTGAGCCTCCTGATTCTATCATAATATCCTCATGTCGGCTATTTGTGCTTGCTCATGAACTGCTTCTTTGTGCCTTAGTTCATTTGTAGCATTTGTAAATGTTTTGTGATATATCTGAGAAGCTTGATAGTTCTTGCACTTCATAGCATGCATTGTACTCTCTCATGTCATCCTTGATGTTTGCATTGCCAACAAGGGGGAGAAGTTCATGTTGCATTGCTCAAGGGGAGATGTTCATGAGATTACATGTATTTTGTGAGATAGGATGCATTTAGCCAGGGGGAGTTCTTTGCTTTCATGCATTTGTTCAGGGGGAGTTTGCTCTTTTGCTTTGAGCTTTCGCTTGTCACATGATCGGTGTTGAGCCCGTTCTGCCTCTTCTTGAGGGATCATGTGTTCTTGTCTCAGTTGTGTCGAGCCGTTGCCCTTGTCTTAGGGGACTGAGACTTCTCATCTCAAGTGATCTTGTTCTTTGCCTTTGATAGGTTTTTGATCACTTGGATGAGTTCTTTCTTTCTGTTTCTTTTCTGTTCTCGTTCTGTTTCTACCTTCAAGTCATTTGTGTTGGGTGTTGTCAATGCACTCATCAAGGGGGAGATTGAGGACCAATGGTGGTCATCCCTAGATGATGAGTGATTGACAACCGTTGAGTGGATTGATGTGTCTCTTGGCTCGTGATGTGCAGGTGCAGGATGCGACATGGCGGCCGACGGCGCGTGGTGAAGGTCAGGCGCGAAAGGTCCATGCCGATGAACCAAGGGCGGTGAAGGATGGACGAGTAGGCTTGGACCGAGGGACCCGAAGAGTCCAGCGGAGTCACGTGCTATCCGCATGGTGCATGGAAGAGCAAGAGTACACGGCGTGATGAAGACGGCGTCGGTCGAGTCAAGCGGGACGGAGGCGTCAAGGCTTGGCGGAGGCCGGACACGCGTCGACATCGAGGAGGTCGCGTGGCGGCCAAGCGGAGATGGACGGTTTGGGTGGTTTGGGCCTCAAAACCACCAGGCAGGCAGGTTTGCCGGTTTGGGCCTCAAAACCGGGGGCGCGTCCGGTGCGGCCGGATGGCGGAATGGAGGGCACGTGGCGCCATCGCGAAGCTTGCGTCGAGACGAAGCGAAGTCGTGAAGGTCCCGTGTCCGTCCGATGAGTCTGCGAAAAGATGGACAACTTTGCCCCTCTGCGGGTGTGTATCTTAATTTCTGCAGTAGGGGTAGTTTAGACTTTAGGCCAAGGGCTATAAGTAGTGAAGGGGCTGAAATTTTCAGTCACCTCTCCATTTTCTCTTAGTTTAGTTTTCTTCCTTAAGGCTAGGGTTTGCTTAAATGAGAGAGGATTAGGCTTAGAGAGTGATTACTCTAGGTTTAGTGCTCCAATCCAAAAGTGGGAGGATGAGGGTGGTTTCCTAGCCACGAATCTTGTTAAGATTTCAATCCTTAATCATTCATGGTTGATTCAAGGCTTGTCTCCCTCGTTTTTCCTTTTTTAGCCATTTTCGGGCTATTTTTCGTGGATTTTTTGTTCTTCGGATTTGAGGCCGTTTCTTGTGGGGTTTCTTTGAGGGGATCACTCATAGGTTCCTTGTGACCATTTTCCCCGTGATCTTTCACCCTCAAACCCATGGATTAGCCTCGGATTTGAAGTTTCCCTCTTCTTCTTCCTCTTTTGTGTTCTTGGGCGATTTCACGAAATTAGTGGGAAAGTCGTGATCTTTCTGAGAAGATCTTTTGGGAATAGACTCACCACGAAGTAGTGATGTTTCTTTCCAAGTTTCACGAAGATTGGATGTCGTTTGATTGAGTTTGATCTTTTCTTAAGTTTTTCGTGCGCCCAGGAAAAACAGGAAGTTCCGGTTTTCAAATCCGGAGGTTCCGGTTTTTTGTTCCATCTTTCTCTTTTTGAGGAGATCTCTTGGCTACAGACTCACAATGGCCTAGAAATGTTGTGTCTGTAATATTGTGATTTTTGGAGTTCGTTTGGTATGGTTTTGGATTTTTTTCTTGTAGTTCCTATAGGCTGTTCTGAGTGAAAACCAGAGGTTCCGGTTTTGGAAACAGGAGGTTCCGGTTTTGGGAATCCGGAGGTTCCGGTTTCAAATCCGGAGGTTCCGGTTTTTGCACTGCAAGTGGTGCATTTCCCTTGGTGCTTTTCCGTGTGTTTTTCCGCTGCATTTCAGAGACTTCTAGAGTTGTTCCTAGGTCCAATAGCATCTCAAATTGCTATGTGGGTTTGGCAACTCTAGAAGAGAGGGTCATTGGGGTTTGACGAGGATATAGGCCTTATTCTTGTGAAAGAATTTGAAAGGCTCCCATTCACCCCCCCTCTGGTCGCCCGTTTCGGTCCTTCACTTAGTCTATAAGGTTTTGTGTTTTCCCTGTATGAATCTGCAATTTTGCTCCTACTTCTACCCATGTTGCCAATCAGTCACGCCAGAGGCCAATCTAATGTATTTTTATTTATGGCCACATTGCTAATTAATAATTCAGAAAAAGAGATGCCTATATTGCTTAAGTTACAGTTAAGGTTGCATCAGATCAAAGCTAATGGGACGGTGGTATGTGTATCTTTGGCTCGCTAAATAAAAATAGTTGCTACTGTTTTCGAACACTGGTTTTAACCTTTTAGCAACATATTAGCTTTATATATTACATCTCTTACATTACTTTGCATATTGTGCAGAGAAATAATTTGCTCATTTAATAGTCAAGCAGAATATATTTTCCCACATATGATTTATAGGTATTGGAATACATAAAGTTGTTGGTCTTTCAGTGGAAGCAGTTGCAAATAAAAAAGAAAACCATATATGTGACTTGTTCCAATGCCGAGTTAGGGACTGCCGTCACCACTGAGCACATTTTGTGGGATTGCATAATTTATTACTATTCTTAGATTTGCCAGAACAATAAGCTTCACTTCTTTGAGTAAATGGTCCTTTTACTACATTGTGTTCTTTCAAAATAATTTTGAACCCTTCCTCACTGTAGGTGGAAAAAGGAATGCACCATCGCCGGTAGCTTTGTTTTGTGCACAGTGAAGTTCAAAGAGTGGTGAGTGCTAAAAGGAAGGCACCATCGCCACCGCTTCATGGAATGTTGTTTGTGTGGAGGCTACAGCTTTCCATGATGGATGGAGTTTTCAGTAGAATGCTATGAAATAACTTTTTTTATACCTCTATTGTTTCATGGCATGATGGTCCCACATGTCTTTGAGGTTTCAGCACAATGGACTCGGAGGAGGCAAGGCTAAGACCTGTTAGAGTTCTTACTGATCAGATCATCTTTACATCCCTTCAACATAAACATTTAAGGTTGTGTTATTTATCTTTTTGCCCATTCCAGTGATGTGGTTGTATGCTTGTATTTCATAGGAGGCATGCTGGAATGGCATAATCTTGGGATGGTGTCTAGATCGAGAACCTTATACCCTCATATTCAGGTATAGTTTGTAGCATCTGCCACACACTGCTAACCACTTTCAGACTGCTGGACAGAGACAATACATGTGTTTAGGTTATCTGCAATTTCCCCGATGTCCTATTGGCTTCTGTTGCTTCTAACATCCAGTGGTACTTGCTCATCATGCAGATCCTCTACTTGTTGAAATTTCGTAACATGCAAACAATTTTAGCATTTTTGAAACAACAAATCAAGTGATGAAGTTTCAGGCTTGCAGGCACTCTGAAATCAAGTGTGCATTGATCATCTGTGCTTTGATGCCGATTGTTTCTAGCTGCTAGGAGTAAAGCATCTGTAATGATGTTCCTTGTTTTCAGAATTTACTGAATGATGAAGTGTTGACTGTGAGCAAAAAATGAACAGATCGTCGCCCATATGCACCCGTGCTTTGATCACTGGTCACTATGCTACTGCATAAACACAAAAACTTATATATTGGCGACTGAAGCAAATTGCGTATAGAAATTTACCCTCCACCAATATTAAACAGTTCCATAGCGCATCACTAGCCATAAAGAATAGAGTTGGTAGGGCTCAGTTTGAATCTTGGTATTCCATCTTTGTTTTTGTGAGAACTAGTGTTTTGTTTGAATTATTCAAAACTCAATATATTGTCAATATGCTTAAATCATATCTTCAAACTATCATTGTATTCTCTATTGCTAATGTTGGTGATCTTAATATTTGTGTTTTTGTTGCTATTTTTATCGTTTTTATAATTTATTTTGCTCCCGTAGCAACGCACAGGCACAAACCTATTCATCATCTAAAAAGAACCAAATATAGATGTATTTTCGTCCGTCATTCGTGGCGCGCTCCTTCGTCCTTCCCTTCGTACGAGGGGACCAGCTCGATCGTCCATCCCTTCCTATCCTACGTCTCGCCAAAACTCTCGCCACGCCAAAAACAGAAATCCTACATCAATCCCTACCTACGATCTCGCCACGCCAAAAAAAAATATCCCAAGCCTCACCAAAAATCCCTGCCTCGATCTCGATTCTCGCCAGGCCAAAAAAAGAAAACAACCCCTTGATCTAGACGCCGCTGATCACGCCCAAAAAAACGACGTCGTGATCTTCTCACCGCTGACCGTCTCGCCGGTATCACCTAGCCCTTTCATGCACGTTGCCGCCGCCATTGATCATCGCGCCCTGCTCTTCTCGATCGCGCTCAGAACATGTTTATGCGCGCAGCCGCAGACATTGATCATCGCGGCCCCGATCGCCTCGCCTGTCTCTCCTCGCCCGGACACGCTCAGCCCAAGATTGTCACGGTGTTCGCCTCGCCTCTCGCTCCTCTCCGTTGTCGTTTCTCTCCAGTTCAGAATCGCCCTGACTGGGCCGCCGTAGGCGGGGTGGGAACTGGAGCGGTGGTTCAGGGAGGACTGCGCAGCGCTGCGGTGCCGGTGCAAGCGGCGCCACCGCCACGTGAAGGAGCACTGGAGCAGTCGCCGCCGGGGAGAAGGCCGCGGGGCCAAGCGTCGTGCTCGGGTTCGTGGTCACCGTCGCGGTTGCCACGAGCTCGACGCGCCCGGCGCGGCGCGACGGTGGAAGCTGCAGTGGCGGAGTGGCGGCAATGATCGCCGTCGCCCTGAACTTCTCGGTTGTCTCTCGCTGCCCCGGCGGCGACCGCCATTGTGGTCCGCTTGCCGAAGTTGATCAGGCCATGATCCCCTGAAGACGGCACGAGCACCGTGCCCCTGGTCTGTTCGATTTTCTCTCGCCGCTCTGGCCACGATCGCCGTCATGTTCTGCTCGCCGCCGGTGCTTCCCTGTGACTAAATCTTACATCGACAGGTTTGTCCCCGACCTTGAAGCAATTGAAGTCTTACATAAGTCTATTACTTGAATTAAGGGATCAACTCTAACTCTTACCGAAAGCAACATAAAAAACTAACTAAAGCTCGGCTGGCCGCAAGCCAGACGCCGGAGCTTCATCTCATCCTTGATCTCGCTCACTACATGCGTTGTGTCTGCAGTTCTTCCCTCAAACACCCAGTGATTTCTTGCTTTCCAAATGTTCGATGCGGTGTAGATCAACAGTGCTGCCTTCAGCCTTCTCGAGTCTCTCGGCATTGCCCTGAGTGCATCCTCACACCATTGTTCGACGCCTATTCCTTGGATGGGCACTGCCACAAGTCCTTGTGACCAGTTGCCGATGCTGCTCCAGACTTCCTGGGCGAATTGGCTGTGCAGACACAAGTGCTTTGCAGTTTCATGTGCCTGGCCACAGAGAACACATGTTGGAGAACATGGCCAGTTCCTCACTTCCTCGCTACTTCGCTAGCAGCTGATCTGAGTGCAGTGTTCTCTCCTGCTCAGAGTACCGGCACTAGACAAATTTTTATCTGCAGACCAAGTCTCTCGAATTGATGAAGAACAGGTGGCTGAGGTGCAGAACATTCATATCAGAGCGAGAAGCGGTTGTGTCTAAGTGGCTCAAAGCCTCAGGTTAACAAACATTAAGGGCACATAGAGATTAGTTGCAGTCTCCACCGTGTGCCTGCTTTTCCATCGATCGCCTCCAGAAGATGATGCCTGCTGTGGTGTTTTTGACTTTTCAAGCAAAGGATCGTATCACAATCATTTTCTTTTTTTCGTCATGTATTCTGATCACAGCGTGTTCGAGTTATCTCACTTAGTTTGTAATCCATGTATCAGCGTGTGAGCTTGCTTTCATGTTGTATGGGCTCATGGTTGAGCTTGGTATTATAGGTTGTCTGTGTGTGATGTTCCCATCTTGCCACCTTCCCTTCATTTTACAGCATGCAACTATTATGAATACGTTAGCCTTGCCATGCTTCCCTTCTTTTACACAAAAAAGTCTG
>CM014276.1:24370801-24395429 GCA_004135705.1 Alloteropsis semialata | reverse complement strand
TGGGCGGTTTCCGTAGTGCTTCATTTATAAGGTTGATGCCGTTTTGGTGCATGCCACTTATATCATGTAGCAGGTTTAAGCATTCTGTATTATACTAATGTGGCTTATTTTGCTGTTACTGTTTTTTGGTAGAAATGGTGTGGTTAAAGAGAATTAAATGCATTGTAACCATATATATTTGAATACTAGCTACCCATGAAACAGGTGAACTGAATAAGTGAGCCAATGCATATTTTTTTTAGATAATGGAAAAGATTATGGAAAAATTGCAGCTTCACACCCCTCCATAGAGAGGCATCAATCCGCACTTATTACAAGCATACTCATAGTTTAAACCACACTGCGTTTAAAATTATTGACCAATACATAAGATGAATGGCCATCCATGAGACGCGAAGAACTCCATAGTTTTAGACTCTAGAAACTGGCATGCCTCAATTAGCCGCTCCCTTTGGTCATCAATGCGCTGCAACAGAGCCCAGAACCGAAGCCAATGTATCCCCCTGAAAAGCACCTACAAAAAAGTTTTTGGTCTACAATTGTCAAACACAGTATCATTCCTTGTGAGCCAAACTGCCCAGCAAATGGCTGCGGCCATCAATAACAAATTGTGCTTGTGACCCCCCCTGTTTAGACCAGTTATTGAACAAATGTTCTGCACTTACTGGTGGTGGTATTCCTAACACAATGTGAATTGCACACCATAGAAATTTTGCATAATGGCATTCAAAGAACAGGTGCTGGATAGTTTACAGCTAACTACAAAAGAAGCAAACTTTACTACCATTCCAATTCCGTCTAGCTAAATTGTCTTTTGTAAGAATCACTTCCCTTTTAAGATACCACATAAATATTTTTATTTTGAGAGGAATCTTCATATGTCAAATTTCTTGCGTAGCCTAAATTCCGTTATTGACTAGGTGCCTATACATTGAATTAACAGTGAATGCCCCATTCTTATGTAAATTCCACAAAAATAAATCCATCCCCTCATTCAGATTAATATGTACTAGACTCGCAACCAGGTTATACCACTCAGTTAACTTATCCCCAACTAAAGCTCTTCTAAAGGACACATTAAGTGGGTTTGAACTGGGTACCTCCGACACAGTTGCATGTTTTCTCCGTACTATATTAAACAAATTTGGAAACTTGTCTTTCAACTTCTAGGTACCTAACCATTTGTCTTCCAAAATCTGATTTGGTTACCACTAACAAGTCTGAACCTTCCAAGATTTAGGAATTGGTCTTTTACCCCCATGAGGCTCCACCAAAAATGTGAACCTCCTGCTTGTTTTCTTATATATCTGGCTTAAAGTTTTATTCTTTAAATACTTGTTTCTAAGCAATTCTTGCCATAAACCATCTTCATTACATAGTTTATAGAGCCGCCACTTGCTTAGGAAGCATTTGTTTTGTATATCTAAATCTTGTATCCCTATTCCCCCTTGTTCTTTTGGTTGGCGAAGAATGTTCCATTTGACCGGCCTATATTTCTTTTTATGTCCATCATCTGCCAAAAGAACCTTGACCTATAGTATTCAATCTTTTTGAGGACTCCCCTTGGGACCTCAAAAAAAGAGAGCATGAACATAGGTAGACTAGAGAGAATTGAATTTATTAGGACTAAACGTCCTCCTACAGATAGCAGTTTTCCTTTCCATCCACTTAATCTTTTTTCAGTCCTATCTTTTATTTCCTTCCAATTTTTATTTGACAACTTTCTAAAGTGCATAGGTATCCCCAAATAGCAAAAAGGATAGGAACCTGTTTTACAACCAAATAACTGTGAATACTGATTTTCGCAGTCCCTCACATCACCAAAGCAGAATATTTCACTTTTGTGAAAATTAATTTGAAGACCAAATAATTGTTCAAAAGCAGAAAGAAGAAGTTTCATGTTCTTTGCTTGTTCAATATCATGGTCCATAAAAATAATTGTATCATCTGCATATTGGAGAATAGACAAACCACCATCAATTAAATTTGGTACTACCCCTTTCACTTGATCATCCTCTTTGGCTCTCGCCATAAAGATTGCCAACATATCCACAACGATGTTAAACATTATTGGAGATAATGGATCACCTTTCCTAAGACCTTTTTTAGTCTGAAAGTATGGTCCCACTTGATCATTCACCTTTATCCCCACATTACCTCCTTGTACAAACAATTTAACCCACTCACACCATTTTGGGTCAAATCCTTTCGTTCTAAGAGTTTGCTGTAGAAAATCCCATTTAACTTTGTCATATGCCTTTTCGAAGTCTATCTTGAATATCACACCATTTTGTTTTTTTTTGTGTGAAGTTCATGTAGTGTTTCATGGAGGATCACCGCCTCCTCCATAATATTTCTTCTAGGCAAAAAGGCTGTTTGGGTTGGTTTAATGATTCTTTGGGTGACCTTCACAATCCTGTTAGTGGCTACCTTTGTGAAAATTTTGAAACTAATATTCGACAAATAGATAGGTCTATATTGCTGAATTTGCTTTGCATCAATACTTTTAGGCAGTAGAATAATTGTTCCGAAGTTGAGAGAGTGAAGTGGCAGTGAGCCCCTATGGAATTCCTCAAATAGAGCCATCAAGTCTTCTTTTAGCACATTCCAGAACACTTGGTAGAACTCTGGTGGGAAACCATCTGGACCATGAGAGGTGTTATTTTTCATTTGAAAAATAGCCTCCTTCACCTCACTTTTAGAAAATGTTGCAACTAGAAATTCATTTTCTTGAGATGAAACTTGAGGAATATCGTCACAGAGGGACTCATCCATAGACATAAAATTGTTGTCCGATGGTCTAAACAAGTTTTTATAATATTTTTTCAGTTCAATATCACCGCATATTAGACCTTCCTCCTATTCTAGTTGGAAAATGCGATTCTTCCTGTGCTTTTCATTTGCCACTAACTGGAAGTATTTTGTGTTTGCATCTCCTTCTAATATGTTTTTGACTTTAGCCCTTTGGTACCATTTTAGTTCCTCTTCTCTTAAAAGATTTGCCAATCTATATTTAGGGCGTGCTTAAGATTTAGCTCATTGGCATCTAAAGACATTATTTCTGCCTTTTTATCTAACTCATCTAGTTTATTTAGGAGTGAGGACCAATGGTGGTCACTCTTGGATGACGAGTGATTGACAACCGTTGTGTGGATTGATGTGTCTCTTGGCTCGTGATGTGCAGGTGCAGGATGCGACATGGCAGCCGACGGCGCGCGGTGAAGGTCAAGCGCGAAAGGTTCATGCCGATGAACCAAGGGCGGTGAAGGATGGATGAGTAGGCTTGGACCGAGGGACCCGAAGAGTCCGGCGGAGTCACGTGCGATCCGCATGGTGCATGGAAGAGCAAGAGTACACGGCGTGATGAAGACGGCGTCGGTCGAGTCAAGCGGGACAGAGGAGTCAAAGGCTTGGCGGAGGCCGGACACGCGTCGACATCGAGGAGGTCGCGTGGTGGCCAAACGGAGATGGACGGTTTGGGTGGTTTGGGCCTCAAAACCACCAGGCAAGCAGGTTTGCCGGTTTGGGCCTCAAAACCGGGGGCGCGTCCGGTGCGGCCGGATGGCGGAATGGAGGGCACGTGGCGCCATCGCGAAGCTTGCGTCGAGACGAAGCGAAGTCGTGAAGGTCCCGTGTCCGTTCGATGAGTCTACGAAAAACTGGACAACTTTGCTCCTGCGTGGTATGTATCACTTAGGGGTAGTTTGGTCTTCTGGCCAATGACTATATGTAGTTGAGGGGCTAAAATTTTCAGCCATCTCTTCCCATTCCCTTAGTTTTATTTTCTTCTTCAAGGCTAGGGTTTGCTTCAATGAGAGAGGATTAGGCTTAGAGAGTGATTGCTCTAGATTTAGTGCTCCAATCCAAAAGTGGGAGGCTGAGGGTGGTTTTCTAGCCGCGAATCTTGTTAAGATTTCAATCCATAATCATTCATGGTGGATTCATGGCTTGTTTCCCTCATTTCTCTTTTTAGCTATTTTCAGAGCTCTTTTTGGGGGATTTTTCGTTCTTCGGATTTGGGGCCGTTTCTAGTGGGATTTCTTTGAGGGGATCACTCATAGGTTCTTTGTGACTATATTCCCCGTGATCTTTCCCCCTCAAACCCACAGATTTGCCTCTGATTTGAAGTTCTTCTCTCTTTCCTGAGTTCTTTGTGTTCTTCGTTTTGGCTGCGATTTGGTGGAGTTCTTGTGAAGGGATTCACACATGGGTTCCTAGAGACCCTTTTCTTGGTGATCTTTCCCCTTCCTACTCCTTGAATCAAAGCAGATTCGAAGTTTCTTGGGTCATAGTTAGGGTTTTCTTTGGAAAGGCTTTGATCTCGATTACGCATGATTGAGTGTGGATGAGGACCTAATCTACTAGATATGGCTTGCCCTTGAGGCAAATATTCTATCCTCAAAATCTCACTTCAATCCGTTGCGTGAGTTGAGAGTTCCTTCGATTTTACTTTTGTTCGGGGGTTTTCTGTGTTGCACCGACTATTGCGATGGTGACGCGCACGGTGCACCGCAACAGTCGGTGGACACGTGGCCGTGTCTGGTTGGTCGAGTTCGTCGTGGAGTTCTTCGGCTCGATTTCTTAGCCCTCACCGACTATTGCGGTGGCTCATGCCCACGCGCACCGCAACAGTCGGTGATCGGCTCGGCTCGGCTCAGTCGGCTCTTTTTTCGGCTCTGGTCTGACCGACTCTTGCGGTGGGTACTCGCTGGGAGCACCGCAATAGTCGGTGGTGGTGGCCGTGTGTTGGCTGTTCTGCTCGTGCTCACCGATTCTTGCAGTGGTGTCTCTCTACGGGCACCGTAACAGTCGGTGGTGGCAGCGTGTTGCTGTTCTGGTTGAGTCTTTCACCGTTTGTTGCGGTGGCTGTTCTCAGTAGCCACCGGATGAGTCGGTGGTCGTGCTCCAGAGCTGTTTTGAGTCAGTTTCGTCGAGGGTTTCTTGTGCTCGCTTCCGTTCGCTTGAGTGTGGCTCGTTGGGTTGTGTTTTGGGACATAGGCCCATTCTCGATCGCGAGAATTTTGTGAGGCTCCCATTCACTCCCCCTCTCTGGTCGCCATCACGGTCCTTCAATTGGTATCAGAGCTTTGGTTAGGATCACTCCACCTTAACCGGCTCTGTGATCCAAGATGGCGGCCGCTGAACGCTCTTCCTCGACTGTGCCTCCTTACTTTGATGGGACTGATTATCGATATTGGTCGATTCGCATGAGAGCCCATCTCTATAGTAAAGGAGCATCAGTCTGGGAGATCACTGTGGATACCACTTATGCTATTCCTGATGTTCATGTTTCTCAAGCGGATAAAGACAGATTTCACGCCAACAGCAAGGCGGTCGATATCCTGCTTTCAAGTTTGAGTCGTGCTGAGTTTGACCGTGTTGATGACCTGGATGTCGCTCACCAAATATGGACTCGCCTCAAGGAGGCTCATGAGGGGAACAGCCAGGTCAAGGCACGTCTGTTTGAGACCTACCGGCGTGAGTATGAGAATTTCTCTCATCTTCCCGGTGAGTCTACCGACTCTCTCTTTCAGCGCTTTTGAGCTATTGTGAACAAGATGAAAGCGAATGTCACCGTTCTTCCCTATACCGATCATGATAGTGCTTTGAAGCTCTTACATGCTTTGGATCGAGGTGTATGGGGAACGAAGGTTGACGCTATCATTGAGTCCACTGGCTATACAACTCTTACTCTTGATGAGCTCTTTTTTAAACTAAAGTCTACAGAGGTTGACATACAGCTTAGATCCAAGCATGTGAACCCTACTGATCCTCATAGTATGGCTCTCATGTCAGGATCTGGACAGTCCTCTTCCTTGGCTAACGCTAACTCTTCCACCAAGTCGTTTGCCTTGTCTTCTTTGTTGACTGTTTCAGAGTAGCAGTTGGACGAGCTGGAGGACGAGGAACTTGCCTTGATCACAAGGCGGTTCATGCGCTTCAACGACAACCGCAAGAACCGGCGGAAGGGCCACAACAACTGCTTCGAGTGTGGGAAGCCCGGCCACTTCATCGCGACTGTCCGAGGAAGGACAAGTCCAAGGACGGGTACGACTACTCCAAGCACAAGTTCAAGGAAGAGAACGACTACAGCAAGCACAGGCCAAGGGACAAGAAGAAGAAGAAGCACCTTGACCGCAAGAAGGCCAAGGCACGAGCCTTCATCGCCTCCCTCAGCGACGTCGACTCCGACACTGAAGATCAAGCTGATTCAAGCTCAAGTGAGGACGATCACAAGGAGAAGAAGAAGGACGCCAAGAACGTCACCGGTCTCTACTTCTACTCCGAGAAGAAGCGTGGAGGGTACTGCGTCATGGCTCTCAACGCCGATGACAAGAAGGACGACACGGACAGCGACTCCGAGTCGGAAACTGAGGTACCTCGAACCCATGAACAACTTCTGCTTGAGAATGATGAACTGAATGATTGCTTGGTCAGTCAAGACAAGCTGTTGAAAAGGGCCACTCATGAACGATCCGAGCTGAAGGCCGAGCTTGAGAATGCTTTGTTGGAACTAGAACTGCTTAGGGCTGCTCCTACTATTTCTGGAGTTCCTGAATGTGATGAATGCTCAGTTCATATGGTTAGTCTAGCTTCTTTGCAATCTAAGTATGCCTCTTTGATTGAGGAACTAGATTTGGCTAGGGCTGCTTTAGATGAAGTTAAGACTAGACCTATGTTGCTAGGTGCTTGCAAGTCTTGCCCTGCTTTGCAAAGTAAACTTGATGATACATGTGCTAGGATTTTAGAGCTTGAAAAATCTGCTGCTTTAGCTAAGTCTAGAATTCCTGAATGCACTGTATGTCCTGCACAACTTATTGAATTGAATGATGCCAAGTTTGTTTTGGGTCTTGCTGAGGATGAGAACACCTACTTGCGTGTTATTCTGAGTTGGGTCTCAAGTAGGGAACCTCAGTTGGGTATGATGATTTAGCAGTTCAAGAGAGCTGATGGTTTTGGGGTCGGGAGTGTGCCTTATGACAAGAAGTGGAACTGGTTGTATAAGAAACTTGATGAGTGCTGAGGGGTGATTCTAAACAAGAAACCAACAGAAGCCAGCACCTCTAAGCCACCCATTCCAAGTGAGAAACAAACCAGTCTCATGAGTGAGAAAAATCCCAAAGACACCCACTTAAGAAAGCTATCTGGGTAGAGAAACCAAACTTCCTTCGGAACAAGCTAGACACTCTTCCAGATATTGCTAGGGAGCGTCCTCCACCAAAACCAAAAGCAAAACCCCAACCAAGAGTGAATCCACAACCCAGAGTGAACCTTCAACCAAGAGTGAATCCCAAACAGAGAGTGAACCCACAGCTGAGAGAAAACCAACACCTAAGGAGCGTGTAAGGTCCCACTGTGAGTTCTGTCACAGGGATGGTCACCTTGAGGAGTTCTGCTTTCATAGGAAGAAAGCTTTGAGGCGTGAGCGTGAGTGGGGTAACCAGGACATGTACCACCCTTCCCATGGTGTACATGAGCCTAGGCCAGCTCCTTTGCCTCGTAGTGGTAGGCGTGAGTTCACCAGGCGTGATCCAAGGCCCCCTCTATTTGACTTTGGACAACACGGCCTTGGTTACTCGTCTCGAAGTTTCCACGGACCTCGTTACCCTCCTTTCGGGGAACGTCCTCCTCCAATGAGACGTGAGTTTGTGGATTGTGCTGACCCTACTTTTGAGCAGATGGCTCGACACTGTTACTATGCTGGTTATACCAACCCCAGTGTCGAGACATTTGCTCATCCTTACTCTTACCTTTCATACTGAGCAGGTCGAAGGCCTGGAGAACACATGGCTCATCGACTCCGGTTGTTCTCGTCACATGACCAGTGATCATAGATGGTTCTCCAGCCTCACCCCGGTGATGACTAAGGAGTACATCACTTTCGGGGATAACAGCAAAGGTAAAGTGTTGTCTGTCGGTGCCATCAAGGTAAGCGATAAATTCTTGTTGAAACAGGTAGCTTTTGTTGATTCGCTTGGTTTCAATTTGCTCTCTGTTTCGCAACTTCTTGATGATGGCTTTGAGGTGTGCTTCAAGAAAGGAGCCTCTCGGATCTTGTACTCTCGAGGCGATCTTGTGTGTATGATCGTGCCCGAGGGTCAAGTTTTTCGTGTTGACTTCTCTAAGTCTTTCGGTCTCTCTCGTTGCCTTGTTGCTGGTTCTTCTTCTGAGCTCTGAAAGTGGCATAGGAGGTTGGATCATTTGAGCTTTGACTTGCTCACTCGTTTGAGTGCTCTTGACCTTGTCCGAGGATTGCCCAAGCTCAAGTTTGAGAGAGATCTTATTTGTTCTCCCTGTCGGCATGGCAAAATGGTTGCTGCTACTCACCCACCTGTAAACCAGGTGATGACTGATCATCCAGGCGAGCTGTTGCATATGGATACTATTGGTCCAGCTCGCGTTTGTTCAGTTGGTGGGAAGTGGTATGTCCTTGTTGTCGTCGACGATTTTTCGAGGTATTCTTGGGTTTTCTTCATGGAGTCTAAGGAGGAGGCTTTCCCTTTTGTTCGAGATCTGATCTTGAGGTTGAAAAATGAGCGACCAAATGATGCCATGAGAGCGATTCGCAGTGACAATGGCACAGAATTCAAGAATGCTCATTTTGATACCTTTTGTCGTGATCATGGTCTTGAGCACCAGTTTTCTTCGCCTTATGTCCCTCCTCAGAATGGTGTTGTTGAGCGGAAGAATCGGACCCTTGTTGAGATGGCTAGGACGATGCTTGATGAGCATAGGACTCCTAGAAAATATTGGGCCGAGGCCGTGAACACTGCTTGCTATATTACTAACCGAATTTTCTTGCGAGCATTCATGAAGAAAACCTCATATGAGCTGATGCATCGTCGAGCCCCCAAGGTGAGTCACCTAAGAGTATTTGGTTGTAGGTACTTCATCATGAAACAAGGTAATTTGGACAAATTTGAATCTCGATCATCTGATGGTATCTTTCTTGGTTATGCTTCTCATAGTCGTGCTTATCGTATACTTAACCTTGAAACTAACCGGATCATTGAGACATGTGAAATTACCTTCGATGAAACTATGCCTTGCACAACCCCTGTCTTTGAGCTTGCAGGTGACCATGAAATAGGGCAGAGCATCTTTGAAGAAGAGGTTGAACTTGCAGATGGTGGTGATGAAGATGAGGATGTGATCAATCATCTTCCAGCTATTGCACCTGTATCTTCTACTTCGACTACATCACTTGATGGTCCAAACCCTACTTCCACTACACCGGGCCATCAAGATGTACCACTACGTGATCAATATGAAGAAGATCAGGTTCACACAGTTGTTGTTGAGGGGGAGGCTACTTCAGAGCGTGAAGCTCCACGACACATTCAGCGTCGCCATCCACCTCAACAGATGATTAGTAACTTACATGATCGCACCACCAAGCACAAGTCTAAGCATATTTCACATTTTGCACATTCTACATTTGTTGCCTCTTTCGAACCTCGAGATGTTGGACACGCTCTGTCTGATCCAAACTGGGTCAATGCCATGCATGAGGAGTTAGAGAACTTTGAGCGAAATCGAGTTTGGGTGTTAGTTGAACCTTCACCAAATTGCCATCCTATAGGAACCAAATGGGTTTTCAAAAACAAACAAGGTGAGGATGGGTTGATTGTGAGAAACAAAGCGAGGTTGGTTGCCCAGGGTTTCAGCCAGAAAGAAGGGATAGATTATGAGGAAACCTTTGCTCCAGTTGCCCGTTTGGAAGCGATTAGAATTCTTCTAGCCTTTTCAGTGGCTAAAGGTTTTAAGCTCTTCCAAATGGATGTTAAGAGTGCCTTCCTAAATGGTTTCATTAAGGAAGAGGTGTATGTGAAGCAACCCCCGGGTTTTGAGAATTCTAAACACCCTGACCGTGTCTTCAAACTCCAGAAAGCTCTTTATGGGCTAAAACAAGCACCTAGAGCCTGGTATGCTAGGTTGAAAACCTTCTTGCTTCAAAATGGGTTTGAGATGGGCTCAGTTGATAAAACTCTTTTTCTCCTCAAGCAAGGCAATGACACTTTAATCATTCAGATTTACGTGGATGATATCATCTTTGGTGGTTCTTCTCATGCTCTTGTTGCCAAGTTTGCAGATACTATGAGCAGGGAATTCGAGATGTCCATGATGGGTGAGCTGGCCTTCTTCCTCGGGCTGCAAATCAAGCAAAGCCGAGAAGGCACCCATGTGCACCAAAGCAAGTACACGAAAGACGTGTTGAGAAAGTTTGACATGGCTGATGCCAAACCTATGTCAACCCCCATGGCGACAATGACGGCTCTGGATGCGGATGAAGATGGAGAACCGGTGGACCAGAAGGAGTATCGGAGCATGATCGGCTCCTTCTTGTACCTGACGGCTACGAGGCCGGACATACACTTCGTCGTGTGTCTGTGCGCTCATTTTCAAGCTTCACCAAGAACTTCTCATCGCCAAGCGGTGAAAAGGATCATGAGGTACTTACACTTCACTCCTGACTTTGGTTTGTGGTACTCTGCCTCCTCGACACTCACACTCCGCGGATACTCCCATGTGGATTTTGCTGGGTGTCGGCTGGACCACAAGTCCACATCTGGAACTTGTCAATTTCTCGGTTCTTCTTTGGTCTCTTGGTCTTCCCGTAAGCAATCCAGTATAGCCCAATCCACCACAGAAGCCGAGTATGTTGCCGCTGCTAGCTGCTGCTTCCAACTGCTTTGGATGCTTTCCACTTTGAGAGATTTTGGTCTATCCTACTTGAGAGTTCCTCTCTTGTGCGACAGCACAAGTGCCATAAGTGTAGCCAAAAATCCAGTGCTCCATTCCCAAACCAAACATATAGATGTGCGCTATCACTTCCTGAGAGATCACTACGAGAAAGGAGACATAGATCTTTGCTACATTGACACCCAAAACCAACTGGCAGACATTTTCACAAAGCCACTAGATCAAGCCACCTTTGCTCGCCTGCGTGGAGAGCTAGGAGTTTGTTTTCCTTTCTAAGTTGGTTCCTGGGGGGTCTTTCGCTTGTATCATATGTTTCATACATTTGCATATCATGTTTCATATTGCATTTGTATAATATATTGCACTAGATGAGCTTCTCTTATATATCCTGAGTATTTGTTTATGCTCTTGAGAACTAGTGCATAGGATTGTGGTGATTTTGCAATGTACTACTTATGCTCTTGATGATATTGTCATAAGAAATCTTGTGAGCTAAGCTTGTTTTTAAAATTGAATCATGAAATGCTTATCACCCATGAGTAGTCTTTTGTCATGTGCTGCTCTTGCTTGAGATGCTAGGTTGTGTTAGCTTGTACTCGGGCGACTTATTCTTTACACATGGCTTATCATTGTGCTTGCTTTGCATTACCTAGGGGGAGCATGATTTCTGTGCTTCACTTGTGTCAAGGGACATCTCATAAACCTTGGTTTTATATGTGCCTAATGAAAAATGCAAGTAATAGAAGAAAGCAAATAGTATGCATGAAAATGCTTCTATCTGTATTGCTCACTTAAAATCATCACCAGGTTGCTCTACTGTTACATGTGCTTGCCATAGAAGTAGGCTCATGGTCTCAGTGAGTTTGAAAATGAGTAGGAATGTCTTGCAAGTGTTAGCAATGATCTTATGTTGAGAATGTGTCATCCTCATATGAGCTTTTGTGATGTAGTTTGATCTTGCTCGAGTTATCATGGCTAGACTTTTGCTCATGTGGTGATATCTTTTACAAAATTGTTGTAATCTAAAATTCTACTTAAGCCTCCTGATTCTATCATAATATCCTCATGTAAGCTATTTGTGCTTGCTCATGATCTGCTTCTTTGTGCTCTAGTTCATTTGTAGCATTTGTAAATGCTTTGTGATATATTTGAGAAGCTTGATAGTTCTTGCACTTCATAGCATGCATTGTATTCTCTCATGTCATCCTTGATGTTTGCATTGCCAACAAGGGGGAGAGGTTTATGCTGCATATGCTCAAGGGGAGAATTTATGAGATTGCATGCATTTTGGGAGATAGGATGCATTTAGCCAGGGGGAGTTCATTGCTTTCATGCATTTGTTCAGGGGGAGTTTGCTCTTTTGCCGGTCACGTTGAGCTTTTACCTCTTCTTGAGGAGCCGGCGGTTGTTTGAGCTTTCGCTTGTCACATGATTGGTGTTGAGCCCTTTCTGCCTCTTCTTGAGGGATCATGTGTTTTTGTCTCAGTTGTGTCGAGCCGTTGCCCTTGTCTTAGGGGACTGGTACCTCTCATCTCAAGTGATCTGTTCTTTGCCTTTGATTGGTTTTTGATCACTTGGATGAGTTCTTTCTTTTTCTTTTCTGTTCTTGTTCTTTACCTATCTTCAAGTCATTTGTGTTGGGTGTTGTCAATGCACTCATCAAGGGGGAGATTGAGGACCAATGGTGGTCACCCTTGGATGATGAGTGATTGACAACCGTTGTGTGGATTGATGTGTCTCTTGGCTCGTGATGTGCAGGTGCAGGATGCGACATGGCGGCCGACGGTGCGCGGTGAAGGTCAAGTGCGAAAGGTTCATGCCGATGAACCAAGGGCGGTGAAGGATGGACGAGTAGGCTTGGACCGAGGGACCCGAAGAGTCCGGCGGAGTCACATGCGATCCGCATGGTGCATGGAAGAGCAAGAGTACACGGCGTGATGAAGACGGCGTCGGTCGAGTCAAGCGGGACGGAGGCGTCAAGGCTTGGCGGAGGCCGGACACGCGTCGACATCGAGGAGGTCGCGTGGCGGCCAAGCGGAGATGGACGGTTTGGGTGGTTTGGGCCTCAAAACCACCAGGCAGGCAGGTTTGCCGGTTTGGGCCTCAAAACCGGGGGCGCGTCCGGTGCGGCCGGATGGCGGAATGGAGGGCACGTGGCGCCATCGCGAAGCTTGCGTCGAGACGAAGCGAAGTCATGAAGGTCCCGTGTCCGTCCGATGAGTCTATGAAAAACTGGACAACTTTGCCCCTGTGGGATATGTATCACTTAGGGGTAGTTTGGTCTTCTGGCCAATGACTATATGTAGTGGAGGGGCTGAAATTTTCAGCCATCTCTTCCCATTCCCTTAGTTTTATTTTCTTCTTCAAGGCTAGGGTTTGCTTCAATGAGAGAGGATTAGGCTTAGAGAGTGATTGCTCTAGGTTTAGTGCTCCAATCCAAAAGTGGGAGGATGAGGGTGGTTTCCTAGCCACGAATCTTGTTAAGATTTCAATCCATAATCATTCATGGTGGATTCATGGCTTGTTTCCCTCGTTTTTCCTTTTTAGCTATTTTTGGAGCTCTTTTTGGGGGATTTTTCATTCTTTGGATTTGGGGCCATTTCTAGTGGGATTTCTTTGAGGGGATCACTCATAGGTTCTTTGTGACCATATTCCCCGTGATCTTTCCCCCTAAAACCCACAAATTTGCCTCTGATTTGAAGTTCTTCTCTCTTTCCCGAGTTCTTTGTGTTCTTCGTTGTGGCTGCGATTTGGTGGAGTTCTTGTGAAGGGATTCATGCATGGATTCCTAGAGACCGTTTTCTTGGTGATCTTTCCCCTTCCTACTCCTTGAATCAAAGCAGATTCAAAGTTTTTTGGGTCATAGTTAGGGTTTTCTTTGGAAAGGCTTTGATCTCGATTACGCATGATTGAGTGTGGATGAGGACCTGATCTACTAGATATGGCTTGCCCTTGAGGCAAATATTCTGTCCTCAAAATCTCACTTCAATCCGTTGCGTGAGTTGAGAGTTCCTTCTATTTTACTTTTGTTCGGGGGTTTTCTGTGTTGCACCGACTATTGCGGTGGTGACGCGCAGGGCGCACCGCAACAGTCGGTGGACACGTGGCCGTGTCTGGTTGGTCGAGTTCGTCGTGGAGTTCTTCGGCTCGATTTCTTAGCCCTCACTGACTATTGCGGTGGCTCATGCCCACGCGCACCGCAACAATCGGTGATCGGCTCGGCTCGGCTCAGTTGGCTCTTTTTTCGGCTCTGGTCTGACCGACTCTTGCGGTGGGTACTCGCTGGGAGCACCCCAATAGTCGGTGGTGGTGGCCGTGTGTTGGCTGTTCTGCTCGTGCTCACCGATTCTTGCGGTGGTGTCTCTCTGCGAGCACCGCAACAGTCGGTGGTGGCAGCGAGTTGCTGTTCTGGTTGAGTCTTTCACCGTTTGTTGCGGTGGCTGTTCTCAGTAGCCACCGGATGAGTCGGTGGTCGTGCTCCTGAGCTGTTTCGAGTCAGTTTCGTCGAGGGTTTCTTGTGCTCACTTCCGTTCGCTTGAGTGTGGCTCGTTGGGTTGTGTTTTGGGACATAGGCCCATTCTCGATCGCGAGAATTTTGTGAGGCTCCCATTCACTCCCCCCTCTCTGGTCCCATCCCGGTCCTTCAAGGAGCGACTTTTTTTATTTTTTATATGCACCACTAATATTTTTGGCCCAGCCCCTCAAGTATTGCCGTAGGCGTCTGATTTTTGCCTGCCACTTCTCTAAGGGCCAATGCATATGGAGCAGTGAATGTGCTAACTTGTCGAGGAAACACTTGGACATGATTGAGATGTGTAGGCCCTGGTGATCCTGCAGGATTTGATTATGTGTTGTTGGCCTCGAATTGGAGCAGTGTTCATGTATCAGACTGGACGAATGGATGAAGTTGGGAGAGCCTGGACGCCTGGTGCTGATGACAAATTAAGAGTACGATGACGAATTGGAGCAGTGTTCATGTATCAGACTGGACGAATGGATGAAGTTGGGAGAGCGTGGACGCCTGGTGCTGATGACAAATTAAGAGTATGATGAATTGATGGCTTTTGTATTTTTGAAATGGTTTCAAATTCATGATGAAATATACTGAAGAAAAACTTGTCATTTAAATTGAAATGAAATTGTCTTTTACCCATTGTTAGATGACTGCATATATAATAAGCAAGTTATCTGGTTTGATCACAGTTGTTCCGTCTGTTGACACTTTGATTCCCTTCCTATATGACTATGGTATTAACAAGAGTTGGTGAGACATTGCTTGAATCATGTTGTTTGTATTTTGGTTAAATTAGTCGAAATATTGATAATTTGATTCAAACGTATATCGATCCATCCATATTATTTTGTATTCGCTTGAGTAATATAAATATTTATGGATCTGTGTGTGTATCCCTATCAATATTGTTTGGTGATCTCAATACATGTGTTTTTATGGCAAATTTTATCGCAATCATAATTTGTTTTTCTCCCGTAGCAACGCACGGACACGAACCTAGTCAACGAAAAAAGATAGTTTACACATCTTGTTTGAGATTTCTGTTACCTTAGGCTCAAAGCTGTACACCACGGCAAAGGTCCCATGCTTAAATTCTGCACAAAAGCACACAACGGAGGTTTCTTCACATACTAGGTACGCCGCCGTGAAGGTCATCCTTTCTATAGTGACGCCTACATGTTGTCAAATGCTGGTAGAAGTACCAAATTCTCAACAGTAGCCCCTCACCGACGAGGATCATCTATGATTAGCCAAATTCACATTTAACTATTTCAGCGCACCAACCTCCCACCATTGCACGAACTTTATTCAACCTTTTTTTAATATGATTCAACAATCTATAAACTCTCTGTCAACATTTCGGATGAACAGGATAAACTAAAATATTTCCGTTAGATCAGGAAATGTATGGATGACTTGCTCAACCCACCTGCCAAATTGTCCGTTGTATATACATGTTTCAATAGTTTCATATGATTGATTCACCAGGAGAATACGCTGGCTTGTTTTGCTTTTGCAGTCCTAGGTTTAGTCGCTTGAGTTTGGTTAGCTTCGTCTAAGCACCTATGGGGGTGTTTGTTGAGAGGGACTTATTATAGGCCCCTCAAATAAGTTTCAAACAAGTCTTTTTTCATCTAAACACTGAGACTTATTTGGAGGCTTATTTGGAAGATTTATTATAAACTATAAACCCCATTAGCCCCTCCAAGGGTGCTTAGGGTAGCTCCAGTGTGAGCCTAAATGGAACAGTCGGCGGAGAAAACCAAACATTCAACATAGTGAGCATCCACGGTTTGATGTCAGAAACAAAATCGAACACAGAACAGCAGTCAAATAGAGCAGATTAAAAAAATATTTGTTGTTGCTGCGGCCGAGTGAGCATGCAGACCGCGGAGCAAGCGGGACGGAGCGCAGCGGTCGCCGCCGGTACGGGCAAGGCAGGCGTCGGCGCTACTGGGAGCAGGCGGCAGGCCAGGTGGACGAGGGGCTCAGCGGGCAGGCGTCGGTGTGGGTGACTAGGACCGCAGACGGCATGTGAGGCAGACGCCGCCGTCGCTCTGTTCCAGACCGCGGGTGATGCCGGATCTGAGGATCTCCATGGCGGTATGAGCTTGAGGCGTCAACTTCTTGGGGATTCCTCTAAGAAAAGTGGTGACAGATCAACCACGAACGGTGAGGACGGCGGGAAGGAAGCCGCACGTGGAGGCGGAGCCAGATGGCTAGCGCCCCGCCGTGGCCAATACCCGGCAGCAATTCCGTTGGTTCACGCGAAAGGGATAGCGCCACGGTGAAAAGGTTTCTTTTTTTACTGAGTGTGGGATCCACAGACCGACGTTGCCACCGTGGGCTTCGATTTTGTTTCCGTCGATTTTCATTTTTATAGGCAGATGTGGTCGAACAAGCGCTGGAGCTGCCCTTATGGGGCTTATTTCTGATGGTTCCCACCCCCAAAACATCTTTTTTCTAGCTACTACCCCTGATGGTTCCCACCCCCAAAACATCTTTTTTCTAGCTACTACCCCTTCCCTCCCCCAAAAGTCATAAACACATAGGGGTATGAAAGTCATGAGAAATTTTACAATTGTTGAAACAAATTAAGATCGTCCATTAGGCTAAATTCAACGGTTAAAACATAAAAGGTACCTGGAGATACCAAGAGGTACCTAGAAAATGGTACGAAATGGTACCAAAATAGGAGGGACCGATACCAAAAGTAGGAAAAATATCTCCTGGTATCTTGCTAAAATAGGAAAGGTACCTCCCGGTACCTCGTGGTATCTTTTCAACCACCGTAAAACACCTCAAAAGTCATATAAGCATATAGGAAGTTATTATAAGCCCTTTAACTAAACATCCTCTTTGGCTTATTATAAATCTCTACTTATGAGAGGTTTATGGACTTATAATAAGCCCCTCGCATCCAAATAGGGCCTATATATGGGCACCTCCCAGGCTCCCACCAGCCCACCATCCAACTGTGGAAATGGCGTCATCTTCACAGCCGGTCGGGGCAAGAATCGGCTGTGAAACTTGATTTTCACAGCCGGTTTGCGGGGTCCACCGAGCTAGGCTATCAAAAATCGGCCGTAAAAATATTTTCTGCGCCACGGCTAGAAAAAATGGTTTCTGTAGTAGTGCAGTCTGACCGGTTACTAAAAGCGGTCAGACCGGTTTCTGTCCTGTATCAGATCTGGCACTGTATCCGGTCTGACCGGTTTGCCTATCTGGTTTGACCAATTTAGGCCGAGTCCTGGTAGATTTGGACTCTTGGGGCGAATCCGACTTGTGGAAGATGTTCCTTGCGGGGCAAGACCTTCCCACCCTATAAATATAAAGGGCCACTGCCGATTCAGGGTTATCCACTCGACTAAAATAGAAAATACCTTTACATTTCGTCTCATTCAAACCCTAGTTTTTCAAACCTTTTTGTTGCTCGTTCTTTGTCTCTACGACGATTGACGACTCTCTGAGTGGCCTGCCAAAACAAAATAATGCAAAAAATATGATATGACGCTTTGCTATTCTGAACGAGGTGAAAAATAGAGGCTGGCAGTGTGTGACATCTGGTTGAGGCGAAGTCGTGCAAAAGGACTAATTCGTGCAGATCTGTTCAATTAGTTTGATCATAAGTAGACGCATTCAGCCACGGTCTTGGATTCGTGCACGACAAAAATGGCGACCCAAAAATTAACAAGCCATGTTTCACCAAAAGGAGAAGACTAGTTCATCACAGGATACGTACGAAAAATAAAAATACATTGGTTAACCAAATATTATCCGAAGCTACAGCATGCGCACCACGTGTACATGGCTTTCTGTAGTGCACACCCATCTAATAGCGTATTTGGTCACACTGCACTACTTGACCATTCTATATAATTTAGCATTGGTTAGCATAGGTAAAACAAGTATTGGAGGGAATAAGCATGCAAGAGGTGGTATATAGTATATAAGAATATATATATGCATTTAGTCTAAAAAGAGGAATATGTGTATTTAGAAGCGTGACAAAGCTAACCAATAGCAGGTGACACAAAATGTTGTCTGTGACCTCCCCGTTAAGAAAGGCATAGCCAGTTTGAGCCAGTCATTAGTAAGCATCAGGCAACGGGCATGCCTTTTTTTTTATGACATCGCACGATATTTATTTTGCACACGGTCGTTTCGGTCGACACATTTCTGTCGACCCACCACACGGATGTTACATTATTTTGCAAATGACTAGTTTTGGACCATCGTTTTTACCATGACTAGTAAAAGGTTACGCGGAATGAATTGTGCAGGTAGCTATACAGAAGTTGCAGCACTGTTTACCTAAATTTAAACTGTAAATGTAATGTAACAAGAAACTTTTCATAACAGAAGGATTCTTAAAATGTGAATCTGATTCCTTCTGTAGTGTACATCTCTCGACTCATAATGAGATGAGTAGTATCCTCTTCTATTTTTCCGGCAAAGGAAAACTCTCTTTTTCCTAAAAGATGTGAGTCATTGTTGATATTCACCCAAAACAACTTAGGGCCCATTTTTCAGGGCTTATGATGGCTTCATTTTGGCCTATTTTGAGCAAAATAGGGATTCTAGAAAAATAATTTAAAAGCTGGACAAACCTACTTTTATCAGCTTCTCCAAAGCAGCTTCACTAGGTGAAGCCGTTTTCAGATACTAAACAGCCCCTTAAATTAACGACACCAGCATTTAGCTTGACCCCTGTAGCATATTTGCCCGAGAATAATCCTTGGTTAGAGTTTATTTTTGTTCGATGCTATATATTGCACGGTGTTGCACAAGTCATTGCGTCCACAATCTCGGAGCATATTTAATTTTGACCTCATCTCCGCCCATTACACGATATTACTTTATTTTGCAAATAAATAGTTTTGGTCCACCTTTTTACTAAAGACTAGCTGACTAGGCAAAGAGGTTACGCGGAATTTAGCTGCAAACGCATGAACCGTGCGGGTAGCTTTATATATACCACAGAAATGGCAGCACTGTGTAGTTAACTGTGATGTAATGTAACAAGAAACTTTCATATCAAAAGGATTCTGTTAACGTTAATCGATCCGGTTCCTTCTTTGACTCCCTGCAATCTCTCTACTGGCATAGCTATAGTTGATTACATCCTTTGTAGTTAAACCTCTTCACCTAGGGTTTCGAGTTCTAAACAAAGTTCTGGACCTTTTGTTTTGGCGAAAGACCAGTATAGATGCAGATACATCACACGCGGACGCACACTCACTTCTATGAATGCATACATGCAAACCCTACCCCTATGAGCATCTTGAGAGACTGGGCCGGCTGTTCCGATCTTGAGAATGACGAAGTCACCACAGACGTCTCACTATCGATAGGCACATCGTCTACCACTGAAAGAATAGCATCAATTAAAATCTTGAAATAAATCTAGAAAAATGCGACACCCATGTCGAGTCAAAGATCCAAACCCAAGTGTTTCACGAGTTAAGGCCTTGTTTAGTTCGGAAAGTGGAACCTTGCTGAATCGTAAAAATGGGATGTCGGAAGGGGTATTCGAATACTAATAAAAAACTAATTACACAACTCGCCTAGAAATTGAATTTCGAATCTATTAAGCCTAATTAATCCATCATTAGAGATTGTTTACTGTAGCACGATGTTATCTAATCATTAGGCTCAATAGATTCGTCTCGCGAATTTACCCAAGGTTCTGGAATGGTTTTATCATTAATCCATGTTTAATACATCTAATTATTGTCTTAACATTTGATGTGATAGGTGAATTGTGGAAACTTACCGATCTAAACAAGACCTAAGTATACGTGCATGTGTACGAGCATTACCTCTATATATATCAAATAGACCCCACTGTACTGCTCAAACCATCTTTGCTTCCCATGTGAGTACCCTTTTCTATTTTTTTATGAGAACAGGAGGGTTTCCTCCTGCTAATTATAATATATTAAGGAATAGCCAATAAAAGATACAGGATTCCTAACATGCTCTCGGGGAAATAGTACGGCGAGAACAATGCGATGTGAAACTTGCTACTGGCGGAGTGTAGGTTATTATGTAGAAAACCCTTGCTTCTTATAAGCTCTTCACCTTGTAACTTTGGCCGAAACTACGCCGTGTAGACAAACAGTGTATCCTAAATCAACGACGCATAGAGCATCTGTTGGTTTCTTTGAGGCAAAACTACGTTGTTCATTTAATCGAGCGGAAGGTACGCCGTTCACCAAAAATCCAGCTTCCCGGGCCACACCCTACACACTGTTACTTTGGATCAAAACAATGCCGATGGAATATTCTTTTGGGCGGAAGGAACGACGTATAAAATGAAATCTAAGCATTGTCCAATTCAATCACCTAGGGCCCTGTTTAATTCACCTAACTTTCCATTCTCTTTCCATCTCGAGAACCATGTCAGTTCATTTCTTCTCTCTATGCACGCGACCCAATGCATAAACTTTTCACCACTTTTCACCCTTTCACCCCAATTAAACAGGCCCTAAGTGTCTAATTTGATCTTGCATGATTTGGCTATATTTTGGAATCATTTTTTTTATAGAAAATGGATAAAATTCCGGTATTTGCGACCGCACACAGCCACTTATTTAGAATCCTTCCATGGGACATAAATTTCTACAAAGTACACTTGATAAGCTTGTTAATTAATTCTAACGATTATATTATCATTAATCACCACAATCAAATGGTCTAGAGCGCATTTTTTCTTACAATCACAGCTACATGCTTCATTCCTATATAAGCCAACCCAGAATGCTAAAGGAAAACTCACAACACAGTACAGCTGAGCTCGCGAAACACTCTACGCGTGCCCTCAAGAAGGAAGGCGCCACTCGAGGTGCTGGCATATCGCATACCATGGCCGGCACAGTGGAGGTGTTGACGTCGGAGATGGTCGTTCCGGCCAAGCCAACCCCGGGCGGGGCCGTCTGGCTGTCCAACCTCGACGTGGCTGCGCGCCGCGGCTACACGCCCACTGTCTACTTCTACCGGCCAAACGGCGAGCCAGGGTTCTTCGCCACCAATGTCATCAAGGATAGCCTCGCCAAGGCGCGCGCTGGTGCCGTTCTACCCGCTCGCCGGACGCCTTGGCCTCGACGCCACCGGCCGCCTCCAGGTCGACTGCACCGGAGAGGGCGTGGTCTTCGTGACCGCGCGCTCCGAGCACGTCCTCGCCGACCTCATGGACAACTTCGTGCCGTGCAGTGAGATGCGCGAGCTCTTCGTGCCGCCCGAGCCGGCACCGAGCCAGCCATGCGCGCTCCTGCTGGTGCAGCTCACGTTGCTGCGCTGCGGCGGCGTCGTGCTCGGCCTAGCGGCGCACCACTCGCTCGTCGACGCTAGGAGCGCCGCGCACTTCGTCGAGACGTGGGCGAGCATCGCCCGTGGCTCCTCCGGCGAGGACACGCTTCTGCCACTACCGTGCTTTGATCACAGGCTTCTCAGCGCACGGCCAACGCCCACGGTGATCTACGACCACCCGGAGTACAAGCTCGAGCTATCGCCGCCGGCGCACGCGGTCACCGCTACGGCGTCCACGACCTACGCGAGCGCGCTCATCACGCTGACCAAAGCGCAGGTGAGCGCGCTCAAGGCGCGGTGCGAGGGCGCGTCCACGTTCCGCGCCGTGGTGGCGCTCGTGTGGCGGTGCGCGTGCCGCGCACGGTCGCTGCCGCCGGAGGCGGAGACGAGGCTGCACACCATGATCGACATGCGCCCGCGTCTGTCGCCTCCGCTGCCACAGGGCTACTTCGGCAACGCGGTGATCCGCACGTCGGCGGTGGCCACCGTCGGGGAGGTGGTGTCCAGTCCCGTCGGACACGCCGCGTGCCACGTGCGCGCGGCGACGAGCCAGGGAGACGACTACGGTCGCTCGCTGGTGGACTACCTGGAAGGCGTGGACGCCATGAACATGGTGAGGAGCGGCATCTCGCGGGCGGACCTCCGCGCCATCAGCTGGATGGGCATGTCGCTGCACAGCGCCGACTTCGGCTGGGGCTCGCCGGCTTTCATGGGGCCGGCGCTCATGTACTACAGCGGCTTCTTGCACGTCCTGCACGCGGCAGGGAAGGATGATGACGCCGTCATGCTCGCGCTGTCGCTGGAGCCCGAGGCCATGCCTGTGTTCAGGAAGGTGTTCGGCGAGGAGCTGGCCGGTCTCCAAGACTCCAACTGGAGTAGCGACTCCATACAAGTGGTGCATACATGCACGAAGGCATGAAGCACATCCCTACGTGATGAACACCCTATGCGTTTTACTGATCCCTATCTCTACCTATATTTTCAGTTCTTTTTTCTGTCATATATGTAGCCCGAACATTACAAAGTAGTGCATCATATACATCTTTTGATTCAACTAGCCATGTTTCATCTCATATAATATTTGATAACCCATAACCATAACAACACATGGGCACTTTGCTACACTACCGGAAAACTTGTATTTGCCGTGTATTTTTTTTTTTTTGCACTGGGCAAATACCTTGTTTGCCGAGTGTATTTTAAAAAACACTCGGAAAAGAGAAATTCAAAGCACATTTTGAAGTAGTAAATCAATTCAAATTAAAAAGTTTTGAACTACAAAGTAGTATAACTTCTCAAGATGTATAACTTTTAGTTTGATCATTTCTTCATTCGATAAAACGACAGTAATGTTGTTCACAAAATGCATATCTCTCGTATAGTTTCCTGAAACTAGAAGAGAGATATATAAGATTTGTGAACAGTGTTACTATCACTATGTAGGATGAACAAATGACATACATAAAAGTTGTAGATCTTCACAATTTATACAACTATGTAGTTGAACTCTTTTTAATTTGAATTAATTTTGCCAACGAAAAGTACGTTTGTAGTTCTAAAATTTGAAATTTGAGTTTCTTCAAACGACCTTAGATGGAGAAATAGTCAAAATGAGAGTTGTAGATCACAATAAGTTATGAAACTTTGTAGTTGACAACATTTTTATTTGAAATCATCTTATCAACAAAAACTAAGTTTGAATTTTCTCAAATTTGAAATTCAAATTTTGTAAACGACCTCGGATGGAGAAACTACCAAAATAAAAATTGTATATTTCAAAAAGTTATGAAACTTTATAGTTGACAACTTTTTAATTTGAATTTGTTTAGGGCCCCAAACAAGCAATTTATACTCGGTTAAGTATAATATGTGAGGAATCAAAACAGAATCTAGACACAAGTGAGAGTGTGGTGCAGTGGTAGAGGAGTTTACGCGCGAGGGAGAGGTCGCGGGTTCGAATCCCGCCGGCACGCGTAGCGCGCGAATTTTTCGCGAAAAATGACGCGACTTGCCGGACGGGTTTGTTTCTGTTCATGGCAAAAAAAAAAGCTTTGTCGATTGTCAAATAGCTTGGGTGCCGAGTGGCCTTTGCCGAGCGCGACCGACGGCGTACCCTTTGCCGACCGACCTGTTTCCTGTGGTGCTAGTTAACTGTGATATTGCAAACAAAAAAATTATGTGTGACAAGTTACAACTATATATTGATTTTCACACCCGGTTTCTAAACCTCTTTTTACTGCTAGTTTTCAAAAGTGATGCTGATCAAATGGCGCTGACCCGGTGTGAAAATGATTTTTGTGAAAATAATTTCAAAAACCAAAGATAAAAAATTAAATAAAAATGTTAAATGAGTGCAGAAAAATATTTAACCACATGGGAGGTTGCATTCACCATGATTCAAACCCGCGACCACTTGCTTCGTGTATAGCTTCTCTTACCACTGCACCAAACTATTACTTGTGACTTAATAATTGATTCTCTCATTTTATATTAACGGTGCCGAATTTTTATAAAATTCTATAGGCCACACCTTTAATCCAATTAGGATGATAATTTTTGTGGTAGTTCCTTACATGCATTTGCTTCCAGGAAAAATACCAAAAAATATAAAAATAAAGAAATAGTTGTAAAAAATTGATTTATAAGTGCTGAAAATTTATTTAATTCATAGAAAATAGCAAATTATTTTAAAAAATTTCTAAACCCCTCAATGGCAACTTATATGCAGTATAAAACATGCAAAAATTATTTACACATCATATGAGCAAAATAAGTTTTCAGATGCACAAACATCAAAGTTTGTCTTAAGATGTGTGTGAAAAAGTGTGAGAGATGTATATATTTATGAACAATATATAGTCTAATTTTCTTGAAATATATTGAATTTTTTATGAGAAGGCTATACACCTATAAAAGAACTCCTTGAAAATTTTTATAATTTGTGGACAAGTTTTTGATATTATTATTACAAATAAAAGAGTAAATTAAATTGTGAATTATACATAGCAAACCTATTAAATTTTTATATATTTTTTAGGATTTGAACTAAACTAGATAATATGCCCTTAGATTCTATTTTTCTAGTATTTGGTAAGAGCA
>CM014276.1:24333691-24368935 GCA_004135705.1 Alloteropsis semialata | reverse complement strand
CTGTTTTCTTGTTTTTTTTCTTTAACCATAAATCAAAAAACTTTTCTACCTCCTTTTCTTCATGTATTTTTCTGATCAGGAAAATAAAAAATTATGTCAGTTATTTTGAAGTTATTCTAATCTCGTACACAAAAAATTTGCAATTATTCATCTACTACTGGAAGCTAGTGAAGAGGCATGTAGTTCAAATTACAATTACTAAGAATAAGTACATAGAAATTCATTTACTATTTAAAAATATCAAATCATTTCAAAAAAAATCCAAAACTCCTCCATGGAAACATATATGCTGTATATGTAGTAAAATTATGACTATGTAATATGAGCAAAAAAAATATTTTTGGGTGTGCAAACTAATCGATGTTGCACTTCTTTAATATTAAACGTTTTAAATCTTTATGATTTTTTAGAGACACACCTTAGATCCGATTGAGCTGAATTTTTTGATTGTCCCTTGTGTGCTCCTAGCTCAACAAAAAAATATCAAAAAATAAAATTAAAACCAAAAAGTTATTTGTACTGTAGCTTAGAACCGACAGTGAAAATAGATTTTCACAGGCGGTTCGTGTTACGAACCGGTTGTGAAAATGGATTTGATTTTCACAGCCGGTGCAAGCTACAAACCGGCCGTGAAAATGATTTTCACAGCCGGTCTACTCACTAACCGGCTGTGAAAATATATTAGCGCCACTTTTCGAAAACCGACTGTGAAAATAGTGACTAGAAAAATAAATTATGTAATGGTGAGTTTACTTGTTAGATGGTTATTATGTTTGGTGTTGATGATGCCAAGCATGAAGCTTGATGATTGCGTTGATTGTATGGCCTTGATCTGATTGTATATATACTCTAGAAGTTCTGGAGGTCTGGAGTCTGTATCTATTTTTTATTATAGTGAAAATATGGACCAGATAGATCGGCCAAGCCATGAGCGTCTGGTCTTGGGCTTCAGCCTCTTACACCCCATGAACTTTATATATATGGGGACCTCCCAGGCTCCCATCAGCCCATCACTATTTACTAACAACCAAAAGATACTCCGATTGTCACACCGATGTGTTCTTTTTTCCCTCCAACTTCCACCTCTCTAGTCTAACAATCGTGGTTTTTATTCTTCTGAACTTGAGAAGTTTTTTTATGTCAATACTTTGTGTCATCTATGCATGTACTGTTGTTATTATTGTTGTTGTGGACTTGTGGTGGTGGTGGTCGTCATCGTCATCATCATCATCATCATCATTATTATTATTATTTCTTTATTCGTATTTTGGGTGAAACACTTCTTAAATATCAATAGGTGCATTACCGCTATGCAACCTATGTGCTACTTTCATTTGGCTGTGGTGTGCAAGTTTACTCTTGCATTCATGCCAATTACTTCGTATACTGAAGGACCGAACGGGTTGCCAAAGAGAGGATGAATGTGAGCCTTTAATATTCTTTGACAAGAACAAGGTCTACATCCTCATCAACTCCAATAAACCTCTCTTCTAGAATTGCTAATCCAAATAGTCAATTTGAGATGCTATTGAACCTAGGAACAATACTAGAAATCCCTGAAACAAAGCAGAAACACACGCAACAAGTACCGGGGATAAAGCATGAAAGGATCTAGGCCCGTAATTTGTGTTTTGGTAATTAGTGACAACTATTGTGGACTAACGGTTTCATTTAAGAAATGAAAATAGGGTTAGTCCCAGAGTTGAGATTTGCATTGGTGGATAACACGGTGACATGGTGCTCACTTGGTAAAATGGAAGCTCAAGGCAAAGATATAAGATTGAGTTTTCTATTTTACCGGTCATGAGTTGATTAGAGAAGAAACATTGATCGGGTTGATACGCTTGATAGCCGTACTATCAAGAGGGGTCAATGTCATTTGCATGACGATTCTATAGTGCCACCTTGCTCAAATGTTGCATTGCATGCATATGGATTAGTGGCATATATCATGTGAGTTGGGATGACGTGTTTTTCATGTAAATCATCCAACTAGTTCGTGTGGCAGACGTTCTCTCTTGTATGGGGCAGATCGTGTCTTGACTTAGCCATTTTCAGAGTCATTCGGGCTTTTGAACTTTGCATGGTTGGACAGTCTCCGCAGGGGACACGGACGGTCTGCCCATCTAATGAAAATCGTGGGCAGAAACATGAAGTTTCTGGTGGGCTGAACACAATGACCGGTGGATGGTGCGACCACTAGGTGCAGACGGTCCGCCGGCCGCTTACCCCACGCCACCAGAACCGGGGTAGTCATGGTGGGTTTTATTTCGTGTGCAGCGGACAGTCCACGTAGGGCATGCAGACGGTCCTCCACTCTTTCCTGCGAGCCACCAGAACCGTGGTTGGTTCTGTGTGGGTGGTTATTCGTACGGCGGACGGTCTGGCCCCTGGGGGCGGATGGTCTACCAGCTTTATTTTGTGCGTGTGACCAGGGAGGTATGTCTCTGATCGGTGGATTCAAAATGAACAGCGGACGGTCTGCCATTAAATAACGGTCGAGTCTGATAGCAATAATTGTTGTTCTAGCCGTTGAATTTGAACGACGAACGGTTCAGGCTGTGTGAGGCGGACGGTCCGCGAAAACTTGTATTTTACGAGGTACAGATAGTAATGGCTAGATTTTGAAGGGGGCTCTATATATACCTCATGCTCGGCCCTGGGTGAGGTGTCTTGGCACTTTGAAAAGCTTAATTGACATACTTGAGCCCTTCTTCTTCACTCTCTCGCTCACTTTGCTTTGAAATTGCATTCTTGTGAGGTTGAGAGCATCCTAGTGCATTGCATCAAAGTGTTTGAGCTTTGTGGCATAGGGAGTCTTCAAGCAAGCATCATTGACTTGTTACTCTTGGAGGTTGCCGCCTTCTAGACGGCTTGGAGGTTGTGGAAACCGTTGAGCCCTTCAAGAAAATTGTGAAGGAGTCTTAGTTTGATCTTGTGAGAGGTTCTTGTGCTCACCTCGCTGGAGTGGTGAAGAGAAACTCTAGTGAATCGAGGTGTGAAGCGGTTCTTGGTCCAAGTCGGCTCATACATCAAGCAGTGCCTTGATAATGGAGCGATTGGAATATAGAATCCACCTCAACGTGGATTAGGGGTGACCAGCAAGTCATCGACACCACAGGAAAAAATCATCTCTTGTAGTCGGTTATTTCTATTCCTCCATTACTTTCTTGTAATGTACTTTGAGCAATTTACTTTCCTAGAGATTAAATTGTATCTTATCGCCCTAGGTTGCAAACCCTTACTTAGACTAGAAAGTGTAGAAATACTTTTATCCCTTGTGTTACTAATAATTTTTTAACTGTTGTGATTTTAGTTCAAACCGTCTATTCACCCTCCCCTCTAGTCGGTATCCTAAATCCTACAAAGCACCACTTGGAGAGCAAAAATCAGAACCTCCAAAAAGAAACCAGAACCCAAAACCCGAGGGAAATATTCCAAACCGAAACTTCCCAAAACTCGAGGGGAATATTCCAAACCGAAACTTACTATTTTGGGAAATGGGACTTCCGGTTTTCTCTAGACACCCTATAGGAGCTACAAATCCAAAATTATATCAAATGAACTCCAAACATTCACGAGATTTGAACCATCGCTTTCCTCCGCCATCATGGGTCTATTCCATAGAGATTCCTCAAAAAGGGTAAGTTGCAAAAACCCAACCTTCCAGTTTTGGAAACAGGAACTTGTTTTGCTAGCACATGCAAGATCAAGAAAATGGAACATGGCGAGTCTTTTTTCAAAAGATCTCATTGCAAAGATCAGATTTGACGAATACGGCCAAGAACACGAGAGGGACGAGTTGTGGAAAACTCAAATTCAAAGGTGTTCATGCATGGATTTGCTGGGAGATTATCCTAGATATTCTTGCAAACATCCCAGCACCAAGTTCCCTAAATAATCCCGCTCAAAGACTCAGCTAAAAGAGAGATCGAAAATCCACCAAAAATAGTTCCAAAAATACCAAAAAGATAACTTTCAGATTCTAAAAGGAGGGAACAATTTAGCATGACATCAATCTTTGGATTACCTCACGAGATCCGGTTAGAAGCCACTTGGCACAAACAAACCTAGGATAACAAAAAGATCATCACAAAGATCCTCTCCTCTCTCTCTCTCAAACTCTAGAAAAACTCCTCTCACATACAAATAAGAGAGCCACCACCAAAGAGAGACCCATAGATTGCTGCCCCAACAGCCACACCACACATATTGGGTTCTTGAAAAAAGACCAAACCGCACTTTTATTCAGCCTAGAACGCAAATACCATTTAGGGATAAAACTGTCCAACGTTTACTCAAGCATCGGACATACCCAGCTCTTTCATGACTTCGCTTCGCCTCAATGCAAGCTTCGCGATGGTATCATGCATCCTCGACTCGTCATCGCCAGTTTTGAGGTCCAAACCAGTAAACCCTCCACAACCCGATTTTGAGCGCAAACCGGTAAACGTCGTATTGGCCGATTTTGAGCACAAAACTGCCAAACCCTCTTGCACACCACGTGAGGCGTGACTTACCTCCAGTTTTGAGGCCAAACTGATCAAACCCGCCTTGAACGCTGCCGCACAATGTGACTCACTGACGTCGATGCGTGTCTGACATCTGCCAAGCTTTTGACGGCTCCAAGTCTTTCGCTTACACTCCCCGGCTGCCTAGTCAACTCACCTCTGTCCCGCTTGACTTGACCGTCACCGTCTCTGTCACACTATGTACTCTTGCCCTTTCGCACACCATGTTGATCACCTATGACTCCGCCCGGACTCCTCGGGTCCCTCAACACCAAGTCTCCACTTGCCCTTACCACCGCATGGTTCATCGGCGTCAAACCTCTTGCTCGCCTTTCACCACCGCATGGTACATCGCATCCAATAAGTTGAAGCTTGCGCCTTCACCTCAATGCCATCGACCGCCATGCCGCATTCTACACCTGCACATCACAAGCTGTCGGGGGTAGACCCCCAGGGGTACCCAGAAGGCGGATTGGCCAACCAGCAAGAGGCGGCCCAATCCGAGTGCTATGGGGCTGGCTTGTCAGACTGGATGGCCCACCCGTCGAGAGGGCCACCAGTCGGACAGACCGGGTTGGGCACGACAGCGCGCGGGACAAGGAAGGAGACGGCGTGCTTCGCAAGAAGATCGGAGATCAAGATAAACTAGTCGGAATTCTAGGGAAAGATATCTGTAATCGTTATAGGATCGAATCCTTGTATTTCGGGTAGGTTATGATCTCTAGCTGACTTGTAACTCAAGGCAGCCGGACTATATAAGGTGCCTTGAGACCCCCCTCCAACACACGAACTTCAACCTAGGACAGAACCCAACTACGGAGATCCTTCAGGAACTTCATACACAGCAATCCATACACCCAACACAGGACATAGGGTATTACGTCATCTTGACGGCCCGAACCTGTTCAATCCTTGCGTCTTGTGTTACCATCGTCTTGTGATCCTCGATCTGTCCCTCAACAAATCAACCACGTAGGCTACCCTGTGTGGACTGCCGGGTCCATAAATCCGACAGTTGGCGCGCCAGGTAGGGGCTGATCGATGAGATCAATCAACAAGCTCGTTGGCAGATTAATCTACTGCGGCGGCGGCGGCGGCACCGTGGCCTAACGTGCATGGCGGCGTGACACGACGGAGCCCCGCACGCATCTCCTCTATCTCCTTCGAATTAATCCCCAAAAGCTACTGCGCCGCACCGCCGTATCCGTCTACAGGATGAGCGTCTCTTTCGTTTCGTTTGTATACATGGATCGTCTAATAATTTTCTAATCTCCTATCTATCTTGTCTACGTGTTTGAGCATGCATCTGCTGATGGCCGAGCTAGTACTGGGACTACGAGCCTACTGCCGGCGAAACAGTTGTGCTGTTGCGTCACCGTGACGGAATTCACGGATTGGATCTAATCGGCACAGATCAGGAAGCGTGGTTCTTTTATTTATTGATTCCATAATCTTTTGATTAGTAATGGCTAATCGTGACTTCCTTTTCTATTTCCGATCTGCACGGGAAAAGCGGCGGTACAGTGTCACAGCTGGCCTTGCCGCAGCCCCTCAACTCCGTTGGCAATTCGGTGATGATCGCCGTATCCTGCATGGAAACCAATTTGCGACTACGCACGACCTATTCTCCAATCCAGAACTACTCGGCAAGCCAACATACTTCCATGGCGTGCGTAACGCATGCATGAGGCATGTACGGGTGGACTCCCATCGGCAAATGCTGCCCTGTCCTGCCGAGTCAACGACCCTGCATGACTTGGATCGGAGGCAATTTAGCAAATCAAGCTATCGGAGGTCTACTGCACACATACACCGAACACGCTGATTCTGCAAAGCGCCGACTTCATGACCCACGCACAAGGATGACACGCCAATTCTCCAACTCTGACACAAATCAAGCTAAGTCATATTTAAATACTTTTTACAATATTTCTCGGTCACCGCACTTCGCCATATTTCTCCATAATCATCGCCGACTACCCTTGGTTTGTTCCCGACTGCTTATACAGCCCGAGCGCTACACAAGCAGTCGGGCAACACCCAACGGACGCATATTGCATTTTTCTCCATTGTTTATTTCTTTTTCCACTCTTGTACAAGTCGCTAAAGTACTTGGGAAGCACACGCCTTAATCCGTGAAGCCTCGACTCTTCCGTACGTCTATGTTACTACGCGTGCATGCGGCCCAGCTCCCTGCGCTATGGAATACGGCTATCGGGGATCAGGTGCATAAACGTAACAGGATAACTACCCGAGGAAATTAATAGACTTAAAGAGTTGGAAGTAGAAATTCTATTACATACAACGCCGAATGCTTTTCTCCAGAATTAGTATTTGCTACACCATATACTACCTATCCTTCATATCTTCATTGCAGGGCACAGGTTTGGATCCCGAGCTTGCCTGTTACGCTCGGGGGCTGGACCACTCGGGCATCGCCGCCAGCTGAGTACTCGAGTCAGTCAGTACTCGGGCTGGTACTACACTCCACGACGGTCGCTAGCCGAGTGCTTTGCAGCACTCGGGCTGGCGCTACACTCCACGACGGTCGCTAGCCGAGTGCTTTGCAGCACTCGGGCTGGCGCTACACTCCACGACGGTCGCTAGCCGAGTGCTTTTGAGTACTGGGCTGGCGCTACCGCATGACGAGGAAGACGAAGACTTGACGGACCCTCGACTCGGCCCTCGCGCTCGGGAGCTGGGCGCCGGGGCGACTACTCGGCGTGCCTCAGACGGCTCGAGTCGGCCCTCGCGCTCGGGGGCTGGGCGCTGGGGCGACTACTCGGCGTGCCTCGAACGGCTCGACTCGGCCCTCACGCTCGGGGGCTGGCGCCGGGACGACTACTCGGCGTGCTCCGGCCCTCACGCTCGGGGGCTGGCGCGGGACGACTACTCGGCGTGCCNGGACGACTACTCGGCGCGCCTCAGCCCTCACGCCCGGGGGCTGGGCGCCGCGACGACTGCTCGGCGTGTCTCACAGGACTCCGCTGGCCCTCGCGCTCGGGGGCTGGCCGCCGAAATTAACGCTGGATAATTCAGTCAGATGCTTCTCGGTCAAGCCTTGAGCCGATTCCTACGGAATCACCTTAAGGCTCGGGGGCTACGGCCAACGGACGCACCTCGCGGCGCATCCGTTGATTGTCTGGCGACCTCAGAACAAGGCTACAAACCCTTGGACCGATTCCTTCGGAATCGCTTCAAGGCTCGGGGGCTACGGCCAACGGACGCACCTCGCGGCGCATCCGTTGCAGACGGCTCTCTTTTCTCTCCAGTATCACGCGGTTTCGCTTCCAACTGCAGCAAGCTCGTAGCTCATCAGATGGCACGACCTCGCCGACTTGTCGCTCAACCACGTACTACTCGGGGCTTGTCGGGGGTAGACCCCTAGGGGTACCCAGAAGGCGGATTGGCGCAACCAGCGAGGGGCGGCCCAATCCTGAGTGCTATCGGCCGGCTTGTCAGACTGGATGGCCCACCACTCGGGAGGCCCACCAGTCGGACAAGCCGGGACGGGTACGACGGCACGCGGGACAAGGAAGCAGACGGCGTATCCCGCAAGAAGCTCGGAGATCAAGATAAACTAGCTGGAATTATAGGGAAGGATATCTGTAATCGTTATAGGATCGCATCCTTGTATTTCGGGTAGGTTATGATCTCTAGCCGACTTGTAATTCAAGGCAGCCGGACTATATAAGGTGCCTTGAGACCCCCCTCCAGAACAACTACAACACACGAACTTCAACCTAGGACAGAACCCAACTACGGAGATCCTTCAGGAACTTCATACACAGCAATCCATACACCCAACACAGGACGTAGGGTATTACGTCATCTTGACGGCCCGAACCTGTTCAATCCTTGCGTCTTGTGTTACCATCGTCTTGTGATCCTCGATCTGTCCCTCAACAAATCAACCACGTAGGCTACCCTGTGTGGACTGCCGGGTCCATAAATCCGACACAAGCTAAGAGAGATCAATCCACACAACGATTTTCAATCACTCATTATCCAAGGATGACCACCATTGTTCCTTATGTAAAAAAAAATGATACACTTATTAGTGCAGACCAACAATGACTACGGTTTACGATGTAATCGATCTATATACGGTGGACTGTATTATTAAATGCTCTATTAGCTTATACCAATTATTTAATTGAAACTTTGAGGTGCTATACAGTATTTCAGTCAAAGGGTTTATCCTAGTAATAATAGGTATATTTGATGAGCTTACCTAGTGTAACTGACACTTCTTTAACGTTCCATCGACAATAACCGATTCCTGTATAAAAAAAATCAGTATTTCTCCTTTTTAACTCGCAGTAAGTGGCGTATAGCAATTAAAAACAGGAACGTGAATACGTGATAAGAAAAATCTTAGGAGTACTTATCACGCCTTCAAATTTCTCAGCATGATGCGTTCTGAAGAAACCCCCTGTCTCCCTCTCGGAGACATACAATGCCAATTGCCCAATTCATTGGCGCCATTCTGATGAGTTATATCGCTATGTAACTGCAGTCATAATTAATCTGCTCCCCTAATGGAGTCAATGTGAATTTGTGGCTGGCTGCTAAATATATGCACAGTAAAGATCAGAATGAAACTGCCATACGCAGCACCAGTATATGCAGGATTCTCAAATAATTTGTTCCAACCAGAGAGGACTCTGGCATGGAAAAATGGAGGATATGACCACTCTTTCCCTTTGCATTGGAATTCCTGACGAACACTCCAAATCCAGAGGTACACGATGCAAACCAAAGCCTCCAATCCGGTCTCATGGCTCCTTTCCACATCAACTCCAAGAAGAGACTGATCATGAAATCCATGAGAATAGAGATGCCCAGGCAAGGAAGAAGCTGCGGCTGACCAGAGAACAGTTAACGATTCTCGATAACGTCTACCAAGATCAAAGCAATCTTGATCTAGTAAGTTCATATCATGATTTGGTTGATTATTCAACAGCATGAAAACTGCAGTGTGCCTAAGACTGGAGAATAACACTCATGACAAATTAGGCTCGGAAGAAAGAGCTGGCAAAGAACCTGGGCTTAAATCCACGCCAGGTTGAAGTGTGGTTTCAGAACAGAAGGGCAAGGTAATTGAATTTTCTTTTGCTGTTCATTAAGAATCAAATTTGCCTTCTTCTTCAGGTTGCTTTGATTTTTCGCGAATTTCAGGAGCAAGCAAAATAAGACCGCAGTGGACTATGACAACCTGAAGAGGTCAGTCAAATTGTTGATCGAGGATAACCGAAAACTGAAGAGGGAGCTGGAAGAACAGTCCATATGCTCTTCTTGCAGCAGCGTTAATAATAAATCACAAGAAACATTATAAGAACATGTATCGAGTTAGATTTCATATTTGCAGGTTCAAGACTAGAACAACTAACACAACACAGTAGAATAAATGTATACTTCCCAATAAGATGAAGGGGCAGATCACAAATCTTAATCCCAAAGGAAGCACCAATTAGTGAGAATATTCATATCCATCCCTTCATGGCAAATACTGTTGTTGGCGCTTTTTCTGGCCAACACACCGAGATATGCGCTAGAACACGCGGATCCGCAACGGATCGAGCACCTGCAGCTTGCCCAGACAAAACCGGTTATACCGGTTTGGGAATCCGGTGAAACCGGTTCCTAGGGTTTTGCCGCGTAAACCTACGAACGCCGCCCGGGAGGGACCCCGTCAGGGCAAGCGCGCCTAGGGTTGTTCTGAGGTCGGCAGGCCACTCAGAACGTCGTCATACGCCGTAGAGACGAAGCACGAACAGCATGAGGGGTTGGAAAAGTTAGGGTTTGAAGGGATAAAAGATAAAGATACTTGTATTTGATCGATTGGATAACCCCTCAATCGGCCACGACCCTTTATATTTATAGGGTGGGGAGGTCTTGCCCCGTAAGGAAATCCTTTTACAAGTCATAATCCACACGGATCTCCAAAAGAGTCCAAACCTACTAGGACTCGGGGAAAACCGGTTCCACCGGTTCCCTAAACCGGTTCCACCGGTTTGCCCTGTCATACGGGCCACAGTAACAAAATCGGTTCCACCGGTTATTGAATCCGGTTCCACCGGTTATTGAATCCGGTTCCACCGGTTTTCCCTGTCAAGCTGTCTTGTGCCAATTTTTATCGTCAACATATGCCCCCCTGTTTTCTGGTAAAGCTTGCGTAGCAGAAAACATAAAAGCACAAAGACAACACTGAGGACGATGTTTAACATATATCCATCGACCTTTTCATTCTAAGGGCGATATTAAAACTATCGGCCATCTCTTGCAAAATCTTCAATCGGCTTTATCATGACAAAGAATAAAACCACCTCGTGTAGCTCGTATGAATCCACAATGTGAAACGTCTACACCTGTCATGCACTTAAAGTCACCGTGCACACCTTTAATAAAACCATCAGCTGTAATATAAGCCGATGTATCACCATGCACAATCTCTAGCTTATCGCCTATCCATTGTATCAAAAGTTGATGCAATCTAGAAGGTACACATTGGTTTGCATGTATCCAATCACGTCCCAAAATCAAACTAAATTTACCTTGGGTCTCAACAACGAAGAATGCAGCAACCAATGTCTTGCTTCCAATAGTGAGATCCATAGAAACGATTCCTTTAGCACTTATAGGATCATCTCCTCCCACACCACTTAAAGCCATATCAGTTTGGATCAACTCATCATCTGAACATCCCAATTTCTTGAATAAAGCATAAGGCATCAAATTGACAACTGCTCCACTGTCAACTAACATACGAGAAATTGGTCTTCCCTTGATATAACCTTTCATGTATAGAGCTTTCAGATGATCATCACTATCTTTGGGCTTCTGAAAAGTAGCTTCTTGTGGCCCAAAATTAAAATAAGCCATCCCCTCCTCCGAAGGCGAATCCATCCCATCAATATTAACATCCATATGCTCAGAGGATAGCTCATAATCCAAAAATTGTTCATCGTCCTTATTCTGGGAATCTGATGACAACTTATCATCATAATAAATTGAATCAGGAGCAAAAATATTAGGAATTGGAGAAACCTGCATTGTATTAACCAAATCTGTCTCTGTTGTCATGGAAACCGGTTCCACCGGTTTTGAAACCGGTCCCACCGGTTTTGCTGCTGAGCAAACACCGGGCTTGATCTTCCACTCCCTTCGAGGAATCATTGGTCTATCCTTTTTCAAGTTTTCATTCTTCTGTTTCTCCAATTCCTTCTCCTTATTCTCCTGAAACCGAAGCCGCTGCAATTTCCTCTTTTGTGTGCGAGTTAAACCTGGAGGACACCATCTTGGCAAGAAACATTTAGAAGTATTATCAATTTCATTGTTCTTACCATGAACAGCAGCAACATCCTCTTGGACCGACGTTTCAACCTTATCGTCATTTACAATTGGTATTTTGTCGTCGTCCTTTGAAATCACATCATTGCTCCCAACTTGTGTGGCATCATCACCAGTAACCTTTTCCAGATCATCATCTTTATTCTGCTGCTCTCCTTCCTTCTTCTTGACACGATAAACTTGTTTTGAAGGAGCTACCTGTTTTCCCTGGGAAAACCGGTTTAACCGGTTTGGCAATCCGGTTTCACCGGATTTGCTCTGGTGGTTTCGACCTGATTGACAAGATGTCAAACGGTCATGTTTAGAATGCAACATCCCATCATATACTGGCTTAGTAAATGCATCACACCCTGTATAAAAAGGTGAATATAACATAGGATGATATGGCCACCACATATTATTAAAATCACATGCCGTATATGGAAAATTAGAAGAAGTTGAAGGAATCCAAGACATGTCTTGTTGTGAATTATGAAGAGAATGCAATTTGACAAAATCACCCTGCTGCATAGCTCCCTTCCCAGATGAAGCATGTCTCTCACGACGCATAGGTGAACATGTTCCCTTTTTTACCGGCCGATCACTAGTAACGGCCTTTTGATTTTTATACTTGGACAATAGCTGATCAAAGGTTAATTTTTTCTTTTCACATCTTTCCTGATCTTTTTCCAAGTCTAATTTTGAAATTCCAGTCTCGGGGCGCCTTGGTTTAACCGCTTTGGAATTGTGCTGCCCAAAACCGGTGGAACCGGTTTCTGAAACCGGTGGAACCGGTTTTGTCTGCACAGCAGACTCAAATGGCTTTTGCGAGGATTCTTGCCCCCCGAGTCCAGAAGTTCTTGCAGTGATCTTGAAGATCTCTCTGCCATCAGGAGTTTTTTCAGACACCACCTCCCTGATCACCTGTTTCCCTTTCAAATTTTTAGGGCTCTCCTCGCCGATGACGACATTTTTCCCCTTGGTTGATTTAGCTTGATGTGGCCGAACCAAAATCTTGGGTTGCTGTACATCAACGGTGTTGACAGAAAGAGAAACATTATCCGTTGGCTTCTCATGATAATCCAATCGTCCTTGGTTTATGGCCGATTGTATATGCCGACGGAATATATTGCAATCAATAGTAGCATGCAAAAAAGAATTATGAAGTTTACAATATGCACGCCCTTTCAATTCTTCAGGTGGAGGTATAGTGTGAGACATCTTGATGTTCCCATGTTTCAATAATTCATCAAATATACGATCACATTTAGAAACATCAAAACTAAATCTCATTTGTTCTTGCCGATCCTTAGGAATCAGCTTAAGAGATGGACATGTATATGCTTTATCTTCTGAAGGCCAAACTAATTCAGCAACATAATCACCTTTTCTCTCATCGTCCAAACTATTATTTTTCACATGTAAACAAGACTGATGAGTTCTATAGGCATCTTTATTGATTTGTAACTCTACACCATATGCCCTTACTAAAACTTGATTAATCGAAAGACAACCAAAGCCTTCAAGTTTTTCTTTGATAATAGATCTCAAACCATAAACAGCAATACGAGCAAGATCTTTATCAGAAATTGACAAATCATAACAACGGTTTTTTATTTCTTTGAATCTCCTAATATATTCAGAAACAGATTCATTCTCTTGTTGTCTAACCGATGTTAAATCTATCAATTTAAATTCTGGATGCATTGTAGCAACATGTGGTACTGACTGAGTAACATGAGGCATATAATTTAATGGGACATAATGCGCTGATTCAGACTGTCCAGGAGGTGCAATCCAAAAACCGGTGGTACCGGTTTCATGAACCGGTGGAACCGGTTCTGCTGCATCCGGCAATTGAACTGATTTTGGCACCGTTTGCTCTGGAAAAAGTTTATCGGCATATTATACTGTAAATTTTCAGGAAATTCCTCTAGTACTGCCGATGAACTAGTCTGAATTTTCTCATGTTGCTCAATACGAGGAATATCATCAGGAATAAAATTATTAACACAATTCCCCTTTTCTAATAGATCTAATCTTTTTAATAATGCAGATACAAGATCTAATCTTTTTTGTACAAAATCAAAAGTAACCGCAGGTTGATCAATCGGAGTAGACGGTGAATCGCTTACAGTGGGTATTACCTCAACCTTCCGATTATCAATCTTGAACGCAGGCATCACAAAGTCTTGTGTTCTTGATACTATGCCCTGGCGATCTTTCTTCAGTCCCATCAGAAATTGCTTCTTGAAAAATTCTTGGGCTGCTTCAAACTTTTGACGCTCCTCTTCGTCGAGATCCTCCATGGAAGGTACAACGATATTGTTCTTATCCAGATCTGAAATAGAGCCCATCTGGCTAGGGTTAGGTAGACCGGTTATATAAACCAAGATCTCTCTCCCCAGCGGAGTCGCCAAAAATGTGTTGGCGCTTTTTCTGGCCAACACACCGAGATATGCGCTAGAACACGCGGATCCGCAACGGATCGAGCACCTGCAGCTTGCCCAGACAAAACCGGTTATACCGGTTTGGGAATCCGGTGAAACCGGTTCCTAGGGTTTTGCCGCGTAAACCTACGAACGCCGTCCGGGAGGGACCCCGTCAGGGCAAGCGCGCCTAGGGTTGTTCTGAGGTCGGCAGGCCACTCAGAACGTCGTCATACGCCGTAGAGACGAAGCACGAACAGTATGAGGGGTTGGAAAAGTTAGGGTTTGAAGGGATAAAAGATAAAGATACTTGTATTTGATCGATTGGATAACCCCTCAATCGGCCACGACCCTTTATATTTATAGGGTGGGGAGTTTATATTTATAGGGTGGGGAGGTCTTGCCCCGCAAGGAAATCTTTTTACAAGTCATAATCCACATGGATCTCCAAAAGAGTCCAAACCTACTAGGACTCGGGGAAAACTGGTTCCACCGGTTTGCCCTGTCATACGGGCCACAGTAACAAAACCGGTTCCACCGGAAGCTGTCTTGTGCCAATTTTGATCGTCAACAACTGTATAAAGTATATATACTAAGAAAAACAAGTGTAAGGGCCCATTTGGCACGGCTCTAACTTATGTAAAAATAATTTTGGCTCTGGTTTCTTTGGCGAAGCAACTTTTTTCGCCTTGGGCTTGTCTCGTCGGAAACATTTGGTAAATCAACTTCTCTTGTTTCTTTCAAAAATAGATATGACATATCAAATGTCCGTACTACCCTTGTCTCTTTTTTTCTTATAGCCCTTTCCTCCTATTTCTTATTTCTTATATTTCGTTCTTTATTTTTTTCTCCATCTTTATCAGGTTCCACCTGCTTCCTTTATCTGGTTTAGATGCCTGGAAACGAGCGGGCCACATACGTCCTGCTGCTGTGTCCTCTTATTCCCCTTCCCACTCTCCACTTGATCCATCCTTATGGTCACCATCTACTGCCGTTCGCTGGTGCCATCAGTTGTTGTTCGCCAGATCTCCTACCCCCGGGCCCAGATCCGGCTTCCTTGGGCTCGTGGGCCTGCCCTCTTGCCTTGGAGGAGACCACCTCCGTGTTTGCCATGCGCCTCTGCCACTGCTCACGTGGCCACTGCGGTTGCTTGTTGGGCAGTGTGTTGAGCTCCTTTCGTCAGACCGTCCTAGCTCCATCCCAATTGGCCCGGATCTGCTCAGGGGGTGGTCGACTGACCCCCCTCACCACCTTCCAGCTTGGCCTAGATCCACTCGTTGATGACAGCTTTTCCTGTTGCTCCTTTTCTTCTCCTGGCCCGTGTTGCTATTTGTTGCCAAGCTTTCTAGGTGAAAACCTTGACCAATTGGTCAAACCATGGTGGTGCTAGTGGCGTCGTTCCCTCCTTTGCAGCGTCGTATTTGAAGCTTTGACTACAATTGCCGACACTAGGGCCATGGTTTGGATGTTGGGTTTTGGCTTGGTGGTGATGGTGCTCATCGTCAACTTTTCTCGGGGAGACATCGCTTCTGAACCTGCCTTCGCTTCACATTTCTTATCGTCGCTTTGGTTCCTTGGGTCATTACTGTATGGCGGATGCTTTGCCACCTATACTATGCTGGATGTTGTTAGGCTCGGGTGGATACTTGGTCGTCTTATTTGTGTTGCTTGGGTGGATGCTTTGCCACCGCTACTTCGAGGTGCATGATTTGCCGCCACTATTCTTCGATTTCGGCGAATGCTTTGCTGCTGGTTCTGCTACTCTGGCGGATGCTTGTCCGTCATGTTCATCGGTGGTTTGCGGCCATTACCTTGGCGGATACTTTGCCGCCATGGTTGTGTTGGTCGATTGTAACATCTTGGATTTCTCCAAAATGTTCAGGAATGCAAAAATATGGACTTCAAAAATTTTCGTGCGATGTTGCGTTGCAGTGAAAACATTTAAGGTTGTCTTCATGTGAACCTCCCTAAAATCCTAGTAAATTAAAATACCATTTAATTTTTGGCTTTATTTGAACTTTTGAGTGTGGACTTATATTTGAATTTCAATTCAAATACATGTCCTAAAGCTAACAACTAACTCGCTCCGATCAAATTCTAAGGCGAAAGCTGTTACCCAAAGCCTACCTTTCTTCCGCTGGCCCACTAACATATCTGACTGACCATCCATCTCTCTCTAATCCCAAATCGAAGTCTATATCGAAATCCTCGGCGTCTAGATCAATCCAGAGTTCCAGAAAATCCTATCCAAATTATGATGCTATTTTCCATTTGATTGGATTAATTATTTACTTAATTAATTTGGTTCAAAAAATAGTCTAATTAATTCATCCCAAAATATCTGTAGAACGTTTTCTGAATCATGGCGATGCTATCCGAATTTTTGAATTGATTATTAATTAATTAATTTCTTTTGAATAATTAGTCTAATTCATCTGTACAAGACTAATAATATTCTGGCCAAAATATTGAACTATCTAAAAGCTAATCTAATATAACAGCTAATCTAACCACTTTTTATAAAGAAAAAAGTCTAAATTACCCCCTCAACTATAGCCAAAGTCTATATAACCCCTTAAACTATTTTTTGTTTCGAATAACCACCTAAACTATGTTAATTGGTTCAACTTACCCCTTAGCAAATTTTGTCTTTTTTTATCTCCACAAATAAATAGAGTTTTAAGTTCAAATTTTTTCATGTGATAACCGACATTATAACTTATGTTAGAAAAATATATTAGGAATTTTTAGTATTATTTTAATTAGCCAATAATCAAATTATAAATTAATCATAAACTGTATAAAAATTAAGTACAAAAATATTATATGATATTTCTGTAACATAATATACGGTGTTCTCTGTCATCCCACAAAATTTGAACATAAAACTCTATTTGTGCATAGAAAAAAAGATAAAACTTACTAAGGGGTAAATGGGATCAATCGGTAAAGTTGTGGAAGTAAATTGAACCAAAATATAGTTTAGGGGATTAACTAGAATTTTGATGATTATAATTGAGAAGGTAATTTACACTTTATCCTTTTACAAATACCTCACTCTTCTCTCTTCTCTCTCTCCTATAAATATCTCACCACTTTTCTCTTCTCTCCCCTCAATCTCCGGCAACCAGGCGCCGGCTCCCTTCTCCTGCCCTGTTCTCAGCCGCCGCTCCTTTCTCCTGTCCTGTTCTTTCATCACCCGGCGCATCTCTCTCTTCTCTAATTTCTCCCCACCGAAACCTCTCTCTCATCTATGCTTCCACCGATCAAATCAGCCGGCCACCTCTTCTTCTCCACCTCTCTCTGATTTCCACCGCAGCAACCTCTCTCCGGTCAAATCTCTCTGCCTGCACATCTCTCTCCTCTGAATTTCTCCACCAGCGCAGCCTCTCTCTTTCTCGTTTTCTCTGCCAAATCTCTTTCCCGTGCAAATCGGTGGCCGCAGGCGGGCAGCAGCAGAGCAGAGCAGAGCAGGCGAGCAGCAGCAAGGCAGAGGGTATTAGCAGCAGGCCGATGTGGCTTGATTTGGCAGCGACCAGGGGAGGCAGGCAGCGGGGAGCGGTGAGGCGCAGCGGAGCTGTCGGATGTTCAAGTTATCCGTATTCGTATTTGACTAAAACGACAATATGAATATTTGTATTTATATTTGATTTTAATGTGGATATTAAATAAAAATATCTGAATTTGTTTTTTTTGTTATTTTTCTCTATCCAAATCTATATTCGTATTCGAATAAAATATGGAATATCCGATATTATCCGTATCCGTTAAGAATTAACACGTGATGAAGCCATCTATCCGAATGCGAATTCGTATTCGATATATTCGTTTTGTATTTGTATCCAATAAAAATAGACAACATTCGCATTCGTATTCGTATCCGGCAAGATTCGTATTTGATTCGTATTCGAATTAAAATATGGTAAAAACCTGGATTCGATTCCATGCGTATCCAATCCAAATCCATCCCTAACCAGGAGGGCGTGAAGCGGCAGCGGCTTGGAAGTGGAGCCCAGCAGGACCACGGGCTGCGGGCTGGTGCAGAGGAGGCAGCGGATCCGCGGCAACAGACTAGAAGCGGACTGGCAGGAGCGGGTGGACCTCGGCGACAGCCACATGGCAAACCAGCGGAGCGGGCGCGGTGCCTTGGTGACAAGCAGTAGCAGGACCCGTGTAGCGCAGGCGGCCCGGCGACGAGAAGCGGCACGGGCACTGCAGGCTCAGGCGAGCAGCCTGGTGGGGCGCTGCGGACGACGGCGGTGCAGTAGCCGAAGAAAAGCAGTTCGGAGCGGAGCACAGATATAGAGCAGTGGCGCCCGATGCTGATACGAGGTCCAGGAGCGGCAGCACGGCGCGGCGGCGTGCACGGCCTCGGGGCTTTGTGCGATGAACAACAGCAGACGACCAGGGCAGTAGCAGAACCGGTGTCACTGTCAAAAGATAAACCGGTGTCACCGGTTCTGGAATCGGTTCCACCGGAATTTTCGGTTCCACCGGTTTCGGAATCCGGTGCCACCGGTTTCTCCTGTGCAGAGAACTCGGCTATCCAAAGTGTCGGCTTTCTTTCATAAAAATTTCTTTTCTGAACACCATAACCAGACGCTTGCTGAGCCAGAGCATTCGCCCTTGGATTCTCATCCCTTGAAACATGATATATAGAGAAATCATCAAATTGAGCAATTATGTCCAAACATTTATCAAGATATGTATTTAAAAATCCATCAAAGTATTGGTATATCTTATTAACTTGCTGAACAACCAGCAGAGAATCACCAAATGCTTCCACATGTTTTATCCCCATGTCATGCAAAATTTCTAGCCCGAACAATAAAGCTTCATATTCGGCTTGATTATTAGTACAATTATTTTCTAATCGGCTAAGAGCCTCAAATTCAGCACCACTTGGCGATATAAAACAACTCCAATACTACAACCGCTCTTACAAACCGATCCACCAAAATACAATTTCTATGGGGTAAAAGTAATATAACCGATATCTAAATCATTATCATTAATGCTATGCTCAACAATAAAATCAGCAACAATTTGGCCTTTCATAGATTTCAAAGGTTCACAAGCCATATCATATTCAATGAGAGCATAAGCCCATTTACCAATTCTACCACTCAAAATTGGTCTATGCAACATATATTTAATAATATCAGTTTGACAAGCCACTATGCAAGTATTGGATAATAAATAATGTCTCATCTTGGTACAAACAAAATATGATGATAAGCAAAACTTTTCAATAAATATATACCACGTTTTAGCATCCAATAATCGACGACTTGCATAAGTAATAATACGTTCCTTTCCTTCGGTTTCTTGAGTCAAAACAGTCCCAATCACTTCATTTTCAGTAGCCACATATAATTTAAATGGAAATCCTCTCCTAGGAGCTTTCACGACCGGCGGCGAAGACAAGTAATATTTAATTTTCTCAGAAGCTTCTTGCTGTTTTGCCCCAAGTAAATTCGGTTTCATCTTTCAACAGAAGAATAGGAGTAAAAGTATTGACCTTCCCAAACAAAATGCAAATAAACCTCCTCAAGTAACTCACCTTGCCTAGAAATTTCTGCAAATCTTTCTTGCATGTAGGAGCTTTGATCTTCTTAATAATATCAATTTTCTTAGGATCTATCTCTATGCCATTTTCATGAATAATAAATCCTAGAAACTTTCCAGCCGACACACCAAATGCACATTTAAGTGGGTTCATGTTTAATTCATATCGACGCATTCTTTCAAAAGCAAGTCTTAAATCAGCCAAATGAGGTTTCAAACCAGCCAATTTAACAACAATATCATCGATATAAATCTCTATGATTAAACCAAGCAAATCATGAAAAATTAAATTCATAGCCCTTTGGTAAGTAGCACCAGCATTTTTTAAACCAAAGTTCATAATTACCCACTCAAACAAACCAACAAAATCTGGACATACAAAGGCCGTTTTGGATATATCCTCTTCGGCCATGAATATTTGATTGTAACCAGCATTACCATCAAGAAAACTAATAACTTTATGTCCAGATGCATCATTAATAAGCATGTCGGCTATAGGCACAGGATATTCATCTTTAGGAGTAGCTCTATTAAGATTTCTAAAATCAATGCAAACTCTGAGCTTACCAGAATCTCTCTTCTCTACTGGCACCATGTTTGATAACCATTCAGCATAACGACAAGACCGAATAAAATTTGCATCCAACAACTGATTAATTTCTTCTTTAATCCGGTCATACATATTAGGATTGAAACGTCTAGCAGTTTGTTTAAAAGGCCTAAAACCAGGTTTAATAGGCAGCCGATGCTCAACTAACTCGCGGCTTAAACCAGGCATCTCTTGATAGTTCAACGCAAAACAATCGACATATTCTTTCAATAGCTCGATTAATTCAGCTTTATAATCAGCTTTCAAATTTTTGTTTACAAACGTCGGCCTAGGTATAGAACCATCACCAATATCAACCTCCTCTAAAGGATCAGCCGACGTAAAACCTTGTCCCAATTTACTCATATCATCAAAATCTTCAATGGCTTCATACATATCGTTCTTTTGTGCCCGATAATGTTCAAGTCTCTGCTGCAACCATTCTGAACTATTCATTAATTCAAAACAAATCATTTGGCCGATACTCAACCGACTTTAGAATAGCAGGCACGAAGCCATCCCTAGTACAACTGATCATCTCATAATCAGAAATATCCAATTCTGTTAGGCATTTTACATGATCATGCATAGACATGGTAGAACCATCAGCCATAGCAACACAAGCCAATGTATCTCCATGTACAATCTCAACGTCATCGTCAACCCATTGAATAAGAAATTGATGCAAACTAGAAGGTACACATCCATTTGCATGAATCCAATCACAACCCAATATTAAACTGAAGTTACCTTGGGCCTCGGTGACAAAGAAAGCAGTAGCCAACATCTTGCTCCCAATGGTGAGCTCCATTGAAGCAACGCCCTTAGCACTTATAGGCTCACCTCCTCCCACACCACTGACAGTCATGTTGGTCTTGATCAGCTCATCATCCAAATCCACCAAGCTTCTTGAACATAGAATAGGGCACCAAATTAATAATGGCCCCGGTATCAACAAGCATCCTAGAAACAGGCTTCCCATTGATATGTCCCTTCATGTACAGCTCCTTTAGGCGACTTTCAGAATCTTTTGGCCTCTTTAATATAGCTTCTTTTGGACCAAAGTCCAAATGAGCCATCTCTTCCTTTGGGATAACGTAATAATCTGAAGAAAGGTGCACCACATTAGCATCAACATTCATATGTTCAGGTGACAACCCATAATCAACAAGCTGTTCATCGTCCACATTATGGGAACCTGATGATAACCTCTGATCAAATGTAGAAGTGACAGAAATCTCAGAAGCAACATGAGACGCCCTTGGATCAGCAGAAACCGGTGCCACCGGATCCAAAACCGGTGCCACCGGTTTTGGCGCAGCAGCAGGCACCGAGGCAGGCAAAACCGGTTCTGTGGGATATGGGTACCCCTGGGCCCACTACCGGCCGGATAGCCAGTCGGCCTAGTCCCACGTCTGACAAGGATGTGGGCCGACCCCAGGCCGGCCCACGAGGATCCTCGACTTGATGGACAAGATCGGAGAAGACTTAGCCCGCAAGGTATTCGGCGATATCCTCAGATCCTGCCCGGAGATCACGACAATTATGTTGTAACCGACTTGGATTAGTTTCCTAATTTGAGCCGGACAGTAATTAGAAATAACCGACTTGTAAACCCTAGGCCGTCAGCCTATATAAGGCGGCCTAGGTCGACCCCCTTAGACATCTGACTCCCACGCCATTCATCCATTGTAACCTAGAGCTCGCCGTCGTTCCCCGGAACCGCGCCGAGTAAATCAATACAAGACCCCCGAGCACAGGACGTAGGGTATTATACCTCCGGGTAGCCCGAACCTGTATAATCCCTGTGTCCCTGTGTTACCTCGAGCTCCCTAGTCTCGCGATTGCCCTTTGCCTACAAATCAACCATCTGGGTACCCCCGGGTGGACTGCCGGACATTAGATCCGACAGTTGGCGCGCCAGATAGGGGTGATCGCGGGGCAATACAGTTAGCTCGATGGCAGAATTCCAAAACCTGTCTCCGATCTCATCTGCGGCGGTGGCGACACGAGCTCTGGGAAACAGGGCGGTCGTCTGGCGGCTCTCGGTCTCGTCGGATCGACCTACCGAAATCCTGCCGTCTTGATCGGATTAAAGCACTCGGCGGACCCGTGCAACCGATCTACTACTTTTGCACATGCATGTGCGAAGGCCACCAGAGGCCCTTGGCGTGTGTCACCAGAGATACATTAGCTCTTGCTAATTGTACTTGGACAGCCCATCAAAAGGTTACGGACTCTTGAGTCCTGACGGTACAAAGGAGCCATACACGAGATCGAGCTACTACGCATTGTGATGCATATTCCGAGTCGCCGAGTTGAAGATCAAGATTAAAGCCGCGCTCAGGTTATCCTGGATCGAGCTTCCTGTAGATGGAATCCACGTGCTGGACTGCTGCTCGATTACCTCGTCTAGATTGCAATATGCGAGAAAAAGGGAAATTTCTTTCCCTTCCTATTTTCCAATTGTTTTTCTTTAATCAGCCGATGCAAGCATGCTTTTGGTTATTTCTAATTAACTAACAATTACCCCATTTCATGCATGCATGGACGGATTGGAGTTACTTTCTCTGGCAAGTCGATTACAGCATGCATGCGTACGTGTTGCCGTGCATTGGTGCATGGATGGATGGCTATCAGGACGTCGTCGCCGACTCTCGCCGATTATCGCCGAGCTATATCAACGCATGCTGTCCATCCGCACCGGCACCACCACACCTTTGGCTGATGTACCGACGACAACCTTGTCCACTCGGACACGACGCCCATGCGGTGAAACATCGATTCTCCGACTCGATTACGAATCAAGCTAAGTATTATTTTCAATTAAATATTTCACGGCTTCCGCATATCTCCGTGCGTCTCGGCTCTTCGATGTCTCCGTGACATTCGCCGATCACCTCGGTCACGCTCCGACTGCTTATACAGTCTGGTCTGTCCAGGCTGCACCTCACGGCGCGCTGCTCTAGCGCTCGGGAGAGTCCCTGCTAACTCTGACTTTTGAGTCCCTGCCCGACCCTATGTCTCTCTAGTAATTCCTGGGTTAACCCGTGCGGTTCAAGTCCTCAATCGTGAAACCTTGAGTTCCGGACTCATCCCGCGCGCCCCCTACACCTAAGCCTCCCCGCTGAGCAGTGTAGCAGGGTAAGCCGTCCTCTCCGTGAGCAGTGGTCAGCGGGTCAAAAAATGTGCTTAGCGACACAAGGCAAGGGCCGCACGGTGTCCTACTCGGTGTTTTTGCTAGAGGGAAGGGGTTTTACACACATGCACAATGCATTCACAGACCTGTTTCTGTTACGACCTCACGACAAATATTATTTATCATTTAAATTATTGAATATTATGCTACATAATACTTGCACTGTCTTCATACAGCTCAGATATTATTTGGCGTACTTCGACCGACTCGGCCAGCTCCCGGGCTCGGGGCTGGCGCGGTCCAACCACTCGGCGCGTCTCCTACCACCCGGCCGACCTCCCAGCTCGAGGACTAGTGCAGGAGGTGACTCGGCGACTCGCTCGGCTCCCAGGCTCGGGGGCTGGGCGCTACAGACGACGACTCGGCGTGCTTCCCGTCGTCTAGCCGACCTCTCTGGCTTGAGGCGGGAGGCAACTTGGTGGCTCGGCCGGCCCCGACGCTCGGGGACTCGGCGCTACGACTTCGGTCAATGGGTCTCCGCGACTCGGCCGGCCCCGAAGCTCGGGGACTGGGCGCTACGACTACGAATAACTGAAAGTGCATCTAGGCCCTCAAGTGGATTTTGGTGAATTGAGTGACAAAACGATTAAAGGACTAACTTGTTTGTTTAAGTGCATGAGCAGGGATCTATTCTTATAGTTCATTCACAGTTTATATGCTTATGATATATATGTGTTTATTAATCAAAGCAAGCAAGTATGATCCCATGATTTCTAGAATGTTGAAAATGGCATGTCATTGGTATTCATGATGGAGACATAGTTCTATGATTTATATATGGTCTCTAATTGCTTAAGATGGACAGTCATTAAAATATTGGGATGATAGTTTCAATGAAGTATGCTTGGATCATTATTGATCTCATGCCAAGGATGGTTTTTGGACAAGGCATGAGACACTATCACTATGATGAAGATAGATATTCATGGATCAAGTGAGAAAAGAAGAATTATTGCATAAGATTGGATATTGCAATAAGATTGGATAGTGCAAGACTTCATGCATGTATGATAAAAATGACATGAGCATATGTGTTACATATTGGTCTTCAATTGGAAGCTTGCATTATGTGGGATATTCTTTGTCAATCAAGAACAAGCATTTGAAGATTCTTTCAAGTGGAATTCATTCAAAGGCAAAGCAAAGTCAACTTGATGATACAAGGGTAAGTGATGAAGAAGCAAATCGAGATGACTAGAGCGAGGGACTAAGCAAGCTAAGGTGCAAATTGCTAGGGTGAAGCATTTAGTATCCGGGGTGTGTTCGAAGTATCATATCCAAGTCTCATCAAGAAAAGCAATGCAATGCATATATATGTTATGATTGATAAAGAGGGTGACCTAAGGATTAAAGTGAACTCAAATATAAGTTATGGAAAATCCTAAGTCACTAACTCAAGGTGGATATGCTCAGTTGAAGATACAATGTTGAAAAGCCCTCAAAGAAGTGATTGATCAAGTATTGGCATGATCATTGACATACAAGCTCAAGTAGTTGAATTATGATCTATCTTACGTCTTGAGTATAGGTATGCCGTACTATCAAGAGGGATGCAACATTGGTTGAATGACAATCTCCAAAAGTGCTCAAGTGAACCCTTGTGAGTTTAACCATGAGAGATTCTAACTTAGTGGGGGTTCCCTGGGTAAACCGGTTTTACCGGTTTTGGGAACCGGTTAAACCGGTTTATGTGGCCTGAGCGTCTAACGGCTAGTTTGTTTGAAATCCGGTGAAACCGGTTTTGGTAACCGGTGAAACCGGTGTTCTCTGACAGAAAAACGGCTAGTTTTTGGTGGGATGGGTATTTATACCCATGAGCTCCTCATTGAGGGGCTGCTGGTTCTTTGGCGTCCCTTGCATATTCCTGAGGCCAGCTGAGCTCTCCCCAACCTCTCTTTGTGAGATTTGAGCAATCCTTGCGAGATTCTTGAGTTGGGTTGAGAGAGTGACTTGTGTGTGAGCATTGGAGAGCAATCTATTCCTTGAGCACTTGTGGTTTCGTCGATCAGCTGTTGAAGCATTTGTTACTCTTGGAGGTTCTTCCTCCTAGACGGCTAGGCGTTGCCCGGTGAGCTACCAAAGTGTGTGGTGAGCCACGGATCGTTTGTGAAGGTTTCACCTCGCCTCCGCAAGGGAAGAGGTCACTTAATGAAAGGAGGAGATAGCTTGACCTTGGGTGGTCGTATAAGCTTCCTCAACGGAGAGTAGGATTCACCGTGCCGTGGTGGCTGCTTGGTGCGAGCGGTGAATCCGAACTTCGGGAGAAAAATCTCTTGTCTCTTGGTTTGAGCTCTTTCCTCAATTTGTCTTTTCTAGCATATTAATTGTGCTTCCGCTACGATCTACTTGGTGTGTTGAGCTGTGTGCAGGAGCTTCATTGGAACACTTGGAAACATCCCTGGAAGCTTCACACCATTTGTGGTTTGCGCTAGAATTCGTAGAGGGGAATTATACTTGTTGGTGTCATCTGTGTGAAACCGGTTTTTCCGGTTTCCCAAACCGGTTTGTGGGCTGACTGTTGGATTTAGTTTTGTATTTTTTCAGATACGCCTATTCACCCCCCTCTAGGCGACATCAAGGTCCTTTCAATTGGTATCAGAGCTTGGCTTCACATCAAAGCTTAACCGCCGTGAAGAAAAGATGTCGATTGAGGTACAATTTGAGCCACTTGAGCTCGATGGCTCAAACTATGCTTCTTGGTGTGGTAATGTTCATAATGCACTCAGAATAGTAGATCCTGTACTTGAACATATCTTAGTTGCTAGCATTCTACCCCTTGAGTTTGATTATGACAACTTTGTTTTGTCAAAACTCACTCAAAAGGAGTTAGCATGCGTGCAACTCAATGCTTGTGTTACTGACTTCTTGCGAAGTTCTGTTTGTAAAGATTTATGGGATATCATCTCTAGCCAGAGAGAAATCCGAAGAAATGGACATCTCATTTGGACTCTCATCAAGGATATATTTGAAAATCCAGAAAGTGATGATGAAGAGGAAGATGTCATGGAATCACCTGAGAAATGCTCATCTACATCAACAATATCTTGCGAGCCTCAGGTGACTCCATCTACGGAGCAAGAGAGCAACAAAGTGCAAAACTTAGTTCCTGTGCAGGAACCGGTTTCACCGGTTTGCAACCCCGGAAAAACCGGTTCTGCCAGGGAGACCAAGTGCAGCTCTGCTCAAGGCACAAGCGATGACTCAAGCAAGGCCTCCACGTCAACATGTTCATCTTCCAGTGATGAAAGCATAATGTGCTTGATGACCAAGAAGAAGGAGCAAAAGGAAGAAATAGCAGTCTGCCTGGAGGAACCGGTCCAACCGGTTTCCGGAACCGGTTTGACCGGTTCTGCCCAGGAAACTGCTCCCGAGTGTGCTCAAGACATTCCAGCTGCAAGCGTCACTCCATCAACTTCAGGTACATCATTATTCAATGATAATGGGCCTAAATGTTTTATGGCTTGCAGAAAGAACAAGAAGACCAAGAGAGATGAATTCCATAGAGTTAGAACCATCAAGGCTCTAACTCAAGAACTTGAAAAGCTCAAGTTGTCACATGCCTCCTTGGTCAGTAAGTATGAAATCTTGTCAAAGGATTATGCTTGTGCTACTGATTTATCTACTTGTGTAGCATCCTTAGAACAAGAAAAACAAGTGCTTGGTTCTCAACTTGAAAAGCTCAGTAGTGAGCATATGGCTTTGCAAGCAACTCACAAAGAACTTGAGTGTTCTCATGAGAAGCTTGTGGAATCATATGCTGTGCTAGACATTGCTCATGAGGTTGTACTAACATCGGTAAAACATCTTGAACCTCATACACACACATGCACATGCTCTCACATCAATTCTATTTTATTATGTGAAAAACCGTGTTGCTCCCAAGCAACCAAATATTGTGGTGAGCATGTTGTTGTAGAGTCTTGTGATGATCTCCTTGCTGAAGAATTGGAAGATTTGAAGCAAGAAAGAGAAAAGATCAAGAATGACTTGGTCAAGCTTAAGGGAAAGAGCCAAGTGCAACCTTCTCAAGATAACCGTGAACACATGGTGAATAAGCTTGAGAAGGGATCAATAGTCACTGGTTTAGTCCCTAAGCATGACAAGCAAGTCAACAAGAACAAGACTCAAGAAATGAGGAAAAAGGGGCTTGACCACATACAATGCTTTGAATGCTCAAACATGGGGCATTACGCATCCATGTGTCACATCAAGCTTAAAGGCAAGACAAAGAAGCAGAGAGGATCCAAGAAGAGGGCATGCTACAAATGCAAGCAAGTTGGACACTTGATCGATGCATGTCCTTTGAAGAAGATGGAGCTGCCTGTGCAAAACCGGTTTAACCGGTTACAGGAACCGGTGAAACCGGTTCTGGCTGGGGCAGCAGATCAACCTCTCAAGAAGTGTGATCAAGCTACATCCTCAAGCAGAAAGGCTAGCAAGGGACAAGTGATCAAAAAGAAGAGCAAATCACCAACTAAGATCAAACACCGGATTTGCTACACTTGTCGCTCAAAGGGACATTTGGGTAAGGATTGTCCTAATGGTAACATTTCCAAATCTGATCTTGTCCATTATAATTTTGATAGGCTTGGGAATGACAAAGGTGGTACTTATGCTACTATAGTGATTAGTTCACCTCAAACTAGCCTAAGAGCCATTTGGGTTCCCAAGCATCTTGTGACTAACCCTAAGGGACCTAACATGGCTTGGGTACCAAAGAATTCTTGCTAGACCTACAAGGGAAAAGAGATGCATTGGGTTTTGGCAAATGAAACAATTTCTGTGAACTCCATCAACTTGCCAAAGCATTACTAGAACTACATATCATTTCCAATGACATCTCATTAACGTATTCTAATTGGTGGACTTATACATATTCCTCTTTGTGAATACAAGCATATCATCTTTGTTATGGATGCTTGGATATGTCTAAGTCATTTATCTCTACTATTTGTTCCCCATATGCCATAAGATGCTTTTAATGGCTCTCTAGTAGAGCATATTACTTTGAAGTGCAGGAACATAAGAAATCAATGAAGAAAGAATTTCTTGGATCATGTAAAGATATATTTCCACTTATATGTGGGCTGCCAGGAAAAACCGGTTTCACCGGTTTGGGAAACCGGTTATACCGGTTATGGCCCAGTTAGCTGAAATGAAGTTCCGGCAGCCTCTGTCCCGTATCAGAAGTTCCGACCCAAAAGTCCGGTAGCCTCTGTTTTGTGTCAGAAGTTCCGGTGCAATAAATACCAGAAGTTCCGGCAGAGGTTTGATTGTCAAGTTTCATCTAATTTGGAATTCTACAAGAAATTCATTTAGCACTTCCATGGCATATAATTCAAACACTATCTTTGTGGTAGTAAGCACTCTTGGCACCATCTCAATAAATGCAATTTATTTATGTGCCGGGACCAAATTGTGAGATAAGCTCCTCAAACTCATTAAATTGATCAAGTGCATGTGACATGGTATTCAAATACATGATGCACCTATTTAGGGGGAGATTATCCAACAATTTGTGTCCTAGAGACTAACATTTTCTTTTAGTGATTTTGTAGTCTCGTTTGTGAGAGTTTGTCTCTCTTGAAGCAAGCTATGCTTTTTGTTCAAAATTGGTAAAAGTGTATCTATCTCTTTTGGACAATGATTTATCTTGATAAATAGCTGCTTGCCATAATATAGATTAAATTCCTTTGCTTGGCTTTGTGACAAGATTGATGCTTGTGAGCTTGCCTTCCACCCATATACACATGTGCATCAAGAAAGAGGAATCTAACCTATATTGTGGGGTTTTATCTTTTAGTGATCCATTATGTCTTTCCAATCCAAAGGTCACTAAATGATGAAACTAGGTCTTGTGCCACTTAATGCATTTCTTTTCATGATGTATATAAGGAAAAATCACAAGTGAAAAGATGCATTTGGATTATATGGATAAAGCACAAGATTTGAGAAATCAATCTTCACCAATGTAAAGAAGAATTAGCTAGAGGCCGAGGTATGTTTTTCAAATTCATATATTCGTTTCAATGCATCTAGGCCTTCCCTCATGCTAGTGTGTTTAGCATGAAAAGTTTTATGTGACTATGATTGAGATCCTTGGCATAATTTCAATTTGTTTATTACCTTCTATATGCCTTGACCAAGATTGTGAATAAACTCCTCAATATTCATAATTGAATAAAGTGCAACTCAAAAGAAATTCAAAATTCTTATGCACTATCTGAGGGGGAGCTTATTCCAATACTTGTGTCACTTGTGGGACTAACAATTTCTTCTAGTGAATTTGTAGTCACATGTGCTAGTGTATCTTGTGCTAACTCAATACTTGAATAAGAAAAATAATTATGAGAGCTAGCACCATGCTAAATTGAAATATGCACAAATTGAATGGGCTTAAGGCAAAGGTATGTTTTCATGAACCTTCTATTCTTATCTTTTGCATCTAGGCCTCATAATCCATGCTAGTGTGTGCATTCTTGCATGTAACTCTCTCAAGTCACTTTCTTTGTACCTATTAGATGTTTAGTAAATTCCTTCTTTAAAATTGACTAGGTGTCAAATGTTCCATAAAAACGGTGAAAGGAATATGCTAAACATTCTAATATGGTTCTTGACTTGACTTGGTTGCATGCTTGTGTGACATAGGATAGAGTTTGAAAATCCAACTAGCATGATAGGACTTGTGTGTTTTTGAAAAATATTTGGTTCTTGGTCTTTGTGACCTAATCAATCTGTTTGTGACTATTGTTGCCCTTGATTGATTGATGGCTAGTCACAAATGGTGAGATTTTCCTCAAGTCTATAAAATTCTTTATCTTTCCCAACTCCCTTGGAAGAATCAAGGAGGTTTGTTGAATATTGGAAAATCTCAATCTATCTATGCTAAATCAAGTTCCTGATTCAATCCCAAGGCTTTATATCTCATCAAATCAGGATTCAAGAGTAAAGGAGATCAAAATCAACTTTTCTGGTTTTCTGGCAAAAACCGGTTTAACCGGTTTGGCAAACCGGTTTCACCGGTTTTGGCCGGGTCCACTCAACCTTATCTCTTTACCTCTAGAAGTTACCCCTTCACCCCCATTCACTTCCAAACAGACCAGGCCCGACCCCTCTCTCTTTCCCCTGCTCCTTTGGCGACCGAACCTTCCCCCATGGCGATTTGAAGGTCCCAAGCAAGAGAAGCTCGGCCCCTTTGATTCTTGAGGAGACATTGGTGGTCTAGGTCGGTTTCACCGGATTGGAAACCGCTTTGGATTCAAAGCTCATGCGGCCTAGGTATTCCGAGGTATAAAATCTTCCCATCACCCGATCTATCTTCTCGGTGAATATCTATGAAAACCCTTTGAGGAATCATGTCCTAGTATGCTTAGGAAGCTTTTCCTTGACTGGTTTTGGATTTGGTGGGCTACATTTTGAGGATGAGCATTTTTAAGTATCATATGTCCCCATAGCCCGATCTATTTTCTCGTTGCATATCTATCAAAACCCTTCAAGGAATCATCTCCTAGTATGCCCAGGAAGCCTCCCTGTGAATGGATTTGGATTTGGTGGGCTGCATTTTGAGGATGGGCGATTTAGGGTTCCACTGCCCAAGAACCGGATTCACCGGTTTATGAAACCGGTTTCACCGGTTTGTGCTGGTCAGCCCCAAATAATCCATCTTGAACGTGTAGTTTTCACTATTAAGTTTGTAGGATTTTATTCATGGATATTATTCTTGTTCCTACACTTTAGCCATTCATCTTGCTCAGCTAGGACTTTTCTGTAGTCTGCCCATGCAAGGATTATTGGTTATGGAATACATCATTTTGACATGGATTTAAATTATCTTGATTAATTCTTTCAATTCCATCATTTATCCATGACCTAGAACCTGATCCTGTGCTCTGTGCAAAACCGGTTTGACCGGTTTGGGAAACCGGTTTCACCGGTTCTGCACAGAGCTGCTGCCAACTGATCTAAATTTTTCATCTTGTGATCTTTTTATCTTCAAATCAATCCTGTGTCCTGATCTTTATGTTCACAATCTTTTTGACCAGGAGATTCACACTTACCAGAGGAAAAAGAAAGAAATGGCGGATGATTACGGTGGTTCTGGATCGGCAGGCATGCATATTGATGATGATCCTCCCAGGCGCAATCTGAGGCCTAGAAAGAAGAGAGCAGCCTCAAGAGACATTGAGGATGTTCATGAGGAGGCTCTTGACACTTCAAGTGATGATGATAAGGCTAGTGATGAGAACTATCGAGTTGAGCCTCGACATGGCAAAGGAGTGGCTGTTGAGAGCAGCGAAGAAGAAGAAGAGGGTGGTGGAGGTGCTGGTGTTGATGAAGAAGAAGAAGGTGCTGCTGGTGAGGAAGAAGAAGAAGAAGAGGAAGATGATGATGTGACAATGCCTGAAATCAGAAAGCCTGTTGCTCCAAGAAGAGGAGAAAATTATCTTTTAAGTGGTATGACTGATGTGGCTAGGCAAAAGAGGAGAGAAAATTATATTGGCACTCCTAAGACAGCCACGGACTACAGGTTTCACACTTTATTCCATCAAGACTACTATTCTAGTGCTATCATTGGAAAGAAAGGTCACATTGAAGCCGAGTCAAAGTGGATTGACTGGGATTACATGGCAAGGTACAATGATCCTATATTCAATGAGATCTTAGAGGTGGTTGCCAACACTAGAATAAAAAGAATTATGAGCTTCAAGTGCTCTTGGAATAAAGAAATCATTGCTCAGTTCTATGCCACTTTGTATGTTGAGGAGGGAGTTAGTGTGAGGAGGATGCACTGGATGACAGAAGGAAGGCCTTATAGTATATCATTTACTTCCTTCTCTAGAAGGTTTGGACTTGGAGAAGAAGATGCATCCTTTCCCAAGTTACATAGTGCCGATGGTCCAATGCCCCTAAGGACATGAAGTTTATGTATCCAAGGACCGAGCAAGGTAACTTTGGGAAGGTAAAGGGTCTCTACACCTATTATCAGACTTTGAACAATTTGTTTAGGGTAACCCTTACACCTAGAGGAGGTAATCAAACTGATGTGTCCAACTATGCTCGTGACTTGCTTGCTGCCATGAGACCTCCTGGAGTCAACTTTAGCATTGGGGAGTATCTATGGGAGGAGATCAGGATTATTTCAGAAAGTCCCCAAAGGCTTTGTGGTTTTGCTCCATATGTAATGTATTTGATTGAGAAAACCACCAAAAGGCAATTTTTGAAGGACACAAAGCATGAAGCATTGAGGTTAAATCCTGCCAAGAAGCCCAGGGTCCCATCTCCTAACAGATATGAGCAAGGAGAGGCAGATCAGCAGCAGCAGCAGCCCCAGCCCACTGTGCAGCCAGGAACCGGTTTTACCGGTTCTGGAAACCGGTTTCATCGGTTTGAGGCTGACCAGCAGCAATCAACTTCATATCGGCCAAGTGAGAAGCCTTCATCTCCCATTCGTCGAATCTTGAGCTTTCTCACTGGTATATGCAAAAGTCAGAGGGATATAATGGTTGAACAGCAGAGGCAAAGGGTGGCAAACAAGAGAATAAATGATTCAATCAAGTTGATGCACAATTCTATGAACTTGCAGCCACCAAGGTCTCCACCCTCTCCAGCACCTGTTGAAGAAGAAATTCCTTCTGTTGAGGACTTGGTGGCCAACTATCAGTCACAGACATACTTTGAGCCACTTCAGCACCATTTTGGATATGGTGCATATCAGCCACCTCCTCCTCCACCTGCACCTGGCATGACCGGAATGGACTTCCCTGGAGCGTCATCGTCTGCAGCACCACCTCCTCCTCCTACATATGGTGACGATCTTGCTTCTAGGGCAACAGCAGCTCTCTTTGGTCCTCCTACTGGTCCTTCTTCTGGTATTTGACTTGATCTACATCTTTCAGCTCTTAGTTTCTGTTCTTCCATCTAATTCTTCTCTTTTTAGGAACTCCGTTTTGGCAAGAACAATCTCCAAGCCACAACGGTGATGGCCAATGATGGATTGACAAGTGTGGGCAGCACTACTCTTCTTATGGCCCTTATTGGATGATTAATGACAAAGGGGGAGAAGAGCAAGGATTAAAGCTTAGATTTTTGAGTTTAGTGTGCTGTCTCTGGACAAAGCGGTTTTTCGGTTTTGTAAACCGGTAAAACCGGTTTCTGCTGTGTTGCAGAAACTTGGATGTAATAATTCAAATCTATCGAACCTTTATCTTTTGTGGATTTGAGGAACTTGATTGAGTGCTACTGTGTGTAATGAACCTGTATTTCAATTAAGTTATCTTGTGCTAGTGTGATATGCATGTTTGAGTGATGAATGTTTTTGTTTGTGTGTTGACTGGGTAGAACCGGTTACACCGGTTTGGCAAACCGGTGAAACCGGTTTTGGCCTGGGCAGTGCACAAACATCTTTTTTGAATTCTGTGATATGCATGTCATATTTTATTTCAAATCATGTTATTATTTATATCAATTTTTGTATTGGATCCATGATGCTTAGAAATAGGGGAGCTCCCATGTTTTTCTCTTATATGTGCATTTGGCATGTGAGGCCAAATTTTTGAAATTCCATTTAAAGCACACATTAAGGGGGAGCTCACAACTGATCTAAGAATTCTTTAATAACTATTTAATTTTGTCTGTAAGCTTTAATCGAGTTGTCATCAATCACCAAAAAGGGGGAGATTGAAAGTGCATCTAGGCCCTCAAGTGGATTTTGGTGAATTGAGTGACAAAACGATTAAAGGACTAACTTGTTTGTTTAAGTGCATGAGCAGGGATCTATTCTTATAGTTCATTCACAGTTTATATGCTCATGATATATATGTGTTTATTAATCAAAGCAAGCAAGTATGATCCCATGATTTCTAGAATGTTGAAAATGGCATGTCATTGGTATTCATGATGGAGACATAGTTCTATGATTTATATATGGTCTCTAATTGCTTAAGATGGACAGTCATTAAAATATTGGGATGATAGTTTCAAAGAAGTATGCTTGGATCATAATTGGTCTCATGCCAAGGATGGTTTTTGGACAAGGCATGAGACACTATCACTATGATGAAGATAGATATTCATGGATCAAGTGAGAAAAGAAGAATTATTGCATAAGATTGGATATTGCGACTTCATGCATGTATGATAAAAATGACATGAGCATATGTGTTACATATTGGTCTTCAATTGGAAGCTTGCATTATGTGGGATATTCTTTGTCAATCAAGAACAAGCATTTGAAGATTCTTTCAAGTGGAATTCATTCAAAGGCAAAGCAAAGTCAACTTGATGATACAAGGGTAAGTGATGAAGAAGCAAATCGAGATGACTAGAGCGAGGGACTAAGCAAGCTAAGGTGCAAATTGCTAGGGTGAAGCATCTAGTATCCGGGGTGTGTTCGAAGTATCATATCCAAGTCTCATCAAGAAAAGCAATGCAATGCATATATATGTTATGATTGATAAAGAGGGTGTCGGGGGTAGACCCCCAGGGGTACCCAGCAGGCGGATTGGCCCAACCAGCAAGGGGCGGCCCAATCCGAGTGCAACTGGATCGGTTTGTCAGACTGGGTGGCCCACCAGTCGGGAGGCCCACCAGTCGGGCGAACCGGATGGGCGCGACGGC
>CM014276.1:24280322-24332691 GCA_004135705.1 Alloteropsis semialata | reverse complement strand
GACTTCGAATCATCGTACCACGCGATCCTGGGAAGACCTGCCCTGGCGAAATTCATGGCGATTCCACACTACATCTACCTCGTCTTGAAGATGCCAGGCCCTAAAGGGATTCTATCCCTAAAGGGCGACCTGAAGACCTCCTACGATTGTGACATCGAGGCAGTGAGGATTGCTGCAAGCATGCAGCAACCGAGCCAGGCAGCAATCGTAGCAGCTATGGCGAAACAACTCGGCGAGGCTGAGCTGGACATCCCAACAAAAAAGCCAGCCGCGACAAACATGAAGCCCTCCCAGGAAGTTTCAATCAAGGCAATCGACCTAGGGATGGGCGACCCCTCCAAGACGCGCTGATCGGCACTGACCTGCCTACCAAATAGGAAAGCGCGCTCACCAGCTTCTTACAGGACAACCGTGACTTCTTTGCATGGAAGCTATCTGACATGCCGGGAGTCCCAAGGGAGTTGGCTGAGCACAAACTCAACGTTGATCCTGCCGCCAAGCTGAAGAAACAACGCCTACGACGCTTTGCCCAGGACAAAAAGGAAGCCATCCGTTCGGAGCTGGCGAAACTATTAGCAGCCGGGTTCATTAAAGAGGTGTTCCACCCTGACTGGCTTGCTAATCCTGTCCTGGTCCGCAAGAAGAACAACAACGAGTGGAGGATGTGTGTCGACTATACTGACCTGAACAAGCACTGCCCAAAGGATCCTTTCGGGCTACCCCACATTGATCAGGTGGTGGATTCTATAGCTGGCTGCTCTCTACTCTGTTTCCTTGATTGCTACTCGGGCTATCATCAGATAAGCCTGCATAAAGACGACCAGATCAAGACGGCGTTCATCACTCCGTTCGGCGCCTACTGCTACACTACAATGTCCTTTGGACTCTAGAACGCAGGGGCAACATATCAGCGTGCAATTCAGAGTTGTCTCAAGGCTCAGATTGGTCGCAATGTGGAAGCCTACGTTGATGACGTCGTCGTGAAAACAAAGAACCCGGATAGCCTCATTGACGACCTATCCGAGACCTTTGCACATCTCAGGGAATTCCAATGGAAGCTCAATCCTACCAAGTGTGTGTTTGGCGTGCCCGCGGGAAAACTGCTGGGCTTCATAGTCAGCCACCGGGGAATTGAAGCTAATCCCGAGAAAGTCACCGCTATTACATCCATGGCGCCTCCAAAATCCCTCAAGGATGTTCAGAAGCTGACTGGATGCATGGCGGCCCTCAACCGATTCATTTCAAGGCTAGGTGACAGAGGATTACCTTTCTTCAAGCTCCTCAAGAAGCAAGACAAGTTCGTATGGACTCCAGAAGCTGATGCGGCGTTTGAAGATCTCAAGAAATTTCTCCAGTCACCACCAGTACTGACTGCACCAGCTGATCAGGAACCACTGCTCCTCTACATCGCAGCAACAACTCACGTTGTGAGCACTGCTATCGTAGTCGAGCGGGAGGAACCCGGCCATGTATACAAAGTACAGCGGCCAGTCTACTTCATCAGCGAGGTGCTTTTAGAATCAAAAGTGCGATACCCCCAGGTCGAGAAGCTATTATATGCTGTCTTGATCACATCTCGCAAGCTGCGCCACTACTTCGACGCTCATCGGGTTGTTGTAGTCACCTCTTTCCCAATTGGCGACATCCTCCGCAACCGGGACGCGACAGGGCGAATCTCCAAATGGGCGGTCGAGTTGGGCTCTCATGCCATCGACTTTGTCCCACGTGCTGCTATCAAATCTCAAGCCCTGGTGGACTTTGTTGCTGAGTGGACAGAAATACAACACACGGTTCCAGAAGAACCTCTCGAGCATTGGATCATGTACTTCGACGGATCATTGAAGCTTGAAGGGGCCGGTGCAGGAGTACTACTCATTTCTCCAAAAGGCGATCAGCTCAAGTATGTGCTCCAAATCATCTTGAAAGCCACCAACAACGAAGCCGAGTACGAAGCTTTACTGCACGGGCTACGCCTGGCTGCTTCCCTTGGGATCAAGCATATGGTGGTGTACGGCGACTCCTCGGTGGTGATCAATCAAGTCAATAAAGATTGGGATTGCACCAAGGAGTACATGGACGCATACTGCATGGAGGTGCGCAAACTCGAGAAGCACTTTTATGGGCTCGAATTTCATCACGTCCTCAGAGACAACAACATGGCTGCTGATGCACTCTCAAAGCTGGGTTCCCACCGAGCACAAGTACCGGGCGGCGTTTTCGTCCATGAGCTGTTACAACCATCCATCAAGGAGCAGGAAGTACAGCCGACTACAACACCCCCTCATCAGCAAGTCATGGTGATTACACCCGAGTGGACAAAGCCCTTCATCGAGTACATACTACACCAGAGGGAGCCCGAAGATAAGGTGGAGGCTGAGCAAGTTATCAGGCGAAGCAAGCACTACGTAGTAGTCGGCTCCACCCTCTTTCGGCGCGGTGCATCATCCGGAGTCTTGATGAAGTGTGTCACTCCAGAAGTCGGACGGGAAATCCTTGAAGAAATCCATGGTGAAATCTGTGGCAACCATGCTGCCCACCGCACGATCATAGGCAAGGCTTTCCAGTCTGGATACTATTGGCCATCCGCTGTGGCCGATGCAAAAGAAATCGTGAAGACTTGCCAGGGCTGCCAATTCTTTGCCCGGCAAGCTCATGTCCCCGCAACGGTCCTCAACACCATACCGCCCTCTTGGCCCTTCGAATGCTGGGGGCTAGATATGGTTGGACCACTTAAGACTGCGCCAGGAGGTTTCAAATATCTCTATGTGGTGACAGACAAATTTACCAAGTGGATTGAAGTCAAGCCGCTAGTCAATGCTACAGCAGCAAAGGCGACCGAGTTCATTCAAGACATTGCTCATCGCTTCAGTGTCCCGAACCGCATCATCACTGATCTTGGCTCCGAATTCATAGGGAGCGAGTTCTTTGATTTTTGCGACAGCTTGGGAATTGAAGTTCGCTATGCATCGGTGGCGCATCCACGAACCAATGGACAAGTTGAGAGAGCTAACGGCCTTATACTTCAAGGGCTCAAGCCAAGGCTCTATGAACCACTCAAAAATATGGGGGCAAGTGGGTGCAAGAACTGCCAGCCGTGGTATGGGGGCTCAGAACCCAACCCAGCCGCGCGACGGGGCAATCACCCTTCTTTCTGGTCTACGGCTCAGAAGCAGTACTCCCGGTGGACATTGAGTACAATGCTCCAAGAATTCAAAACTACACGGAGGAAGCAGCAGAGCAAAGTAGGGCAGAAGATGTGGACATGCTGGAAGAGGCGAGGCTAGCCACGTTGATCAGGACAACTAAGTACCAGCAAGAACTCAGGAGGTATCATGACCAAAACGTCCAAATGCGGTCATTCAACATTGGTGATTTGGTCCTTCGGAGAATTCAAAGTACAAAAGATCAGCACAAGCTATCCTCTCCTTGGGAAGGTCCATTTATAGTATCCAGGGTCATCGGTCCGGGTACTTATCAGCTACAACCGGAAGACGGAACAGAGGTGCCCAATGCTTGGAACATTGAGCACTTGCGGCGTTTTTACCCTTAAAGAAGTTATTAGAGTTTATTAAGAGTCAATAAAAAGTCAATCCTTTCCATGTACTGATGTCGGCTTCTTAGCCAAACAATAATAAAGTGTCTACATTCCACTGTCTTCAAGCCTGGAATTCGGATACAATTCTACAAATTTTGAATCATCCCGGGTTATTTAAAAACAATCCAGAAAGGGGCTGCATTCAAACAAGCCATCTACTTTCTGTTTCACACAGAAAGATCGGGCGCACCTATTTTAAATCTAGTCGGGTTGTTTAAAAACAATCTAGAAAGACTACATTCAAAAATGCCATCTACTCTCTGTTTCACACAAAGAGATCGGGCGCATACAATCAGATAAAAAGATACTTTTTTAAAACACTAAGTATTTACATCTGAATCCATGTTCATTACAAAGGTTTTCTTACAAAGAAATCCTAGAACTTAAGATGAGATACAATTTTCTCCACAGTGTCCTTCTCCTCCTCCATGTAGGTATCATACATGGCCCGGGTACAAGCCGGATTGATTCTCCCCTCGGTAACACCCAATGGCTGTGAAGGGAACCATGACCGGACAATCCCGAGTACCTGCCTAGTACACGAACGGGCGATCCGTTGGTAATACACCTTCACTTGCCCAGGAGTTGCTCGAAGACGATCAAAGAGAGGAGGAGCGACACTACCTGCGGGTACTTTTGCATACATATCAACCAGCGGAAGGGCGTCTTCTTTCCAAGACTCAATTTTCGCGCCACGGCGATTGATCTCTATGCGAAGCGTCTGGATCTCAGCCTCTTGGTCGCGGATCTTGGTAAGGTCTTCAATAAGTTGAGCATCGGCATGTTGGCGCATCTTCTGCTCTTCAGCAAGTTCCGCCATGCGGTCCGTCTCGCGCTGCTCCGCTTGGTTTGCGCGCTCTTGCTCCCGATAAAAGCGGTTCTTCATATCGATGAACTCGGCCTTCAGAGCTTCAATGCGCTTTTCACTCTCTGCAATCAACGGATCATATTATATTCATTATATGATCGGTACAAATAACAGAGAATAAGTACTCGACATACATACCTGAGAGTTTCTGTCATAAAGACTTATTCTTCTCAACTACATCCTCGCGCTGGTCTTGGTACAAGTTGATTTTCTTGTAAGCCTCATCCAGTTCGAGGCGCAATTGAGTGCGTTCTTGGTCCCAGGCTGCCTGCCCCTTAGCTAGATCGGTTGTGGCTTTTTCGGCACGGGCGATGGACGCGCTGGCTCTCCGAAGCATCTCAGATTTCTGCTGAGATCGTACAAGAACACTCTGCATCCAAGTTAAAGGCAGCAGAGTTGATTAAAGTACAAAGGAGATAAGTATGTTTACAATACTAGGTCATTTTGACTAACCTCTGTGAGCTTGGAGAGTTGTTTGTGCAGCTCGGTAGTCTTCTCCAGATCCTCCTGGTCAACTTGCGAGTCGAACAGAAAGGCGTCTTCATCCTCACTTGCGTTGACGCCTGGCGTGCCCGTGAAGATCTGGAATGGCTCCGGTGAAGGCTCACGGGGTTTCTTTTGTTCCCGGATGATTTCTTCAATGGCTGTTTCCTTCACCAGGCTTGTGGTGGCGTCCATTTCCGCAGTCTGGAGGCTTGCCATCCGGATACTTTCCGTCGCCTTGGGCCATGACCCAGGAGTAGAAGTACCCGGAGCGGCTTGCTATGTAACTTGAGGTGGCGGTGTGACGTTGCTGCTTGTTTCTTGAGGTTGGGGCGGTGGAGATGCTCGGGGGCTCGGCCTTTCGCTTCCTCCTCCTGCCTCTACAATTGGAGTTTTCAGCAACTCTGTAGGTGTGGGAGAAGGTGGATGGCTGCACAAAGGTCGCAGATTAGCAATATTCGCAATTCAGCGAATGGCTCTACAAAAGATGAATCAAATACTTGGCGAACTCCATATTGAATTCGGGTTCGTCCACATCAAAGTTGTATCCTCCAGACGGAATGTCTTGAGGCTCTCCTGGTCCTCCTGGACGTATGGGTTCTTCTTCTTGAAGTTGCTGCGATCATAAATTCAAGTCATGAAAGAACTCGGCAACTGATAGGAATGAAGAATTTTGCAATAAGATAAGTGGTGTACCTTGGGAGGAGATGAGTGCAGTGGAATTCCTACAGGAATCTCAAGATTTGTTTCTGTCTTGACTCCAAGTACCTCTGCTTCTCCAAGAATAGTATCAGTCGACTTCTTCAGCGAAGGAGATACTTTCTTCCGTAGGGCCTGTTTCTTCTTCGGGATTGGCTGACTTGGGGCGTCCTCGGTATTAGGTCTTTTCAGACCTGATCCTCCTTGCCCAAGTATCTTCCCGGGAGGTTGTCGGGGTGCATCATCATCAGAAGATGATTCTTCCTCCAGAATCACCTGTTCCATCTCAGGTGATGCCTTCTTTTTTCCTTTCCCTGAGCTTTCAGCAGTTTGCGGGGGTGGGGGAGATCTAGGCAACCCGGATGGGTTCTCTGTTATTTCTGGAGGCGAGGACGCAAGTATGGTTCGCAATTCCTGCCATTGGATAACAAAGAAATTGATTACTTGTCATGAAGCAAGAAGGTGAATATCATATTTGGTATTCGGGTTGTTTTTGAGATTACCAATACCGATGGACGATTTGCCGAGTACTCGGGTACTCGACGCGGCAGATCTTGGGCGTCCATAAAGAGCGCCTGGACGCGGACGGCGACTTCATCTGATGATAAATCGTTGGAGGAGATTCTGGTTGGGTCCTTGGGGCCGGTGTATTCATAGCCAGCGTGCACCCGCTTCTGGCAGGGTTGTACGCGCCGGCGCAGGAAGGAACTGGCAATCCAAATCACAGTTAGCCCTTGCTCCTTCAAGTCAGAGATCATCTTCAGAAGGCTGGAGAACCCCTCGACCTTATCTCTATCGAGAGATTCATTCCAGGAGTCTTGCGGACGAGGCAGATGACCGGAATGTTTCGAGAGTCTCGGGGGCTGGTTTTCCACATAGAACCACATATCGTTCCAGTCTTTGATTGAGTCATTCATCTTGAAATCAAAATACACATTCTTCATGCCTTGACGAAGTTGAATTCCAGCACCGCCGACTACTTTGTCTGGGGTGGATTTCACACGGAAGAGGAGGTGGAAGAGATTGAAGTGGGGATCGATCCCCAAGAAGGTTTCGCAAAGATGGATGAAGAGGGAGACTTGAAGAATGGAATTGGGATTGAGATGAATCAATTCTAACTTATAATAGGAGAGAAGACCTCAGAGAAAATCATGAGCGGGGAGGGCAAATCCACGCTCATAAAATGCAACAAAAACCACAATCTCGTGGATTTCTTCAAAAGGCCAGGCCTTACCAGCATCAGTGCGCCAACAGGAGATCGATTTCTCCAAGAGGTAGCCTTGATCTACAAGAACTTGCACCATCTCGTCTAACGCCTTGGAAGGTTTCCAGACAAGAGCAGGCGCGGGGGAGTTCTTGAACACCGACATATCTGTGATATGGATCTTGGATTTCTTTTTGCTCGCCGCGGCTTTACTCTCAGTAGGCTTGGAGGAAGTGGGTTTCTGACCCATCTTGCTGGATGAGGTCTTAGATTGACTCTCGGACGGGGCTTGAACGGATTGAGGGATTGCGCGCGGAGGCGAAAAGGATTTGAGGATTTCAATTGTGAAAGCGACGGCGGCGGGGAGGAGAATACGAACGGTTTACCCTCTGTCTTATAAGATTGAAGTGGTAACCCTAAGCGTATTTCCCATAACCCATTTTCCACAGTACGCCAACACTTATGTTTTCGCGGTTACAAACCAGATGCATATTTGTGCGGCCATTTCCTAACGAGCTAGGTCATTTTCCGATGAATTTTCATTCTTGGGGGCTGATACTTAATGGGATTTATTTCCACATCAAAGAATATACCTATTTCAACAGAAGTCTTTAAGCTTATTGTCATCTGCTTTAAGCTTGGGGGCTGGGAGGGGAAATAGTATATTTCTTTTGAAAAGTTTTTTCATTAAAGACCCTGGAATTGTTTTTAATCCTTGAAAACATTTCTAGGCTTGGGGGCTAGACCCATAATGGGTCCATCTTTTTTCAAAAGCTGGACACCATTATAGTAAATGGAGAAGTTTTTGCATCATCTTTGGTTTACAAACCAAAGCCCGGGGGCTGGCTGCAAAAGAAGTCCGCAAAGGAGCACATCATGTTCACTACTGGAGGTTTTCAACAAGCAAAACGATGAGGGAACAACTTGGCTGATGCAGGAACTGTTGAGAAACAACCCGGAGGACGTGAAGACGCTCGGGGGCTTGACGGTCCAAGATCCATGGGAGTCCTCATGGGCTGTAGGCCCGTTAGGAGATTCGGCCGACAACTCTGACAGATACAAGGAAGAGGCGTATTGCTTAAGGAAACTAGTCGGGTACTGGGAAACAACCCGGCCTACTCATGTTAGTACTCTGTGCATTGTATCCGACTAGGAGTTTATGTTTCTTGCCTTGTAGACCCTGTCTCCCGAGTATATAAGGTGAGGCAGGGACCCCTTGTAAAATCATAACCATCAGTATGAGAAGATCCACCATACAGGATGTAGGGTATTACGCTCTCTACTCGAGGCGGCCTGAACCTGTCTAAATCGTCTCGTGTTCACCATCGTGCTTCTGGTTCCGGCGAGGCCCTCACGAACAACTCGACTACTTAGGGACCCCCATAGTAGGCTAGCCGGTATAAAAAACCGACACCCGGGTCGGCCGACTTGGTGGCCAAGTCGGCCGCGCGTCCAAACCGCCACCGCCTTCATCCACAACTGTCAACCGCCTCCAGGAAGCCATCCGTGCCGTGCATCACCGAAGTCGGTGAATCCCACGGTCGGCCGACCACCCTAGGTCGGCTGACCTGGGCCCACCTTCAGATCATTCAACCGCTGCACACCGACTCTAAACCGCCTCTCCAAGCTATAAATACCTGGACTCGGGGCAGGGCTAAGCATCATCGCGATGAAGTGAAGATCCAAGCGAAGCCCTTCTCATATCCAGAGTAGAAATAGGGAGAGAGTGAGGGAGAGTCTGGAGGAGTCCTGGCATGTCAGCGACCCTCCACCTGTACCTCGACGGATGCGAGCTACTCAGTAAGTATCCGGAATTCAACTAGTACTTAAGTCTGAGTTATACAAAGCAGAGTTCTCTATTGTGCTTGTGGGTTCGTTGCTTTACTCATAAAGTATTCTAATCTCTGATCAAGGTTAGGATAGCTGATATTATCTTAGGCGTGGTGCTTAGGTGTATATCTGCCCTCGTTTGCCTCGTAGCCCCACGGATTAGAAGAGGTAGGCGGCAGGTGGTGATAGCCCTGTCCGTCTTTGTAATCCTCCACGTTTGGGTACGGCGTAGAGCTGCTTGCCGGCAATTTTCTAGAGGTCTAGGATACCCCGGTGCCTAAAGCAAGCATAGGAGAATTCCCTTCGCTATATTCACAGCCTTAGTGCTAAGTTATCCTCTCTACCCAGCCTTTATATACACTCGATCGATCCGGTCATTCTTAGTAATTAGACACCCTTTTACGTTCCCCGTGGATTCGATACCTGGTTTACTCACGGGTGAAAGCTACTACGACAGCCATGCTTATAGACTTTCTGTTTGCCACCGCTGGTGTCAACAAGCTTTCTGGCGCCATTGCTAGGGAACGGTAGCTGTTGTCTAAGATCTAAGGTTGCCCGTTTATCTTTTATTTTATATTTCTTTTGTTTTTGTTTTCAACCATGAATTCCACCCAAATTCATGAGTTCTCTGCTCCAAAGGGCGAATTATTGGAGCCGCACCCCTCGTCAAATCCTATTTTAACCGATAGCTATGAACTTCGCCCTGCCTTCATAGCTATGGTCGAGGACATATCCTTCTCTGGAAGTGATGGTGAAAACCCGTACCATCACTTGCACTAATTTGAGTTGCTCTATTCGTGTCTGGTTATATCAGGCATGACGCAGGCAACGATTAGATGGAAGCTCTTCCCGTTCTCTCTCAAAGAGAGAGCAAGGAAGTGGTATGACCATTGTTGGTATTTCTTAGCAACACCACTCAGGAGTGATGGCACTAGAGATGCCTTAATATAAATCTTAGCGTTACGTTCTGCAAGCGCACAGAAGTACATTGTAGCATTTCACCCGGGAGTATTCCAGAGTATCGTATTTATTTCCTCAGGGAAAGCGTATGGCAAAGTAATGTGTTTTCTAATGCATCAACTATATCATGATTAATATACCAAGACTAGAATAGGGGGGTAACATAATATGACAAGTTGGGTAGGTTGACACACAGAGGATTTCACTGCTCATTATGTAAGTTTAGTTAGTAGGAAGGTCCTACAAGAGAACTAGAGAACTCTATGTACTTCTTACTTATGGGTTACACTCCTACAAGTATATCCTATACAAGCTCAGCAAGAGACACAAATTAGAGGGCAAATCGAGGAGTCGTGGGATCCCCTCATCCAAGGGTACTGTCGCAATGTTTATCACGAAGGTCTGCAAACGCCCAAACCCGAACGGCGAGGATTACAAGGGACGGACAGGGCTGTCACCACCTGCCGCCTACCTCTGAATACGTGGGGTAGGGTATCCCCAACGGCATTCCATACCCCAAACACCACATTTGTAATATGAAATACATCTTTACCAATTGTATGGAAAGGTAAAGAATAATCATAAAGATTCATTGGGCCATTGCCATAACATGTATCTTCTACACTAAGGTGCAAGACATACAACTCATATGATGCACACACAAGACTATAAGTCAAGTAACATAAGCAAGATACATATCCATTAAGGCTCTTATTCTTACAAATAAGCAAAAGATACAAGATAACTGAGCTCTAGGCTTACTAAGACTCCTTCGAAAATCCGTAGAAGCTCAACTCCTAGAACTACTTCTCTACTAACTAAGACTATGGCTTGTAGCAATTGGAGCTCTTCCTTCTGGTGTGTGTTGTACAGGAGGCATTGGTCATCTATTTATAGTGCTGGGAGGCGGTTCAGGGCCAGTACAAGGCGGTTGAGGATGAATGGGCCCACCCCCGAGTCAGCCGATGTGGAGACGTCGCCCGATCGTCTGATGCACCGACTGAGTTCATCCATGGCGCAGATTTGGTCCTGAAGTCGATATAGACGCGCCAGAGAAGGAACGGCCACAACGGCCTCAGGACTGGGTCGGCCGACCTGGGCAGGTCGGCCGACCTGGTCCAGGCACGGTTCGTCTTGTACTTCTTCTGAGTGGCTGGAAAGTGGACCCTGGTACTCGTGGAAGGTGGGTATGGATCCTTGGAGTAGATCTTAGTTCTCATGTGGGCCCATCAATCCATGTGAATTCACCTTATCCTCCTTTTCACCATTGGATGTAACCATCACTGATCCAATGTCCCCAGATGATGAGCATTTGTGCTTGTTCTGCATGGCCGAACTTGGGCTCTGTTGGGCACTAGGCCAGGTCGGCCGACCAGGGCAGGTCGGGCGACCTGGGCTTAGCCCTGTTTTCCTTCATCTTTTGGCCCTTATCTCCTGCAACCAAATAATCTCCATGTACAAGTGGAACTACATTATTTGAAACCAAATCCTACTGATCATTGCTAGTTTATTTTATTTTACCATGTTGGCGTTACAAGATTTTCATGACTTAACAAGCGCCAACAAACTCCCCCAAGCTAAGATCTTTGCTCGTCCCTGAGCAAAGCTTGGTGAGTTAGAAAACATTGGATCAGATTTTTGCATGCTTCCCAAAAGAGATAATGTCAAATAGGAAAGCATTTCATAGCTTGAATAAGTTGGTAAAGGTTAAATCATCCCCTTTTACCACCTATGGGGCTTTTAGCTTCTCTTCATCATGAGCGGTTGAAAGCCAGAACAACTTAGCAAGAATGTTCCCCCAAACCTTTGTTTCAACCTTTCGCCGGAGGTTTTTAAAGAAACTTTTGCAATGGAAAACAAGGATCCTCAAGTGACTCTCTCTTTCAAGTCACTCATATGTGTATGAATTCTTTCTATCTCTCCTCTCAAAATTTCCCTCAATAGCATAAGCAAGTGGGGTTCATAAATGGGAAACTTTCGTTTCACATATGCATTGCTTATTTTGTTGAGTCAAATCCAGGATCAATGAAGAATTAAATCATACACTCAAATCGAAGTGTGCCAGTGTGGATATGTGGTAGTAGAAAATGAACTCCTTTAGGGAATTTCTCTCCTTTTAGAATTTACTATAAAGCTTAGCTCCCTTTTCTTTTTCTTCTCTCTCTTTTTTTTCATGGACTAGACATGTGCCATTTATCTTGCTTTTTTTTAAGAGCATAGGGAGCCTAAACCTTGTGCATAGGAATGTTTTTGGAGAGAAATTCCTTTACTTTGGAGTATTTTATTTTGGCAAGCAAATGATAGGCATGTTGTGCTTTACTTCCAGAGTAGAAGTATGGCAAGTATGGTGGCGTGTACGTGACTCCGATTTTAAGAGCATGAAGTAAATCTTACAAAGATCACAATGAACTTGACAAAACTCAAAACAACTGCACATGTTTGTAAGTGGTTGTACTGTGAGGCTGTGGTAGGATTTTCACTCTTCACTGAGGAGCCTAGATTTTTGTTCTTTTTAAAATAAAATCTCCGGGATCAAGTTTCACTTGGGTAAGGATAAAACAATTCTAACTTATTATATCATAGCTCCCAACAACCTAGAATCAGATCTAGCATTTGCTACCCACAAGTTTTAAGTTTCAAAGGAAATCATTAATTTAAGCCAACAAATTCAAGATACAAAAGACTGCCTTATTGAGACTTGAATACAGGGGAAGGTCATAACAAAAATTCATCATTTCCATACAAGGACAAGTTTTTTTTATACCGAATTACTCTAAATAAAAAGAAAACCAGAAAATGAAAGGCACGGTTAGATGAACTTACCTATGCGGGGGTCCTCCCCCAAGCTGGACTTCTTACTGCTGGCGATAACGAGGGTCGTTCAGGTCGAACCCCTGGTACCGGAGGTAGGCATTCATGTTCTGATTGCCTTGCTGGATGCTGTTCTGTAGGGCGTTGTAATTCTGCACTGACTGGTCCCACCAAGCCTGCGACTGCTGCACATATTGGGTCAAAGTATCATCAATGCGGTGGGTGGTTACCTCAAGGGTCCCCATACGGTTGGATAACCCATCCATGCTGCTGCGCCAATCCCTTGCTGAAAAGGACCGTCGGGCGTCGAACGGAGGAGGGCCGCCACTTGAGCTAGACGACTGATGATAGTGCGGGTCTTGGGGATTCCATTGTGCTTGCGGGGCTTCTTGCCATCCCGAACCTCCTGCCATATATGGTGGGGGCGGCTGTGGCTGCTCCCAATTTGATCCTACTGGTACGTATGGTGGAGTTGGAGGTTCCCATGTTCCTTGGGTTTGTGGTACCGCGGCTTCTTCCCGTCGGGACATGCTTCTTGTCACCCTTCCTGTCACGCTCCGCCTGCCTTCCTGCTGTAACTCCAACAAAAGTGTTTTGTATTTGTACAACCAGTATTTCGGTGCTGGCAACGGAATTCTGGTTGTGCTATTATGATAAACCATAACAAGCTTTTGGTCTATGGCATGCGTAACAAGATGACTCTGAACAAATTGAGATTCATCCAGAGTTGGGCGAGGCTGTGGAAGGAACTCAACTCGATAATTATCCAAAAGGCCCATTGACTTAAAGATGCGAGTGACCAAAGAAGTACACTCAATGGGACCTTGCCTTCTAAAAACACCCATCCACTGATCAATCATAAAAACGACTGGGGAAATTTTTATCTTCTTAACCATCGCATATAATAATTTCAATTCATCAATGCGAACGGTCCGAAGATCATTTCGAGGAAAAAGAGTCATGGCAATCCAGCGGTGCATAAAACGGAGAGTGGGGTTATGAATGTGGCTTGTTCTTGGGGGAGTCCCATCTGTGATACCAGAGATATCCCGCCAGAATGATTCTCTCACAAAAAGCCTCAAGACTTTATCAACCTCCAAGCTACAACGCTTGCTAAACCCCAAATGGCTACTAAGCTGCCTCCAGGAAACGAAATACTCTTCCCTTAGAAAGCGAAAAGTAATCACCTCCTCAGATTTTCTTAAAGTAGCAAAAATTTGAATTGTTAACAAGTGACACCCACCCTCATGAATGCGCGCAAAATCCGACCAACCCACAGCACCCCAAACGCTTTCGAAGTCAGTGGCCATACCTGATTTCTCGATGAGTTCGCTTGTGAACACACGTGTATGATCAAAAGCGCGACCCAGGAGAATTTGATACGCTTTTGTTTCATAGCCTTCGTCGATGTCGAGTTGGTCGTCGGAGATGAACGCCGGACGAGGGTCGCCTTCGTTGTGGTTGCTGCTGGAGCTGTCCCCGTTACCTTCTCCATTGCCGCCGCCGCCTCCACCTCCTGCGGATGTGGCGCCAGCCCCAGTGTAGTAGTACTGGTCTTCGGAGATCTCCATGGAATGTTGGCTGCCCATCCTTTCTTCGGAGCCACCGGCCGAGTCCATGATCTCCGTGCTGGAGGAGACCAACTCAGTGCTTCCGGAATGTCGGCTCCGCCTCGAGCTTGACCCCTTCAATCTTTTTGCCTGCTTCATGACGCCTCGGACGAGGTTCATGATGCCTGCACAAGGAGAAACAACAAGAACGATTTTTGGAAGACAAAAGGATTAGCGTTAGTGGTTTAGTCGTCTAAGAGTTAGTTGTTCTTGTGGGGCGCGGTTGCCTCCACAACAGTGTCCTTGTGGGTTATGACACACCACAAACAAACGTTCTTGCGGGGTTGAGGACCTCCACAACTCGTTCAAGTACTTAAGCACAAGTAGAACAGCACCATTATGAAGAAATGAAATCCATTTTTACTTGGTTTTTTATTTTTTATTTTTTTGATTGATTTTCAAACTAAGGAGCTAAAAACTTGAGAACTTAATAGAGGGAGAAGAGAAACTCCGAGGGCGAAACGCAGCTCGGGTTGGGGCGAAGTGATCAGGCACCATGCCACGGCTTTTTATAGCCGGAGCTCACCCCTGATCGGCCGACCAGGTGGGGTCGGCCGACCCTCCCACAGGCATGTTTTAGCCAGGTTTTGATCATGAGCATGTTGGATTCCCTGGCAGCTGCAGCGTGGTTGAAAACTTTGCAAAAGAGGCGTTGATGCATCGGCCGACATGAGCTGGTCGGCCGACCGGAGATGGACACCGTTGAATGCCTTCTTTGCTAGATGTGATGGATGCTTATGGTGGTGCATTATGGCGTTTGAGTGCTCTGCAAAGGCCAAAGTTTGGAGTCGGCCGACGTGCCCCGGTCGGCCGACCAAGTCGTAGCTAGGTTCGGTCTATGCTTTTGTAGGATGGCACATGGTGCAAAGATGCGATGAATGCTGGTTGGAAAGAGTGAGGGTGGCTAGGTATCCAAGGAAAATTCATATAAATGGCTCCAAAGTTTAAGAATTTAAATGCAATAATTTGTGAAAATTCAAACATGCTTGAAAAAAATAAATATGCATTGTGAAATAGATATGGGATACATACCGATGCACCTACCGGTGAGGACTCGTTGTTTTTCGTCCGTCGAGTGTGGACGTCTCCAAGATATGATTCAGCTTGATAACTTGTCTTCCGCAATTGAAGATGATGCGGAAGTTTTGCAACGCCACTCCAGTTCTGTCTTTTCAACGCATGGTGATGTTGGTGTTGTTGCCTTCAGAATTTTAACTCCTTGTGTGAATTCTTTGGGCAGGGGCAGGAGTGGCTTACTGTTAGTGACCGGTGGTTTTCGTGGCTTCCATCCATAAATTACCTTGATTTCAGGCCCGTCATGTTTTTGGCTTAATTCTTCCTTGTTTCCTGCATGGTTAGCCAAAATCTCCCGACTGATTTCTTTCACTATAGCAGCTAGTTGAGCTGATTGGGCCTCTAGAATTTTACTTAAGCGCAGCTGGTTCTTTTCAGTGACAGATAGGGCATGAAATTTAGAGCTTAGATCATTCACCTCTCTCTTGGCAGGTATGTACGAACTTCCTCCTTGCTGGGATGGGTTCCAGTTATGTGCTAAGAATAAATCCCTGCACTTTTGCCAAGAATCCATCTCCGCCTAGTGATGGTTGTACCATTGCAGTACTCTACCTGCTAGTGAGAACGGGAATAACCATTTCATTGCCCTTCCTGCTAGTTGACTACATATTGCTGAGAATCGTCGGAGATGGTCCGTCGCATTTGCTGTAGCCTTTCCATTGAATGGCTTAGCTTGCACCATTGCGATGTACGTTGAGTCAATCATAAGAGTTTCAGTTGCCATCTTGGTGCAAGAGCGTTTTTTATTTCAACCGGCAAAGTTGAAAGAGCACTTGCGTGCTCTCTTCTAAGTGAAGGAGTTTTTCCGGCGAATCGACGGCGTGATCTTCTGTTTCACACAAAGAGAAACAGAACAAGGGTAAACCTGTCTATACGCTGGTATTTTAATTGTGACATAAGGTTAATACAGAAGTTAACACATTCTTTAGCCAATGCTTTCCCTAGCAACGGCGCCAGAAATGCTTGTTGGTATTTCTTAGCATCACCACTACAGGAGTGATGGCACTAGAGATGCCTTAATATAAATCTTAGCGTTATTCTGCAAGCGCACAGAAGTACATTGTAGCATTTCACCCGGGAGTATTCCAGAGTATCATATTTATTTCCTCAGGGAAAGCGTATGGCAAAGTAATGTGTTTTCTAATGCATCAACTATATCACGATTAATATACCAAGACTAGAACAGGGGGGTAACATAATATGACAAGTTGTGTAGGTTGACACACAGAGGATTTCACTGCTCATTATGTAAGTTTAGTTAGTAGGAAGGTCGTACAAGAGAACTAGGGAACTCTATGTACTTCTTACTTATGGGTTACACTGCTACAAGTATATCCTATACAAGCTCAGCAAGAGACACAAATTAGAGGGCAAATCGAGGAGTCGTGGGATCCCCTCATCCAAGGGTATTGTCACGATGTTTATCACGAAGGCCTGCAAACGCCCAAAACCAAACGACGAGGATTACAAGGGACGGACAGGGCTGTCACCACCTGCTGCCTACCTCTGAATACGTGGGGTAGGGTATCCCCAACGGCATTCCATACCCCAAACACCACGTTTGTAATATAAAATACATCTTTACCAATTGTACGGAAAGGTAAAGAATAATCATAAAGATTCATTGGGCCATTGCCATATCATGTATCTTCTACACTAAGGTGCAAGACATACAACTCATATGATGCACACACAAGACTATAAGTCAAGTAACATAAGCAAGATAGCATATCCATTAAGGCTCTTAGTCTTACAAATAAGCAAAAGATACAAGATAACTGAGCTCTAGGCTTACCAAGACTCCTTCGGAAATCCGTAGAAGCTCAACTCCTAGAACTACTTCTCTACTAACTAAGACTATGGCTTGTAGCAATTGGAGCTCTTCATTCAGGTGTGTGTTGTACATGAGGCGTTGGTCATCTATTTATAGTGCTGGGAGGCGGTTCAGGGCCGGTACAAGACGGTTGAGGATGAGTGGGCCCACCCCCGAGTCGGCCGATGTGGAGACGTCGCCCGATCGTCTGATGCACCGACTGAGTTCATCCATGGCATAGATTTGGTCCTGAAGTCGGTATAGACGCGCCAGAGAAGGAACGGCCGCAACGGCCTCAGGACTGGGTCGACCGACCTGGGCAGGTCGGCCGACCTGGTCCAGGCACGGTTCGTCTTGTACTTCTTCTGAGTGGCTGGAAAGTGGACCCTGGTACTCGTGGAAGGTGGGTATGGATCCTTGGAGTAGATCTTAGTTCTCATGTGGGCCCATCAATCCATGTGAATTCACCTTATCCTCCTTTTCACCTTTGGATGTAACTGTCACTGATCCAATGTCCCAGATGATGTGCATTTGTGCTTGTTCTGCATGGCCGAACTTGGGCTCTGTTGGGCACTAGGCCAGGTCGGCCGACCAGGGCAGGTCGGGCGACCTGGGCTTAGCCCTGTTTTCCTTCATCTTTTGGCCCTTATCTCCTGCAACCAAATAATCTCCATGTACAAGTGGAACTACATTATTTGAAACCAAATCCTACTGATCATTGCTAGTTTATTTTATTTTACCATGTTGGCGTTACAAGATTTTCATGACTTTACAAGCGCCAACAACCATACCGTTGGGCTAACGAACGGTGAATGGGAAAAGTTACGGGACAAGTTTTGTCTTGAATACTTCCCTGTTCACCGGATCTGTGCACTTCGGAAGGAGATCATTAACTTCCAACAACAAGAGAAGGAAACGATCGCCAAAGCATGGGACCGATTGCAGGACTCATGTCTAACCGGGACAGATCTAGGCTTCCCAGACTACATGCTCATGCAGCATTTCCGGTCTGGGTTGAATAGTGAAGACGCCCGGTACATAGACATAGCAGCCGGAGGATCATTCCTACACATAACCCCGGCCAGAGCAAAAGAAGTCCTAGCAGCCATCCGGGAAAACTCCTGCTGATGCGACCGAAACTGAGCAAGAAGACTCCCAAGTAGAACCCATAGACTTGCCCAGTTCAGCTCCTGAGACCCTATCCGTTGAGGAAGAGGAAACTCAACCTCTCGGATTACCTTTTGAGTTCAAGGAAGATCTTTTTGAAGACTTTACGAATACCTCGAACTACACAATACAGAAAAAGCCTACGGTAGGGACCCCCTCCATTTATATGGAGACAGAATTTCTGAACGAAACCGTGAGGGTGCTTATTTCCATCCTAAACACGGAATGGTCAAACGAGGCTGAGTTTTCTTCCAAAGTCATTCGGATTGACTCACCTTCGCAGACCATTCGAGGTTTCATAAGCAAGGTAGCCATAGACATCCTTTACAACCTGATTGTTGGGGCGAACATCATGTCCAGTTCTTTCGCGTATATCCTTGGACGTCGTAAGAAGCTGGCCCCAACATCGAAACACCTTACCACCCCAGACAAGCGGTCAAGCAGAAACATCAAACAAGCAGATCAAGAACATTCTACAGAAGACCATGACAGAAATGGAAAAAGGATGGAAGAGCAAGCTACCAGATGCTCTATGGGCTTACCGAACGGCATACAAAACGCCAATCGGGATGTCCCCATATCAACTGGTTTATGGCAAGACTTGCCATCTACCAGTTGAGCTAGAGCATCGGGCGCACTGGGCCATAAGAAAGTGGAACATGGATTTGCCAGCAGCCCAGCAGATGAGGAGAATGCAGCTATCAGAGCTAGAAGAGTGGAGAGACAAAGCGTACCACAGTGCCAGAATCTACAAGGATAGAACCAAGAGATGGCACGATAAGAGGATCAAGGTGAAGGAGTTCCACCCCGGGGATAAGGTATTACTCTTTAATTCCAGGGTGAAGCTCTTTGGGCATAGAAAACTTCGGAGCAAATGGAAAGGACCGTTCATTGTGGTGGAGACTTCGTCGCACGGGGCAATCACACTCCAAGATGATGAAGGTAACCTCTTCAAGGTAAATGGTCAACGTTTAAAAGTTTTCCTTGAACCTGATAAAGTAGATGAGGAATTTGATGTGATCAATTTGGTCATGGATAATTCCCATTTATAATTTCACCTTACGCTAAGTCCTTAACCCCTAGAGCCTGTATGCACACACTTTGGGGTATATTGGACCTGTCATGTAGTGCACAAAAAAGGAGAAGGTGACCGGGCTCAAGGCCAGGTCGACCGACCCCACCAGGTCGGCCGACGTGCCACTGAGCCCGATCAGCCCCATCCTTTGCCAACATCGCACTCCAACGTCTCTGAAGCCATTCCACGGTGGATGAGCGATTCAGCCTTTGATGGATCCGAGAAGAGGGTTATTCTTTCTTTTAATTTTCACCCATCCTCTTCTTCCCTATCATCTGAGTTCTTCCTCGCCCATATTCTGAAATCACCGAGCCACACTCTCCAATTCCCCAAAAATGGCCGGAAAGAGCCACCCCAAATCCCGATCGACCTTCGATCTAGATGGTCGAATCAACTGGTGCCCATTAACCTGGAGCAGGCCATGGAGGTGGTCGTATCCCCACTAGCCAGCCTCCCGCCAGAGGAGGACGTGAGAGGCCGCACCAGGGGGTCGGCCGAAGGCCTAGATTGGGCGACCGGCCCTGGTGGTCCCTCGACGCCTCGCTCGGCGGCGCGGTCTCAGTCTCCAAGGAGGACCCAGAGGCGTGATGCATGGGTGTCAAGCCCGTACAGAAGGCCGACGATGGAGCAACTTACTCCGAAGAAGACGTCGGCGGCCACTCCAATCCAGGGGGATGGAATCCCCACGCTTCAACCAGGAGAGAAGCTGAAGGAAGTGGTCAGAAACAAGTGGGAGGACGTCGTGGCGTATCACTATACGTCCGATGTGTCCATCTACTCTCCTGCCAGCACCCCGGAGCCACGTTTCCGGGTCTTCGGGGAAAGGAAACCCGGAGGTGGCTATGGAAAGGTACTGTTCCCTCCCCTCACACCTGAGGAGAGGAAGGAGTTGGAGGAGTCGGTGGAATCTTCACCCACCGGCAAGATCAAGAGGCACATCAAGCCTCCTCCAATTCGCAGGCCTGGGAGTCATTATGAAAGTGATGATGAGGAAAAGGCCCCCAAGACTCCCTCCAATGCAGAGTTGCTAGAGTTGATTAATCAACTCGGTCGTGATTATGCAAAGTTGGAGAAGAAGTTCGCTGAAGAGCGACTTGAGCGCATTAACCTTCAAGACGACTTTGATATGCTGCGTAGATCAACAGTCGTGAAGCTTAAGCGCTATGCTAAAGCCGCAGGGGATAAAAATCTCTACAATGCACCATAGGCACCCTAGGCTTTGGATTAGGATAGGCACATTAGTCTTTTCCCATTCATTCATTTATTTCATTGGATTATCATGTAATGTGCCTCTGAATTTATGAATAAAATAAATTGTTTAGTGTATTAGGATTGTGTCTTTTGTTTCCACTTGTTTTTGAATAAAAGATACAAGTGTGGGGGAGACACGCAATGGGAAACAGAGAGATCCAACGCGAAACAGAGCATATCAGAACGCAACAGAATAGCATGCGAAAGGGCTGAACCAGGGAGGTCGCCCGACCCCACCAGGTCGGCCGACCTGGCCTGGGTCCCATCTGGCCTCCGCTTTTTCCTGCACGCTGGTTTGATCATCCTAAACTCTGTTTCAGTTAAATCTTTGCAGAACTTGATCATGGAATTCAGAACTTAATAAAAATTAACCATTTTGCATCTCCCCATCACATGAAAAATATCATTAACTTACATATATTTTATTCCCTATATCTTTTGGCTTGTAGAAACCCTCATGTTTATAGGAACTCATGTCATCTAAGTTATTGCATTTTGAGATATGGCTTTAATATGAAAGATGCCTTTACTTACTCGAGTACTTGGAATTTATGAAAAGTTTTTAAAACTTTTAACCTTGCTATGCTCCTCATGAGTTTGAGAGACAACCACTTACAAATATAATCAAGCATTTCCTTTGAGCTTTGAGTTGTTCCAAGTCTTGTGACCCTTATTAGAGATATTTTATGTTTTTAAAGTCAAGATCACGTACACTCCACCTGTCGGGGATAGATCCCCGGGGATACCCAGAAGGCGGATTGGCCCAACCAGCAAGGGGCGGCCCAATCCGAGTGCTATCGACCCAGCTTGTCAGACTGGATGGCCCACCAGTCAGGAGGCCCACCAGTCGGATAAGCCGGGTTGGGTACGATGGCGCGCGGGACAAGGAAGGAGACGGCGTGCTTCGCAAGAAGATTGGAGATCAAGATAAACTAGTCGGAATTCTAGGGAAATGATGAGGACATCCTCCATTATTACCCGCTGGCAAAGACGCAACAAGAAAATGGGCCAAAAGAGGCCCAGTTGTAGTCGGGCGGTGACCGTATGAGCCTCTGAATAATCCCACCTTGCTTAGCTAGGGAGGAGGAAGCCACCTTAAAGGGGAGAGCCACCCTTCCCCTATCGGACTAGTCTTTTGGGGTGATTGGGCCTTTCCCTGAGGGGTGTGCCGGAGTGCGGTGCTAAGATTGCCAAGGCGCAACAAGAGGCCCTAGTGGTGTTGTGGGCCGGATCGGTGTGTCGTAAATTCGGCTGTCGGTGCTAAGATTGTTGAGGCGCAACAAGAGGCCCTAGTGGCGTTGTGGCCAGATCGGTGCGTCGGGCTTTCCATCCAAACCCCACCTGGGCCGGACTCATCATTTGGTATCAGAGCTGGGCCCTTGTTAAGAAGGGGAGAATGATGAGGACATCCTCCATTATTACCCGCTGGCAAAGACGCAACAAGAAAATGGGCCAAAAGAGGCCCAGTTGTAGTCGAGCGGTGACCGTGTGAGCCTCTGAATAAACCCACCTTCCTTAGCTAGGGAGGAGGAAGCCACCTTAAAGGGGAGAGCCACCCTTCCCCTATCGGACTAGTCTTTTGGGGTGATTGGGCCTTTCCCTGAGGGGTGCGCCGGAGTGCGGTGCTAAGATTGCCGAGGCGCAACAAGAGGCCCTAGTGGTGTTGTGGGCCGGATCGGTGTGTCGTAAATTCGGATGTCGGTGCTAAGATTGTTGAGGCGCAACAAGAGGCCCTAGTGGCGTTGTGGCCAGATCGGTGCGTCAGGCTTTCCATCCAAACCCCACCTGGGCTGGACTCATCAGGAAAGATATCTGTAATCGTTATAGGATCAAATCTTTATATTTCGGGTAGGTTACGATCTCTAGCCGACTTGTAACTCAAGGCGACCGGACTATATAAGGTGCCTTGGGACCTCCCCTCCAGGAGACGATCAACAACAACCAATCCATACCTCGAGACTAGAACCCAACTACGGAATCGTTATAGGATCGAATCTTTATATTCCGGGTAGGTTACGATCTCTAGCCGACTTGCAACTCAAGGCGACTGGACTATATAAGGTGCCTTGGGACCCCCCTCCAGGAGACGATCAACAACAGCCAATCCATACCTCGAGACTAGAACCCAACTACGGAGATCCTTCAGGAACTTCATACACAGCAATACAAACACCCAACACAGGACGTAGGGTATTACGTCATCTTGACGGCCCGAACCTGTTCAATCCTTGCGTCTCGTGTTACCATCGACTTGTGATCCTCGATCTGTCTCTCAACAAATCAACCACGTAGGCTACCCTGTGTGGACTGCCGGGTCCATAAATCCGACAGTTGGCGTGCCAGGTAGGGGCTGATCGATGAGATCAATCTACAAGCTTGATGGCAGATTCAACGTCAACTTCGATTAATTCGGCGTGGCCTGGCGGCTGTTCGCGGCGCCGCAATAATCGCCGAGTGGAAAATCGGGTGAGTCGTTCTCAATTCTGCTATTAGATCGATCTGGTTTTTACGGTGACTTACAGATTGATTTTGTATTTTCAATGCACACGCCATGCGGACGGTTTTGGTCTTGACGACCAAGTGCTGTCCGGCGACTCCGGCGTTAGCAGATGCACGAGCGTTGTCACGCTCGGCGAGGCCGTCAGCCGTGTCGTTCAGGTCACCGCTGCCGAACTGCTGTGCGTGCATGTAGGAGTAGGACGCACCGGCGTGCATACGCACGTACAAGAGTACAGGGAAGTTTCTCTTTAATTTTTACGACGCAGAGCTCTTATCTCTAGCTGATTAGATTGAATCTAATCTAGTAATCAAGAAGTAGGTTCTTTTCCTTGTAATGTTGTGCACTAATCCTATTGTTTTTGGATCTACTATTACATTCCAGACAAGGAAAGCAGTACAACTACGGTGGCCATTAACTTCAGGACATCGCTAAAGCTCCGGCGATCGATCGGCACGTCACCATCGTCGACGTGCAAGAGCGTTGCGGCAGCCACGGTTGCACGTTGCACGACAGCTGCGACGACTCGGCGGCAAGCTTCGCAACTCCTCGACGAGCGTGACGGCTCGGAGCCGAGTCCTGCACGGCTAAGGACCGACCGGAGGATACTGGATACATACGGATTCCATCTAAAAAACAGGAAGCATTGATTTTCTATTCCGTTTGGTTATTCTATTCATTCTATATACATCTCTGTACACCTGGATAGCTAACGTGAATTGCATTGACCACGTTCTGTTTCTGTACGCATGCACGTCACGACCTCCTGCATGGCTCGGCCTGTGGGTCGGAGAGGATTTCTGCTCGAGCGTATTCAGCATGCAGGGCTGCCTCGAACAGTCGACACTAGCAACGGCGACACGTCTACAACTTCAACACGCTGGCGACTGCGACAACCACTCAGACCCGACACGATCTAGTCGGGAATGAGTTCCGCATCGACGAGAATCAGTTGGGCACCGATCCCGACTGGTTAACTTCATCGCCGATCGTCCACTCGAGCACGACGATCAAGACGACGCTTGGGGGCTTACATTGTCAGCCTAAGCACGATAACGACCTACATAAATCAAGCTAAGTCATGTTTTGATATTTCTTAAATATTATTTATATCTCCGGATATCGCCCATGTGTCCCCGTGACACTCGCCAATCACCCCGATCACATTCCGACTGCATATACAACCTGGTCTATCCAGACTGCAACTCCGTAAGCTTTTATACAAGCCGCTAAAGTACTCGGGCAGCACATGCCTTAATTCGTGAAACTTTGACTCTTCCGTATGCCTACGCTCCTATGCGTGCGTGCGGCCCAGCTCCCTGCACTACGGACTATGGCTATCGGGGATCAGGTGCATAAACGTAACAGGCTAACTACCCGGAGAAATTCATAGACTTAAAAAGCTGGAAGCAGGAATCGTTTTCATGCATTGCCGAATACTTTTCTTCTCGGATTTGCATTTTATTGCATCATATACTGCCGTCGCACTGTGTTTTCACTGCAGGGTATGGACGAGTACTCGGCGTGCCTCAGCCCTCACGCTCGGGGGCTGGCGCCGGGACGACTACTCGGCGTGCCTCAGCCCTCACGCTCGCGGGCTGGCACCGGGACGACTACTTGGCGTGCCTCAGCCCTCACGCTCGGGGTCTGGCACCGGGATGACCTGTCGGTGAGCTGTGGCCCTCACGCTCGGGGGCTGACGCCGGAACGACCGCCTGGCGAGCCTCGCCCCTCACGCTCGGGGGCTGGCGCCGGGACGACCTGTCGGCGGGCTGTGGCCCTCACGATAGGGGGCGAGCCACCGAAATTGATGCCAGAAGAAAATGTTGAAATGCTCCTCGAATGAGCCTTGAGCCGATTCCTATGGAATCGTCTTAAGGCTCGGGGGCTACGGCCAACGGACGCACCTCGCGGCGCATCCGTTGATTGACTGGCGACCATGACGAAGATGATCAGAACAAGGCTACAAACCCTTGGACCGATTCCTCCGGAATCGCTTCAAGGCTCGGGGGCTACGGCCAACGGACACACCTCGCGGCGCATCCGTTGCAGACGGCTCTCTTTTCTCTCCAGTATCACGCGGTTTTGCTTCCAACCGCAGCAAGCTCAAAGCTCAGCAGATAGCACGACCTCGCCGGGTTGTCGCTCAACCACGTACTACTCGGGGGCTTGTCGGGGATAGACCCCAGGGGTACCCAGAAGGCGGATTGGCCCAACCAGCAAGGGGCGGCCCAATCCGAGTGCTATCGACCCAGCTTGTCAGACTGGATGGCCCACCAGTCAGGAGGCCCACCAGTCGGACAAGCCGGGTTGGGTACGACGGCGCGCGAGACAAGGAAGGAGACGGCGTGCTTCGCAAGTAGATCGGAGATCAAGATAAACTAGTCGGAATTCTAGGGAAAGATATCTGTAATTGTTATAGGATCGAATCCTTATATTCCGGGTAGGTTACAATCTCTAGCCGACTTGTAACTCAAGACGACCGGACTATATAAGGTGCCTTGGGACCCCCCTCCAGGAGACGATCAACAACAGCCAATCCATACCTCGAGACTAGAACCCAACTACGGAGATCCTTCAGGAACTTCATACACAGCAATACAAACACCCAACACAGGACGTAGGGTATTACGTCATCTTGACGGCCCGAACCTGTTCAATCCTTGCGTCTCGTGTTACCATCGACTTGTGATCCTCGATCTATCTCTCAACAAATCAACCACGTAGGCTACCCTGTGTGGACTGCCGGGTCCATAAATCCGACACCACCATAAAAGCTAAGTCCTTACATTGAGGATGAAGCAAAACATGCCATTGTCTCATGTTCATGAAATAAATACTCCTAAAGTGACCTTCTTCCCAAATACCAAGATGAAAAGAAGATATGGGCTATATGCATAGAAAAAAAAAGAAGAAAGAAAGACTCATGCTAAAAAAGCATTGAGTGAAAAAAAAGAAAAAAAGAGCAAAAGAAAAGTGCAATAGCCCATACCCAAAAGAAAGAAAAAGGAAGAAAGGTCAAGACAAAGGAGTACTACTTCATTTCCACCTGATATCACACACTTGCACATCTTGACTTGATTACATGACTTGTCTCTGACTTGATTACATGACTTGTCTCTGACTTAGATCCAATCCTTGGAATGACAACACAAGTGAAATAAGGTATGTATCTTGAGAGCTCCACATATAAAGTTCTATTTTGGAGAATATGAGTGTTGTCCAACCACCATGAATATATCTAGAGAGAAACTCTTTGAGGAGCAAGGCATTGGTTTTCTTTGCAAAATTCTAAAAACCCAAGTACTTGAGAGTAAAGTGTATCATGTCATAGAAAAGGTTGTTCCTTACTGCAATAACCCAAGAAGATATGTTAGCCACTCATATAATTCCACTAAGCCTAAATGTTTGGGAATAACCTATATGTTTGTTTATGATTTCCATGATGAAGCTTAGACTTTACTCGAGGACGAGTAAAGGATAAGTGTGGGGGAGCTTGTTGGCGGTTCTTAATGATAAATTATTATTACCAACAAGCATATAAAAGAATGATAAAACAAATAGACATAGGGTTATTTACTAATGAATTCCACGAGTTTTGGTGCATATGTACTTACAGGAATAAAGTGACGAAAGAAGGGCTAAAGTGGGCCCAGGGCCAGGTCGCCCGACCTTCCCTAGTCGGCCGACCTGGACGCAGGCCCAGTGAGGTCCATCCTTAGCCCATCAACAGAAGCACACTCGGGAGTGATCAGAAACGTTGAGATCAAGTCGGTGGAAGTAAAGAGATGGGATTGGGCCACGTGGCAAGCACATGGATTCATGGGCCCACATCCCTGACTTAACTTATATATCCTCGCGATTACCCACCGAGAACCGACCATGGGGCCCACAAGGAAGTGTCACTGGTAGAGTGGGGCCGAGGGGCCACAACCCCGGGTCGGCCGACTTGGCCTGGTCGGCCGACCTGGCCGCGCGTCCAAACCGCCACCGCCTTCATCCACGACTGTCAACCGCCTCTAGGAAGCCATCTGTGCCGTGCATCACCGAAGTCGGTGAATCCCATGGTCGACCGACCACCCTAGGTAGGCCGACCTGGGCCCAACTCCGGATCGTCTCAACCGCCGCACACCGACTCTAAACTGCCTCTCCAAGCTATAAATACCTGGACTCGAGGCAGGGCTTAGCATCATCGAGATGAAGTGAAGATCCAAGGCGAAGCGCTTCTCATATCCAGAGTAGAAATAGGGAGAGAGTGAGGGAGGGTCTGGAGGAGTCCCGGCGTGTCGGCGACCCTCCACCTGTACCTCGACGGATGCGAGCTACTCAGTAAGTATCCGGGATTCAACTAATACTTAAGTTTGAGTTATAGAAAGCTGAGTTCTCTATTGTGCTTGTGGGTTCGTTGCTTTACTCGTAAAGTATTCTAATCTCTGATTAAGGTTAGGATAGCTGATATTATCTTAGGCGTGGTGCTTAGGTGTATATCTGCCCTCGTTTGCCTCGTAGCCCCACGGATTAGAAGAGATAGGCGGCAGGTGGTGACAGCCCTGTCCGTCCTTTGTAATCCTCCACGTTTGGGTACGGCGTAGAGCTGTTTGCCGGCAATTTCCTAGAGGTCTAGGATACCCCGGTGCCCAAAGCAAGCATAGGAGAATTCCCTTCGCTATATTCACAGCCTTAGCACTAAGTTATCCTCTCTACCCAGCCTTTATATACACTCAATCGATCTGGTCATTCTTAGTGATTAGACACCCTTTTACGTTCCTCGTGGATTCGATACCTGGTTTACTCACGAGTGAAAGCTACTACGACAGCCGTGCGCTTGCGGACTTTTTGTTTGCCACCGCTGGTGTCAACAGCAGCCCTCAACAGATTCATCTCAAGACTGGGTGACAGGGGACTACCTTTCTTCAAGCTCCTCAAGAAGCAAGACAAGTTCGTGTGGACTGCAGAAGCTGATGCGGCATTTGAAGACCTTAAGAAATTCCTCCAGACACCACCAGTACTTACTGCACCAGCTGATCAGGAACCACTGCTACTCTACATCGCAGTAACAACTCACATGGTGAGCACTGCCATTGTAGTTGAGCGAAAAGAACCCGGCCATGTATTTAAGGTACAGCGGCCAGTCTATTTCATCAGCGAGGTGCTTACAGAATCAAAAGTACGCTATCCCCAGGTCGAGAAGCTATTATACGCTGTCTTGATCACCTCTCGCAAGCTGGGCCACTACTTCGACGCTCACTGGGTTGTAGTCACCTCCTTCCCAATCGGCGACATTCTCCACAACCGGGACGCAACAGGGCGAATCTCCAAATGGGCGGTCGAGTTGGGCTCTCAAGCCATCGACTTCGTCCCACATGCAGCCATCAAGTCGCAAGCCCTGGTGGACTTCGTTGCTGAGTGGACAGAGATACAACAAGTGGTGCCAGAAGAACCACTCGAGCATTGGATCATGTACTTCGATGGGTCAATGAAGCTTGAAGGAGCCGGCGCAGGAGTACTATTCATATCCCCAAAAGGCGATCAACTCAAGTACATGCTCCAGATCCTCTAGAAAGCCACCAACAATGAAGCTGAGTACGAAGCTCTTCTGCATGGGCTACGCTTGGCTGCTTCCCTTGGCATCAAGCACATAGTGGTCTACGGCGATTCCTCGGTGGTCATCAACCAGGTCAACAAAGACTGGGACTGCACCAAGAAGAACATGGACGCATACTGCATGGAGGTCCGCAAACTCGAGAAGCACTTCCATGGACTCGAATTTCATCACGTCCTTAGGGACAACAAAGGTCAACAAAGACTGGGACTGCACCAAGAAGAACATGGACGCATACTGCATGGAAGTCCGCAAACTCGAGAAGCACTTCCATGGACTCGAATTTCATCACATCCTTAGGGACAACAACATAGCTGCTGATGCACTTTCCAAGCTGGGTTCTCACCGAGCGCAAGTACAGGGTGGCGTTTTCGTCCATGAGTTGTTACAACCATCCATCATAGAGCAGGAAGTACAGCCGACTAGAACACCCCCTCATCAGCAAGTCATGGTGATTACACTCGAATAGGCAAAGCCCTTCATCGAGTACATCCTACACCAGAAAGAGCCCGAAGATAAGGTGGAAGCTGAGCAAGTCATCAGGCGAAGCAAGCACTAGTAGTAGTCGGCTCCACCCTCTTTCGACGCGGTGCATCATCTGGACTCTTGATGAAATGCGTCCCTCCAGAAGTCGAACGGGAGATCCTTGAAGAAATCCATGGTAGAATCTGTGGCAACCACGCTGCCCACCGCACGATCGTCAGCAAGGCCTTCTGATCCGGGTACTATTGGCCATCCACTGTGGCCGATGCAGAAGAAATCGTGAAAACTTGCCAGGGCTGCCAATTCTTTGCCCGGCAAGCTCACGTTCCCGCAACAGTCCTCAACACCATACCGCCCTCTTGGCCCTTCGCATGCTGGGGCTTGATATGGTTGGACCACTCAAGACTGCGCCAGGAGGTTTCAAATATGTCTACGTGGCGATAGACAAATTCACCAAGTGGATTGAAGTCAAGCCACTCGTCAATGCTACAGTGTCAAAGGTGGCCGGGTTCATCCAAGACATTGCACATTGTTTTGGCGTCACGAATCGCATTATCATTGATCTTGGCTCTGAATTCAAAGGGAGCGAGTTTTTTGATTTCTGCGATAGTCTGGGAATTAAAGTCCGCTACGCATCGGTGGCGCACCCACGTGCCAATGGACAAGTTGAGAGAGCTAATGACCTCATACTCCAAGGACTCAAGCCAAGGCTCTATGAACCGCTCAAAAAGTATGGCGGCAAGTGGGTGCATGAATTGCCAACCGTGGTATGGGGGCTCAGAACCCAGCCCAGCCGCGCGACGAGGCAATCACCTTTCTTCCTGGTCTACGGCTCAGAAGCAGTACTCCCAGTGGATATCGAGTATAGTGCCCCAAGAATCTAAAACTATTCGGAGGAAGCAGTAGAGCAGAGTAGAGCAGAAGACATGGACATGCTAGAGGAAGCGAGGCTAGCCGTGTTGATCAGGACAACCAAGTACTAGCAAGAACTCAGGAGGTATCACGACCAACACGTCCAAGCACAGTCGTTTAATATCAGTGATCTAGTCCTCCGGAGAATTCAGAGTACAAAGGATCAACACAAGCTATCTTCGCCTTAGGAATGCCCATTCATAGTATCAAGGGTTATCGGCCCGGGTACTTATCAGCTACAGTGGGAAGACGGAACAGAGGTGCCCAATGCTTGGAACATTGAGTACTTGCGGCGTTTTTACCCTTAAGAAGTTTTTAGGAGTTGTTAAGAGTCAATAAAAGTCAGTCCTTTCAATGTACTGATATCAGCTTTTCAGCCAAACGATAATAAAGTGTCTATATTCTATTGTCATCAAGCTTGGAATTCTGATACTAGTATCATACTACACTTGCTTGCCAAGTAATGCATATACGAAAAAAGTTTTGAATCATGCCGGGTTGTTTAAAAACAATCCAGACAGGCTACATTCAAGCAAGTGCCATCTACTTTCTGTTTCCACACAGAAGGATCGAGCAAACCAAAATACAGATAAACAAATACTTTTGTTAACGAAACATTAGTATTTATATCTACCAAGTTCATTACAAAGGTTCTTCTTAAATTACAAGAAAACCTAGAACTTAAGGCCGGAAACTATCTTCTCCGTCATGTCCTTCTCCTCCTCCATATAGGCATCGAACATGTCGCGGGTACAAGCCGGGTTGATTCTACCATGTGTAATGCTTAACGGGTGGGCAGGGAACCAGGATCGAACCACGCCGAGTACTTGTCTAGTGCAAGACTGGGCGATCCGCTGGCAATACGCTCGCACCTGCCCAGGCGTAGCCCGGAGACGATCAATCAAAGGAGGAACGGGACTGCTGGCGGGTACTTTCGCGTACACATCGACCAACGGGAGGGCAGCTTCCCTGAAAGACTCGAGTTCCGCACCCAGACGGTTGACTTCTGCGCGAAGTGCTTGGATCTGATTTTCTTGGCTGTGGATCTCCGTCAGGTCTTCAATAAGATGGGCATCGGCGTCCTTGTGCATTCTCTTTTCCTCAGCAAGTTTCTCCATGCAATCCTGCTCCTGCTGCTCGGCCTGGTTTGCGCCTTCCTGCCGCCGATAGAAAAGATTTTTTATATCGATTACTTCGGCCTTCAGGGACTCGATCTTCTTCTCCTCCTCTGCATTAAAACAGACCTTATTATATTGACATTCTATGATTTGTGTTGGTCATGGGAAGAAGAAGTCGGCGCCATACCTGAGAGTTTTTGCCTAAGCAACTTGTTTCTCTCGAGAATATCCTCACGCTGGTCTTGATACAAGTTGATTTTCTTGTAAGCTTCATCCAGCTCGAGGCGAAGCTTGGCACGCTCTTGCTCCCATGACGCCTGACCCTTGGCCAAGTTGTCTGCTGCCTTCTCTACTCGTGTAAAGGATGTGCTAGCTCTGCGGAGCATTTCAGACTTCTGGTGCGAACGGTGAAGGGTGCTCTGTTCCCAAAAATAAGGTGGCAGAGTTGATCAGCAAAAGATCCAACGGAGATAAGTATTATGGCAATAATGATTTCCTTTATACTAACCTCTGTAAGCTTGGAGAGTTGTTTCTGCAGCTCGGCGGCTTTCTCAAGATCTTCCTGATCAACTTGCGAGTTGAACAGGAAGGCATCATCATCATCATTGAGACTTACGCCTGGTGTTCCGGTGTATATCTGGAATGGCTCCGGTGTTGGCTCTCTGGGTTTCTTCTTCTCCCGGATGATTTCTTCAATGGTTGCCGCCTTCAACAGTCCTGCAGCCGCATCAAGCTCCTCGGTACACAGGCTTGCTATCCAAGTACTTTCTGCTGACCTGGGCCAGGCGCCTTGAGCAGAAGTACCAGGAGCGGCTTGTTCTAGTACTTTGGAGGACAACGAGGCCTTGGCACTTGATTCCTGAGGGCGCAGCGATGGCGATACCCAGAGGCTCGTCTCTCGCTCCACTTCTACCTGTTTTGATCGTGTATCCGTGGACATATTAACATCCGGGATTTCTGGAGATTGAACAGGACGGGTAGTGGGCGGCCAGCTAAAGACAGGAGGTACACAATAATCAAACTGATGAATCAAGCGCATACACAGATTATGATGATGGACAAGACAGAATTCTTACATGGTGAAGTCCATGTCAAACTCCGGTTCATCCAAATCGAAGGAGATCCCTGTGAATGGAATGTCTTGCAGATCAGGGGTTTTCTCCTTTGATGGGATTTCTTTTTTCCTGTGTCTGCTACAGTAAAAGAACTCGGATCAGGAAAAAGAACTCGAAAATAGATCAAGACTAAAGGTTTCAAATACAAACTGACATACCTTGGACGGGGATGGATGCAGCAGGATCCCTACTGGTATCTCTGCGTTCATTTCCGTCGTAGTGCCGACTTCATTCACCTCTGGAAGAACGGCGTCAGCAGGCTTCTCCGTAGAGGAAGTCACTTTCTTCCGCACAGCCCGCCTTTTCTTCGGAACATGGGGACTTGGCACATCATCGGAGCAAGGCCTATTCAGGCCTGACCCTCCCTGGCCAAGAATCTTCGGGCGGGGCTATGGTGGTGCATCTTCATCTGACGAGGTGTCTTCTATCAACACCTCTTCGTAAGCTGTGGGTTCTGCCAACTTCTTCCCTTTTCCAGAACCACTGGCACTTTGTCTGAGCGGTGAGGAAAATGGTGGCTCGGGCAAACCGGTCTGTGTCTCCTCTATAGCAGGAGGCGCAGAGGCGTACCTTGTGCGCAGATCCTGCAATTGCGTATAAGGAGATTTATCAGTACATATTTTCAAATGAAGACAGATACTCAACAAAGCTTTTGGGTTGATTATACACTTACAGCAGGTGGAGGACGACTTGCCGAGTACTCGGGTACCCGACGTGGCAGTTCTTGCGCATCCATGAATAATGCTTGGATGCAGACGGCGACTTCATCTGATAACAAATCTTTGGAGGTGACCCTGGTAGGATCATTGGGGCCGGCATAGTCGTAGCCAGCGTGTGCCGCTTTTGGCAGGGTTGTACGCGTCGGCGCAAGAATGAGCTCGCGACCCCAATGGCCGTCAGGCCTTTCTCCTTCAGATCAGAGATCATCTTCAATAACCCGGTGAGTCCCGTAATCTCACCCTCACCGAGTGCTTCATTCCAATTGCTCTGGGGATGCGGCAGGTGGCCAGAGTGCTTGGTCAACCTTGGGGGCTGGTTCTCTACATAGAACCATTTGTCCGCCCAATCCTTAATGGAGTCATTCATTCTAAAGTCAAAGTACACATTCTTCATTCTTTGGCGGAGCTGGATTCCGGCACCACCAACAACCTTGTCTTGGCTTGACTTCACGCGAAAAAGAAGTCAGAATAGGTTGAAGTGGGGATCGATTCCAAGGAAAGCTTCGCACAAGTGGATAAAGAGGGATATTTGGAGAATGGAGTTAGGGTTGAGATGAACCAACTCTAACTTGTAGAAGGCTAGTAGGCCACGGAGGAAATCATGGGCAGGAAGTGCGAATCCACATCCATAGAAGGAGGAAACGACAACAATTTCATGAACCTCATCGAATGGCCATGGTTTTCCTACATCAGTGCGCCAGCAGGAGATAGATTGGTCAAGGAGATAACCTAGATTGATGAGGTCTTGCACCATTTGGTCTATTGCCTTGGATGGCTTCTAGACCAGAGCAGATGCTGGAGCATTCTTGAAGATTAGCATATCCGTGATTGGAATCTTCGAGGGTTTCTTGCTCGCTGCTGGCTTGCTTGATATGGACTTGTTTCCCGCGGGCTTGTTGGTTGCTGGTTTTCGACCCATCTTGTCAGCCGAGGTCCTTGGGAGAGGATCTTGAGCGGGGCTGGAGTGGAATGGAGGGCGCGCGCGAGTACGGAAGATTGAGGATTCACAAATGGCGGCTAGAACAAATGTGAATACGAAGCGGTTTTCCTCTGTTTTTATTAACGGAGTGGTATCCCTAAAGTGTATTTCATGAAAGTCGTTTTCACCAAATTACGCCAACACTTGTGTATTCGCTGGTTTTACTACCAGATGCATATTTGTGCTGCAATTTCCTAATGGGCTAGGTCATATCCCGATGTATTTCCATAATCGGGGGCTGATGCTTAAAAGGAGTGATTTTTTCCTAATCAAAGAATATACTTATTTCTACAGTAGTCTTTAAACTTATTGTCATCTGCTTTAAGCTTGGGGGATGGGGGGAATAGTATATTTCTTTTGGAAAGTTTTTCATTAAAGACCCTGGAATTATTTTTAATCCTTAAAAACATTTCTAGGCTCAGGGGCTAGACCCATAATGGGTCCATCTTTTTTCAAAAGCTGGACACCATTATAGTAAATGGGGAAGTTTTTGCATCATCTTTGGTTTAAAAATCAAAGCCCGGGGGCTGATTGCAAAAGAAGTCGGCAAGGAGCACATCATGTTCACTTCTGAAGGTTTTCAACAAACAAGCAGGATGACGAGGAAACAACTCGGCTGATGCTGAAACTGTTGAGAAACAACTCGGCAGGCGTGAAGGTGGTGCATCGGAGGGTCGACCGATGCCCCCACTTCGGCCGACCTGGGCCCATGGCCAAACGGCCTCAACCGCCTATGGCCGACTCTAAACCACCTATGGATGCCATAAATACCTGCAAGGGGCGTCGTATCCAACACACACCAGAACTAGAGCTTTCCTTTGCTACAAGCTTAGTCTTAGTCTTAGTAGTGATAGTTCTAGTAGCTGAGCTTCTGAAGGGCTTCCGGAGGAGTCTTGGTAAGTTCTAGAGTTCAGCTTTTGTATCTCTTTACTTACTTGTAATACTCTGAGCTTAATGGAATCTATATAACCTATATAGATGCACCCCACTAAAAATCATTAACTATATTTCTCTCTTCATGCAAGCTATCCACATCATCTCTCACTTATTATTTTCTTCATGCAAGCTATCCACATCATCTCCCACTAAGGTTCATTAACTCATCTCTCTTCATGCAAGATGTCCACATCATCTCACAATTCTTTCTTCATGCAATAAAATAATTTAGGTTCATAGTTTATTGAAAAGTTATCTCAAATCCCATAGAAACGCACGGGGAATCACCTAGTTATCTTCATACTTATGTTGTATGCCTTCACTTTACTCTTACTTAGTATATACTTCTTATGTCTTGCACCTTATCCAAGCTGACGTATGCTATGACATTGGTTCAATGTACCTTATGGTTGCTCTATTTATTAACATGATAGATAGAGTTGTATTTCTTATTGCAAGCATGGTGTTTGGAATATGGAATACTATTGAGGGTATCGCTACCCCATGGATTAGTAGAGGTAGGCGGCACGTGGTGACAGCCCTGTCCATCCTTTGTAATCCTCAACGTTCGGGAGATGATATTAGGCCTTTATGATAAGACGTCCTCCTGTCGTCCCTTGATGAGGGAACCACTGGACACCTCGATATGCCCACTGTCATATGTCCCTTGTATGAGCCTGTATAGGATAATGTTGTATATCCAAGTCCCATTTGTATGATGCTAATGAATCCTTTCTGATATCTACTAATGTTCTATTACATAATGATGAGCAATGAACTTTTGTGTGTCACTCTACCCCTACACATTCATATCATTTACCTACTGTTGAGGGTATCGCTACCCCATGGACTAGTAGAGGTAAGCGGCAGGTGGTGACAGCCTTGTCCATCCTTTGTAATTCTCAATGTTCGGGAGATGATATTAGGCCTTTATGATAAGATGTCCTCCTGTCGTCCCTTGATGAGAGAACCACTGGACACCTCGATATGTCCTCTGTCATATGTCCCTTGTATGAGCTTGTATAGAATAATGTTGTATATCAAGTCCTATTTGTATGATGCTAATGAATCCTTTCTGATCTCTACTAATGTTCTATTACTAACTAGGACTTACATAATGAAGAGCAATGAACTTTTGTGTGTCACTCTACCCCTACACTTTCATATCATTTACCCCTGTCTAGACTTTGATAGATTAATAATGTTATAAGTAAATACATTGGATGACATCTCTCTTTAACTAAACGCTTTCCCTACGGATAAACAAATAACGTTACTCTGGAATACTCCTGGGTGAAATGCTATAATGTACTTCTGTGCGCTTGCAGAATAATGCAAACGTTAAGAAATACCAACACTTAAATGGTGGAGACTTTGCAAGGTCAGCGGCTGCCTAGGGCTCTTAATGGAAGATACTTGAAGAAATATTATCCGAGCGTTTGGCAAGAGGCTTAGTTTCATATGGCTGATATTGTTGAATATCGTCGTTAGAGTGAAAAGGCCGATGTATTTTGTTTAGCATCGCCCTTAGGTGTATTGTTTCATACTTGTATGTTTTCCAGTACGCAAGCTATACCAAAAAAAACAAGGGGGCATATGTTGGAGATCAAAATTGGCACCAGCCCGACTTGACAGCAAAAACCAGTGGAACCGGATTTAGAAATCGGTGAAACTAGTTGTTCTTCTATAGCCGGTCTGGAAATAGAATCCGATGGAACCAGATTTAGGAACCGTTGATACCGGTTTTCCTCGAGTCCTAGTAGGTTTGGACTCTTTTATAGATTCTGAGTTTTAACAGGGCTTTTCTTGCGGGGCAAGACCTCTCCACCCTATAAATAGAAAGGGTTGCGGCCGATTGAGGTATCATCCAATTGATCAAATATAAATACCTTTACTTTTCATTCTCTTCAAACCCTAGCTTTTCCAACCCCATTGATGTTCATACTTCGTCTCTACGGCGTTGACGGCGTTCTGAGTGGCCTGCCTATCTCAGAGCAACCCTAGACACACCAGCCCTGACGGGGCCCCTCCTGGGCCACTGTTCGTAGAACTACGCAATGAACCCTAGAAATCCGGTGGCACCTGATTCCCAAAACCGGTACCGATTTTGATAGGCTCGCTGCTGGTGATCGATCCGCGCGAGCTAGCACAATTTTTGGTGTGTTGAACAGAAAAAGCGTCAACAGTTCTTTTGGTGTTAAACACTTTTCACTCTTTGATAGCATGATTTCATACTAGCAAAGAGCCCGGGGGCTACCACGGTATTACTACCAATGTTGTTTATCACAACTGATGAAAAAGTTACGTTGAATATGCCTAAAATGCAACTACAAGGGGATAACAGTCCAGTAGACCGCTCGAGTCTCAGCGACTAACACCTCAAATAGCATAGCACAATAGGTAAAGAGTAGATACACTTAGATGTCAGCATGATAATGGCTAAAGCCAAAAGAAACGAACAGAAAAACATCAAAGTTGTTCCACAAAGACATGCAGCAAATGTTTAGGCGTTCAAACAACAAGGCTACTAAGCTATTGAAGTTTATCTATTACAGGTCAATGGTCATCATCAGGACTACAGACCAAGCTTCTTGACAAATTCCGCCACAAGAGGACGGTTCTGCTTGTAGGGTTCTTGGGCAGCTTCATTAGGCATTCAGGCGTGCAGGCGAAGCCCTTAGACAGCAAGCTCACATCAAGGTCGGGAAGCCGGCTCTTCAAAGCTCCTACTACATGCGTTGCTGCTACGATGGCTCCTTCATCAAGCTCCTCCTGACCTCTGCATGACATTGTTCAGATGTAGCAAGCTTGCCCTTAAGCTTGTTGATTTCCACGTGTTGGGCAGCCACCTGAGCTTCAAGATTTGACTGACTTTTGGTAAGGTCTTCAATACGCTTGAAGTCAACTGTGGATCCAAAAGTATAGGGTAAGAGCAAGGATAAAGTCACAATGTCATTTTCTTGATGATCAGGGAAAGAGTTACCTTCTTTTTCAGATCTCAACAGCTCATGTTGACCCTCAAGTCGACTCACAGAAGCTTTAGCTTGCTGAGCTCGAACGCTGCTCAAGCGTCATTGCGCATCCAAGCGAGAAAGTTCAGTGATGATCGGCGCGCTAGGTAGGGGTGATCGTCGCGATCATCAGCAAGTTTGATGACAAATTCATCTACAAGAAAATTTCAACACCGGTGGCTGCTGTTCGGGGCGATACGCGAGATCCTTCTCCCTGAGAGACCCATGATCCAGCGGTCACCGAGCCGAATATCCAGAAATCCATCGTCAAATTAAAAGCCGCTGTGCCGCACACCACCGAATTCATCTACAGGATATGTGGCTCTTGATTTTCCAATCTTCCTTCTCTCTGTTTCCATGTACGCGCATGCATGGATGTCAATTATTGTCTAATCTCCTTTTTACGTGTACGTGCATGCATGGATGGCTGAATGGCTGATCACCGGAATCAAAATTTGCGGCGGCCGCAGCTCGGGGGCTGGGCAGGGGCTCCTTGCATCCGCCGGATCAGAGCCTATTACAACGTCTCCACGGCCGGGAACTCGGAACGGGGCGGGGGCACTACTGCACTGCGTCGCAACGCGTCGTACTAGCGTGCGTGGCTGTGCCGCCGCCCAGAGGAAGGCACTTGCCCATGGCCTTGGCTAATCTCCGACTCGACCGCCTGCTAAATACCGGTCCTTCCGATTTCATCTCCAAAGGCTGCTGCATCGCCGAATTTCGAATCTGCCAATAGGATGAGATGTTTACGAGCCCGTGCATGTGCATGTCACCGAGTTCTGAACCAGGGCCTGCCGCCGGCGTCGAGTTGCATCACGGAGTTCACCAAAGAAATTCCACACCGAGTGCCTTCTCTCTCTATCGACGATTTCACCAAAGAAATTCCACACGATTCTTTTCTTATTTCAGTTTTCCTCTATGGTTAAATCAGTAATGCATATTATTTGACCATTGGCTAACTTGTGCCTCAACGGATCCGAGTCGTTTTGAGTTTACACAGATCGAACTACCGGGCCATGAAGATAGCCAGACTACTCGCCATCAACCAGTCCGCATGCAAGCATGGTCCGAAGTAGCATGCGCTGGACCAAGATGCAAGGAACAACACTTGGAACCACCCACGGATCTAATGTCCGGCAGTCCAACCAGGGGTACCCAGATGGTTGATTTGTAGGCAAAGGGCGATCGCGAGACTAGGGAGCTCGAGGTAACACAGGGACACAGGGATTATACAGGTTCGGGCTACCCGGAGGTATAATACCCTACGTCCTGTGCTCGGGGGTCTTGTATTGATTTGCTCAGCGCGGTTCCGGGGAACGACGGCGAGCTCTAGGTTACAATGAATGAATGGCGTGGGAGTCAGATGTCTAAGAGGGTCGACCTAGGCCGCCTTATATAGGCTGACGGCCTAGGGTTTACAAGTCAGTTATTTCTAATTACTGTCCGGCTCAAATTAGGAAACTAATCCAAGTCGGTTACAACATAATTGTCGTGATCTCCGGGCAGGATCTGAGGATATCGCCGAATACCTTGCGGGCTAAGTCTTCTCCGATCTTGTCCATCAAGTCGAGGATCCTCGTGGGCCGGCCTGGGGTCGGCCCACATCCTTGTCAGACGTGGGACCAGGCCGACTGGCTATCCGGCCGGTAGTGGGCCCAGGGGTACCCATATCCCGTCCACCCAGGGGTACCCAGATGGTTGATTTGTAGGCAAAGGGCGATCGCGAGACTAGGGAGCTCGAGGTAACACAGGGACACAGGGATTATACAGGTTCGGGCTATCCGGAGGTATAATACCCTACGTCCTGTGCTCGGGGGTCTTGTATTGATTTACTCGGCGCGGTTCCGGGGAACGACGGCGAGCTCTAGGTTACAATGGATGAATGGCGTGGGAGTCAGATGTCTAAGGGGGTCGACCTAGGCCGCCTTATATAGGCTGACGGCCTAGGGTTTACAAGTCGGTTATTTCTAATTACTGTCCGGCTCAAATTAGGAAACTAATCCAAGTCGGTTACAACATAATTGTCGTGATCTCCGGGCAGGATCTAAGGATATCGCCGAATACCTTGCGGGCTAAGTCTTCTCCGATCTTGTCCATCAAGTCGAGGATCCTCGTGGGCCTGGGGTCGGCCCACATCCTTGTCAGACGTGGGACCAGGCCGACTGGCTATCCGGCCGGTAGTGGGCCCAGGGGTACCCATATCCCACAAGTCCCCGAGCAACGTGCAGGCGCGTGTCGGACTGTTGATGAAGAAGCGAAGCTATCAAGGTCGGCTGAAGCGCCTTGGTCGGCAGGCCGACACAAGGGTGGGCGGTGCTCAAAAAAGAAAACCGCAGGGCATCCGGGAATGACCCTGGGCAGGCCCGAGGCGAAGCCTCGAGTGATGTAGCGCCGAGTCGTGGCCGAGCCGGGCGCCGAGGAGCTGCACCACTTGGGAAAAGTGACACATCCTGATGGGGCATATGGAGGGCGACGCAAGGAGCCCTCCATATGGAGTAGTCCCCGAGCATTGGGCCGACTAGAAAAGTCAGGCTAATGGTCAAAAGAGAATGCTCTCCAAGCGTCAGGGCAGTCAGGCCGCCCAAAGGATAAGCTCTCCGAATAACGACAAAAACAGTATTCACGTGGATGCACAGGGTAATCCCGTGGTTGGATGAAGCTGAGGGTGGTAAGGGCAGACTGAGCACCTCGAAGAAAGGAGCTGCTGCGTGGCACAGGGCTCACGAGGAGCTGCTGCATGGCGCGGGGCTCACGCGCTGAACAGTGCGACCGGAGTCACATGCAGTTGTATAGCACGGGGCTATAAATAGATGCCGAGGCCCGGGGCCTTGTTATTATCCGAAAGTAGGCATAGCAACCAACTCACTTGAACATGTTGGGGACTATGTGCTGGGTTCATCCTCCGGGGAAGAACCATGGGGACTTGATAGTTTGGTGCTAGAAGAGTGCTTGCGAAGATCTTGAGGTGTTGATCAGCGTCTGAATGCTGTCCCATTCACCCCTACATTCCCATGTGACGAGGGCCATGTGGGGTGAAATGCTTTGTAGAGCAAGGGATACCCGGAGGCATTCGCTATCAACCCTCTGTTGGTGCTGTCCCATCGACGGCTGCAGTGGTGCTACAAGAGAGCTTGCGACGAGCTCATGTGGGCCAAGCTTGCTTCGGATGCAGCACTAGGCGCAGGGACGAGTGCCCCAGGCCGTCATCTTGACGGTTGATGTGTTTGATTCCTGTAACCGGCATATGACCGGCTCTCTTTGTAATTTGTAATCCTTGTATTGAATCTTTTCTCCTTTTCATTGCTTAGAAACGCAATATCTGTGTCCCTGGACCCGGGGGTCATGAAAGGCGTCGTAGGTTCACGCATTAGCAATCAAGTCACAGAGACTTCTGAGTTGCGGCCAATAAAATCGAGCCCTTAGGGTCGGAGGTTGACCGGAGTCAAGAGCGCCAAGTCCCCGAGGGTCGGGGCTGGCCGAGTCCGGAGACCCATTGACCGGAGTCAAGAGCGCCGAGTCCCTGAGGGTCGGGGCTGGCCGAGTCCGGAGACCCGTTGACCGGAGTCAAGAGCGCCGAGTCCCCGAGGGTCGGGGCTGGCCGAGTCGCGGAGACCCGTTGACCGGAGTCAAGAGCGCCGAGTCCCCGAGCGTCGGGGCTGGCCGAGTCGCGGAGACCCGTTGACCGAAGTCGTAGCGCCGAGTCCCCGAGCGTCGGGGCTGGCCGAGTCGCGGAGACCCGTTGACCGAAGTCGTAGCGCCGAGTCCCCGAGCGTCGGGGCCGGCCGAGTCGCGGAGACCCGTTATCCGTAGTCGTAGCGCCCAGTCCCCGAGCGTCGGGGCTGGCCGAGTCCGGAGACCCGTTGACCGGAGTCAAGAGCGCCGAGTCCCCGAGGTCGGGGCTGGCCGAGTCCGGAGACCCGTTGACCGGAGTCAAGAGCGCCGAGTCCCCGAGGGTCGGGGCTGGCCGAGTCCGGAGACCCGTTGACCGGAGTCAAGAGCGCCGAGTCCCCGAGCGTCGGGGCTGGCCGAGTCGCGGAGACCCGTTGACCGAAGTCGTAGCGCCGAGTCCCCGAGCGTCGGGGCCGGCCGAGTCGCGGAGACCCGTTGACCGAAGTCGTAGCGCCGAGTCCCCGAGCGTCGGGGCCGGCCGAGTCGCGGAGACCCGTTATCCGTAGTCGTAGCGCCCAGTCCCCGAGCGTCGGGGCCGGCCGAGTCGCGGAGACCCATTATTGAAAGGACCTTGATGTCGACTAGAGGGGGGGAATAGGCGAATCTGCAAATTACAAAAACTAAATCCAACAGTCAGCCCACAAACCGATTAAACCGGTTTGGGAAACCGGAAAAACCGGTTTCACACAGATGACACCAACAAGTATAATTCCCCTCTACGAATTCTAGCGCAAACCACAAATGGTGTGAAGCTTCCAGGGATGTTTCCAAGTGTTCCAATGAAGCTCCTGCACACAGCTCAACACACCAAAGTAGATCGTAGCGGAAGCACAAGTAATATGCTAGAAAAGACAAATTGAGGAAAGAGCTCAAACCAAGAGACAAGAGATTTTTCTCCCGAAGTTCGGATTCACCGCTCGCACCAAGCAGCCACCACGGCACGGTGAATCCTACTCTCCGTTGAGGAAGCTTATACGACCACCCAAGGTCAAGCTATCTCCTCCTTTCACTAAGTGACCTCTTCCCTTGCGGAGGCGAGGTGAAACCTTCACAAACGATCCCGTGGCTCACCACACACTTTGGTAGCTCACCGGACAACGCCTAGCCGTCTAGGAGGAAGAACCTCCAAGAGTAACAAATGCTTCAACAGCTGATCGACGAAACCACAAGTGCTCAAGGAATAGATTGCTCTCCAACGCTCACACACAAGTCACTCTCTCAACCCAACTCAAGAATCTCGCAAGGATTGCTCAAATCTCACAAAGAGAAGTTGGGGAGAGCTCAGCTGGCCTCAGGAATATGCAAGGGACGCCAAAGAACCAGCAGCCCCTCAATGAGGAGCTCATGGGTATAAATACCCATCCCACCAAAAAACTAGCCGTTTTTCTGTCAGAGAAAACCGGTTTCACCGGTTACCAAAACCGGTTTCACCGGATTTCAAACAAACTAGCCGTTAGACGCTCAGGCCACATAAACCGGTTTAACCGGTTCCCAAAACCGGTAAAACCGGTTTACCCAGGGAACCCCCACTAAGTTAGAATCTCTCATGGTTAAACTCACAAGGGTTCACTTGAGCACTTTTGGAGATTGTCATTCAACCAATGTTGCATCCCTCTTGATAGTACGGCATACCTATACTCAAGACGTAAGATAGATCATAATTCAACTACTTGAGCTTGTATGTCAATGATCATGCCAATACTTGATCAATCACTTCTTTGAGGGCTTTTCAACATTGTATCTTCAACTGAGCATATCCACCTTGAGCTAGTGACTTAGGATTTTCCATAACTTATATTTGAGTTCACTTTAATCCTTAGGTCACCCTCTATCGGATGTTTAGACCCGGCAGTCCACACAGGGTAGCCTACATGGTTGATTTGATGAGGGACTGATCGAGGATCACAAGACGATGGTAACACAAGACGCAAGGATTGAACAGGTTCGGGCCGTCGAGATGACGTAATACCCTACGTCCTGTGTTGGGGGTGATTGTATTGCTGTGTATGAAGTTCCTGAAGGATCTCCGTAGTTGGGTTCTGTCCTAGGTTGAATGAATGCGTGGGTTGTAGATGTCGTGTTCTGGAGGGAGGTCTCAAGGCGCCTTATATAGTCCGGCTGCCTTGAGTTACAAGTCGGCTAGAGATCGTAACCTACCCGAAATACAAGGATTCGATCCTATAACGATTACAGATATCTTTCCCTATAATTTCGGCTAGTTTATCTTGATCTCCGAGCTTCTTGCGGGATACGCCGTCTCCTTTCCTTGCCGCGCGCGCCGTCGCGCCCATCCGGTTCGCCCGACTGGTGGGCCTCCCGACTGGTGGGCCACCCAGTCCGACAAACCGGTCCAGTTGCACTCGGATTGGGCCGCCCCTTGCTGGTTGGGCCAATCCGCCTGCTGGGTACCCCTGGGGGTCTACCCCCGACAAGCCCCCGAGTAGTACGTGGTTGAGGGACAAGTCGGCGAGGTCGTGCTGCCTGATGAGCGTCGAGCCTGCTGCAGTTGGAAACGAAACCGCGTGATACTGGAGAGAAAAGAGCCGTTTTCCAACGGATGCGCCGCGAGGTGCGTCCGTTGGCCGTAGCCCCCGAGCCTTGAAGCGATTCCGAAGGAATCGGTCCAAGGGTTAGTAGCCTTCTTCTGAGGTCGTCAGACAATCAACGGATGCGCCGCGAGGTGCGTCCGTTGGCCGTAGCCCCCGAGCCTTGAAGCGATTCCGTAGGAATCGGTCCAAGGGTTAGTCAAGGAGCATCTGGCTAGATCATCCGACGTTAATTTCGGCGCCCAGCCCCCGAGCGTGAGGGCCGGGTCGAGCTGTCCGAGGCACGCCGAGTGGTCGTCCCGGCGCCAGCCCCCGAGCGTGAGGGCCGAGCACGCCGAGTGGTCGTCACGGCGCCAGCCCCCGAGCGTGAGGGCTGAGCACGCCGAGTGGTCGTCCCGGCCAGCCCCCGAGCGTGAGGGCCGAGCACGCCGAGTGGTTGTCCCGGCGTCAGCCCCCGAGCGTGAGGGCCGAAGCACGCCGAGTAGTCGTCCCGGCGCCAGCCCCCGAGCGTGAGGGCTGAACACGCCGAGTGGTCGTCCCGGCGCCAGCCCCCGAGCGTGAGGGCCGAACACGCCGAGTAGTCGTCCCGGCGCCAGCCCCCGAGCGTGAGGGCTGAACACGCCGAGTGGTCGTCCCGGCGCCAGCCCCCGAGCGTGAGGGCCGACACGCCGAGTAGTCGTCCCGGCGCCAGCCCCCGAGCGTGAGGGCTGAGCACGCCGAGTGGTCGTCCCGGCGCCAGCCCCCGAGCGTGAGGGCTGAGCACGCCGAGTGGTCGTCCCGGCGCCAGCCCCCGAGCGTGAGGGCTGAGCACGCCGAGTAGTCGTCCCGGCGCCAGCCCCCGAGCGTGAGGGCTGAGCACGCCGAGTGGTCGTCCCGGCGCCAGCCCCCGAGCGTGAGGGCTGAGCACGCCGAGTAGTCTCCCATACCCTGCAACAAAGTAGAAATTCGAGAGGAAAAGGCATTCGGCGATATAAATATTAATGAACTCCGCTTCCTGCTTTTAAGTCTTTTAATTTCCCCGGGGAGTTAGCCTGTTACGTTTATGCACCTGATCCCCGATAGCCGTAGTCCGTAGCGCAGGGAGCTGGGCCGCGTGCACGCGTAGGAGCGTAGGCGTACGGAAGAGTCGAGGTTTCACGGATTATGGCGTGTGCTCCCGAGTACTTTAGCGACTTGTATTAAAGCTCGCGGAATTGACAAGGTTATTCAATTGATACTTATCTTGGCGAAGGGTTCGAGTCCCGGAGGATTCCTTCTTTGTCAGATATGCCAAAGAGGAGGCAGGCGGAGAAGTGTTGCTTTTGATATACGGCGTCAGGAACAGTGTTCCCGTGATCGCACAGGACGCTCCCGTGGTAGAGTGGAGCCAAAGGCGATAAGGATGACCTATGTACTTCAGGCTGGAGGGAAGACGCGTGGCGCGGAGTCCGTGCTCGTCATCGTGGAGGAAATCTCTCGTCCTCCGGTGACCAGGGGCTATAAATACCCGTCGGGGAGCCTGAGCTGCTACCCAAGAGCGAATAGATATAGGATCTTTGCAGTCAACATGCCGGAGGCTTATTGTTGGGTTCATCCACCGGGAAGAGTTTGTGGAGTCATCATGGTATGGTGCTAGAAGAGTGCTTGCGAAGAACCTGAGGCGATGATCAGCGTCTGAGTGCTGTCCCGTTCACCCCCGCATTCCCATGTGATGAGGGCCATGTGGGGTGAAATGCTTTGTAGAGCGAGGGATAGCCGAAGGCATTCGCTATCAACCCTCCACCGGTGCTGTCCCGTCGACGGCTGCAGTGGTGCTACAAGAGAGCTTGCGAGGAGCTCAGGTGAACCGAGCTTGCTCCGGATGTAGCACTAGGCGCAGGGACGAGTGCCCCAGGCCGTCATCTTGGCGGTTGATGTGTTTGATGTTTGTAACCGGCGCAAGTCCGGCTCCGTTGTAACTGTACTTCCTGCAAAAGGACTGTATTGTCTGTCGCAATTTGTTCGCAGCGTCGTTTCCTGAGCGTTTCGGGGCTGATCGAGCCCGGATGGCGCGCTGCTTTTGATATGGCGCCAGCCCTCGAGTCCGAGTGCTGGTCGAACCTTAGCGGTACGCCTTCAGTTCTGCAGTGTTGGCCTCCGAGTGGTTCGGAGCCAATCGAGCCCGAGAGGCACACTGGCTTAATCGCGGCGCCAGCCCCCGAGCGTGGGAGCTGTTCGAGCCTTAGCGGCACGCCACTTGGTTTGCAGTGTTGGCTCCCGAGTGGTTCGGGGCCAATCGAGCCCGAGAGGCACACTGACTTAATCGTGGCGCCAGCCCCCGAGTGTGGGAGCTGTTCGAGCCTTAGCGGCACACCACTGAGTTTGCAGTGTTGGCTCTCGAGTGGTTCGGGGCCAATCGAGCCCGAGAGGCACACTGACTTAATCGTGGCGCCAGCCCCCGAGCGTGGGAGCTGTTCGAGCCTTAGCGGCACACCACTGAGTTTGCAGTGTTGGCTCCCGAGTGGTTCGGGGCCAATCGAGCCCGAGAGGCACACTGACTTAATCGTGGCGCCAGCCCCCGAGCGTGGGAGCTGTTCGAGCCTTAGCGGCACACCACTGAGTTTGCAGTGTTGGCTCCCGAGTGGTTCGGGGCCAATCGAGCCCGAGAGGCACACTGACTTAATCGTGGCGCCAGCCCCCGAGCGTGGGAGCTGTTCGAGCCTTAGCGGCACACCACTGGTTTGCAGTGTTGGCTCCCGAGTGGTTCGGGGCCAATCGAGCCCAAAGGGCACACTGGCTTCGTCACGGGGCCAGCCCCCGAGTGTGGGGGCTGTTCGAGCCTTAGCGGCACGCCGACTTCTCTGTTTTGCTCGAGTACTTTGGAGTCGTTTTTTACCGTTGACGCCCGGCGTGTAACGGAAGGCGAAGCGCCCAACGGCTCTTTTTACCGTAACGCCCGCCCCCGCTAATCGCGTTATCTCGCGGTAATTTCGGGCATCAAGGCGCGCTATAAAAGGTGAGGGTTTGACCCGGAGGGAAATCCTCCCATTCCCAGATCCGTCTTCCCCGTTCTTCGCTTTTCATCCCGCCGCCACCAAAGCTCCATTGCTCGCCAGTCCGTTGTGCGATCTCAGTCACCACGGGGAGCGCAATCTCACTGATGCGATCGAAGACCCCTGCTGTTAGATCCATGGCGGGGAGGAAGAAGCTCACTGGCGTCCCCAAGTCTGACAAGATCCCCTCCCCTGTCCTCGCGTGGGTGCGGGGGAAGGTAACCACAGAAATGCTGGAGGAGATGGTGGAGCGGAGCATCCTGCCGTCTCAGGCCGTGGCGGAGTGGCGGCCGAGCGCAGGGAGGTGTTCCCGTCGGAGAACTCCGGCGAGCTGGTCCTGTTCAAGCCTTTCTTCGAGGCGGGACTCGGCTTGCCCACGGGGGCGTTCTTCCGAGGGCTGCTGCACTACTACGGGATCGAGGCCATCAACCTCAACCCCAACTCGATCATGGCGATCTCGGTCTTCATCCACCTCTACGAGGCGTATCTGGGGATCTCTCCCCATTTCAACTTGTGGAGGTACCTGTACTGGCTGAAGCCGCAGCCAAGCGAGGAGAAGATGGTGGTGGTTGGAGGCGCCGGGTTCATGCTGCGTCAAGGGCGGAAGGACGAGTACTTCGACATCGCCCTCAACACCTCCAACAAGGGATGGAAAGCCGAGTGGTTCTACGTCGGGAACCACGAGACGGCGATCCCCTGCCATACCGGAGAGCGGCCGAAGGTCAAGGATTGCTGGAATGAGCTTCCTGACGCCTCCGAGATGGACGAGGTTGACGAGCTCCTTGTGCTGATCAAGGAGCTGAAAGATCAAGGTTTGACGGCGATTGGCATCGCCTGCAACTTCAGCAGGCGGCTGATCCAGCCGATCCAGGAGCGGAAGCACCCGAGCTACGAGTACTCGGGCCGAGATGATCCCACTCGGGCTGCTAACCGCACCGTGGGAAAGGAGGAGATGAAGGCGCGCGTCGGCGGGTTCATCCTCGGCCGCGTGTCGGAGAAGGACCAGCCGCGCCCTTTTTCATTGAAGAGGCCCCCACCACCGGTAAGTTGCATTTCCGAGTGCTTTTGAATGTTCCTTCTTGAGTAATTTCTGGTATCGTCCGTTGGCCGTCTGATTTTGCGTCTTCTCTTGCGCAGGATCGGGCCTTCGAATACTTCTCTGCTGCCCCACTTCCGGAGGACTTCCCGAGGAAGGTGATTCTCAAGGACGCGCCACCGGCTGCTCAGGATGGCACTCGGGCAGAGGGGGCGGTCGAGCCGCCTGCTCCCCGTATATGGGCGCCGAGTGACACGGAGGGCTCTCTGAGTCCTTCGGATGAGGAGGTGGTGGAGGACCGTCCGCGGAAGCGCCGGGCGGCTGTGGCGAAGAGGAACAACCGTGGGGGCGGCATTTCCAAGCGGGCGGCGGTTACTGACGACGGGGCGGCCGACGACTCGGCCGCGTTGTCGGACGAAGCGCCCTCCGTCCGGGATGCGGTGGCGGGTACGGCGCCGCCGCCTCCCAAGCGGAGGCGTACGAAGAAGGTGTTGGCGAAGAAGGTGGCGGCGAAGAAATCGGACGCGCAGCCGGCTCAGCGGCCGTCTGCGGGTTCAGACGCCGATGTTGACGAGCCGGGACGTCGTTCCCCGGCCGTCATGGAGGAAGAGGAGAAGGACGAGGCGGTGCCCGACGAGGTGTTCCAGGAGCAAGAGCACGCCTGGGCCATGGGCGTCTCAGTGGAGGAGAGGCGGCGCGTGGTGGCGGAGACGCTTGTGCAGGCCACGGCGGATGCAAGGCCAGTCTCCGATTTGGGGACCAGGCCAATCCTCGTGGCGGCTTCGGCGCAGCGGCGTGCCAAGCTCCCCGTCTTTCGGCCCCGAGTCGCGGTGGTGAAGGGTACTCGGTGAGTTTCGCGTTTCTTCTTGTTATCATTTATCTCCGAGTTCTTGTATTAACTTCTGAGTGCTTTTTTCAGCAATGCCTCCGATCTGGACGGTGAGGCGGCGAGCGGGAGGGCTCCTGCAACTGATGCCCTGCGAGGCCCGAGTGCTCCCCCGGCCGCACCTGCAGGCCAGTCATCCTCGGGTGCTACGCCCGAGGTGACGAACTCGGCCGATGGACCGGGAGCGGTGCAGACGGCGGAGATCCCAGTCGGGCCTGACCCGGAGGTGGTAGTGGAGGTGCCGGCGGCCGACGGTGATACGGCGATTATCCCAAGTGTCACTGGGGATCCTGCCGTGGACACGGTGATCCAGTCTTCGCCCGTAGGTGCGGGCGACGTTACTCGGGGAGAAGCCCCGGAGGAGGATCTGCCGAAGCAGTCGGACACCTCGGGGACCGTCACTGTCCCCGGGGTGGACGCCATGGCGGAGAAGGAAGGCTCGGTGATCGCCGAGCTTCAGATTGCTGTCGACCACGCCCAGCGCCTTGCAGCGGTTAGATTCCTCCCCTGTCTTGATGATCTTTTCTTTTTCTTTATTGGTTTTCTGAGTTCTTCGCCTTTTCGGATGGTTGTAGAAATTGGCTACGCTCCGGCAGTCGCGCCTTGCGCAGGCTCAGGACGCGGAGTCGGCGCTCCGTCGTGCGGCGAAGGCGGAAGCAGAGCTCAAACGGGTCAAGCGTCAACGTGACGCTGCCAAGAAGAGCTTGAACGACGCCGTCGTGGAGCATCGGCATATTCTTCATCGTAAGGCCCTGTCCTTGTAATTCCCGAGTAGTTGCTGGACTGTAGGACTTTACCGTATTGTTTTCGTCCTGACCGAGTGCTTCTTTGCCTTTCCAGAGAAGGAGATGGAGAGGGAGCGCCACGTCACCGAGCTGAAGGAGCTGCGATTTGCGAACGCAACTCTGCAGCAGTCGGAGGAGGTGATGGTGGGCAAACTGAAGCAGGAGCAGGACTTCCGGAAAGGTGCGGACATGACGATGCTCCAAGCCATGTATACAATTCAGAATAACTCTCAAATCATAACAGGCCTGGAGCAAGATCTGTCATCGGCGCATCTGGCGCTGACGGAGGTTAACGAGGCGGCGAGGGAGCTGCTAGACTCCGTGGCTCCGGAGGAGGGCGAGCCGACTGCCTTAGTCCCACGTCTTCAAGCCGCGCCAGTCCGCATCGCCGAGTTGATCAAGGAATCGGCCGTTGTGTGCGCGAACGACGCCTTGGCGCGTGTTCGGACACTATACCCGCGGATTGATCTTGCGCCGGTCGGAGATGGGGTGGCGGCGGATGCCACGGCGGAGCAGGTCGATGCGGCAATGGCTGAAACTCGCCTGATCGCCGAGAATGTTGGCGAGGCTCTCAAGTTTGAGTAGAGTCCTGTATTCTGTAGCAGAGTAGTGTAGACTTTTTGTATATACAAGTGGTTAGAAACAAATAAAACAAGAGTGTTGGATACTTTGTTTTATGTTTTAACGTTGCCCGAGTAGCTTTAAGCTGAAATGTGCTTTTCCTTTGCTTCACTTATCCTAAGTTCATAACGTCGAGAGCAGATCCCGTGCACGTGTAGAAGGCTTAGGCGTCGTTCCAGGCCCGGTTACACAGCATTTAGTTAAGAACTACTCGGGAACAGAGTGATTCCGAGAGGTTTTGCAAGGAGAACAAATATACGGAGGAAAAAAGCATATACTATTATTGAACTTTGTGATACATAGCTTTTCATGGGTAGAATCGGCGTAAATGCTCTATGTTCCACGGGTGTGGGACCTCGGTGCCATCCTCGTATTGGAGACGAAAAGTACCCGGACATATGACCTGAGTCACGATGAACGGGCCTTCCCATGGGGCGGAGAGTTTGTGAACCCCTGCAGTGGATTGCACTCGGCGTAAGACGAGGTCACCAATGTTGAAGTCCCGTTCCTGGACGTTCTTGTCGTGGTAGCGTCGGAGTTGTTGCTGATAGCGCGCGTGCTGTATGAGCGCGTTAACTCGGTGTTCTTCGATGGAGACTAGGTCCACCTCGCGAGCTGCCTCTGCTTCACCTTCGTCGTAGTTATCGATGCGCGGAGATCCGAAAGCAATGTCGGTGGGGAGGATCGCCTCGGAGCCGTAGACGAGGAATGGAGTATGACCTGTTGCACGACTCGGCTGAGTCCTGAGTCCCCAAATGACTTGTGGTAGCTCTTGGTGCCACCGTCCGGCGAATTTCTTCAATGGGTCGAAGACTCTTGCTTTTAGTCCTTGGAGTATCATGGCGTTGGCTCGTTCCACCTGTCCGTTGCATCTGGGATGGGCGACGGAGGCGTAGTATACACCGATGCAGCTGTTCTCGCAAAAGTCCCAGAAGGCGGACCCGGTGAACTGTGTCCCCAAGTCGGTGATGATCTTGTTAGGGACTCCGAACCGGTGTGTGATTTCTTCGACGAAGGCGGCGGCTTGCTTTGATGTTGGAGTTCCGACGATGGCCTTGTACTCTATCCATTTGGAGAATTTATCGATGGCCACGAGGATGTGTGTGTAACCTCCCAGGGCAGCTTTGAATGGTCCCACCATGTCCAACCCCCAACAGGCGAAAGGCCACGAAGGCGGGATGGTGCGTAGAGCTTGGGCCGGGAGGTGTTTCTGCTTGGCGAAAAATTGGCATCCCTGGCATCGGCGGACGAGTGCTTTGGCGTCGGAGACGGCGGTGGGCCAAAAGAACCCTGCTCGATATGCTTTCCCGACTAGTGTCCCTGCGGCGGCGTGGCTTCCACAACTTCCCGAGTGGATGTCATCAAGGATCTGGAGGCCGACTTCTTTCGTGACGCATTTGATGAATACTTGATTTGTGGCGGCTCGTCTGTACAGGGCGCCACCGACCACCACGTAGTTTTTGCTTCGGCGCTCCAGGATCTTTCGCTCCGTGGGGTCTTTTGGCACTTTGTTGTAGGCGAGGAAATCTATGAACTCGGCCATCCAGTCTTCTTCTTCGGCGTTAATAGCCAGCACCTCGCAGAGTTCCGGGGGAGGCTCTGGCTCGTCGCTCAACTCTTTAACCGAGGGTTTGAGGAGGCCTTGCACGAACACTCCCCCTGGAACTTCCGCGTGGGTGGATCCCAACTTGGCGAGTGCATCAGCGGCGAGGTTGTCTTCTCGTGGGACGTGGTGGTACTCAACTCCGTAGAATTTCCCCTCCTGCTTATGCACTGCCTCGCAATAGGCGTTCATCCGCTCGCTGTGGCGATCCCACTCTTTGTTCACCTGGTTTATAACAACAGCAGAGTCGCCATAGACCAGGAGCCTCTTTATGCCTAGTGAGGTGGCGATGCGGAGTCCGTGGAGAATTGCTTCATACTCGGCGGCGTTGTTGGTGACGGGGAAACGAATTTGGAGGACGTATCGGAGCTGTTCCCCTTTCGGCGAGATGAAGAGTACT
>CM014276.1:24259235-24279412 GCA_004135705.1 Alloteropsis semialata | reverse complement strand
ATCTTGGTGTAGCAGTAAGCGCCGATCGGAGTTATGAAGGATGTCTTCTCCTGGTCTTCTTCTTTCAGGGCGATCTGGTGGTAGCCGGAGTAGCAATCAAGGAAGCATAGGAGTACGCATCCGGCGGTGGAGTCAACGACTTGGTCGATGCGGGGTAGGACGAAGGGGTCCTTATGGCAGTGCCTGTTGAGATCCGTGTAGTCAACACACATTCTCCATTCATTATTCTTTTTTCTTACAAGGACTGGGTTAGCAAGCCAGTCAGGGTAAAAGACTTCTCTAATGAACCCGGCGGCTAACAGCCTTGTAATCTCTGCCCTAATGGCCTCCTTGCGGTCCTGCGCGAAGCGTCGGAGCTTTTGGCGAACTGGCTTGGCGTTCGCGTCAACCTTCAAGGAGTGCTCGACCACCTCCCTTGGAACACCCGGCATATCTGATGGAGTCCATGCAAATATATCGGCGTTGTTCCGGAGGAAGGTGACGAGAGCGCTTTCCTATTTGGGGTCGAGCCCTGATCCGATCAGGGCGGTCTTGAAGGAGTCGGAGAGCCCAAGTGAGATAGCGCGCACTTCTTCAGCCGGCTGCATTGTGGTCGGTGCGGCTCTTCGCTTGGAGGATTCGGGGATGGAGCCTGGGTCTCCTTGGAAGGTTCTTGCCTCGTGGACCACCTCCATCTGCAGCACGCTGCGTTCGACGCCGGTGCAGAGGTGGAGTCCTTCTTTGTCGCAGCGCTTGGAGGTGTGGACGTCGCTGCGGATGGAGAGGACGCCGTTTGGTGCTGGCATCTTCATCAGCAGATATGTGTAGTTGGGGATCGCCATGAATTTGGCGAGCGCCGGTCTCCCCAGTATGGCGTGGTAGGCGGTTGTCGGATACCAATATTAGGGGTATCCAATGGCAGCGATTAAAAATAAAAAGCCCCGGCAGCTATCCCTTTCTCTCTGATTTACCTCCACCTGAACCGTACAGCGATGCCCAGTTTTCTCCCTCTAATTTTCCTTTCTTGCACATGCATATACGGGCACGTATAAAAAACTGGATGCAGGCACATGCAAAGGCAGCTACATGAGCGTGCATGCCCGGTCCAATCAACATTGCCTGCCTCTGTCTTGCATTCATTCTTGTTCCTCGCTGATACGCATGCACCAAATTCAACCGAACAGGAGCAGCACCAGGCAACAAGGACAGGAGGGCCCGACCTGGCCTACGGCCACATGCATGCAGGGGCTAACCCGCGTACGTGAGCAACGGCAAATAAACAAAGGCCCGGCACAGGGACGCCAGCTACAAAAGCACCCGATCCGAGTAGCTTTCATCCCGTTCGCTCGAGTGGTTTTCGTCCCCACCGCGTCCGAGTGGTTTCCGTCTCGCCCGAGTGGTTTCCGTGCCCAACGAGATGCACTAGCGCCCGACAGGTTGCTCCTTCGCTCGACGAGCTGCCCGTCCCGCCCGGCAAACTACCGCTTCGCCCGACAAGCTGCACCTTCGCCCGACAAGAACCGCGTCTCGCCCGACTACTCGGCAGCAGCAACGGCGCCCGCCTCGCCCGACAGGTCTCCGTGACCGACGAGCTGCTCCTTCGCCCGACGAGCTGATCCATCGCCCGACAGGACTCCGATTCGCCCGACAAGATCTCCGTCTCCGACTGGTTCGACTCTTCGCCACCAAGCAACCACCGGGAAGACCGAAGCACCCGGAGTCAAGCTACTACACTGTGCCAACCACTCCCTGACGCAACTGACACCAGCAGGACATGGCTACAGCGCTCGGAAGGACGACGGGCCCCACGGCATGGGCAGGCACCCCTCCTTTTTTCCCGTTTTACCCTTTGACTGTACTCTTTCTCTCATTCTTTACTGGCTCCCCTTGAGCTATAAAAGGGAAGGCCAGGCCTCCTGCGTGAGGCAAGATCGACTCTTTTCCTCTTCTCTCCTGGGCCTCCTACGGGAGGCAGGGAGCCTCTCTTCTCTCCCGAGGAGTTCTCTCCCTCGACTTTCTTCTTCCTCCAGCCGGTCGCTGGACTGAGCTCGATTCACTCACCAGAGACTTGGGAACTCTCCCTCTCTCGCCCGCTTGTACCCCCTACTGTAAACCAGTGCAAATAACACGAGCAGCACGAACTGGACGTAGGGTCTTACACCCCAGGGGTGGCCCGAACCAGTATAAACCCCCGTGTCCTTTTGCACTACCACCCGAGGCCCGACGCGCTCTCCACGATCTTATTATTTGTTGGCGGTAAAGAACCCCGACAGTTGGCGCCCACCGTGGGGCCTTTCGCGCGTCACGTCTTTTTTCTTGCAGGTCTTGGGTGGCCAACCACGACGACGGCGGCGGCACCGACGGCCGCGACGACGACCACAACGCTGTCAACCGCGGCGACGACGACGGCGGCGGCACCGACGGCCGCGACGACGGCCACAACGCTGTGAACTGCGGCGACGACGACGGCGGCGGCACCGACGGCCGCGACGACGACCACAACGCTGTCAACTGCGGCGACGACGACGGCGGCGGCACCGACGGCCGCGACGACGACCACAACGCTGTCAACCGCGGCGACGACGACGGCGGCGGCACCGACGGCCGCGACGACGGCCACAACGCTGTGAACTGCGGCGACGACGACGGCGGCGGCACCGACGGCCGCGACGACGACCACAACGCTGTCAACCGCGGCGACAACGACGGCGGCGGCGACCCCAATGACCACAACAACCACGACGACGGCAACAATGCTCCTGGCCTTCTGGATGAACCGAACAAGGCTCGGGGGCTCTGCCTACCAGGCACACCCAGTACTGTTCTGTATGCAGATGCATGCATGCGTTTGCATGTACATGCAAGGATATCCTCTTTAACCAATGCATGCACGCCTTTTCCAAATATGTCGTGTCTCTTTGTTTTCTCTCTCGAATCAGCACAGCACAACAGAGGAGCAGGCAGTAGCATTTATCCCGAAGGCCTGCGTGTATGTCCGACCAACCGGAGTGGGGCGGAGCGAGCAGCAGCAGCAACCCAGTCATCCCCGAGGAGTTTTCCGACTCGCCCGACAAGCTCTTCGCTCGACAACTTCGACGGCGGCCGCGACTCCGCCCGACGGGCTGATGGCTCCGGCAGCACAAACGGCGGCCGCAGCTCCGCCAACGACGGTCCCGAGCAGACGCACCGACCAAGCTGCAGCAGCCCCGACCAACTCCGCCAACGACGGCCCCGAGCAGGAGCAACGGCCGAGCTGCGACGGCCCTGACCGACTCCGACAACGACGGCCCCGAGCAAGTGCGATGACCTCGCCAACGGCAACCGCGACCCCGCCAACGGCGCCAACGGCGGCATCAACACCACGCGGCCGCGCACCCGCGGCGCGGCAACCCTCGCGAGGAACACCGCGGCAGGACGACTGTGCCCAAAGTTCGCAAATGACCTCAACTAACCTGTAACAGCTTTTTGTTTTCATGATCTCGCGCAGGGCCACCACGGCGAGGCGCGCCCCCGAACGAGCGTACGACACAACGACAGAAAGGGCTGCAGCGCCGACCGACGTAATCACGTTGGCTACCAGCTCCGCCCCGGCCAGCGCCCGCTCCACCGACCGCCGCCCGACCTCGACTCCGACCGACTCGGCCGCGCCTCCAAAGGAGTGCGCGCGCCCGACCTCGACTCCGACCGACCCGACCTCGACTCCGACCGACCCGACCTCGACTCCAGGGGAGTGCGCCGCCCCGACCTCGACTCCGACCGACTCGGCCGCGCCTCCAAAGGAGTGCGCGCCCCGACCTCGACTCCGACCGACTCGGCCGCGCCTCCAAAGGAGTGCGCGCCCCGACCTCGACTCCGACCGACCCGGCCGCGACTCCAAAGGAGTGCGCGCGCCCCGACCTCGACTCCGAACGACCCCGAACGACCCGGCCGTGCCTCTGAAGGAGTGTGCGCGCCCCGACCTCGACTCTGAACGACTCGGCCGCGCCACCCGTAGAGTGGGCTGCCCCGACTCGGGTTGCTCGCTCGACTCAGCTTCAACGACGGAACGCTCGAACAGCTAAGCTTTACTACGATCCTTCGTATTTCCATGCATTTCCTTTTACAGTCCCGCATGCCTATTTTGGGTGCCGCTAAAGTACTCGGGTAGCGACGGCCTCATCCGTGAAACCTCGTCATGCGCGCCGCCTACACCTAAGCCTCCCCGCTGAGCAGTGTAGTCCGCGGTAAGTCGCCCTCTCTGCGAGCAGAGGTCAGTGGGGTTAGGAGCTTAAACGTGATAAGCCAACTACCCGAGGAAATACGTAGCCCAATAAAGGCAGGGCGTACGCGACTTTTCGTTGATAACGAGTAAAACCCGACTGCTCGCTTTACGCAACGTTTTTGCATTACGCTGTCTTTTGCAGCTCGGCATGGCAAGTTCAGGTAAGCTTGCAGCAACTCCTACATACAGGAAACGACACCTTTTGTCTCGCCCGACCTCGGCGCACGGGGTCAAGCATACGCACACGATCGATTTCCGAAACGCGCTCTTCGAACTCTCTAAACTAAGCGGCTCCCGCCGGCCCTAACGGCCCCTCGCAGCCCTGCGCTCGGGGGCTGGGCATCGGGACGGACGACTCCGACAGTCGACCTGACAGGTGATCCCGACGGGGGTTCGAAGGCTGGCCCGTCGAAGGGTTCGACAGCCGCCCCCGGTCACCTTGTCGAGCGAGGGGCAGTGAAGGGTGGGTCCCAGCGGCCAGTACCCGGGCGCACGAGCGTCGTGGGCATCCCGAACTGCGTTCGAGTCTTGATGGCAAGAATGGTCATGGTTTTTCCCCCGAACGGAAAGGCAACGAGCCGCCAAGTCCCATCGAACGGACTCGGTAACTAGATGATCTCGCCACCAAGAATCTGAAGCTGGCCACCAGCTGGTCCGATCGGAACCCCTCGACCGGGATGCCGTGGCTTCACTCGAACTGGCCCGTTATTAGCTCACACGGACACCGCATTTTCGGCCAACGAGGCAAAAATACGGCTCGGTCCGGCCCCTCCACCTCTTACGAAAAAAAGAGATGCATGAGGGGTTACGACGTAAGGAAAAACGCAAAAAGACGAAACGAATCCCCGTCCGGACCCCGGTCTCGGGATACACACGGGGAAGAAATCGCTAACAGCGACCAGCAACGCGGTCGCATAATTTGCAACGAATCACTACACAAATGCCATAAACCTGCGAGCAAGTGTACCACTCGCCCACAGGCTCGGGGGCTACACCCGGCGGGTGCGCTCGCGCGCCCCCACCCGAAATTTCACCGCTTTCTCGACATCTCAATAAATCCAGCCCGCGACCGAGTCTGCGACTCGCTCCCAGGCTCGGGGGCTACTGTCGGATACCAATATTAGGGGTATCCAATGGCAGCGATTAAAAATAAAAAGCCCCGGCAGCTATCCCTTTCTCTCTGATTTACCTCCACCTGAACCGTACAGCGATGCCCAGTTTTCTCCCTCTAATTTTCCTTTCTTGCACATGCATATACGGGCACGTATAAAAAACTGGATGCAGGCACATGCAAAGGCAGCTACATGAGCGTGCATGCCCGGTCCAATCAACGTTGCCTGCCTCTGTCTTGCATTCATTCTTGTTCCTCGCTGATACGCATGCACCAAATTCAACCGAACAGGAGCAGCACCAGGCAACAAGGACAGGAGGGCCCGACCTGGCCTACGGCCACATGCATGCAGGGGCTAACCCGCGTACGTGAGCAACGGCAAATAAACAAAGGCCCGGCACAGGGACGCCAGCTACAAAAGCACCCGATCCGAGTAGCTTTCATCCCGTTCGCTCGAGTGGTTTTCGTCCCCACCGCGTCCGAGTGGTTTCCGTCTCGCCCGAGTGGTTTCCGTGCCCAACGAGATGCACTATCGCCCGACAGGTTGCTCCTTCGCTCGACGAGCTGCCCGTCCCGCCCGGCAAACTACCGCTTCGCCCGACAAGCTGCACCTTCGCCCGACAAGAACCGCGTCTCGCCCGACTACTCGGCAGCAGCAACGGCGCCCGCCTCGCCCGACAGGTCTCCGTGACCGACGAGCTGCTCCTTCGCCCGACGAGCTGATCCATCGCCCGACAGGACTCCGATTCGCCCGACAAGATCTCCGTCTCCGACTGGTTCGACTCTTCGCCACCAAGCAACCACCGGGAAGACCGAAGCACCCGGAGTCAAGCTACTACACTGTGCCAACCACTCCCTGACGCAACTGACACCAGCAGGACATGGCTACAGTGCTCGGAAGGACGACGGGCCCCACGGCATGGGCAGGCACCCCTCCTTTTTCCCCGTTTTACCCTTTGACTGTACTCTTTCTCTCATTCTTTACTGGCTCCCCTTGAGCTATAAAAGGGAAGGCCAGGCCTCCTGCGTGAGGCAAGATCGACTCTTTTCCTCTTCTCTCCTGGGCCTCCTACGGGAGGCAGGGAGCCTCTCTTCTCTCCCGAGGAGTTCTCTCCCTCGACTTTCTTCTTCCTCCAGCCGGTCGCTGGACTGAGCTCGATTCACTCACCAGAGACTTGGGAACTCTCCCTCTCTCGCCCGCTTGTACCCCCTACTGTAAACCAGTGCAAATAACACGAGCAGCACGAACTGGACGTAGGGTCTTACACCCCAGGGGTGGCCCGAACCAGTATAAACCCCCGTGTCCTTTTGCACTACCACCCGAGGCCCGACGCGCTCTCCACGATCTTATTATTTGTTGGCGGTAAAGAACCCCGACAGCGGTGGTGAAGTCGGCGACCTGGAAGTTGAGGTACTCGGTCCTGAAGTTGTCTTGATCGCCGAAGGTGACGGGCAGAGCAATCTGCCCGAGTGGTTTGGAGCCCTTGCCCGGGATCAGCCCGTAGAACGGGTGGAGAGAGGGAGTCAGGGCGTCGAGGCCGATGCCCATGTCCCTCAGCGTCTGGGCAAAGATGATGTTGAGCCCGCTCCCACCGTCGACGAGTACTTTGGTGAGGCGGGCGTTGTGCACGATCGGGCTGAGTACCAGCGGGTACTCGCCCACGTCGGAGACCTGGAACCACTGGTCCTCCCTGGAGAAGGTGATTGGCTGCTCGGACCAGCGGAGTGGTTGGATCGGCGAGGTGTAGCAGGAGAATATCTCCCGGTCACGTACTTTCTCCCGGCGCTTGTCGTCTACGGGCGGTGGTCCTCCGAGGATGAAGTTCACCTGCCTGTCGACATTCGGGAAAGCAGGGTTCGCGGGAGCCCCTTTTCCCTTGTCGCCCTTGTCGTCATCTTGTGGCGGCAGCTTCCCCTCCTTTTTCTTGTAGGCGTCGGCGAGCCCCATGCAGTCGATCATGCGATGTTTAGACTGCTTGTGGATGGGGCAGGGTCCTTGGAGCATCTTCTCGAAGTCAGCGCTGAAGTTGGACCGCGGGCGAGGGCCGCTACGATCCATGGCGGCGATGGTGAAGTCTCTTGAGCGCTTTCGGTCATCCCTCCTGCTTGGCTCAGGTCGGGAGCGGCGTGTGTCCTCTTTCTTCGGGCGGTCTTCTCGGCGAGGGGGACGGTCATCGTCCCGAGTGCTTTTCTTGCCGTAGTGGAGGCGGACGGCCTCCTTGGCGTTCGCCATCTTGTTTACCCGGCCAAAGAACTCGCCGGAGGTCTTTGGCATGTCCTCGCAGAGGCGCTCGAAGACGGCGGAGTCGGCGAGGCCATCGAGGAAGTAGCTAATGATCTCGGACTCGGAGCAGCCGGGAACTAAGTTCCGGTTCTCCATATACCGGTCGGTGTAGTCGCGGAGGCTCTCTCCGCGGTTCTGCTTCACCTTGCCCAGGTCCCAGGCGGTGCCTGGTCGGATGGAACTCCCCTGGAAGTAGCTTTTGAACTTGTCGCAGAGAGTGCCCCAGCTATCGATGGAGCCGGGCTCGAGGCTGTGAAGCCAGGTCAGCCCCACCTTGGTCATGGCGACGGGGAAGTAGGCGCACATGGAGTCATGGTCGCCGTTCACCGCGCGGATGGCGATGCTGTAAGTCCGGAGCCACATCGTCGGGTCCGCCTTCCCGTCATATTTCTCTATGCCTGTAGGTTTGAAGTTAGCAGGCATTCTAATGGATCTTACTCGGGCAGTGAATGCCGGGAAGCCGTCGCAGTCGTTGACGTTCCCGGCGTCCGCGTGTCCTGAGTCGGCGGAGTAGTCTTCCGGGGTGTTAGCCCGGGGCGGCCTGTCTTGTCCGAGTGGAGGCCCGTACTTGCGGTCGAACTCTTGGCGGCGTGCGGCCTCAGCGACCTCAAGCTCTCGGCGTTGGCGCGCGTCGCGATCCAGCCCTGGGGGCCGTGTTCACGGTTGTACTCGGCGCGCCGTCGGAGTTCTTCCTCGTCCCTTCGCCGATGACGGTCGTCAAGGTTCCTTCGGAGATCGCGGTTGCGGAGTTGTTCGCGGAGATCTGGCTGCTCGACCACATCACGATCAGCTTCTCGGCGGCTGGCCGACTTGGAGTGGCGAGACGAGGAAGCAGGAGCCCTGTGGGCATTGATCATGCCTGCGGCTGCAGTCAGCCTAACCTTGATCCGGTTGAGCTCCGGGGTTTCCGGAATTCCTTCTAGCTCTTGGTGCGCGGCGGCAAGGTTAGCTGATGGGGTGGCGTAAACACCCACGCCGCCAATTTCTTGGATGAAGTCGTCTTGGAGGTTACGCGTGACCCTAGGGTTCCGGCGTTCTCGCCGCGCGTCGCGGCGTCGTTGCTTCTCACCGTTGCGCCCGATCCTGGCGTCGCGGTGCGCTTGATCCTCGCCTTGGACTGTTGGCTCGTCGGCGGATATGTCGGAGACGAACGTCTCCCGCTTGGCAGGCGTGATCCTCTTATTCGGAGGGAGGACACGTGTCACCTGCGGGAAAGTCGGAGTTGGTTCTGGTTCAGGCGGAGTCGGCGCATCGTGAGGATGAAGGTGTTGTGTTGCCGCGACGTCCGGAGTAGATCCGATCTGGGTGGCCGCGATGGGATCGACCGCCCTGATCGCATCTGGAGAGTAGTCGGCGTTCATGCGTTCGCCGAGTGCTTGTTGGTAGACGGCCCCGCTGTTCCCGAGTCCCAGCGGGAATCGTGTCGGCGAGGCGATGCTTTGACGAGCGGATTCGGTGAGTTCGATGCATTCACCGATGGAAGCAATGGCGTTGGCGTGCAGCCCATCGGCGCCTTCGCTCTTCGGGCGTCTCCTGCGCCCTGCGTGGCGGAGGCGGAGTGGACGAAGCAGTCGGCGGTGCAAGAGGAGACGTGTTCCCCCCGGATGGCGGGAGAACGACGCTGGCCGTCGCAGTTGCCGAGTTGTTGGCGATGGCTGGCGACGGAGCGGTGATGGTGACGATCCCGTCTGGCGTAGCGTCAAGTCGAGGCGCTGTCTCCTCCGGGGTGGCGTCACGGGTGAAGGAGAGCTCTCCCTCGGGTCCGGCGGTGAAGACCATGGATCCGAAGAAGAACATAGCCCCCTCAGCGATGGAAATCTTCATGGATGCCGGCGTGATGACGGCGGAAGCGGATGCCATCGAGCCTGTAGATTGATCTCGTCGATCAACCCCTACCTGGCACGCCAACTGTCGGATGTTTGGACCCGGCAGTCCACACAGGGTAGCCTACGTGGTTGATTTGTTGAGGGACAGATCGAGGATCAGAAGTCGATGGTAACACAAGACGCGAGGATTGAACAGGTTCGGGCCGTCGAGATGACGTAATACCCTACGTTCTGTGTTGGAGGTGATTGTATTGCTGTGTATGAAGTTCCTGAAGGATCTCCGTAGTTGGGTTCTGTCCTAGGTTTTGTAGATGTTGTGTATGATCGTGTTCTGGAGGGGGGGTCTCAAGGCGCCTTATATAGTCCGGCTGCCTTGAGTTACAAGTCGGCTAGAGATCGTAACCTACCCGAAATACAAGGATTCGATCCTATAACGATTACAGATATCTTTCCCTATAATTCCAGCTAGTTTATCTTGATCTCCGAGCTTCTTGTGGGATACGCCGTCTTCTTTCCTTGCCGCGCGCGCCGTCGCGCCCATCCGGTTCGCCCGACTGGTGGGCCTCCCGAGTGGTGGGCCACCCAGTCTGTCAAACCGATCCAGTTGCACTCGGATTGGGCCGCCCCTTGCTGGTTGGGCCAATCCGCCTTCTGGGTACCCCTGGGGGTCTACCCCCGACACCTCTACGCACAGGACCCCCGCTATTTATATCCTGGGAGACATGCCTTACAAGATAAAATAGACCTAAACCTAGTAGAACTCTAACTATTATCAGGCTTTCCTTCTGCGATCCGGCCATCGTGTCTTGTTCGGAGTCTTCATCGTTCGGAGTCGGTAGTCGGCAATCCACGTGATCGGGCACCCTGGTATTATGGCCTCAACAGTAGCCCCCGAGCTTATCTTGTTCAGAAAAGGTCGATCTTTAAGTAGCCTTCGGGTCTTTTTGCTCTTCGGGTGATTTTTGGGTATGGTCATACCTCGACAATCACATGTAGACGAGAGCCAGAAAAGATCCCGAACTCTTGAATGGTGAGACCTACATCTGAATGACAAGGTCAGAGAAAATATTAGCCATAATAATAATAAACAAACATTCCATATCGGAAGTTGGAAGACCAGGGATTGATGTAACGGCTGCTCAGCGCATTTAAAACCCACTCCGCACGTCTCCCGAAACTTTATCGGTGCACGCGGCATTTACGGCCCTGCTCCATCTCCTCGATTTTCGTGCGAAGCGTCGCTTCTGAGTCTTTAAATACCGAATCCCTTGGATTGATTTGTACTTGAACCTTCCCTTCTAAGCCTTCTCCCTCCCCTCGCCATGGGAAAGAAAAAACTCAGCCGCAAGTTCAAGCTTCCTCGTCTCCTTTTTGGAGACTCTCCCCGCAGCTCCGCCGAACCACCGTCCGACAAGCCGGAGGATCCGCCGGCAACGACCCCACCTACTGCTCCTCCTCAGGCTCCTCTCCTTGCCCTCCCCTGGCATGGGGACGAAGGAGTCGAGATCGAGCCACCAGAGGAGGCTCCGGCCACGGCGTCTCTGGCTCCCGAGGCTGCTCCATCGAGCATTGCCGTCGGGAAGCGCCCTGCGCCTTCTTCTCCAGCCCCGGCGTCTCCCATCTCCCTCTCCTCCTCCGACGAGCCATCACGAGGAGGGAGCGGAGCTCGGCTGAAGCCAGAATCGTCGCGCGCAGGCGCATCTTCGTCTTCTGCTCCGGCAGACACCAGTGGCGACGAGGAACTCGCCTGGCGCCTCTTCGTCTCCTTGAACCGTGACCTGATCGGGATCCCCGGAGACGGAGCGCTCATGGATCTCGTCAGCGACTCTGAAGAAGAGAACGCGGTAGATGATCCACCGGCCGGCGCCGCACCGCCCTGATCCTCGCCGATGATGTCTAGTCAGGGGAAGATCGTTATTTTTGATATTTTTAGTTTTAGGATAATTATCGATCCCCTGTCAAATGTACTTCCTTTTGGGCAAATGAAGCAATTTCACTTTGAGAGATGCAACAATAATCCCTCTTCCTTTGTTTGAAATTTTTCATGTCAATCTATTTGCGAAACTGCTCGTTCAAAGAATGAAATTCCCCGAACAGAAGTTTCCTCCGAACAGACCAACCAACACTTAACATGTTCGTGAAATTTGACCCTGATCAATCATGATCGGGGTATTTCCTCTATACACACCAAGTGTTCGGTCATTTAGAACTAATAGCTTCCGAAGTAAGCTAGCGATCCTAAATGCATTGAATTTGACCTGCACAGTTTTCAAAACAACGCGTGCCGCAGAAAAAGGAAAGAATCTTTTTGACCCAACAGTGACTGCGGATTGCGCGGCTCAAGGGCAGATTTCTCGGGGTTCGTGCTCCCTCGCGAAACCATAAAGTCCCCCGGCGCAACCGCTCGGATTCCATTTGGGCCTTCGTCTTCCTCGCTTGCATCTACAAACACTCGCCATTCTGCATCCATTTTCTCCCTTTTATCCATCTGTTCCTCCGGCCTCTCGAGCCAGCTCCTCACCGCCATGGCATCCTCGCGCCACTCCTCATCTGATGGTGAATCATCAGGAGATCAGAGCAGCGCTGCCACCGGACGAGAACTTTGCAGCGGCAACACGATCCTGACTATGGACAAGTACTGGCACAAGTCCACCACCACGGCAAAGCAACTGCAGAAACTGGAGGACCTTGGATTGCTCCCTGACACCAGCCTTTTCCCTCGTCGTCATGCCAAAGGTCAGCTGTTCCTGACCGCCAACACTCTAGAGTTAGTGGCCTTCTTGGAGTTCTTCCAATGTGGATTTAGGGTCTATCCATCGGATTTCTTCCACAGCGTCTGTGAGCATTACCAGATCGAGCTTGTGCATCTCAAGCCCGGCGCCTTGACCATGCTTAGCGTTTTTGCCTTTCTATGCGAAGCTTGGTTAGGAATTAAGCCCTCATTGCTGTTGTGGAGACACTTTTATACTCCTGCATTTTACAAGAATCAAGTCATGATCGGGTCCATCGGGTTTTCCTTGAGAGATCGGGAGATCTATATCCCTTTTCAGTAAAAGATTGCTGGAAAGGATATGAGCGTCATTGGTTCTACATCACCCTTCCCCAAGCCTCAGTGGCGAAAGGGAAGCATTTGATGCCCTATCTCAAGGAAGAAACCAAGGCTTTGCCAAGAGTGACTCCAGAAATGCAGAAGCACATTGATCGGATCTTGGAGCTCTGCAATGCCGGCCTGACAGCGATCCACGTAGCAGAAGTCTTCATCAGGTGGAGATTTATTCCACTCATGACTCATGACCGCTACACTTGGTCATTCAGGGGCGACAACGATCCGAACAGAATGAAGCCCGAAGATTGGTCTGTAGTTTTTCTCGTTTGATAATCTTTCTGAGTTTGTTCGGTCATTTTGAAACCATGACTCTTAACTAGCAGTTGTTCCAGAAACAGAGGTGGCTGCTCGACTGAAGAAGATGTTTGGGGCCGGTATCCCAGACTGGGAAGGCGTCCCAAGACCTTACAGCACCGACAACCCTCCCCCGGAGGTAAACTGTTTCTGAGAAAGCTTATTTTCTTGCTTATATGATATATCTCCTTTCTCCTGAACAGGTTCCTCCCATTGCTGATGCCCCCATCGTGAGCGGAGCCATTAATGTTGAGGAAGAGGGGGAGCAGCCTGTCGACTAAGGCATCGAGGCCCCGATCAACGAACAACCTGATTCCTCACCTGCTGTGGAGAAAGAAATCTCGAGCAGCCCCAAGGTAACTGTCCCCCGAACCCGCAAGCGCTCTCGCAGCGTGAGCACGGAGAGGGCGACTCCAGGTTCGGGAACTCTTGGTATGCCCGGTCCCGGTGAAACACTGCCCAGTCGCGGTCCGCCTCGTCCTGATGCCCAGGTACCAAGCATGATCGTATTCGGGCATTTATTTGCGGCCTTTGACCGCATAACCAAAGCTAAACGTGTTCGGGAGATTTCTCGTTAGGAAATTCGCCCGACCCCGACGCCATCAAAGCCCGCATCTGGTGTCAAGCGATTCAAAGTTAGAATCCCGACATCCAGGTGAGAACTCTGACTTGCTTGGTTATGCTTGAGTATTTCTCACAGGGAGAATTTTGTTTAACTATTTTTGGTTATTGGTTCGGGAAATCAGGCCTTCCCAGCCTGCCGCTTCTCCTCCCATCAGGCCATCAGAGAAAACTCCCGAGCTTGACTCGGCACCCTGACCCGATGATGCGGATAAGCCTGTGGAGGATGCAGGACCTGCCCCGACGCCCTTGGGCCCAATCATTACTTCGCTCTCGGCAGCCGAGGAGCAATGGCGTGCGTTAGACGCTCGTGCCTCTGCTGCGGAAGCGTCTATGATCAGACTGGAGGCCCAAGTTACTGTTCTCCAGTCCGAGAAAGAGGGTACATGCAATACGCTACATGTTCAGTTTTTAAGTCCTTGTCCACAAATTTGTGCTCATACACTGCCTCTGATCCTGTAGCCAACTCCAAGAGCATTGAAATGCTCAAGAAGAAAAACTCGGACCTGGAAGGCAGGCTTGCTGTGCGGGACAAGGATGTCGCTGATCTCGCCGCCCGACTTGAAGCTTCAGAGAAGCGCAGCGCGTCCTTGGAGTCCAGGCTGATGGAGGGTGCTTGCGTCGCCGCAACGCACACCATCGGGGCCTTGAAGAGCCACATTCTCGATCTCGACGTCTCGCTGCTCTCCAAAGGCTTCAGGTGTTCGGCAACAGATGCTGAGGTACTGTTCGATAGTCTTGCCCCCTTGGTGGAACCGTTTGTAAAGAAACTTGACCTCCATTTGAGTGATTCGGAGGAATCGCCTTGAACTTTGTGCTTGGATCCTGTAATAGGGCAAAACTTTGAAGGTTTAGAGTGCAGCTTTATTTTGTGGAACATATGCTAGCATGGTTTGCGTAAATTTTAGAGCTAATTGGTATTTTTGCTGAACTTTTTAACTGATAGCTTTGTCATAGCCAAAAATCCCGTTACCATAAGCTATTTTGGAATTGTTTAGTTGCTGAGACGCGAGCGGTCTTCTGAACTGTGTAATTCCTTGTAGTTATGGTGTTTGGTCAGATTAGCGTAGCCTAGCCTTCTTGATTTAAAAAGTCCGATTCTTGCGCGGTAATGGTACCATAGTAGCCCCCAGGCTCTTTTGCAGTCATGCAGGCATGCTGAAAAAGAGTCTTAGAATTACTAATCCACAAGAATGTCCCGATCATATGGGGAGCCCCCGAGCGTTGCGCTTGGGATGCATAGAATAGGTCTGAAAAAACTTTCAGCGTGGTAGTCCCCGGCTCTTTGTTAGTATATGCAATATGGTAACAAAGAGTAGAAACAGAATTGAAAAATAGGACCCAGCCCCCGAGCGTAAAAGCGAGGGTGAGTAAAGTGTGCAGAACTTATCTTTTTTTTTGTTGGCGCTATAGGCGACGCGGATGACGGCTTTTATCTGCCAAACTTGATGGACAGGCTTGAACTTGCGTGATTACCTTTGTTTAGGCGTAGAATCTGCGTAGTTGATCCATGTTCCACGTGTTTGGCAGCATATCTCCATCTATCTCCGCGATCCTGTAGGCTCCTGGTCGGGCGATGTCTACTATGATGTATGGCCCTTGCCATGGAGAGGACAGCTTGTTTTTGTCCTTGGTGCGTTGATCTAACTTGAGCACCATGTCACCAATGCATAGGCTTCTCTTGCGAACATTAGCATCGTAGTATTGTCGCAGCTTTTGCTGATACTGTGCCACTCTGAAAGTGGCTGCATCACGAGCCTCCTCGAGGAGGATGAGCTCATCTGCTCGTCTATCAGGCTCTTCAGTTTCTGAAAATAGTGCTACGCGTGGGGCTTGTATTCGTATGTCGGATGGTAGAATCGCCTCTGCTCCATATACCAAGAAGAAGGGTGTCTCGCCTGTTGCTCTATTCATGGTGGTTCTCATTGACCAAAGTACTGTAGGAACTTCATTGCAACCTGTTAAAGATTCTTTTCTTGATGCCCTGGAGCACGATGCCATTGGCACGCTCTACTTGCCCGTTCGTCTTCGGGTGATTTACCGATGACCGATCATACTTGATCTTGTGGTCGTAGCAGAAATCAGAAAACTTTTTGCTTTTAAACTGTGTTCCATTATCGGAGATTATCCTGTTCAGGACGCCGAATCGTATGACAATACTCCGTAGAAATTTGACAGCTGCCTCTTTTGTGATTTTCTGAACCGGCTCGGCCTCGACCCATTTTGTGAATGTGTCGATACCGACGAACAAAAATTTGTAACCCCCAACAGCCCTCGGGAAGGGCCCGAGGTCTATCCCCCATGTGGCAAAGGGCCATGACAAAGGAATAGTGTTTAGGGCTTGCGCAGGTTTAGTCTGTTTTCGTGCGAAGAATTGGCAGGCCTCACACTTCTTAACTAACTCGACTGCGTCTTGAAGAGCTGTAGGCCAGTAGAAGCTCTGTTGAAATGCTTTCCCTGCTAGGTATTGGGGAGAAGCGTGTGATCCACAGATTCCTCCGTGAATATCGTGGAGCAAACTAATGCCCTCGGTCCGTGTGATGCATTTGAGGAGCATTCCGTTTCGGGTTAGCTTATGTAACCGCCCGTCAACCAATTGATAGTTCTTGGCTTTACGATGGATTTTCTCCAATGTAGCATCATCGTCCGGAATAGCTTGGTTTGTGAGGTACGCCCGGATTGGATCCATCCAGTTCTCCTCGTTTCCAACTAGAGCGGCAGCTCGGGCCGTACCGACCAACATAGACTCCTTGACGGATTCGTTGGTTGTAGGGACTGTGCCCTTGGCAGGCGCAGTGTTTTGGTTCAGTAATGAAACCGACACAGAGGGTTTAGTAAGAACTTCAAGTAACACGTTACCTAGGAGTCGTGTGCGCTCAGCAGCTGCCTTTGCTAGCTTGTCTGCGTCGCCATTGAATTCCCTTTTTACGTGTCGAACTTCAAGCCCATCAAATTTGCTTTCCATCCGCCTGTATGCTTCCAAATACTTGGCCATGACCTCGCTCCGCGCGCTGTACTCTTTCATGACTTGCTTTGCGGCTAACTCGGAATCCCCTTTCACGAGCAGCCTTCTAACGCCAAGAGATGCAGCTATGCGGAGTCCTGTCAAGAGTCCTTCATACTCGGCAACATTATTAGTAGGGGTTGGATCGACAAAATTGATTTGTAGTGCATACCTGATGACGTCATTCTGTGGCGAGATCAGGACCACCCCAGCCCCCACGCCTGCTCTGCAAAATGCTCCGTCATAGAACATAGTCCAATGTTCGGGATTTTGGGCAGCTTCTTCGGGTTCAGGATTAGTCCACTCTGCGATGAATTCTGCCAGAGCCTGCGACTTGATGGCAGTTCTAGGTATGAATTCAACGTTGTAAGCCCCCAGCTCCACAGACCATTGTGCAATCCTTCCTACGACATTCTGATTATGTAAAATGTTGCCTAGGGGGTAGGTCGACACGACCTTGATCTTGTGGCTCAGAAAATAATGCTTGAGCTTCCTGGAAGTCATTAGCACAGCATACAGTAATTTCTGAATCTGAGGGTACCTTGTTTTGGCGTCATGTAACACCTCGCTCACGAAGTAAACGGGGTGTTGTGTTGTTGACTTTTCTGTTGGTCTTTCGACCACCAGAACCGTGCTGACCACAGTTGGCGTGGCTGCTACATACAACAGCATCTCCTCTTGTGGCTGCGGCGGGACCAGTACGGGCATTTTCCGTAGGTATTGTTTGAACGCCTGGAACGCCTCTTCTGCTTCTGCCGACCACTCAAAACGATTAGTTTTACGTAGCAATTTATAGAATGGCATACCTCGTTCGCCTGACTTGGATACGAATCGACTCAGGGACGCCATCATTCCTGCCAACTTCTGGACCTCGTGGCGGCTGTGTGGAGACTTCATGTCATCGAGTGCCTTGATCTTGTGTGGATTTGCCTCTATACCTCGCTGGGAGACAAGGTAACCAAGGAGCTTACTCGATGATACACCGAAGGTGCATTTGGAGGGATTGAGCATCATCCTGTTTGCAATAAACACCGAAGGGAGTTACAAATGCAGTTTTCTCCTCATCGTCAATGCACATGCTGATTTGATGATACCACAAATAGGCATCTAGAAAACAAAGCAGCTCGCATCCAGAGGTTGAATCTACAATTTGATCTATCCTAGGTAGTGGATACTCGTCCTTCGGGCAAGCCTTATTCAGATCAGTGTAGTCCACGCACATCCGCCACATTCCATTGGGCTTCTTCACCATGACTGGGTTTGCCAGCCACTCCGGGAAAGGGACCTCTCGAACGAAGCCGGCTTTGAGTAGTCGGTTGATTTCTTCATTAATGGCGTCTCGCTTCTTCGGGGTATATCTCCTTTGCTTCTGCTTGACTGGTCGGACGCCAGTTCGTATGCCAAGCTTGTGCTCGATCACCTCCCTGGGGATCTCGGGCATATCAGACTGTTCCCAAGCGAACACATCCGCATTTGCCCAGAGGAAAGTACTGAGCTCGAGTTCCTATTTGTCACCCAGACCAGAGCCCACCTGAGTGGTCTTGGTCGGGTCTGCCTCATCTAGGGCCACCGATTTGGTGCCCGGCTCGGTGCGCTTTGCCGGTGGCGCTCTTGGCGAGGCGGCGGCCGGCGTCTCGTCTGCTTGCTGCGATGGCGTCCCCTTGATTGGGATCTGGTCCACCTCAGTCTGCTTCTCGGCCACGCTATCATCGGTCTTCTTCTCTCTTGCAGGCACCAGCTTGGGAACTTCTTTTCCCTTGGCCCTTGATCGGGCTTCTGCTGCTCGGGAGGTTTCTGCCCCTGCTGCCTTTGCGGCAGCCTTTGGCAGGCTCTTGGTCTTTTTCTTGGCAGGTTCGACAGCCTTGGCTGGCTCCTGCTCGTCTCCCTTGATCATGTCCAGGGTCTTCATGTCGCACTGGACCGTGCCCTTGCGGTCACCGCAGACGGTGATCGGGTCCAATGGCCCTGGGACCTTGATCACGGAGTAGGCGAAGTGGGCGACCGCCATGAACTTCTTCAAGAACGGCGATCCCAGGATGCAGTTATAAGCCGACATGATGTCAGCCACCTCAAAGGTGAGGAACTCTGTTCGGATGTTTTTACCCTCCATGAGGGTCATCTGCAGATCGATCCTCCCTAAGGGAAAGGCTTGGATGCCTGGTATGACCCCGTAGAAAGGCTTCTCCACTGGGGACAAGGATCTCCTCGGGATCCCGAGCTCATCAAAGGCATTGACGAACAGCAGGTTGAGGGCGCTTCCACTGTCGATCAAGGTTCGCCCGATCTTGCGGGGCCCGATCTAGGGTTTGATACATAGTGGAAGTAGCAGCCCGTCGTACAACGTCTCGGGGTGATCCCTCTGGTCAAATGTGATTGGGATTTCGGACCACCTCAACGGATGCTTGCAAGGTTTGGTCATTGCTATCTGCCTCTCGACCAGCTTTAGCTGGGACTTGGAGGTTCGGGTAGAATAGCCACCGAAAATCATGGCGATCTCCAGATCCTCAGGAAGGTCTGGCTCATCGTCACAATCCATGTAGTTCGCCGTCCGAGGATTTTGAGCGGCCTGGTCGCGTGGAGCCCCCTGCTGCTGGCTCTCCTCCTCCTGCTTCTGCTTCTTGTACACCATGCAGTCCACAAAGTGGTGCTTTGTGGATCGGTGAATCGGGCAGTACATCGGGAGATTCGTAGGTTTGCCTTGACGCTTGTACGGGGTTTGTTGTCGACGGTGTTGGTATTTCTTAGCATCACTACTTAGAGTAGCAATGGTACTAGAGATACTTCATCGCAAATCTAGACATATCGAGGTATCCAGTGGTTCCCTCACCAAGGGACGACAGTAGGACGTCTTATCATAAAGGCCTAATACCCACTCCCGAACATGGAGGATTACAAAGGACGGACAGGGCTGTCACCACCTGCCGCCTACCTCTTCTAATCCGTGGGGCAGCGGTACCCTCAACAGTATTCCATATCCCAAACACCATGCTTGCAATATGCAATACAACTCTATCTATCACGTTAATAAATAGAGCAACCAAGAGGCACATTGAGCCAATGCCATAACATACATTCACTTGAATAAGGTGTAAGCCATAAGTAGTATATGCTAAGTGGATAAGGTATAACTGAGGCATACAACATAAGTATGAAGGTATTTCCATTAAGCTCAGAGTACTACAAGTAAGTAAGAGAATACAAGAACTGAACTCTAGAACTTACCAAGACTCCTTCAGAAGCCCTTCAGAAGATCTAACACTATAACTATCACTACTAAGACTAAGACTAAGCTTGTAGCAAAGAAGAGCTCTTCTTCTGGTGTGTGTTGAGTACAGCACACTTTGCAGGTATTTATAGCATCACAAAGGCGGTTGGAGCCGGCCAGAGGCGATTGAGGCAGTTGGGAGGTGGGCCTAGGTCGGCCGAATCCCCCAGGTCGGCCGACCCTTGGATCCACCGTCTTTAGCACTTCACAGCTCAGATGTAGTCTCCATGGCGGTTTACAGTTGTAGGTCAAAGGAGGGCCGAGTCGGACGCACGCCGGGATCGGCCGACCTGGCTGGGTCGGCCGACCCCCTATAACCGCCTTTAGGGCCCATCTTCCTCTGGGAGACTAATATGTGGGTCCAAAGGTCGGTTCCAGATGGGTTCTGTCGATTTGGGTGCATTTAGCTCTGGTTGTGGGCCCTTC
>CM014276.1:24183214-24258235 GCA_004135705.1 Alloteropsis semialata | reverse complement strand
AAATACGGGAGAAACAGTCAGAATGTTAAGGAGGTGGAGGTTACACCTCCAGAGAAAGACAGCTTGATAAAATTCATGGAGAAGTTCTTGGAGAAGGAATTCCCCATCCGGTATCATGCAGAGAACAAGAAGCCTATACGAGGTGTGAAAGCACAGGCGAAGAAAACACCGGAACAAGCTATCTACCGTGTTGACGCTCCTTAGCGACACACTTTTACCCTTGTTTATCTTCAATAATGGCATGAATTTGATATCTAAACCAATTAAAAAAACTCTATAACTGGGCCATCTTCGCATATGCATCTATTTTTGGAGGAATTGTGTTTACGCAGGTTTTTGGGCTCAAATGCAGCAACAAATGGACAAGGCTTGAGACCAAGGACGACATGGTGAAAGATGAAGGCCAGAGGCCTAAAGAACAGGCTAGGCCGGCCAGCCTAGGTGATTTCAAGTCCCGTTCGTGCTCAACTTTGGTGAACCGACCTCCAAGAGTATTTGAAAGACAAGTGCTTCAAGATAAGGTCAAGAGACTTCGGGGTCAAGGCAACTCAATCGAAGAATTTGGAAGTTTATCATATCCCATTCTTATCTCAAAGATATCCCGAAGTAAATGACGTCCAAAGGCCCACATGCATAGGTGGAACATCTACTGAAGCTTCCAGAAGACTTGAGGAGAAAGCAGAGGACGAGGCGGCCGTGGAAAGCCCCAGGCCGGTGTCGGTTTTTTATACCGGCTAGCCTACTTTAGGGGGTCCCTAAGTAGTCGAGTTGTTCGTGGGGGCTCGCTGGAACCAGAAGCGCGATGGTGAACACGAGACGATTTAGACAGGTTCAGGCCGCCTCGAGTAGAGAGCGTAATACCTTACGTCCTGTATGATGGATCTTCTCTTATTGATGTGTATATGATTTTACAAGGGGTCCTTGCCTCACCTTATATACTCGGGAGACAGGGTCTACAAGGCAAGAAATACAAACTTCTAGTCGGATACAATACACAGAGTCCTAACATGAGTAGGTCGGGTTGTTTCCCAGTACCCGACTAGTTTCCTCAAGCTGTACAGTCCTTCCTTGTATCAGTCAGGGTTGCCGGCCCAATTTCCTAACGAGACTGTGGCCCATGAGGACTCCCATGGATCCTGGACCGTCAAGCCCCCGAGCGTCTTCATGTCTTCATGCCTGCCGGGTTATTTCTCAACGATTTCAGCATCAGCCGAGTTGTTTCCTCGTCGTCTTGCATGTTGAAAACCTTCAGAAGTGAACATGATGTGCTCCTTTGCCGACTTCTTTTGCAGCCAGCCCCCGGGCCTTGGTTTATAAACCAAGATTAATGCAAAAACTTCCCCATTTACTATAATGGTGTCCAGCTTTTGAAAAAAGATGGACCCATTATGGGTCTAGCCCCCGAGCCTAGAAATGTTTTCAAGGATTAAAAATAATTCTAGGGTCTTTATTGAAAAAACTTTCCAAAAGAAATATACTATTTCCCCCCAGCCCCCAAGCTTAAAGCAGATGACAATAAGCTTAAAGACTTCTGTTGAAATATGTATATTCTTTGATATGGAAATAAATCCTATTAAGCATCAGCCCCCGAGAATGAAAATTCATCGGAAAATGACCTAGCTCGTTAGGAAATGGCCGCACAAATATGCATCTGGTTTGTAACCGTGAATACATAAGTGTTGGCGTATTTTGGAAAACGGGTTACAGAGAATACGCTTAGGGTTACCGCTTCAATCTTATAAGACAGAGGGTGAACCGTTCGTATTCTCATCCCCGCCGCCGTCGCTTTCACCACTGAAATCCTCAAACTCTTTTCGCCTCCGCGCGCAATCCGTAATCCACTCAAGCCCCATTCGAGAGTTAAATCAAGAATCTCGTCTGGCAAGATGGGTCGCAAACCTGCTTCCAGCAAGCCTACTGAGAGCAAATCCGCCACAAGCAAAAAGAAATCCAAGATCCCAATCGGCGATATGCCAGTGTTCAAAAACTCTCCTGCGCCGGCTCTCACCTGGAAGCCATCCAAGGCTACAGACGAGATGGTGCAAGGTCTTGTAGACCAAGGCTACCTGCTGGACAAGTCAATCTCCTGTTGGCACACTGATGCAGGTAAGCCCTGGCCTTTCGAAGAAATCCACGAGATCGTGGTGTTTGTAGCCTTTTATGAACGCGGATTCGCCCTTCCCGCTCATGATTTTCTCCGAGGGCTTCTTTCTTACTACAAATTGGAATTGGTCCATCTCAATCCCAATTCTATTCTTCAAATTTCCCTCTTCATCCATCTCTGCGAAACCTTCTTGGGGATTGATCCCCACTTCAATCTGTTCCGCTGCCTCTTCCGCGTGAAGGCCACCCCAGACAAAGTAGTCGGCGGGGCCGGATTCCAGTTGCGCCAGGGGATGAAGAATGTTTACTTTGATTTCAAGATGAATGACTCCATCAAAGACTGGAATGACAAGTGGTTCTATGTGGAAAATCAGCCCCCAAGGCTGTCCAAGCACTCTGGTCATCTCCCTCAGCCGCAAGAATCATGGAATGAATCCCTCGATAGGGATAAGGTCGACGGGATCTCCAGGCTCATCAAGATGATTGCTGCTCTGAAAGATCAAGGCTTAACCGCCATCGGGATTGCCAGCTCGTTCTTGCGCCGCCGCGTACAACCCTGCCAGAAGCGGGTGCACGCCGGCTATGATTATACCGGCCCCGAAGACCCAACCAGGATCTCCACCAGCGATTTGTCTTCAGATGAAGTCGCCGTCCGCGTCCAGGCACTCTTCATGGATGCCCAGGATCTGCCACGCCGGGTACCCGAGTACTCGGCAAGTCGTCCGTCATCATTGGTAAACTTGAAAACAATCCTGAATATGTTTTACACCGTCTTGCATCTTGATAACTAATCAATGGCTGCACTATTCAATGCCAGGAAATGCGCATCAGACTAGCTTCCTCACCCCCAGACATTGCAGAGAACCAATCCGGGTTGCCCGGATCTCCTCCGCCCCAACAAACTGCTGATAGCTCGGGGAAAGGGAAGAAGAAGGCGCCGCCAGATATGGACCAGGTGATTCTGATGATGACACACCCCAACCTCCTCTCGGGAAGATACTCGGGCAAGGAGGATCAGGCTTGAAAAGGCCTTGTGATGACGATGCCCCAAGCCCAACCATCCCCAAGAAAAAATGGGCTATGCGGAAGAGAGTGTCTCCTTCTGTGCAGAAATCAGCAGATACCATTCTTGATGAAGCAGAAGCACTTGAAGCAAAGCCTGAATCCAATGTAGAGATCCCAGTAGGAGTCCCCCTACAGTCTCCTCTGCCCAAGGTATCCCTATTATCTTTTATGCCAAAAAATCTTGGTTTTATCCTCTTGCTGAGTTGTTTTCTGAATTGATTGCATAATTGCAGAACCCTCAACAAGAAGAACCCGCTCAGTCGGAAGAGCCTCAAGGACCTCAAAACAACCCGGCTAGCGGCTTTGACTTTGTTGTTGAAGAACCGAAATTCAACATGGAATTTGCTAGGTAAATGATCCAACTTTATGAAGCAAAATTCTTGAAACGCGAATATTGCTAATCTTCAATTGTTTATGCAGCCGTCCGCCTACTCCTGCTCCTGCTGATGTACCCAAGACCCCAATCATGGAGACAGGAGGAGGAGAAGGGCCGAGCCCCCAACTATCTTCACCGCCTCATCCTCAAGCAGCTAGTAGCAACGTCGCACCACCACCTCCTATAAGAGAACAAGCCGCTCCGGGTTCTTCTGCTCCTGGGTCTTGGCCCAAAGCAACAGAAAGTATCCGGATGGCTGGCCTCTGCTCTAAAGGAGTGAACACCACCACTGGCCTGATGAAGGAAGCCATTGTTGAAGAAATCATCCGGAGCAAAAGAAATCCCGCGAGCCTTCACCAGAGCCATTCCAGATCTTCACGGGCACACCCGGCGTCAACCCTAATGAAGATGAAGACGCCTTCTTATTCAACTCTGAAGTTGACCACGAAGATCTGGAGAAGGCCGCCGAGCTGTACAAACAACTCTCCAAGCTCACAGAGGTTAGTAGAAATAGTGTAGTATTGTAAATACTTATCTCCTTCGTACTGTAATCAACCCTGCTTCCTTTAATCTGGATGTAGAGTATACTTGCACGATCTCAGCAGAAATCTGAGATGCTTCAGAGAGCAAGCACATCCATTGCCCGTACTGAAAAAGCCACAGCCGATCTGGCCAAGGGACAAGCAGCGTGGGACCAAGAACGCGCCCAATTGCGCCGAGAGCTGGATGAGGCGTACAAGAAGATCAACTTGTACCAGGACCAGCGCGATGACATGGTTGAGAAGAATAAGTCTTTGCGACAAAAACTCTCAGGTGTGTATGCCGAGTACTTTGTCTCTGCTTGCAATGATCATATAATGAATAAGATCTGATATGCTGTCTGCAGAGAATGAGAAGCGCGTTGAAGCTCTAAAAGGCGAGTTCATCGATATGAAGAACCGCTTTTATCGGGAGCAGGAGCGCGCCAACCAAGCAGAGCGGAGGGAGACGGAATGCATGGCAGATCTCGCAGAAGAGCAGAAAATGCGCCAGCATGCCGATGCCCAACTCATTGAAGACCTGACCAAGATCCGCAATCAGGAGGCTGAAATCCAGGCGCTTCGCGTGGAGGTCAATCGCCGTGGTGCGGAGATTGAGTCTTGGAAGGAAGCCTCCCTGCCCTTGGTTGAAGCATATGCTAAAGTACCCGCCGGAAGTGTTGCTCCTCCTCCCCTTGATCGTCTTCGAGCAACTCCTGGGCAAGTGAAGCTATATTGCCAACGGGTCGCCCGTTCGTGTACTAAACAAGTACTCGGGGTTGTCCGTTCATGGTTTCCTTCACAGCCATTAGGTGTTACTGAAGGGAGAATCAACCCGGCTTGTACCCGGGCCATGTTTGATACTTACATGGAGGAGGAGAAGGACACTGTAGAGAAGATTGTTTCTCGTCTTAAGTTCTAGAGTCTCTTTCTGTAAGAAAACCCTTTGTAAAGAACTTGGTTCAGATGTAAATACTTAATGCTTTTCGTTCAAAAAGTATCTTTGTATTTGATTAATTGTGCCCAATCTCTTAGCTTTGAACAAAAAGTAGATGGCAATTGAATGTAGTCTTTCTGGATTGTTTTTAAACAACCCGACTAGATTCAAATAAATAAGTGCGCCCGATCTTTCTGTGTTTAAACAGAGAGTAGATGGCTTTTGAAACAACCCTTTCTGGATTGTTTTTAAACAACCCGGGATGAGTCAAAAAAGATGCGCCCGATCCTTCTGTATGAAACAGAAAGTAGATAGCATTTGAAACAACCCTTTCTAGATTGTTTTTAAACAACCCAGGATGATTCAAATTTGTAAGACTGTAGCTTGAAGACAATGGAATATTGATACTTTATTGTTATTAGGCTAAGAAGCCGATATCAGTACATAAAGAAAGCTGACTTTTTATTGACTCTTAAAAAACTCTAATAACTTCTTCAGGGGTAAAAACGCCGCAAGTGCTCAATGTTCCATGCATTGGGCACCTCTGTTCCGTCTTCACGCTGTAGCTGATAAGTACCCGGACCGATGACCCTTGATACTAAAAACGGACCTTCCCAAGGAGAAGATAGCTTGTGCTGATCTTTTGTACTCTGAATTCTTCGAAGGACCAAATCACCAATGTTAAATGATCGCATTTGGATGTTTCGGTCATGATACCTCCTGAGTCCTTGCTGGTACGTGGTTGTCCTGATCAACGCAGCTAGCCTCGCCTCTTCTAGCATGTCCACATCTTCTGCCCTACTCTGCTCTGCTGCTTCCTCCGAGTAGTTTTGGATTCTTGGAGCATTGTACTCGATGTCCACCGGGAGTACTGCTTCTGAGTCGTAGACCAGAAAGAAGGGTGATTGCCCCGTCGCGCGTCTGGGCTGGGTTCTGAGCCCCCGTACCACGGCTGGCAATTCTTGCGCCCACTTGCCGCCGTACTTTTTGAGTGGTTCATAGAGCCTTGGCTTGAGACCTTGAAGTATGAGGCCGTTAGCTCTCTCAACTTGTCCATTGGTTCGTGGGTGCGCCACTGATGCGTAGCAGACTTCAATTCCCAGGTTATCGCAGAAATCAAAGAACTCGCTCCCTGTGAATTCTGAGCCAAGGTCGGTGATAATGCGATTTGGGACGCCGAAACGATGAGCAATGTCTTGGATGAACTCGGCCGCCTTCGCTGCTGTAGCGTTGACTAGCGGCTTGACTTCAATCCACTTGGTAAACTTGTCAATCGCCACGTAGAGATACTTGAAACCTCCTGGCGCAGTCTTGAGTGGTCCAACCATATCGAGCCCCAGCATGCGAAGGGCCAGGAGGGCGGTATGGTGTTGAGGACTGTTGCAGGGACATGAGCTTGCCGGGCAAAGTATTGGCAGCCCTGACAGGTCTTCACGATTTCTTCGGCATCGGCCACAGCGGATGGCCAATAGTACCCGGACCGGAAAGCCTTGCCTACGATCGTGCGGTGAGCAGCATGGTTCCCGCAGATTCCACCATGGATTTCTTCAAGGATTTTCCGTCCGACTTCTGGAGTGACACACTTCATCAAGACTCCAGATGAGGCGCCGCGTCGAAAAAGGATGGAGCCAACTACTATGTAGTGCTTGCTTCGTCTGATAACTTGCTCAGCCTCCACCTTATCTTCGGGCTCCCTCTGGTGCAGTATGTACTCGATGAAGGGCTTTGTCCACTCGGGTGTAATCACCATGACTTGCTGATGGGGTGGTGTTGTAGTCGGCTGTACTTCCAGCTCCTTGATGGATGGTTGTAACAGCTCATGGACGAAAATGCCGCCTGGTACTTGCGCTCGGTGGGAACCCAGCTTTTAAAGTGCATCAGCAGCCATGTTGTTGTCTCTGATGACGTGATGAAATTCGAGCCCATGAAAGTGCTTCTCGAGTTTGCGCACCTCCATGCAGTATGCATCCATGTTCTCCTTGGTGCAGTCCCAATCTTTATTGACTTGATTGATCACCACAGAGGAGTCGCCGTACACGACCATGTGCTTGATGCCAAGGGAGGCAGCCAAGCGTAACCCGTGCAGTAGAGCTTCGTACTCGGCTTCATTGTTGGTGGCTTTCCACAAGATTTGGAGCACATATTTAAGCTGATCGCCTTTTGGGATATGAGTAGTACTCCTGCACCTGCTCCTTCAAGCTTCAGTGATCCGTCGAAGTACATGATCCAATGCTCGACGGGTTCTTCGGGTACTGCATGTTGTATTTCCGTCCACTCAGCGATGAAGTCCACCAGGACCTGAGATTTGATGGCAGCTCGTGGAACGAAATCGATGGCGTGAGAGCCCAACTCGACCACCCATTTGGAGATTCGCCCTGTCGCGTCCCGGTTATGGAGTATGTCACCAATGGGAAAAGAGGTGACTACAACAACCCGGTGGGCGTCGAAGTAGTGGCGCAACTTGCGAGAAGTGATCAAGACAGCATATAATAGCTTCGCGACCTGCGGGTATCCCACTTTTGATTCTGAAAGCACCTCGCTGATGAAGTAAACAGGCCGCTGTACTTTGTATACATGGCCGGGTTCATCCCGCTCGACTACAATGGCAGTGCTCACAACGTTAGTTGTTGCTGCTATGTAGAGAAGCAGCGGTTCATGATCAGCTGGTGCAGTCAGTACTGGTGGTGACTGGAGAAATGTCTTGAGGTCTTCAAACGCCGCATTAGCTTCTGGAGTCCATACGAACTTGTCTTGCTTCTTGAGGAGCTTGAAGAAAGGTAATCCTCTGTCACCCAACCTTGAAATGAATCGGTTGAGGGCCGCCATGCATCCAGTCAGCTTCTGAACGTCCTTGAGGGATTTTGGAGGCACCATGGATGTGATAGCGGTTACTTTCTCGGGATTGGCTTCAATTCCCCGGTGGCTGACTATGAAGCCCAGCAGTTTCCCCGCGGGCACGCCAAACACACATTTAGTAGGATTGAGCTTCCATTGGAATTCCCTGAGATGTGCAAAGGTCTCAGATAGGTCATCGATGAGACTATCCGGGTTCTTTGTCTTGACGACGACGTCATCAACGTAGGCTTCCACATTGCGGCCAATCTGAGCCTTGAGACAACTCTGAATTGCACGCTGATATGTGGCTCCTGCGTTCTTGAGTTCAAAGGACATTGTGGTGTAGCAGTAGGCGCCAAACGGAGTGATGAATGCCGTCTTGATCTGGTCGTCTTTATGCAGGCTTATCTGATGATAGCCCGAGTAGCAATCCAGGAAACAGAGTAAAGAGCAGCCAGCTGTAGAATCCACCACCTGATCGATGCGAGGTAGCCCGAAGGGATCCTTTGGGCAATGCTTGTTCAGGTCAGTGTAATCGACACACATTCTCCACTCGTTGTTGTTCTTCTTGCGGACCAGGACAGGATTAGCGAGCCAGTCTGGGTGGAACACCTCTTTAATGAACCCGGCTGCTAAGAGTTTCGCCAGCTCCGAACGGATGGCTTCTTTCTTGTCCTGGGCAAAGCGTCGTAGACGTTGTTTCTTCGGCTTGGCGGTAGGATCAACGTTGAGTTTGTGCTCAGCCAACTCCCTTGGGACTCCCGGCATGTCAGAAGGCTTCCATGCGAAGATGTCGCGGTTGTCCCGTAAGAAGCTGGTGAGCGCGCTTTCCTATTTGATAGGCAGGTCAGCGCCGATCAGCGCCGTCTTCGAGGGGTCGCCCGTCCCTAGGTCGATTGCCTTGATTGGAACTTCCTGGGAGGGCTTCATGTTCGGCACGGCTGGCTTTTTCGTTGGGATTTCCAACTCAGCCTCGCTGAGTTGTTTTGCCATAGCTGCTACGATTGCTGCCTGGCTCGGTTGCTGCATGCTTGCAGCAATCGTCACTGCCTCGGTGTCACAATCGTAGGAGGTCTTCAGGTCGCCCTTTAGAGATAGGATCCCCTTAGGGCCTGGCATCTTCAGGACGAGGTAGATGTAATGTGGAATCGCCATGAATTTCGCCAGAGCGGGTCTTCCCAGGATCGCGTGGTACGATGATTCGAAGTCGGCGACCTCGAATGTGATGTACTCGGTCCTGTAGTTGGCCTCGGTACCAAATGTCACTGGAAGTGATACCTGGCCGAGGGGCACGGCAGCGTTGCTTGGAACAATGCCGTAGAAGGGTGAATCAGTGGGCTTGAGCAGGTTGGTGATGTCTAAGCCCATTTTCTTCAAGGTCTTGGCGAACAGGATGTTGAGTCCGCTTCCTCCGTCGATCAATGTTCTTGTGAGTCGCGCGCCAGCTACCACAGGGTCGAGTACCAGAGGGTATCACCCCGGGTTCTTGATGTTGGTCCATTGATCGTCGCGAGAAAAGCTGATGGGGACCTCTGACCACTTCAGGATGGTGGGGATGGTAGGCTCAATGCAGGCGATCTCGCGGTGGATAAGCTTTTGCTTATGCTTGGATTCTGACTGAGTGATTCCCCCAAGATGACATTGACAACCTTGTCGGCTTGCTGGTAGCCGGTGTCTTTGTCACCCTTGTCTCCTTTGTTGTCAGGGTTGTTTGGTTTGGGAGCGCCCTCTGCTGAGAATGCCTTCTTAAGCGACCAGCAGTCCCTGCTTGAGTGCTTATCCTTTGGGTGGAAAGGGCACTGCTTGTCGACTAGTTTTTTGAACTTCCTGCGGGAAGAATTCTTCTCAGCAACATTGACCGTGTCTTCAGGTTTGCGCTTCTTATCGCTGAAGTCGCGCTTGCTGTTGTTCTCAACTTGCTTGCCCTTGTTGCGGTCGCCGTTGTTGTTGCGATCTCCTCCCGACTTGTTAGGTTGAATCTCTCACGCTGCATGTCTTCAGCATCTGACCAGCGGCTGATGAGTTCTCGCATCTGCTCTAGCGTCTTTGGCCTGTTCCTTCCGAAATCGAGATGCAGCACGGGGTCTATAAGGCCACCGTGGAAGCAATCGATGACATCTTGGTCGGATAGGCCAGCACAGGTTGCGCGTTTCTCCCAAAATCGCTGGTTGCAACTGCGCAAGTACTCGTTCTGGCCCTGTTTGCACTGGGCGAGGTCAAAACGAGTACCCGGCTTCTGCCATGAACCTTGGAAGTTGTTGATGAAAGCCTTGCAGAGTTCATCCCAGGAGTCGATGGAGCCTGGCTTGAGCCATTCTAACCAGGTCAGTGGGGCCTGATCGAGGACTACTGGGAGATAGGTACACAAGGTGTCGGTGTTGCCCCTCGCCGCCTTGATTGCCGAGTAGTAGATGCGAATCCACTGCTCGGGATCGCGTTTCCCGTCATATCTATCGATATGAGCTGGTTTGAACTTGTCGGGCCAGGAAGTAGCGCGGATGCGGTCTGAGAAGACCGGGAACCCTTCGTACTTGTTGAGGTTGTGGTGATCCTGACCCGGCGCCCCGTAGACTTGGTCGTACTCCTGGCGTCTGCGGCGTTCTTGTTCTTCGCGATCGCGCGCCCGTGATGAGATGATGGTGCGCGCGTCTCTGGGTGGTAATTGATGTCGCAGATCCCTGTTGTCACGATTCTCGGGGCGTCTGTCCCTGTTTCGGTTGCCATCACGACCGCCGACGTGGCTCTGCTGAACCTCGCGGTTGCTTGGTCCGGCGCCGTGGTCACGACCTCCGCCACCGAGTACTATGCCTCCTTCATGTTGGTGTTGTTCTCTGCTCGGGTGGTGGGACTGGTTGCCTCGGTTTCCAACTTCAGGGTGTGCGCTGCTTCCCTGGCGGCTTGGTGCTCGAGTGATAGTCTTCGCCGGGTTGATTGCGTCATGCTGGATGGCTGCTGTCTCGAGCATTGTCTTCATCCTGAGGATCTCAGGAGTTTCAGGCATCTGTCCCAGCTCTGTGACGACAGCCATGATGTTGGCTGCAGCGCTGGAGTAGACGTCTTGGCCGGCGACTTGCCGGAACCTGGCGTTGAGATCCTGTGGAGGTAGCCTACGGCCGAGGCGGCGACGTCATTCTGCGCGAGCGACATTTCGCTCCCTGCGTCGGTTACGGTCAGCTTCAGCTTCGTTCTCCACAGTTGGCTCGTCGTTGGAGACTTCTTGTTCCTGGCCGATGATCACCATGGCTTGGCGCCCTGGTGAGTAGCTCCCTGTGCTTGAAGTTACTAGGACTGTTGAGCCGCGGCTGCTTGAAGAATTCAGGGGTTCTCCGTGTTGAAACGGGAGTGGATCGATGCACGCGATGATGCGAGACATGTCCAAGTCCTCCTGTGGGGTTGCTCCAAGTGCTGGCTTGCGTCCCGGCCAGTGAACAAATCGTCCTTCGGGTGTTGAAGTGATGACGAGTCCGACTTGTTTCCCGTTAAGGGGAAGTTCGTCGAATTCGACCAGAGATCGGAGTTGTTTTGAGGACGCCGCCTGGAAAGCAGAGGTGGGGCCCGCGAGTCCAAAGGGATATTGGCCCGGGGTGTCGGCCTCATGCTTAACAGTGGCTGGACTCCTTTTCTTCTGGATTTTTGAATTGGCGAATTTTGGCATAGCCGATGGTTCAGAAACCGACTCGGGTTGCCTGGTCCGCTTTGCAAGTTTCCCAGCCCGAGTTGAAATCGGGTCGGGAAGAGTGATTCCTTGAGTCCGAGTTGATTTCGAACTCGAGGTTCCCCGAGGACGAGTTGTATTCGGTCCCGGGGGCGCGATCTCGTCAAGCTTGTCGGCGAGTTGCTCCGGAGTCGGCGATTTGAGGACGCGGTCGAAGTTGCCCTCGCCGTCTGCCGTGCAGACCCAAGAGCCGAAAACGAAGGTGGCGCCCTTCTCGAACGCCATGTCGCCGTCGCAGTTGATGATGACTGGTGCCATCGAGCTTGCTGAACGATTCTCGACGAGAGCCCCTACCTGGCGCGCCAGCTGTCGGTTTTTTATACCGGCTAGCCTACTATGGGGGTCCCTAAGTAGTCGAGTTGTTCGTGGCCTCGCCGGAACCAGAAGCGCGATGGTGAACACGAGACGATTTAGACAGGTTCAGGCCGCCTCGAGTAGAGAGCGTAATACCTTACGTCCTGTATGGTGGATCTTCTCGTATTGATGTGTATATGATTTTACAAGGGGTCCCTGCCTCACCTTATATACTCGGGAGACAGGGTCTACAAGGCAAGAAATACAAACTCCTAGTCGGATACAATACACAGAGTCCTAACATGAGTAGGTCGTGTTGTTTCCCAGTACCAGACTAGTTTTCTCAAGCTGTACAGTCCTTCCTTGTATCAGTCAGGGTTGCCGGCCCAATTTCCTAACGAGACTGTGGCCCATGAGGACTCCCATGGATCCTGGACCGTCAGCCGGCCGGCCTGAACCCTCCTGGGCCGGCCGGCCCAGGCCTTTCCTATGACAGTTCACCCCCCTTCGACCTAGGGTTTCCTCAGGGTATAAATAGCCCCTGTGCCTTCGTGCCACGCATCAATCAATTCTTCATTCACCGCCGAGGAGCAGAGAAGCTAGAGGGACACCTTTCGGAGAGTTGAGGGTCGTGCTAGTTGTCTAGGGTTCTTCCCTAGCCGACGTGGGAACCCTGCGAGGAAGACCACAACGGAGTTCTGGAGCTAGGATCATCAAGATCAAGGTAGGATTCCGGTGGTGATCCTGTGATGTACTTATATTCATGTGAAGTTATATGTGTTTTCGAATTTCTAGTGATCAAGTGCCTCTTCTATGATTTTTTTCTTGCTTGGGTTTGCTCCTTCTTCAATGTATTCTTGAGATAGATTGCTCAGGGTGTTCTTGTAGCCATGGTGGCTAGGGATTCATACCAGATCTACCAAGTGGTTCGACACGTTCACTTGTGAACGTGCCCTTAAGTTACCTACGCCGAAAGGGAGCATCGTGACAGGGTGTGATCCCGTGTAAGGTGGGGCTTTCGGGAGTTTGATCGGAGGTCATGATTTAAAGATGCTTTTCATTGAGATTCACATCTATCTTACTTCACTCTATTTGGCTCGGAGCTACAACATATGCATGATCTAGGCGATCTAGATTGGTTATCTCTAACTTTCTCTTGCTACCTCCAGTGTTTGGGTTTTAGTAGATTAGATTGGTTTTGCAACCCCTCTTCAATATAAAAGGCTTTCAATGCTAGTTAGATTGTTTCATATGTCTTTCGTTCCACGGATTGATAAACCTTGGGGGAGTACTCTAAGGGAAGAGCTACAACTGATCCGTGCGCTTGCGGTTCACGATTGACGCATCTAAGGGCCGTCAACAAGCTTTTCTGGCGCCGTTGCCGGGGAACTATCGATTAAGATCCGATTTGACTAGCATTCGTAAATATTTCTTTTTCTTGATTTTCTTTTGATTTTTCTCTTTTTAGATCTCTTATTTTCTCTTTTATCAAAAATAGATTTAATCCACAAAAACAAATCTAATCTAATCTAGTTTTACTTTTATCTTTATTTTATTTTATCTCTTTCTCTTAGATCATGTATATATATATATATTGGTTTTCACTAACCCTAACAGGAGATGGATGGCTACCTCTCCAACAAACCAAAAAATTTTGTGGATGATCCAGAAAAACTTTACAGGCAAAGGAGACGCGAAGCACAAGCTAAGAAGCTGGAACTAGTAGATCCAAAAGACGAGACCGCAAGTTCATCATCTACTCCACCACCAAATCCAAAGGAAGCGCCACCGCAACCCGAGATGGCGGAATGCACGATCGGAGAGCTATGCATCCCGGACGTCAACGATTTGCCTATCCAAGACCTCAATGATGTTGGAGGGCCGTTCGAGATCAAGATTTCAACTATTCGTATGGTGCAAAGCTCGCCCTTCACTGGAAAAGAAGATGCCAACCTTCACCTTCAAGCATTCATCCAACTATGCCGCACCTTCGACATGCAAGGAGTCACTCAAGAACAAGTGAGAGCGAGGCTCTTTCCGTTCTCCCTACTTGGGAGGGCACTTCAATGGTTTCATCCTCTACCGGCGGAGACGGTGCAAAGTTGGGATGCCTTGATGAAAGCTTTCATGATGGAGTTCTACTCGCCGGGCAAGACTCAAATTTTGCGCAACAAGATTGCTACATTCGCGCAAGCCCCGACGGAGACTATTGCGGAAGCCTATGAGCGCTTCAATGACTACATCTGAGCCGTGCCACATCACAAGTTTCCAAAGGAAGATATAGTCCAGAAGTTCTACCAAGGCCTCATGACCGCATCAAGGGAAATCATCGATGCATCGGCCGGAGGATCCATTATTGAGCTCACCCCAACTCAAGCTCTCAAGCTATCCCAGAAGGTGGCGGATAATGATGCGTGGACATCATCGGGACGGCTGCATCCTACACCGTCCGCGGGAGTTGCTAAAAGTGTTTTGCAGGTGGAGCGTGAAGAAATACTTGAAGGGAAGATCGATTCACTCATGAGGAGATTGAAGAAGATGGAGGTGGACAAGAAGAAAGCCCATGCTATTGATTTGAAGGCAGCCGAAGCAAGGTCCACATGTGAAGATTGTGGAGAGTACGACCATGTCCAGAGGAATTGTCCGGAGGAAGCTAAAGTGCTTGAATACATGAGGAAAGGAGATTTGTCTCCATCGTCCTACTTCCGCTACGGGCAAGGTAGACCTCAATTTAATGCAAGCTCATCTCTTCAAAACTCGGTGCCTCTTCATATACAATTGAAGGAGTTCATGGAGGAGCAATGCAAGACCAACAAGGACACCGTCGCTAAGTTCAAGTCTATGAAAAAGATATTGAAGAATATTGATGGCAAGGTGACAGAGGTTGGAAGCTCTAACCACCAAGTGCTCAACATGATGAAGATGCTAGAGACGCAAGTGACCCAGCTAGCTGGACGCCTACCTAGTAATGAAGGAAGACTACCGGGGCAACCTCAAAATCCAGAGACGGCAAAAGCAATTCAAACTCGCTCGGGGAAGGAGACCGAAGATCCCGAACACCCGGCCGGAGTAAGGAAGCCTAAGCCAAGTGTTGAAGCCGAGATGACATCAAAAGAGAAGGCGCCAATTCCGCACCGGAAATAGTCATCCGAGAGCCGGAGTTTGAGATGATCGATGAAGACACAAAGATTCTTCCTCCAAGGCCATGTAACCACAAATGTAAAATTGATGAGCATTTCGAAAAATTTGTTGAAGTGGTTCACAGGTTGAACATCAATATGCTGCTCTTGGACGCTCTACAAGTTCCAACATACTCTCACTACTTCAAAGACATCCTTTCAAACAAGCGTGAGATGCCACCGTCAAGTACCATCAAGATGACCGAAGAGTGCAGCGCGGCTATCACCGACCGAGCTCCCGAGAAGAAGAGGGATCCGGGGTGTCCAACCATCCCGTATTCCATTGGATCATACATGTTCGAGAGAGCATTGTGTGACCTTGGTGCAAGTGTGAGAGTCATGCCGAAGGCCGTGTACGAGATGCTATGCTTACCGGAGCCGGAACCCACCGCAATGTGCCTAGAACTAGCGGACAACTCCGTTCGCTATCCTATGGGCATCGCCGAAGACGTACCCGTGAAGATTGGAGAAGACCTAGTCCCCGTGGACTTTGTGATTCTTGATATGGGAGAAGGGACAAAGTCGCCACTCATCCTTGGGAGGCCGTTCCTCAAGACCGCTAGGGCAAACATCGACGTTGGCAAGGGAGAGATCAAGTTTGACATCAATGGCACCATGAGCGAGTTAAAGTTTCGTCCACACCTTGAGGTATACAATATGATCAACGTTAAATATATTCCAACTCACCGTCGTGACACCAAGGAGGAGCCGAAGAAGAAGGAAGCGAAGGAGACCAAAGAAGTTGTTGCATCCGTCGAGACAAAAGCTCAACGCCCGCTTGTGAAGACCAAAAAGATGACTAAGCCAAAGAATAATCCTGCACCCAAGCCAAGGATTGTGCAAAAGTGGGCGCCCAAGACCGCAACGCCCACACCGAGCATTGGTCCCAAGTGAAGAAAAGAAGAAGTCTAGCTATAGACTATAAACGAAGCGCTTTGCGGGAGGCAACCCGTTCGTCGAGTCAAGAATAAGCTACCGGGAGGACAACCCGCGAAGACCTTTTGAGTAAGTGAGTCATGAACTTTGCTACGCAAGACTTGGTAAACATTTGATAAATTGGTTGTTCGGTTGAACATTTAAATTAGAGTTGCTCGGTCATTTTGTTTTTAATTCTTATTCCAAACCAATGACTTGAGCCTTCCCATGATTTAATTGTTTAATCTTGAGAAACCCAAAACCAAATTCCCATACCCATTTTGGCGACTGTCCTTTCCATGACGGCTGGACCAAGTTGATTATTGTAAATACACGAGTAGAGCCAAGTGTTGTTCTTAATTCTTTAAATTCTTTGACGCATTCTAGGCTCACGAAACCTTAGTAATTTTCAGTTTTGTTTCCCTAGGATTAGGATTTTTCTAAAGCCCCTTTTATTTTACTTTCTTTCATAATATCTCCCTCATTTTAGCCAAAATTTAGAACCCAAACCTATGACCCATGGTTGAACTCGGGAAAGTTCATTATCAATTTATGAAAGTGAGCAATACCGGTGCAATCAAAATTAATGTAGTCGGAAAATATTTCTCGACTTACAAATGTTTATGATGCCTAAATTCCCCTCTAATTATTCATTCAAACTCATTGCTTGCTTTGAGTTGGTTTTACTTGTCATGATTAGAGGAGGAGTTAAGCATGTAAACACACTTTGGAAGGGTTTATGATCATGATCATCACTAATGACCAAGATTACCTTCACGGGAAGAATTATTGTGCTCTCCACCTAACTCCACATGCAAGAAGAAGCAGCCATGCATGGCGGTACTCTTATTTTGCAGGATTGAAAGCAACATTTGGAGTGGAGTTGAAGCAAAGGACAAAGGCATTAATCAAAGTGGAGAAAACAATGTGCAATGTAACACCCCGTCCTCCAACACCGCACAGCGCCGCCCTTCCGTAGGGGCTCGCCCGCTTACACATAGCACCCTACTTACACTTTCGTCCTCGCTTCGTGTAAAAGGGTTAACCCGAAGGTGCTATGGCTGGAGGACAAAGGCTTATAAGCTGGTTCCACCCTTGCTCAACTAGCAATGTGGTACTAAATATGTGCACCTGCACTCATGGGCCACAACTGGGCCATATCCAAATTGGGCCGGGTGTCACATACACCCCCCCTCAAAGAACCCGACGTCCTCGTCGGTCCAGCTCACCCATACTTGGGCAAATGTCCCAGCAGACCGCCCCCTCTTAGCGCACGACCGTACGTCCAGGGCCCGACATATGCCATGCCGTGTGTCCCATCCCAGGCCCACACGCGCCATGCGCCATACGCCTGCACACTGCGCCCGTACGCGCAACCGCGAGGGTCGGCTCTGATACCACTTGTAACACCCCGTCCTCCAACACCGCACAGCACCGCCCTTCCGTAGGGGCTCGCCCGCTTACACATAGCACCCTACTTACACTTTCGTCCTCGCTTCGTGTAAAAGGGTTAACCCGAAGGTGCTATGGCTGGAGGACAAAGGCTTATAAGCTGGTTCCACCCTTGCTCAACTAGCAATGTGGTACTAAACATGTGCACCTGCACCCGGATTTACGAAGGAAATCCGAATGCTACCATATGTGTACCCAGGAAGTCTTTACACACATATAGCTCAGAAATGAATATCAAAGAAAGGGAAAACAGTGCTCGATAACATAAACAGAAACAAGTCTTACATCACAGGCATTACATTTATTAACGAGTTTATCAAAGTAGCGGAAGCCTGATGTAATCTATCTCCAAGACATCTCCACAGGGACTCTGACTGGGGAATGCACTGCCTAGAAGTCCGGGAACTCCTCGGGGAATACAAAAGCATCCACTGGCGGCTCCTCTGAGTACCCATCCGGGATTTTGTTGAAGTAACGCAAGTGTAAGTAATCCATCTTACTTAGCAAGCATAACATGATTAAATGAGGCTCAAAAGGCTAGACAAGGTTTAAACTGCGGTTAGCATTTTTAGTTGATTGATTTTAAAATTAACCTGAATTACTAGAATTAGATGACAACCCGGTTGTAACCCACATTATGAAAGCATGTGAAGTATTATAAGTAACTAACATCATCATTAACCATTAATTTGGAAAACAAGGAACCGCTCGAAAAGGATCCAGGCCGCTCTTGACCGTGAGCACGGCTGTTATAACAGTTTTACACTCTGCAGAGGTTGTACACTTTCACCACCGGTCGTGATCCCCCTTGCCTTGGGCACGCACTCCCTTCACACCACGTGAAATGAGTACAGGGTTTCACTACGAGACCTTTCAAAAGACACCCTAGCAAGCTAGTGGCCGCTACGGTTTCCTGACAGGCGCATGGACCCCTCCAGGCTCCAGCCAAAACATCACACAAATCCATCACACACAAACCCCAACGAGAACTGACCGAGGTCCACACTTAAACCTGGCAGCCCCACTTGCGCCTTTCGGTAACCACTAGACAAGCTAGAGCCGTACAGTTTACTTAGTCAAGACCAGAGCCATGTGATTCCTGTGGTTGTACGGTTTTCCTGGGTGGCCGCTTTAAGAACGGAACCTTAAGAAGAGACGCTTAGAGCAATCCAAACACATGCTCAAGCTCCCTAAACCAAGTTGCTAAAAAGCACATTTTAATAAGGTTCCAAGTATATCATTAGTCATGATTATTATTTCATAACGAACATTAGCGGTTGGCAAGCATAGCGACAACTAACATATCTACCCATATGCATAAACCCAAGGTAACAAGGTAATTAGGATAAACAAAACTAGTCAATCCTATGGTTTAACAAATTAGACACATGCATGAATGAATAACATGACTAATAGGTGAATAGGTATCAAGGATAAATCATGTTACACTTGCCTTCCTCAAAGTATTGCTGCTGATCTTGGTCTTCAAACTCTTGATCAAAGCCGGCCTCGTACTGCTCGCACTCTAAACACGCATTCCAATCACCACACATACATCCATCACAAGCCAGTACATGCAAACAAAAGTATTTCTATTAGAACAGTACACCATACAATGAAAACAGAAGCAAAAAGGATAGAAAACTAATCTACGCATTTCTACGAACACAACAACGCGAAAATCACTCTAATCGGATTTACGGTGAAGAAACTACGCTAAAAACAAGACGAAGGTCTAAGCTGCGATGAAACGATGACTTAAACGTATTAACTACTGCCACTGGATCAAAGATGGACGGTTGGAGGTGTTTTTCCGGTTGGCAACAGCAAGGGACGACGCCGTTCTTCGATCCTTTTCACGAACAGAAGGGCGGCGCTCCATGTTGCAGCAGGGGCTGCTCGTCGGAGATGCCGACCGAGGGGCTGCGGTTCATGGAAACGAACTCCGAGTGGCAAAACGGAACGGGGTCGACGAGGGCAACTCATCTTGATGTTTACCTTGGGCAAGAACGCAGCAGAGGAGAGGGATCTTGGGGAGGACAGGGCAGGTCACGTGGGCGTGGAAGATGGAGTCACGGTCTCGGTGTCGTGATTCACTGGACGTCGGGGTAGCCTCCGGGCGTTCCTGCGCAGCAGCCATGGAAAAAGAGAAGAGGGGTGAAGGGAAGGCGCGGGCAGCGGCAAAACGAGATCGAGGCGTCGAGGGCAACTCGTTTTAGCGCTCACCTACGGCAGCAACGCAGCAAGGAGGCGACCTTGGGGACGGGCAGAACAGAACGCCGTCGGCCGTGGAGAGGGATCGTGCGGCCTGCTGTTCGTCCTCGGGTTCCTTCGCTGTTCGGGCGACAAGGTGAGGTCCCGGCGTTCCTGTGCAAGGGATTTTGGGGAGGGAGAGGTCAAACGGACATCCATGGAGGAGGAATTTAGGGGCAGCGGCAATCTTTACCTTCGCTGCTCCGGCGACGAGTTCCGGCGACAGGGCACTGATTTTGGGGAAATTGGTGAGCGGAGGAGGCCAAGGAGACAAGGGAGAGACTTGGCCAGTGCTTTAGGGGGTGGGGAGAGTCTCTGGTGGCTGAAATTGAAGGGAAAGGGGCGTTTTTGCTGCTGCAATTGCCGGCATGAATGACATTGAAGAAGAATTAAGGACGACAGTTTCCACTGGGGGAGAGGAAAGGGAGGGGCGTTGGTTCTGTGTGGGGGAGAGAGGGGGCGCCGTTCTGCGTACAGGGGGAGGAAGGTGCGACGGGATTAGGGGGGGCGTGATTCCTTCGTGAAAAGGTAGGGGGGAGAGAGTGGATCTGCTTGGGCCTGGTTTGGATCTGTTTGGGTCTGGGTTGGATCTGTTTGGGCCCAAGGGGAGAGGCTAGGCCCAAAAGAGAAAAGCGAGATGGGCGGGGCTGGTTTTGGGCCGACTGCTATTGGGACACGAGGAAGAAAGGAGCAGGCCTGGGTTGGATTTAGATTGGGCTCTAAGTTGGATAGGGCCCACGAGGGAAAAAGAGAGAAGGGAGAGAGAGATGGGCCGGCGGCTTTCGGGCCGTGGAGACAAAGATAAGAGGCCGGGCCGGTTTCACTTTGCTTGGGTCGGGTTTGGATATAGAAAAGCACAAGGGATTTTGGTCTAGGTTTGCGGACTCTGGAAAAGAAGGAAAAGGGGAGAGATAGTCGGGCCGGATTTTTGGGTCGGGAAAGGTTTTAGGGTCGGGTTCTCGGACTCTGGGAAAGAAAGAAAAGAGAAACAAAAACAGGCCGAGCTTAGGGTTGGGTTTTTCGGGCTCTAGGACTAGCACACAAAACACTCATACAAGAAAACGATGCACCGGCATGAAATGCACAAACAAGTTTCTAAACCTAGTTGATTTTAATTACTAAAAAGGTTTTATATTTTTCTAAATTTCGGGAATGCTCACACAAGAACTAACAAATTAATTACTATATTAGAAAAGAAATTTTCAGGGTGTTACAAACCTACCCCCCTTAAAATGAATCTCGTCCTCGAGATTCGGTTGAGCCTTCAAACAGCTGTGGATATTCTGCCTTTAGATCTTCTTCTCTTTCCCAAGTTGCCTCATCCACAGAGTGTCGGCTCCACTGCACCTTACACATCCGTATCACCTTACTCCTTGTGACTCTTTCTACCATTTCCAGTATTTTGACGGGATACTCTTTATAAGTAAGATCCTCTTGTGCATCGAGTTCCTCCAAAGGTAACTGTTCTTCTGGCAACTGGATAACTCTATTTGCATGACTTCTTCTGCTTAGAGCATCTGCCACCAAATTTGCCTTTCTGGATGGTAGTGAATTTCCAGGGATGGTAGATGTGCAGAACAAAAACCCACCCAACTATTTACACACTTAACTTAAACCTATAACTAGATGCTTGTGAGTATAGAACCCACAATCATCACAATCATTACAAAAAGCCAACTCATGCATTTAACATAATCACAATAATTCAAATCACCCAAGAGCACAGGTTCACACATGAGAAACTTAAAACAAACTCAAAACACATCTAAGTCGTTTATTACAACTCATGGGACAAACCTAAAGATCCTCATCTATGGTGATTCGGGCCTATCTCATGAAAGAAAACAACGGGGAAAGTCAAATTTTGCAATAGATAAGGATAGAAGTATAAGCAAAGATTTTTAATAAATTACTGACAAGGCAAAACAAGGATAGATTAAATAAATAAATGAGGTATGTATAATCAATAAATAAAATAACCAAGGTTAAATCAAAATGAAATAAAGCAAGGAGTATAAACTCTAAACGACCATTCTACTCTAGGCTGCGCATCCTACAGTCAGCACTGCTTTGATACCACTCTGTCACACCCGGATTTACGAAGGAAATCCGAATGCTACCATATGTGTACCCAGGAAGTCTTTACACACATATAGCTCAGAAATGAATATCAAAGAAAGGGAAAACAGTGCTCGATAACATAAACAGAAACAAGTCTTACATCACAGGCATTACATTTATTAACGAGTTTATCAAAGTAGCGGAAGCCTGATGTAATCTATCTCCAAGACATCTCCACAGGGACTCTGACTGGGGGAAATGCACTGCCTAGAAGTCCGGGAACTCCTCGGGGAATACAAAAGCATCCACTGGCGGCTCCTCTGAGTACCCATCCGGGATTTTGTTGAAGTAACGCAAGTGTAAGTAATCCATCTTACTTAGCAAGCATAACATGATTAAATGAGGCTCAAAAGGCTAGACAAGGTTTAAACTGCGGTTAGCATTTTTAGTTGATTGATTTTAAAATTAACCTGAATTACTAGAATTAGATGACAACCCGGTTGTAACCCACATTATGAAAGCATGTGAAGTATTATAAGTAACTAACATCATCATTAACCATTAATTTGGAAAACAAGGAACCGCTCGAAAAGGATCCAGGCCGCTCTTGACCGTGAGCACGGCTGTTATAACAGTTTTACACTCTGCAGAGGTTGTACACTTTCACCACCGGTCGTGATCCCCCTTGCCTTGGGCACGCACTCCCTTCACACCACGTGAAATGAGTACAGGGTTTCACTACGAGACCTTTCAAAAGACACCCTAGCAAGCTAGTGGCCGCTACGGTTTCCTGACAGGCGCATGGACCCCTCCAGGCTCCAGCCAAAACATCACACAAATCCATCACACACAAACCCCAACGAGAACTGACCGAGGTCCACACTTAAACCTGGCAGCCCCACTTGCGCCTTTCGGTAACCACTAGACAAGCTAGAGCCGTACAGTTTACTTAGTCAAGACCAGAGCCATGTGATTCCTGTGGTTGTACGGTTTTCCTGGGTGGCCGCTTTAAGAACGGAACCTTAAGAAGAGACGCTTAGAGCAATCCAAACACATGCTCAAGCTCCCTAAACCAAGTTGCTAAAAAGCACATTTTAATAAGGTTCCAAGTATATCATTAGTCATGATTATTATTTCATAACGAACATTAGCGGTTGGCAAGCATAGCGACAACTAACATATCTACCCATATGCATAAACCCAAGGTAACAAGGTAATTAGGATAAACAAAACTAGTCAATCCTATGGTTTAACAAATTAGACACATGCATGAATGAATAACATGACTAATAGGTGAATAGGTATCAAGGATAAATCATGTTACACTTGCCTTCCTCAAAGTATTGCTGCTGATCTTGGTCTTCAAACTCTTGATCAAAGCCGGCCTCGTACTGCTCGCACTCTAAACACGCATTCCAATCACCACACATACATCCATCACAAGCCAGTACATGCAAACAAAAGTATTTCTATTAGAACAGTACACCATACAATGAAAACAGAAGCAAAAAGGATAGAAAACTAATCTACGCATTTCTACGAACACAACAACGCGAAAATCACTCTAATCGGATTTACGGTGAAGAAACTACGCTAAAAACAAGACGAAGGTCTAAGCTGCGATGAAACGATGACTTAAACGTATTAACTACTGCCACTGGATCAAAGATGGACGGTTGGAGGTGTTTTTCCGGTTGGCAACAGCAAGGGACGACGCCGTTCTTCGATCCTTTTCACGAACAGAAGGGCGGCGCTCCATGTTGCAGCAGGGGCTGCTCGTCGGAGATGCCGACCGAGGGGCTGCGGTTCATGGAAACGAACTCCGAGTGGCAAAACGGAACGGGGTCGACGAGGGCAACTCATCTTGATGTTTACCTTGGGCAAGAACGCAGCAGAGGAGAGGGATCTTGGGGAGGACAGGGCAGGTCACGTGGGCGTGGAAGATGGAGTCACGGTCTCGGTGTCGTGATTCACTGGACGTCGGGGTAGCCTCCGGGCGTTCCTGCGCAGCAGCCATGGAAAAAGAGAAGAGGGGTGAAGGGAAGGCGCGGGCAGCGGCAAAACGAGATCGAGGCATCGAGGGCAACTCGTTTTAGCGCTCACCTACGGCAGCAACGCAGCAAGGAGGCGGCCTTGGGGACGGGCAGAACAGAACGCCGTCGGCCGTGGAGAGGGATCGTGCGGCCTGCTGTTCGTCCTCGGGTTCCTTCGCTGTTCGGGCGACAAGGTGAGGTCCCGGCGTTCCTGTGCAAGGGATTTTGGGGAGGGAGAGGTCAAACGGACATCCATGGAGGAGGAATTTAGGGGCAGCGGCAATCTTTACCTTCGCTGCTCCGGCGACGAATTCCGGCGACAGGGCACTGATTTTGGGGAAATTGGTGAGCGGAGGAGGCCAAGGAGACAAGGGAGAGACTTGGCCAGTGCTTTAGGGGGTGGGGAGAGTCTCTGGTGGCTGAAATTGAAGGGAAAGGGGCGTTTTTGCTGCTGCAATTGCCGGCATGAATGACATTGAAGAAGAATTAAGGACGACAGTTTCCACTGGGGGAGAGGAAAGGGAGGGGCGTTGGTTCTGTGTGGGGGAGAGAGGGGGCGCCGTTCTGCGTACAGGGGGAGGAAGGTGCGACGGGATTAGGGGGGGCGTGATTCCTTCGTGAAAAGGTAGGGGGGAGAGAGTGGATCTGCTTGGGCCTGGTTTGGATCTGTTTGGGTCTGGGTTGGATCTGTTTGGGCCCAAGGGGAGAGGCTAGGCCCAAAAGAGAAAAGCGAGATGGGCGGGGCTGGTTTTGGGCCGACTGCTATTGGGACACGAGGAAGAAAGGAGCAGGCCTGGGTTGGATTTAGATTGGGCTCTAAGTTGGATAGGGCCCACGAGGGAAAAAGAGAGAAGGGAGAGAGAGATGGGCCGGCGGCTTTCGGGCCGTGGAGAAAAAGATAAGAGGCCGGGCCGGTTTCACTTTGCTTGGGTCGGGTTTGGATATAGAAAAGCACAAGGGATTTTGGTCTAGGTTTGCGGACTCCGGAAAAGAAGGAAAAGGGGAGAGATAGTCGGGCCGGATTTTTGGGTCGGGAAAGGTTTTAGGGTCGGGTTCTCGGACTCTGGGAAAGAAAGAAAAGAGAAACAAAAACAGGCCGAGCTTAGGGTTGGGTTTTCCGGGCTCTAGGACTAGCACACAAAACACTCATACAAGAAAACGATGCACCGGCATGAAATGCACAAACAAGTTTCTAAACCTAGTTGATTTTAATTACTAAAAAGGTTTTATATTTTTCTAAATTTCGGGAATGCTCACACAAGAACTAACAAATTAATTACTATATTAGAAAAGAAATTTTCAGGGTGTTACATGCAAGTGGACAACTTTGCTAAAGAATGAATGGTTCACAACATTTGGACAGTGGAAATCATCTGGAGCAGCTGTACACTGATTAAGAATACACTTAGGAAGCACTGGAAGCAAGGAGATGCAAAGCAGGCCAGGGAATTTCAGAATGCACCAAGTGGAGAAGGACCTCCGGAAGGATGAGGACAACAATGGGGACATGCACCAGCTCAAGCATGGGGGTATGGAGTGTCAATGCCACCACCGATGTATCCACCGCTGCCTACATATAGCAGTTATGGCTACCCACCGCTGCCACATCAAGGAGTGTTCCCGAATCCATCCTTTGGAGCTCAATTTGCACATCTCCAACAACCAGAAAGAAGCACAAGGACAATTGGAGCCTACGCCGATAGGAACTTGGAGGACATTAATGCCATCCGGAGGCATAAGGACCGACTAGAAGATGGAACCGCGGGGATTGCATACCAAATGGGACTTCTAGGATTGGTGCCACCGGAACATTTTGATGGAGGAGCTTCTCAAGTGTATTATGACCAAGGGTATAACGCAAGACAGCCGCCAAGACAAGAGGAGTGACCGACAAGGACCGAGAATAAAATTGCTCGCACATGTGGTTTGAGTTTTCCCCTTTCTTTTATTTATTTTCAGCGTGTGTGCAAGCTTATGTGCGTAGCAATTTTCTGTTTTATTTATTTTCAGCATGTGTGTTAGTGTGTCATTTTGTTTATCATCACAATGATCACTATATATATCACCGATGCTTTCATGATATGATTACTAGTGATGATAGAAAGTTTATGCCATGTTGAAATATGATGATCGTTGCCGCTTTGTCTATTTTTGCGCTTGGCTTATGCATGATTGAACTAATGCTCTCCCTAACATGATCTGAAATTTATCTAAATACCGGCTCAATCTTTTGTGGAGGTTATGATAATTTTAGACCCATATTTATTATTCTTGCTTTCTCTTTTAAACTTGTCAAAGGATGTTTAATTGCTGAATTTAATTAAAGCTAGCCTTGTCATTAATTCCTTTTGCAATTGCTCTACCTATTCAATGCCTAAATGACATATCATGTTGAACCGTAGTTTAAGAATTATTTTCAAGTGAATTGATTCAGGATTTATCTTCTCTAGTTTGAGACTAAGAAGCTGACCATTCCATTTTGCGTACCTTCTTTTTGCTAGCCTATCTATCCATGCATTTTGAGTTCTACACCAGAAACTTCACAAACTTCACTGGATATACACCGTGAAACCCAAATTATCTTTTTGTGAAATACCTCCTTGACCACAACTTATTTTGAGTATGGATCATTATCTCGAGGAAATTCTAAAGAATCAAGAGCTTGATACAAGGAACATCTATTTGGGAGGTATCAAAGAGCGCGTACAAGAAAATTAACAGAAACAGAGGACCACAACAAGTGGGCCGGCCGGTCTCATCACCATGAGCTGACTGACCTACCCCCCCTTCTCCTTCGATGGCTTCATTATTCGACGAGAATATACTCCCTGAAGATTCTGACCATTTTCCAAAAGATTGAGATGGATACTTGTTGGCTCTTGTTAAGTAATGAAAATCTTGTAACGCCAACATGGCAAAATAAAATAAATTAGCAATGATCATTAGGATTTGGTTTCAAATAATGTAGTTTCACTTGTACATGGAGATTATTTGGTTGCAGGAGATAAGGGCCAAAAGATGAAGGAAAACAGGAAGCCTAGGTCGCCCGACCTGCCCTAGTCGGCCGACCTGGCCTAGTGCCCAACAGAGCCCAAGTTTGGCCATGCAGAACAAGCACAAATGCACATCATCTGGGACATTGGATCAATGACAGTTACATCCAATGGTGAAAAGGAGAATAAGGTGACTTCACAAGGATTGATGGGCCCACATGAGAATCAAGATCTACTCCAAGGATCCATACCCATCTTCCACGAGTACTAGGGTCCACATTCCAGCCACTCAGGAGAAGGAAAGGACGAACCGTGCCTGGACCAGGTCGGCCGACCTGCCCAGGTCGGCCGACCCAGTCTAGCGGCCGTTGCGGCCCTCCTTTCTCGAGCGTATTTGCACCGCCTTCAGGACCAAATCTACACTGTGGATGACTTCAGTCGGTTCATCAGACGGTCGGGCGAGGTCTCCACATCGGCCGACTCGGGGGTGGACCCACTCATCCTCAACCGCCTTGTACCGGCCCTGAACCGCCTCCAAGCACTATAAATAAATGACCAACGCCTCTTGTACAACACACACCAGAAGGAAGAGCTTCAATTGCTATAAGTCATAGTCTTAGTTAGTAGAGAAGTAGTTCTAGGAGTTGAGCTTCTACGGGTTTCCGAAGGAGTCTTGGTAAGCCTAGAGCTCAGTTATCTTGTATCCTTTTGCTTATTTGTAAGACTAAGAGCCCTAATGGATATGCTATCTTACTTATGTTACTTCACTTATAGTCTTGTGTGTGCATCATATGAGTTGTATGCCTTGCACCTTAGTGTAGTAGATACGTGTTATGGCAATGGCCCAATGAATCTTTATGATTATTCTTTACCTTTCCGTACAACTGGTAGAGATGTATTTCATATTACAAATGTGGTGTTTGGGTATGGAATGGCGTTGGGGATACCCAACCCCACGTATTCAGAGGTAGGTGGCAGGTGGTGACAGCCCTGTCCCTCCCTTGTAATCCTCGCCGTTCGGGTTTGGGCGTTTGCAGGCCTTCATGATAAACATCGTGACAGTACCCTTGGATGAGGGGATCCCATGACTCCTCGATTTGCCCTCTAATTTGTGTCTCTTGCTGAGCTTGTATAGAATATACTTGTAGGAGTGTAACCCATAAGTAAGAAGTACATAGAATTCCCTAGTTCTCTTGTAGGACCTTCCTATTAACTAGACTTACATAATGAGCAGTGAAATTCTCTGTGTGTCAACCTACCCAACTTGTCATATCATGTTATCCCCTGTTCTAGTCTTGGTATATTAATCGTGATATAGTTGATGCATTAGAAAACACATTACTTTGCCATACGCTTTCCCTGAGGAAATAAATACGATACTCTGGAATACTCTCGGGTGAAATGCTACAATGTACTTCTGTGCGCTTGCAGAACGTAACGCTAGGATTTATATTAAGGCATCTCTAGTGCCATCACTCCTGTAGTGGTGATGCTAAGAAATACCAACAAGCATTTCTGGCGCCGTTGCCAGGGAAAGCATTGGCTAAAGAATGTGTTAACTTCTGTATTAACCTTATGTCACAATTGAAATACCAGCATCTAGACAGGTTTACCGTTGTTCTGTTTCTCTTTGTGTGAAACAGAAGATCACGCCGTCGATTTGCCGAAAAAAACTCCTTCACTTAGAAGGGAGCACGCAAGTGCTCTTTCAACTTTGCCAGTCAAAATCAAACTCTCTTACACCAAGATGGCAACTGAAATGCTCATGATTGACTCAATGTACATCGCAATGGTGCAAGCTAAGCCATTCAATGGAAAGGCTACAGCAAACGTGGCGGACCATCTCCGACGGTTCTCAGCAATATGTAGTCAACTAGCAGGAAGGGCAATGAAATGGTTATTCCCGTTCTCACTAGCAAGTAGAGCACTGCAATGGTACAACCATCACCAGGCGGAGATGGATTCTTGGCAAAAGTGTAGGGACTTATTCCTAGCACATAACTGGAACCCATCCCAGCAAGGAGGAAGCTCGTATACCATACCTGCCAAGAGAGAGGTGAATGATTTAAGCTCTAAATTTCGTGCCCTATCCATCACTGTGAAGAACCAGCTGCGCTTAAGTAAAATTCTAGAGGCCCAGTCAGCTCAACTAGCTGCTATAGTGAAAGAAACCAGTCGGGAGATTGTAGCTAACCATGCAGGAAACAAGGAAGAATTAAGCCAAAAACATGACGGGCTTGAAATTAAGGTCATTTATGGATGGAAGCCACAAAAACCACCGGTCACCAACAGTGAGCCGCTCCTGCCCCTCTACCCAAAGAATTCACACAAGGAGTTAAAGCTCTGAAGGCAACAACACCAACATCACCATGCGTTGAAAAGACAGAACTGGAGTGGCGTTGCAAAGCTTCCACATCATCTTCAATTGCGGAACACAAGTCATCAAGCTGAATCATATCTTGGAGACGTCCGCACTCGACGGACGAAAAACAACGAGTCCTCACCGGTAGGTGCATCGGTATGTATCCCATATTTATTTCGCAATGCATATTTATTTTTCAAGCATGTTTATTTTTCAAGCATGTTTGAATTTTCACAAATTATTGCATTTAAATTCTTAAACTGTGGAGCCATTTATATGAATTTTCCTTGGATACCTGGCCACCCTCACTCATTCCAACCAGCATTCATCGCATCTTTGAACCATGTGCCACCCTACAAAAGTAAAGCCCGAACCTAGCTATGGCTCGGTCGGCCGACCATAGCACGTCGGCCGACTCCAAAGTTTGGCCTTTGCAGAGAATTCAAACATCATCATATCCTACCATAGGCACCCATCACAACTTTCAAAGGGGGAATTCAATAGTGTCCATCACCACTCGGCCGACCAGCTCATGCCGCCCGACTCGTGGCTCCCTCTTTTGCAAAGTTTTCAACCATTTTACAGACGCCAGGGTATCCAATGCACTCATGATCAAAGCCTGGCCAAAACGCCTCTGCGGGAGGGTCAGCCGACCCCACTTGGTCGGCCGACCAGGGCCGAGCTCTAGCTACAAAAAGCCTTGGCATGGCACTTGATCTCTTTGCCCCAACCCGAGCTGCGTTTCGCCCTCGGAGTTTCTCTTCCCCCTCTGTTAAATTCTCAAGTTTTTAGCTCCTTAGTTTGAGAATCAATTAAATATATATATATATGTATAAAACCAAGTAAAAATGGATTTCATTTCTGCATAATGGTGCTGTTCTTCTCGTGTTTAAGTACTTGAACGAGTTGTGAAGGTCCTCAACCCCGCAAGAACGTTTGTTTGTGGCGTGTCATAACCCACAAGGACACTGTTGTGGAGACAACCACGCCCCTCGAGAATGACTAACTCTTGGACGACTAACCCACTAACGCTAATCCTTTTGTCTTCCAAGAATCGTTCTTGTTGTTTCTCCTTGTACAAGCATCATGAACCTCGTCCGAGGAGTCGTGAAGCAAGCAAAAATATTGAAGGGGTCAAGCTCGAGGCGGAGCCGACATTCCGGAAGCACCGAGTTGGTCTCCTCCAGCACGGAGATCATGGACTCGGCCAGTGGCTCCAAAGAAAGGATGGGCAGCCAACATTCCATGGAGATCTCTGAAGACCAGTACTACTACACTGGGGCTGGCGCCACATCCGCAGGAGGCGGAGGCAGCGGCGGCAATGGAGAAGGTAACGGAGACAGCTCCAGCAGCAACCACAATGAAGACGACCCTCATTCGGCGTTCATCTCCGATGACCAACTCGACATCGATGAAGGCTACGAAACAGAAGCGTATCAAATTCTCCTGGGTCGCGCTTTTGATCACACACGTGTGTTCACAAGTGAACTCATGGAGAAATCAGGTATGGCTACTGACTTTGAAAGTGTTTGGGGTGCTGTGGGTTGGTCAGATTTTGCGCGCATTCATGAGGGTGGGTGTCGCTTGTTAACAATTCAATTTCTTGCTACTTTGAGAAAATCTGAGGAGGGGATTACTTTTCGCTTTCTAAGGGAAGAGTATTTCGTTTCCTGGAGGCAGCTTAGTAGCCATTTGGGGTTTAGCAAGCGTTGTAGCTTGGAGATTGATAAAGTCTTGAGGCTTTTTGTGAGAGAATCGTTCTGGCGGGATATCTCTGGTATCACAGATGGGACTCCCCCAAGAACAAGCCACATTCATAACCCCACTCTCCGTTTTATGCACCGCTGGATTGCCATGACTATTTTTCCTCGAAATGATCTTCGGACCATTCGCATTGATGAATTGAAATTATTATATTCGATGGTTAAGAAGATAAAAATTTCCCCAGTCGTTTTTATGATCGATCAGTGGATGGGTGTTTTTAGAAGGCAAGGTCCCATTGAGTGTACTTCTTTGGTTACTCGCATCTTTGAGTCAATGGGCCTTTTGGATAATTACCGAGTTGAGTTTCTTCCACAGCCTCGCCCAACTCTAGATGAATCTCATTTTGTTCAGAGTCATCTTGTTATGCATGCCATAGACCAAAAGCTTGTTATGGTTTATCATAATAGCGCAAACAGAATTTCGTTGCCAGCACCGAAATACTGGTTGTACAAATGCAAAACACTTTTGTTGGAGTTACAGCAGGAAGGCAGGCGGAGCGTGACAGGAAGGGTGACAAGAAGCATGTCCCGACGGGAAGAAGCCGCGGTGCCACAAACCCAAGGAACATGGGAACCTCCAACTCCGCCATACGTACCAGCAGGATCAAACTAGGAGCAGCCACAGCCGCCCCCACCATATATGGCAGGAGGTTCGGGATGGCAAGAAACCCCGCAAGCACAATGGAATCCCCAAGACCCGCGCTATCATCAGTCGTCTAGCTCAAGTGGCGGCCCGCCTCCATTCGACGCCCGACGGTCCTTTTCAGCAAGGGATTGGCGCCGCAGCATGGATGGGTTATCCAACCGTATGGGGACCCTTGAGGTAACCACCCACCGCATTGATGATACCTTGACCCAACATGTGCAGCAGTCGCAGGCTTGGTGGGACCAGTCAATGCAGAATTACAACGCCCTATAGAACAGCATCCAGCAAGGCAATCAGAACATGAATGCCTACCTCCGGTACCAGGGGTTCGACCCGAACGACCCTCGTTATCGCCAGCAGTAAGAAGTCCAGCTTGGGGGAGGACCCCCGCACAGGTAAGTTCATCTAACCGTGCCTTTCATTTTCTGGTTTTCTTTTTATTTAGAGTAATTCGGTATAAAAAAACTTGTCCTTGTATGGAAATGATGAATTTTTGTTATGACCTTCCCCTGTATTCAAGTCTCAATAAGGCAGTCTTTTGTATCTTGAATTTTAATGATTTCCTTTGAAATTAAAACTTGTGGGTAGCAAATGCTAAATCTGATTCTAGGTTGTTGGGAGCTATGATATAATAAGTTAGAATTGTTTTATCCTTACCCAAGTGAAACTTGATCTCGAAGATTTTATTTCAAAAAGAACAAAATTCTAGGCTCCTCAGTGAAGAGTGAAAATCCTACCACAGCCTCACAATCCAACCACTTACAAACATGTGCAGTTGTTTTGAGTTTTGTCAAGTTCATTGTGATCTTTGCAAGATTTACTTCATGCTCTTAAAATCGGAGTCACGTACATGCCACCATACTTGCCATACTTCTACCCTGGAGGTAAAGCACAACATGCCTATCATTTGCTTGCCAAAGTAAAATACTCCAAAGTAAAGGAATTTATCTCCAAAAATAGTCATATGCATAAGGTTTAGGCTCCCTATGCTCTTAAAAAAACAGGCAAGATAAATGGACACATGTCTAGTCCATGAAAAAAAAGAGAGAGAAGAAAAAGGGAGCCAAGCTTTATAGTAAATTCTTAAAGGAGAGAAATTCCCTAAAGGAGTTCATTTTTTTACTACCACATATCCACACTGGCACACTTCGATTTGAGTGTATGATTTAATTCTTCATTGATCCTGGATTTGACTCAACAAAATAAGCAATGTATGTGTAAAAATGAAAGTTTCCCATTTATGAACCCCACTTTCTTATGTTATTGAGGAAAAATTTTGAGAGGAGAGATGGAAAGCATTCATACACCTATGAGCGACTTGAAAGACAGTCACTTGAGAGCCTTGTTTTCCATTGCAAAAGTTGCTTAAAAAAAAACCTCCAGAGAAAGGGTGAAACAAAGGTTTGGGAGAACATTCTTGCTAAGTTGTTCTGGCTTTCAACCGCTCATGATGAAGAAAAGCTAAAAGCCCCATAGGTGGCAAGGTAAAAGGGAATGATTTAATCTTTGCCAATTTATTCAAGCTATAAAATACTTTCCTATTTGACATTATCTTTTTGGGAAGCATGCAAAATCTGATCCAATGTTTTCTAACTCACCAAGCTTTGCTCAGGGACGAGCAAAGATCTTAGCTTGGGGGAGTTTGTTGGCGCTTGTTAAGTAATGAAAATCTTGTAACACCAACATGGCAAAATAAAATAAATTAGCAATGACCAGTAGGATTTGGTTTCAAATAACGTAGTTCCACTTGTACATGGAGATTATTTGGTTGCAGGAGATAAGGGCCAAAAGATGAAGGAAAACAGGGCTAAGCCCAGGTCGCCCGACCTGCCCTGGTCGGCCGACCTGGCCTAGTGCCCAACAGAGCCCAAGTTTGGCCATGCAGAACAAGCACAAATGCACATCATCTGGGACATTGGATCAATGACGATTACATCCAATGGTGAAAAGGAGGATAAGGTGACTTCACAAGGATTGATGGGCCCACATGAGAATCAAGATCTACTCCAAGGATCCATACCCATCTTCCACGAGTACCAGCGTCCACATTCCAGCCACTCAGGAGAAGGAAAAGACGAACCGTGCCTGGACTAGGTTGGCCGACCTGCCCAGGTCAGCCGACCCAGTCTAGCGGCCATTGTGGCCCTCCTTTCTCGAGTGTATCTACACCGCCTTTAGGACCAAAATCTACACCGTGGATGACTTCAGTCGGTTCATCAGACGGTCGAGCGACGTCTCCACATCGGTCGACTCGGGGGTGTGCCCACTCGTCCTCAACCGCCTTGTACCGGCCCTGAACTGCCTCCCAGCACTATAAATCGATGACCAACGCCTCTTGTACAACACACACCAGAAGGAAGAGCACCAATTGCTATAAGTCATAGTCTTAGTTAGTAGAGAAGTAGTTCTAGGTATTGAGCTTCTACGGGTTTTCGAAGGAGTCTTGGTAAGCCTAGAGCTCAGTTATCTTGTATCCTTTTGCTTATTTGTAAGACTAAGAGCCTTAATGGATATGCTATCTTACTTATGTTACTTGACTTATAGTCTTGTGTGTGCATCATATGAGTTGTATGCCTTGCACCTTAGTGTAGTAGATACATGTTATGGCAATGGCCCAATGAATCTTTATGATTATTCTTTACCTTTTCGTACAACTGGTAGAGATGTATTTCATATTACAAACGTGGTGTTTGGGGTATGGAATGCCGTTGGGGATACCCTACCCCACGTATTCAGAGGTAGGCGGCAGGTGGTGACAGCCCTGTCCGTCCCTTGTAATCCTCGCCGTTCGGGTTTGGGCATTTGCAGGCCTTCGTGATAAACATCGTGACAGTACCCTTGGATGAGGTGATCCCACGACTCCTCGAATTGCCCTCTAATTTGTATCTCTTGCTGAGCTTGTATAGATATACTTGTAGGAGTGTAACCCGTAAGTAAGAAGTACATAGAATCCCTAGTTCTCTTGTAGGACCTTCCTATTAACTAGACTTACATAATGAGCAGTGAAATCCTCTGTGTGTCAACCTACCCAACTTGTCATATCATGTTATCCCCTGTTCTAGTCTTGGTATATTAATCGTGATATAGTTGATGCATTAGAAAACACATTACTTTGCCATACGCTTTCCCTGAGGAAATAAATACGATACTCTGGAATACTCCCGGGTGAAATACTACAATGTACTTCTGTGCGCTTGCAGAACGTAACGCTAGGATTTATATTAAGGCATCTCTAGTGCCATTACTCCTGTAGTGGTGATGCTAAGAAATACCAACAATACTTACTCTAGCATTAGCCGCCACTTCTATGCTCGAGGACGAGAAATCGTTTAAGCATGGGGGGGAGGCTGAGTAAGTATTAATGTTGCTAAGAAGTTCTGGAGAGCATAAGAAAAATAAAAGAAAAAATATATACGTTGAAAAAAGAAAGAAAAGAAAAAGAAAAAGTGTGAAAATAAATGCTCCTTAGTTCTTTTTGCTTCATTAAATTCCATAGTACCTTAAAGATTATTCCATACTCAAATATTCCAACCATGTGCAATCTGATAACGAGGACTTCATTTGTTCCTCGGGATCAACCTTTGCCATTTGCACATGTCCACTATCTAAAAGCGTGTGTTCCATTTTCCCCCTCTCCACAAAATCGATTATTTTCCAATGGTCTTTTTGACAAGTCTTGGTAAATCCATGAGAAGTATTTCTTGCTTTGATAATATCTTGATTATAATATATTTTGTTAGGACTAACCTTTCCCATAGCTCCAGATAAAGCCCTACACATACATGAGAGAAAGGAAGGTAAAGAGAGTTCTAGCAAAGTTCGAGAGACAAGATGAGCTGAGACTTTCCATGAGCAATTGCAATGAGGTTTAAATTATTGACTTTGGTTTAGCAATGCTTTTGAAACTTACTTCTTAATTCCTGAGACTTGTTTAAATTAGAGAGCTTATGTTTAAATTCTTTGTGGGGAACACTTAATTCATATCTACCCTCCATATTGGAAAGAGTTGGTTACAAATTGAAGAATTAATTGCAAAATACTTTGAGGGCATTATGTTTTCTCGTGTATGATCAAGTGCAGGGATTGGACACCGTAAGGCAGTGCTGATTTTTATTGAAGACTTGTTCGAGTTCTTAATGAAGACTTACTCGAGGACGAGCAAGGTTTAAGCATGGGGGGATTGTTGACGCTCCTTAGCGACACACTTTTACCCATGTTTAACTTCAATAATGGCATGAATTTGATATCGAAACTAACGATCATACTCTATAACCGGGGCGTTTTCGCATATGCATGTGTTTTTGGAGGAATTGTGTTTACGCAGGTTTTTGGGCTTAAATGGAGCAACAAATGGACAAGTGTTGGGGATTTGGCCCGCTGACAAACGCCTTCTACTTGTTTTGCTTCATCTCATGCGTGAGGACGACAGTGAACCGAGGAAATCAAGCCAATTTAGCTTTTGTTTGCTCTACATATCTCTATTTTGGCTTCGGTGATCACATTTCGCTGTATACAAAAGCCAATCGGCTTCGGTGATCACATTTCGCTGTATACAAAAGCCAATCGGCTTCGGTGATCACATTTCGCTGTATACAAAATCCAATCGGCTTCGCTGATCACGTCCTGCCGTATACGAAAGCCAATCGGCTTCGGTGATCACATCTCGCTGTATGCTAAAGCCAATTGGCTTCGGTCATCATGTAGCAGAATGCCGAAGTGGCGTTATCAGAACCAAGTTAGAAGCCAATTTGGTGAAATATTGATACTGTTGAGTGCTAAAAGCTATGAATGGGTTAATGGCAAGCTTCGGTTCGCTCTATACTGCAGGTCCTTGGAGGAGTCATCGGCTTTCTGGACGCTGGAAACGGCTTAGGGTCATCTCGACTCAGAGGAGCCAAATCCGGAGCTACAAAGCCCTTGGAAGCAGGCGAAGCTGACATGGACCGAGTCAAAGGAGACCAAGTCCAAGCCAAGTCAAGCACGGAATCACAAGTCTACGCATTCACATTGGGAGGAGTAAATGTACCGAAGTGTCCATAGGCTATTAGTATTGTATAGTCTAGAGGATGATGCCTGATCTCAGGGGTACAATGGGAATGTAAAGACCCTTGGTCTCCCTATAAAAAGGGACCCCTCCCCTTCATGTAAAGGTTGTTGTTGATTCCAGGATACTGTAGATAAGTAATTTATTGTTGCTTGTCTCTGTTGTCCCGTTTCAGCTGTTGTTTGGGACCATTGGCTTCGGCTACTATCCCAACAACTGGCGCCCACCGTTTGTGCAGTGCACGAACAAAACCCACGATAACCACCATGCCACCAAAAAAGCCAACCAAACCAACCAAACCAACCACCACCGTGTCAAATGCAACCCTCAGCATCGAAGCTGCCCCCCGACCCACAATTCCACCAACAAACCCACCACCAATAACCGAAGCCGTTCTCGACGATCAAGAGACCGATGAAGAAACCCTTACCACCGAGGAGAGAATGCACCGACTCGAAGAAAGGCTTCGTCTTCGACGCCTCGAGCAGCAGAGAGAGCTGGATGCGGCACAGCTCGAACTAGAGCAACAAATGCAAGAAGAGGAAGAGGAGCAGCAGCACCAATTGCTGCAAGTCAAAAAGCAGCTCGAGGAGCTGAGGCAAGCGAAGCAAAGGAGGCTGAACAACACAAGCTCCAGATCTGAAAAGCTGCGTCAAGAGCTCGAGAAAGCCAAAAAGCAAGTCGCTGAGCTCCAAGCAGAGCTCAATGAGCCAAACATCACCATCAACCCACCAAACCACAACTCTTCATCCCAAACTGGCTTCCAAACACTCCACACTAACCCCATCGACCATACTTGCCCACTCTCAGAAAGCCTACAACTGGCAAGATGGCCACCCTCCTATAAACCCATCTCTCTACCAAGATACAACGGCCTCACTGACCCAAAGCAATTCCTAATGAGCTATGAAGCTGCAATAGCTTCGGCAGGGGGAGATGATGTTGTCCTAGCAAAATCCTTCATCATTGTCTGCGATGGCACAGCAATGAACTGGTACACGAAGCTGCCTGGATTATCAATCAACAGCTAGTATGATCTGAAGAGGGAGCTTATCAAAAATTTTGGCATCATGGGAGACCAATCACTCTCATATGCCGAACTCACACTACACCAGCAGCCGAAGGAGCCACTAGAGGACTACTTCCGCAGATTCGTCACTCTACGTGCTCAAGCCCCACATATCCCTGATGAAGCGGCAAAATTCACAGCAATACAAGTGCTTCGCCCAGGATTGTTTGCGCAGCATATCGCAAGAGAGACACCAGCTACTCTGGCAGACCTGTATGAGGAGTTCAAAAAATACTGTCGCTCTGACAATGACAACCGAATGAGATTGGCAAGAGAAGCCATCATGAGAAACCAATATGAGTCACAAGCCAAAACCCATCACCACAACCACAACTACCAAAACAACTCCCACCAAACAATCATGAAGGTGGACAATCCGCCTCCTTCCTACGAAACCAAACCACCGTACCCAGAAAGCCAATACCACAACCAGAGAAATGAGCCCACTCAGAGAGGTGGAAAAGCCGGCAGAGGCCGAGGAAGAGGAAGAGGTCCAGCGGGACCTGAGCTGTTTTGCCAATACCACGGCAAAAATCATACCCATGGCACAGAACAGTGTAGAGATATCAAGAAAACAATAGAAAAGCTAAGAGCATAGAAGATTCAAGCAACCCAAACGAAGCCAATATCGGCTTCGCAACCAAATACCCAAAACCCTTCCCAAGCTATTCAACCATACTGCCCAGTATATCCTTCGCTAAACTCAAACACTGTGCATCCATCAACAGCGATGGCAACCCAATATTTGCCTTCGCCACAAACCTTTCAGCACTATTACCCACAAGCCATATATCCTCACTTATACCCTCAAACCTCCCAGCAAGCGGCTTCGCAAAACATAAAGGTTGAGGAGCTGCCACCACCACCACCACTCTCACAGCAAAAAGCCAATCAGAAAGAAGCTCCAAGTCCACTCCCAAGCTATGGACACATCATGCCCATTTCTGGAGGATCATCGCTTGCTTTTGAGAACAAAAAGCAAAGGAAAAGCTATTTTCGCCAAGTCAATAACATCTCTGTTGATGGCCCGTACAAGAAGTCGGAATGGTCTCATATGCCCATCACTTTCACTGAGGAAGATCTCAAGCTCCACAACTACCCACACAACGATGCTATGTCGATCGAAGCCAATATTGCTGGCTGGACGATTGGAAAGGTGCTCGTGGACACAGGAAGCTTTGCTGACATCATCCTAGCAAGAACATTGAGAAACATGACCAATATCAACCCAGACAACCTGGAGCCATCAGACACTCCGTTGGTCGGCTTCGGGGGGAAGCGAACCCAAACACTCGGGAAAATTTCACTGCAAGTATCCTTCGGTGACACATCCAATGCAAGAACAGAATACATCACCTTTGATGTAGTGGACATGGTCTTTGATTACAATGTCATCTTCGGAAGAGGAGTCATAAATGCTTTTGATATCATCATAAGGCAGTCATTCCTATGTATGAAAATGCCAGCTCTCAAAGGAGTTATAACCGTATATGGCGACCAGAGGGAAGCCAGAAACATCGAAAAAGCCAAAGCACCTGGTCAGCGAAATGTGCATTTGCTTGAAGAAAAAGATCCATATTACCCAGAAGAAAAGCCAAACATCAATAAAGATAGCAGGAAGATGCAGAAAGCTGCAGAGACGAAGCAGGTGCAGCTGCAGCCCGATGTCTTTGACAGAGAAGTGATCATTGGCTTAGATCTAGAGCCAAACGAAGAAGATAGGCTCATCGAATTCCTCAGAAATAACAAAGATGTGTTTGCTTGGTCAAGCAAAGATCTACCAGGTGTTGACAGAAGCATAGTTGAGCATAAGCTGGCAATCAGTCCTGATATGAAGCCAAAAAAGCAAAAGTTGAGAAAGATGTCAGAAGAGAAAGCTGATGCAGTAAAAGCCAAAGTGCAAAGGCTGCTGGACGCCAATGTCATACGCGAAGTCAAATATCCAACATGGCTAGCAAACACTGTACCAGTTCAGAAGAAGAATGGAAAATGGCGAATGTGTATTGATTTCACAGACCTCAATAAAGCTTGCCCAAAAGATGATTTCTCCACTACCAAGAATTGACAAGATTGTTGATCAAGCAGCAGCAAGTGAAATGATGTCCCTCTTAGATTGCTTTTCTGGCTATCACCAAATCTGGATGAAAAAGGAGGATGAGGAGAAAACCAGCTTTATCACACCAGTTGGCACTTTTTGCTTCGTCAGGATGCCTGAGGGGCTTCGGAATGCAGGAAGCAGTTTCTGCAGAATGTCAAGCACAGTGTTCAAGGACGAATTGTTCAAAACTATATTGGCATATGTTGATGACATCTTGGTCAAAAGTGCCAAAAGGCAAGATCATGTATCAGATCTAGCAACCGCCTTCGCTCGCATGAGACAGGCCGGTCTCAAGCTAAATCCAGAAAAGTGTGTATTTGGAGTGACAAAAGGCAAAATACTTGGTTGTCTAGTTTCAGCTCACGAGATAGAAGCCAATCCAGACAAGATAAATGCAATCCTTGACATGGAAGAGCCAAAGTGCATGAGAGACGTGCAGAAGCTGTCGGGCAGAATTGCCGCACTCAACAGATTCATCGCAAAAGCAGCAGAGCGAAGCTTACCATTCTTTGCAACACTCAGAAATGCAGCTAAGTTCCAATGGGGGCCAGAGCAGTCAAAAGCATTCCACGAGCTAAGGCAATACTTGATGCAACTCACGAAGCTAACAGTACCAAACCCAAAAACACCACTCCTACTATACATTGCAGCATCACAATCAGCAGTTAGTGCAGCGCTCATCACAGAAAAGCTGGTAGATGGCAGAAGCATTCAGCAGCCAGTCTACTATGTATCCGAAGCTTTGAATGCGTCGAAGCTGTTTTATACAGAGATTGAGAAGATGATCTATGCAGTGATAATGGCTTCCAGAAAGCTGAGACACTATTTCGAGGGCCATCACATCAAAGTCCTCACGGATCAGCCACTCAAGGAGCTTTTGAACAACAAAGAAGCTTCGGTGAGAATTCGTAAGTGGGAAGCGGAGCTTTCAGAGTACGTCGTGGATTTTGAAAGGAGAACATCAATCAAATCGCAAGTCCTAGCTGACTTCATCGCGGAGTGGACATCGCCTTCGCCACAAAATGCTATCAGAGAGGAAAATTGGCTGATACACTGTGATGGCGCTTGGGGGGACAAAGGAGCTGGCATCGCGGCAATTGTGCAATCACCTTCGGGCGTAAAAATGAGATATGCAGCAAATTTAGAGTTTTGCAAATGTAGTGACAGAAGCACAAACAACGTCGCTGAGTACGAAGCTGTGCTACTTGGGCTCAGAAAAGCCAGGGCTTTGGGAGCTCAGAGATTTACTGTCAAAACAGATTCTAAGGTGGTGGCAGATCACATCGAAAACGAGAGCATAGAGAAGCAACCAGAACTCATCAAATACTTGACCACTGTACGCTCAATGGAGAAAAAATTCAAAGGTTTCACTGTGGAGTACATCCCAAGAGCAAAAATGACGAGGCAGATGCTCTGGCTAAGGCAGCTGCAAAGGGGGATAAGCTTCCACCTGATGTGTTCTTTCAAACATTAACATCACCATCAATAAAGGATTCAGATGACCCACCGAAGCTGATCAATGCAATATGCTCCGAGGATTGGCGATCCCCAATAATAGCTTTCCTTCGGGGATACTATGAGCCAATTGACGAAGATGATCTAAAAGCTATGCAACAAAGAGCAAGATGCTATCAGATGATAGATGATGTCCTCTACAAGAAAGGAGTTGTAGCTCCTTGGCTTTGTTGCATCTCTCACAACGAAGGAAAAGAACTGATCCAAGAGATACACAGCGGCTTATGCGGGGCACACTTTGGGGCAAGAGCTTTAGTGGGCAAGGCAATGAGGCAAGGATTCTACTGGCCTGCAATCATCATGGATGCAACAAACACGGTCAAGACATGTGATCGGTGTCAAAAGTGTGCAGCGAACAGAAAATCTCCTTTGGAGCAATCACAGCTGATAACTCCAACATGGCCTTTGCAAAGATGGGGCATTGATCTAGTTGGCCCGCTACCAACGGCTCAAGGAAATCTCAAATATGCCATAGTAGCAGTGGAGTACTTCACCAAGTGGATCGAAGCCAGACCTTTGGCTAACATCACAGCAAAAATAGTTATCAAATTCTTCTGGCAGCAAATTGTGTGCCGATTCGGAGTACCAAGGGAAATAACAGTGGACAATGGGAAGCAGTTTGACTGTGACGAATTCAGGCAATACTGCATGTCAATTGGAACAAAAGCTAAATTCGCTTCGGTATATCATCCGCAAACAAATGGAGCAGTTGAAAGAGCCAATGGCTTAATCTTTACAGCTATTCGAAAGTGCCTCGCAAACTGTAAGAAAAAAGGCAAGTGGGTAGAAGAGATGCCAAAGGTGATCTGGGCTCACAACACCACCACATCAAGGGCAACACAGTTTACTCCATTCAAACTGCTTTATGGTGAAGAAGCAGTATGCCCGGAGGAAATACTGCACAAAGGGCTTCGCACCCAACAAGAAGCTCCCAAAGAGAGCGAAGCCGTTGACAAAGATCTCGTTGAGATATACAGGCTCCAGGCAGCAAAAAACATTTCCAAGTATCAAGCTGAGACAAGAAAGTGGCGAGACAAAAAAGTAATCAGAAAAGATATCAAGGCAGGAGACTGGGTCCTAAGGAAAAATCCAAGCATGCCCGCTGGAAAACTACAACAGAAATGGGAAGGCCCATTCTTAGTCATCAAAAGCAACAGGCCTGGCTCATTTCGCTTAGGCGATGACGAGGGCAACGAGCTGTCGCATTCATGGAATGCTGACAGCTTACGCAAATACTACCTATGAAAAGATGTAAAATGGCTTCGTATCCTATAAACGAAGTCATTGAGCAGAATAGCATTTTTACTTTGTTTCCAAAAGTCCGTACTCTTTTCCTCACAAGGGGACCCTGACCAAGGGGTGATGTTTTTAACGAGGCGGTGCTTACTGTAACTCGTCAAATCATATATAAACGAGGTATTCCCCAAAAAAGCAGCATCGAAAGCGATTGGCTTCCACCAAGTCGTTTATATTCGACAATTCACAAAGAACTGAATTGACCCTACCAAGAGTAAGGCCAATTCAGATCCAAGCAAAAGCTTACTCCAAAGAGGAGTAAAAGGGGCTTCGGTCCAGAAACGCTCTGACCCAAACAATTGTTATAAATCGAAAACAGCTTCGGCTAGCAGTACTCTAAAAATCTTTAACAATGACCAAGCGAAATACAATGTGTTCCACAAAGAGATAACTCAGAACATCTCAAAAACATATCCGTCAAAAAGCTGGCCAGATCTCCTAAATCTGGGAGCATTATATACATAAGCAAAATCCCTATCATTATCTAAATCTTCCGGCTCAACCTTAACTGGAAGCAGACGAGCAGCTTCGGCATTTCTTGCACGAGCGAGTTCGACACGAGGAGAACATCGAACGATGAAGGAGTTAAAAAACTCAAACACATCGAATTTGCAATGACTAAAGAACTCATGGCAAAATTCCCAGAAATCGTCGATTCTTTGACTTGGACATAACTTCCGATATTGTTCCCATGCGAAGCCAGATACACACAAGGGGCCATCGCGCATAGTGATCGGCATGGGTTCAAGAACACCTCCCTCATCAGGGATCTGAGTATATACAAATTTACAAAGTTTCAACATCCCTCAACAAAAGAATCAAAGTCATCAGCTCTATTGAAGCTAAACCTTCGGATCAGCATCAGAGGCTCCGGCTTCAGCACCATCACGACCAGCTTCGGCACCAGCTCTTGAAGTTGAGGCCCCAGTAGTGGCGGCGGCAGCAGCGGCTTCGGCTTCGGCTCTCTGCCGCTGCTCGAGAGCGAGCTCCTCCTTGTACTAAAATTAAACAGAACAATCAATACCGAAAGCAAAGTTAACAGGACATGTCCAAAGCCAAAATAAAAAGCCGAAATGATAAAAGAAGCCAACCTTAACCAGACGATCATATGCAGTACGCCGAGCACACTCCCTCCCTGTCTCCGACCAAAACTTCCGCAGAAAGAGGCCGCGAGTTGCCGAAACAGCCTCGTTGAAAAGATCTTTCCTATCAGGATTCAGAGCCGAAGGAAACTGAAAGTCTTTCCTTAAAAAGCCTTTGTAATGAGAGCATCCATTATTAGCCAGCATCTTAAAGGCGTTAGTGACGCATGTTCGGGCAGCATAATCACCCACTCTGGACAAGACGTCGGGTAAGCACTTGAACTCATCATCAAGCCAATCAAAAAGCTTTCCAACGCTAAAGTCGTCAGAGGGGAAAGGTAGCGGCTCGGCACCATATTGTTTCAGAGCAGCTTCGTATTCAGCGTAAACGCCCAAGCTGCGACTGAGCAATTCAGAATCTAAATTTTCCTTATCGGCCTTAAGCTGCCCCACTTGAGCCCTAAGTTGACTGGCTTTGGAAATAAGGGAGCTCTTTAAGTCAACAGCAACCAAAAGCTCCTTCTTGTACTTTTCAGCATCCGACGTCGCTTTCTCTTTATCAGCCTCGAGAGACTTGACTTGATTCTTCAGATCATGCTCCAAAGTGGCAGCATCGATTACCTTGCCCCGAAGCCCCTCGATCGTTTGAGCGTTAAGTGCACGCATAGATTCCAGCGAAGCAACCTGGCGTTTGAGCGAAGCAACTTCTGACGAAGCAGACTCACGCTCAAGACGAAGCTGCTCTTTTTCATCATCCAAGGATCTCTTAAGCAGAAGAAAGCCCTCGCGTTCCTTCCTTAGAGCCTCAAGCTCGGCCCGCTCGTTCTCAACATCGTTGAGACGAAGCGGAAGACGAGCGAAAAGCTCCTGCATGGACATTATAGACTAAAACAAGAAAAGCATAAGTATCAAAAAGCCGGACAACAAACTCAAAAACGAAGGAAAAGGAACAGACCTGGATGCCGCCACTAAGGCTGGAAATGGAAAGCGTGTCCAAATCCAAGGATTTGACACGAGTCTCAAGCTCTGAAAGAGCGAAACCAATGTTTAGACAAAAAAGCTAAAATCAATCAGCTTTGGGTGAGCAGTTAAAAATTACCAACCATTTGGAATGATAACCGGAATATCATTTGGAGGACAAAAGCTGCCTTGACGAAGCCGATCTGTAAAGGGTCCATACCCAGCATAACTTGTTTCTGAAGCAAAATAATCAACAAATCAAAAGAGATCATTTCAGCTAAAAATGCAAATATAACTGCTTCGCGAAACACACCTTTTGATTCAGGAGCTGGCCTCTCAGGGGCTGGTTCAACGTCCTTAGTAGGGGCAGATTGCCCGGCGATAGCCGAAGGAACCAACTTAACCGGCTCAGTGGTGCGTGGAACCAAATCGCCAGAGCCTTGTCCAGTCTCAAGAGTAAGAGCCATCTGCATAGGCCCTTCAATGTTAGCAGAAGCCAACTGCATTGGCTCACTGCTATCTGCAACTGTCCGCGGCGGCTCTTCAACATTAGCCGAAGCCGACTGCACAAGTCCCTCAGAAATCTGAAGGGACTTGGCCGCAGCACCAGCCAGTAAATCCAAGGACGATGGCTGGATAGGGACAGACGACACTTCAGCTTCACCAAGTGTAAAATCCTTTATCTCGTCCTCCCTCAAAAGACGGCTATAGCTCACTTCATCATCCTCATCGTCGATGCATTCAAGTAGGCGTTCACGACGAGGAGGTCGAACAGCAGCTTTAACTATAATAAGATGACAAAAACAAATAAGCAAAGCGAAGCTAAAAATAAAAAGACAAGTTGCACAAGAAACAAACCTCCAGAAGAGGGCAAATCAATTGCAGCGGAAGCTGCAGGAACAACTTGCTTAGGGGCGACGGTAGGAGGCACTTCCGTAGCCGAAGCAATGGGACGAGGAGGTGCGCTGGCAAGCGGAACGATAGGAAGAGCTTTCCCAAGTTTTTGGCGCTTGGAGGACTCCAAGGCAGAAGTACGCTTGGAAGTCTCCAAGGAAGAGGCAACTCGCTTTTTAGCGGTAGCTACCCTTGAGCGGCTTGAAGGGGCTCCGGCTTCGTCGCCGCCCTCGTCTGATTGGCCGCTACCACGGCCTCCAGTACGTCCTTTCCTCCCACGGCCTCGACCCGGCTTCGGGGCTGATAGCACGCTAGGGTGATCCTGATCAGTGAACTTCTTTGAGGGCTTGGATGGGGCCGAACGCTGAGGATAGCTAACGCCCATCTCATCGAACACCCTGTTAAGCCGGACCCCATCCACCAAAGCCAAGCAACTCTCATGTTCCTTGGTAGTGTACTTCCCACAAATAATTTCAGCCATTAACTCAATGGACTGAACGAAGGCGAAGTCAGACATATTCTCTGGCTTTTTCACCCCAAACTTGGGAAAGCAAACATGAGGAATACCTCTGTACAGCCTAGTCTCAACAGCAAATGGCTTCCACGAAGCAGATAAGACATTCACTCCAACGGCAAGCCCTTCCTCAATCAAATCCCGGCTGCTTGAAACCCGGCTAGCCTTGAAAAAAGCACTTTCACAGCGATCAAAGCCGGGGGCATTTCTGTCGAAGGAAGGGCAAGCCACAAAATCACAAGGACCAAAAGAACTACGCAGAGGAAAGGCCATCAGCTTCGTTCCATCATCCAGCACATTCTCCAGCGCGGGCACCTTGACATAAAGCCAATAGTTTTTCCAACTCTTGTCCCACGTGTTTCTCTGACAAAAGGTAAGTTCTACTTTCTGCTTGTCAGTCTGCCTCCACCGCGCGCAAAAAGTAACACTACCATAATCCGGCTCGTAATCAAAGCCGTCAACCTTAACACTCTTTGTCTGCCGATGCCCTTCAAAGTAACGGACGAAGCAGTCCGCATTAACATCTGATGTGTTGGTCTTCACGGCCCAAAAGAAGCGAAGTAAATGAGTAATAGCATTGGGGGTAAGATGATGGAGCTGCAAGCCAAACTTCCCAAGGATATCAGCAACAACATTATCTATAGGCATCCGAAGCCCGGCAGTGAAGAATTCCTTGAATACCACAGCTTCGTCTGGCTCAGGCGTCGGGGTAGTCTCTGTGCCAGGGGCTCGTCCTTGGCCGGCCTCAAAATACCCCTTTTCCTCATAGAAGCGAATCAACGAAGGGGTAACACGAGACTCACCAAAGACAGTGGTCTTTGGCTTCCTCCGATAATCCAAGAGATCAGAAGCATAGGCTTCTACGTCCTCAAGGGCATCCTCGGCTGTAGATCCAGCGTCCTCTGTGTCGTCACCTGCAGCAACATCTTCCTCGGCAGGTCCCTTGCCTCGATCATTAATAATCATAGCAGCTCCGGCTTCGGGGTCCGCGGCCACGTTGCCCTCAATTTCCTGAGCAAACTGCGCAGCTTCGGCAGCATCCATATCCATGCCGTCTGAGTTGTCTTCGTCAGAGACGTAGCCAATCAGACGAGCGGTTTGCTTCGTACGAGCCGCTACAACAAACAGGAAAAAACAATAAGCAAACAAAGCAGCAAAAAGACAAAGGAAAAAATGAAGGAAATAGTAGAGCACAAAAAGCAAAACTTACTTGTGTCGAGAGAAGAAAGCCAAAGCTTGAACTCAAAAGCTTCCAAAACCCAGAGAGAATGTCAAGCTCAAGACAAGCAAAACGAAGCAAGCAAAATTGACCCCCCCCTTCGGTCCTATTTATAGGCCAGTAAAATCTGACTGTTAAAATCTCGAAAAACGAACCGCCGTTTCAAATTCGGTCAAACCGAAGCAAAAGTTACAACAACGGTTAAAACAATTCAACCAGTTTTAAATAAACGAAGCCAAATGACATGACATATCAGACAAACGAAGCAAAAATAGAATAATCATGACAAAACACTAAAGGGCTTTCTCCAACAAGGAGGAGGCGTTTCTCTGGCTGGCAAGCAATCCTAGTTTCGTGGAGCTCGGCCTGTTGAAGAAAGCCCTCGTCCTCGAGGGGCTACTGTTGGGGATTTGGCCCGCTGACAAACGCCTTCTACTTGTTTTGCTTCATCTCATGCGTGAGGACGACAGTGAACCGAGGAAATCAAGCCAATTTAGCTTTTGTTTGCTCTACATATCTCTATTTTGGCTTCGGTGATCACATTTCGCTGTATACAAAAGCCAATCGGCTTCGGTGATCACATTTCGCTGTATACAAAAGCCAATCGGCTTCGGTGATCACATTTCGCTGTATACAAAATCCAATCGGCTTCGCTGATCACGTCCCGCCGTATACGAAAGCCAATTGTCGGATACCAATATTAGGGGTATCCAATGGCAGCGGATTAAAAATAAAAAGCCCCGACCCTTGCACAAGGCAGCTATCCCTTTCTCCCTGATTTATCTCCACCCGAACATAGCAACGACACGATTATTTTTCTCTCTAAAGTCCCCTCTCGCGTACGTGCCTGGGCAGGTGCATGCATGCGAGTATGCATGTGCATGCATGGTGCCTTTTTTAATTATTGCATGCATGCCTTTTCAAGTGAAGGCCTCTCTCTCTCTATTTTCTCTCAGCGCAGCACAACAAAGCTGGCAGCATCCGATGAGTTGCATGCTCGCCCGGCGAGTTGCAGGCAGCGCCCGACAGGTTACTCCTTCGCCCGAGGAGCTGGACGTTTCGCCCGACGAGCTGTTCCGTCCCGCCCGAGGAGTTGCTCCTTCGCCCGACAAGAACCACATCTCGCCCGGCAAGCAGCCGCTACGCCCGACGAGCTGCACCATCGCCCGACAGGACTCCGATTCGCCCGACAAGATCTCCGTCTCCGACTGGTTCGCTCCTTCGTAACGAAGCAACCTCCGAGAAGACCGTGACACCCGAAGTCAAGCTGCTACACTGTGCCAACCACTCCCTGACACCACTGGCACCAGCAGGGCATGGCTACAGCACTCGGAAGGACAACGGGCCCCACAGCATGGGCAAGCACTCCTCTTTTTTCCCCTTTTTACCGTGTACTCTCTCTCTCTTTTACCTTTGACTTTACTGGCTCCCCTTGAACTATAAAAGGGAAGGCCAGGCCCCCTGCGAGGGGCACGAACTCTTTTCCTCTTCTCTCCTGGGCCTCCTACGGGAGGCAGGGAGTTTCTTTTCTCTCCGGAGGAGCGCTCCCTCTCCTGTGCTTCTTCTTCCTCCAGCCAGTCACCGGACTGAGCTCGTTTACTCACCAGAGACTTGGGAGCTAGTCCCTCTCTCGCCCTGCTTGTACCCCCTACTACCAACCAGCGCAAATAACACGAGCAGCACGAACTGGACGTAGGGTGTTACTCCCCGGAGGCCTGAACCAGTATAAATCCTTGTGTCCCCCTTTTGCGTAACCATCCGAGGCCCGACGCGCACTCCACGATTTTATTAATTGCCGGCGGTAAAGGACCCCGACACCAATCGGCTTCGGTGATCACATCTCGCTGTATGCTAAAGCCAATTGGCTTCGGTCATCATGTAGCAGAATGCCGAAGTGGCGTTATCAGAACCAAGTTAGAAGCCAATTTGGTGAAATATTGATACTGTTAGTGCTAAAAGCTATGAATGGGTTAATGGCAAGCTTCGGTTCGCTCTATACTGCAGGTCCTTGGAGGAGTCATCGGCTTTCTGGACGCCGGGAAGCGGCTTAGGGTCATCTCGACTCAGAGGAAGCCAAATCCGGGAGCTACAAAGCCCTTGGAAGCAGGCGAAGCTGACATGGACCGAGTCAAAGGAGACCAAGTCCAAGCCAAGTCAAGCACGGAATCACAAGTCTACGCATTCACATTGGGAGGAGTAAATGTACCGAAGTGTCCATAGGCTATTAGTATTGTATAGTCTAGAGGATGATGCCTGATCTCAGGGGTACAATGGGAATGTAAAGACCCTTGGTCTCCCTATAAAAAGGGACCCCTCCCCTTCATGTAAAGGTTGTTGTTGATTCCAGGATACTGTAGATAAGTAATTTATTGTTGCTTGTCTCTGTTGTCCCGTTTCAGCTGTTGTTTGGGACCATTGGCTTCGGCTACTATCCCAACAACAAGGCTTGAGACCAAGGACGACACAGTGAAAGATGAAGGCCAAAGGCCCGAAGAATAGGCCAGGCCGGCCGGCCCCACATGGCCTAGGCCGGTCGGTCTAGGTGATTTCAAGCCCCATTCCTGCTCAACTTTGGTGAACCGACCTCAAAGAGTATTTGAAAGGCAAGTGCTTCAAGATAAGGTCAAGAGACTTCGGGTTCAAGGCAACTCAATTGGAGAATTTGGAAGTTTATCACTTCCCATTCTTATCTCGAAGATATCCTGAAGTAAATGATGTCCAAAGGCCCACATGCATAGGTGGAACATCTACTGAAGCTTCCAGAAGACTTGAGGAGAAAGCAGAGGATGAGGTGGCCAGGGAAAGCCCTAGGCCGACCGGCCTGAACCCCCCGGGCCGGCCGGCCCAGGCCTTTCCTGTGGTGGTTTGCCTCCCCCCCTTCGACCTAGGGTTTCCTCAGGGTATAAATAGCCCCTGTGCCTTCATGCCACGCATCAATCAATTCGTCATTCGCCGCCGAGGAGCAGAGAAGCTAGAGGGACACCTTTCGGAGAGCTGAGAGTCGTGCTAGTTGTCTAGGGTTCTTCCCTAGCCGACGTGGGAACCCTGCGAGGAAGACCACGTCGGAGTTCTGGAGCTAGGATCATCAAGATCAAGGTAGGATCCCGGTGGTGATCTTGTGATGTACTTACATTCATGGTGAAGTTATATGTGTTTCTAAATTTCTAGCGATCAAGTGCCTCTTCTATGATTTCGTTCTTGCTTGGGTTTGCTTCTTCTTCAATCTATTCTCGAGATAAATTGCTCGGGGTGTTCTTGTAGCCATGGTGGCTAGGGTTTCATACCAGATCTACCAAGTGGTTCGACACATTCACTTGTGAACGTGCCCTTAAGTTACCGATGCCGAAAGGGAGCATCGTGACAGGGTGTGATCCCGTGTAAGATGGGCCTTTCAAGAGTTTGATCGGAGGTCATGATTTAAAGATGCTTTTCATTGAGATTCACATCTATCTTACTTCACTCTATTTGGCTCGGAGCTACAACATATGCATGATCTAGGCGATCTAGATTGGTTATCTCTAACTTTCTCTTGCTACCTCCGGTGTTTGGGTTTTAGTAGATTATATTGGTTTTGCAACCCCTCTTCAAGATAAAAGGCTTTCAATGCTAGTTAGATTGTTTCTTATGTCTTTAGTTCCACGGATTGATAAACCTTGGGGGGAGTACTCTAAGGGAAGAGCTACAACTGATCCGTGCACTTGCGGTTCACGATTGAAGCGTCTAAGGTCCGTCAACAGACCGCCAGAAAAGGTAAAATAGGTATGGCGGGTTAAAACATTTGTATCCTCATCTCTAGGGTTAAATGCTGCTTCATCAAGTTGAATCTACAAACGGAGACGTCATCACTCGATGATGCAAAATACGAGTCCTGCGCCGACAGGTTCATCGGTGTCAACAAAATAGCTTGGGGGAGGACCCCCAATAAGGTAAGTTCAGGTAAGCATTATTGAATAAAGATTTCTTTTGAATAAAGTTAGTAAAAGAGAGCTATCTAGGTTAGTCCCTTAATGTTATGAGTCTATGCTTAAGTCTTTATTTTGGATATAATGAAAAGTTGCTCTTATTTCTCTCTTGTACCTATGTTTCAACCTGCTATTCTCCTAAGCTTTGAGTTTGCTGGTTGAGCATGACCTTTTCTGTTATCTAGTCTATCTGTGGGTAGCATATGCAAGCTCTAGTCTAGGTTGTTGTTGGCTATGATATGATAAGGCTTGAGTTACCTTAAGATCTTACCAAGTAAGACTTGATGCCCGGAGTTTTCTTTTTTTAAAAAAAATATAATAAAGAGTTCCTTATGGTGATTAAATTTCCTACCAAAACTCATATTATTTAACCCCCTGCAAAAAGTTACTTGTTGTTGCATTGAGTTTTGTCAAGGTCATTGTGATTTCTATAGATTTATTTCATGCTCTTAAAGCCAAGATCACGCACACACCACCATATACATATTTCACTTCTACTCTGGAAGTAAGCATGCCATCCATCCACTAAATAAAAGCTCTACATAAAGTATGGTACTCTTCCCCAAATTTATTGCAAAGAAGAGACATGGGCTGATGAAAAAAATTGGACACATGAAGGTCCAAGTATTTAAAAAAAAGGGAGCACATGAAAGCTCTTGATTCAAGAAAAATAGCCATGTGTCTAAAAGCAACCTCTATAAGGGGAAGAGGAACCTGTAAAAAGGAGCTATCATTACCATGCGACTTACACACGTGCACATCTTGGTTTGAAAGTATGACTTACTTCTCTTTGAATCCTGGTTTTGACTTTACAATATGTGCAATGCAAGTGAACTACAAAACTTTCCTCACACAAACCCCACTTCAATTAGTGAAATGAGAGTTGTGAGAGGATCTTGGTAAGAAGATACACCTTGAGTGACTCGAGAGTACCACCTAAGGAACTCTGCCTTTTTGAAAAACTCCAAAACCTCTGGTTTGATTGTCAATCAAGGTAGATGGCAAGGTGCTTGGTCTAAGTCATTCTGGCTACCAACCGCCCAAGACAAGGAGAAGCTACAAGCCCCATGAAAGGCCAAGGTAATAAGGGAATTTTATTTTACCAGCTTATTCAATTCTTGGTAGAATATCTTGTTGAACCACTGGTACTTTTGAGAAGTAATGGGGAAGCAACTCCTGATCCACTGATTCTAAAAGTTTTAGTCTTTGCTTGGAACGAGCAAAGGGCTAAGCTTGTGGGAGTTGTTGACAGTCCTTATAATGAAAATCCGACCGTCAATAGGCTCAGAAAACCAATAAAGATCAAGCATAACTTAGACATTTGTATTCAAATAATATTGTAGCATGCATATCCAGAATATATTTGAGTACATGGACTACGGTGCAAAAGATGGCCGAAATTGGGCACAGGTCCAGGTCAGCCGACCTGGCTAGGTCGGGCGACCTGGCCTGGACCCCAATCGAGCCCATCCTCCCACAGGTCAAGAAGCACACTAGGAGATGATCATCACTACAAGAGATTAGACCTTCTATGACTAACAGATTGTGACAGTTATAGTCTTTCGTTGTCATTGTCATTGTACCTCTTCTATGACACTACAGTGACAATATGGCTGTGGTCATAGAAGGTGGGTCACTATCCCCCTTCTGTGACTAATGGACCCAATTTGTCATTAACTTAGTGACGTATGCACGTTTGTCACCAGGTTATGACCATGGTATTCGTCACTATATTTGTCATAGACTATTAGATGGGATGCTAACAAGTGGCCAGGGATTTGGCATGGCGGTGACATGGCGCGTGACGTGGCACATGTAGTATGACAAAAATAAGAGTCACTAAAACGAATTTGGCCCATTTGGCCTATATAAAATGGGCTGGTTTTTAGAATTCAACTAAGCCCAACTGCCAATCGGCCAGACGTCCATTTATGGTCCATTTGTTAATGGCCTTTTTAGTATTTTTCATGAACTGGCTCTGTAACATCCATCTCGATCAATTACAGCCCAAGCCCATATAAAGAATCGTCACAAATAATAAACCTCATAGAATATAATAACATTCTTAATTAGGCAACCAAACAGATCATTTCATCCAGAATTAATGGTTCATACAACATTTAGCAAAAGTTGACATGACCATTCACCAGCCATACAAAGTTCATCAATCGTGCAGAACCATCAACCAAACACATACATCAAAATACATCCACAGATGACAGTAGCCATTCAGGCAATCATCACGAACAAATCAGATCGAAGTTCACAACAGGAACAAGAACAGTTCACCAACAGATCCATCATCACCAATGCAGCAAAATGAGTCCAATAGCCATAGCAAACTATAGTTCCATCTTCACCCCATCAGCAACAGGAAAGTGAAAATGCAACCACAGTTCCAGGCACCAAAATGAGTCCAGATCACCAACAGCAAAATCAAACTGCAGTCAAAGTTCCAGGCACCAAAATGAGTCCAACATGCAACAGTTCATAGATGGATGTGAACAGGCTCATGACAAGTTGAAACTGTGTACCTGAGCACAACCAAGTCAAGGAGGAGTGGTCTGATGAGTGACTTGACTTTGTCCAAATGCTATCATCTGCCGAACAAGGTTTTGAGTATCTGCTGTTGCCTTCTTCAGGATGTCAATCTCCTCATCTTGTTTCTGTCTTTTTGCCTCAGATTCTTCAGCCTGGGCTTCCAACCTCTGGAGCTTCTGCCGAAGTCCCGCAGATTCTTCCTTCTCAGCATCCAATTGAGCTTGTAACTCTTGCATCTGCGGTGAAACATTTTTTGTAGTGGCAACAGGCTGCTGAAGTCCCACATTATGAAGGAATGTGCTTGACTTTGACAACACTTGGGAAACAATCTCTGTGGAAGTCTTTTGCTGCTCCCCTTCTTGTACTGGTCTTGTCAAAATGGCTTCCATATCATCCTAGCAACAGACATGATTCGTCAGGTTTGTATTTATATGTAAGGTTCATTATGCAGTGTACTACAAAGAAGGAGAAGCTAGAGTTTTGTACATACTGCAGCTTTCTTGGCAGATTCACTTAAGCCCTTAGTTTTGCTGGAATGCATGACTTTGAATAGATCAATTGCAGTGGGCTCTGTATCTTTGAATATTTCTTGCTTCTGAAATGTTGTTCACATACATAGAATGACATGAGCAATGTATATGTGAAAACACACACGCAAGAGAAAAACATGTTCCAACATGCATGCTCTCATACAACCAGATGACATGATAGGGTTAATTTTCTTACTGCGACGTAGGCTGCTGCAATGTAAGACCGGGATCCAGTTCGCTGCGATAACTTAACTTGTGCACGGTTCAGTTGGCCCTTGGCACATTTTTCCTAGACATGGCATAATTGTGTAGCATAAGTAATAGCAGAAATAATAGGAACATGAACAACAATTTGGTATTATATGAGTACTCTGGTCATGCACAGTATACCTAACAGTCCAAGTAACAGAAATATTAACACAGTATATGTTCCTGTCATGCACCAATATTGGATAAACCATACCTTGTGTTTTGGGTCTGACCACATGTTTACCAATTCTTTCCATTGATCATCATTCATAGATGAACATGGTGATGTAGTCCTAACTTGATTTGCTGGTACCCCATTGAAGTATTTCTTCTTGAACCTATACCTCATTTGGCGTGTCCCTCCCTTTAGCATGTCAGCACACGCAGAAGTTACGTGCTCCTTTTCACCGGTCATGCTGAATTGTATCTATACATTGCATAGCATAACATTAGTAGTAAAACATGCTAAGGGCACAATTAGCATAGATTGAACTAGTCAAACATCTTACAGATAGTTTGCCTACGAAGTTCTGCAGTTGGTCCTTATCCTTCTTCTATTCTTTCCAACTTGTGTATATGGGTATATGCTGCCGGAGGATAATCCCTCCCTCAGAAGCCAGCTTTGCAGCTTGCATAGGTGCCTCCGGCCTTCTTCTCCCTTCCTTTATAACAACCGGTATCTTAGTCCCTAAACCTCTAGTTATGCTATCCAGTTCTATGCCCATACTCACTCCCCGTTGGTCCACTTGTCTAGTTGCAGTTAGGGTGCCTAAATAATACAGTTAAAAAACCTTATTGTCAATAATATTAATCATGATATTATTATGAATAAATCATATCACATAAAGTGACATTAAAAATTTTTTTAAAGCACTTGCCATCTTCAGCAATGTCCATCCCTTCCTCATTCTGGATTGATGTAGGCTCTATTGCAGGGGGTGACATCTCTGTTGCTTCTGCCTAGTGCACCTGCTTGTTTGTTCCAAATGGTCAGGTGCCAGCACTCTCTTGGATGATGCTCCTCTTGCCGCAACAGCCGGTGTCATACCCTTAGGAAGCAAACAGAGACACACCAGCATAAGATAGTGCGAGATTTCTAGTTCGAAGGTACATACAACTAATGTGATTTCCATGAGTAGAAGAGTTGGTACCTCAAGTTCAGTCCTGTCACTACGCTGGGCATGATCCTTCCTGTTTGTGCTTGATTTCTTCATCGGTCGTGACGTTTGGCGCACAATTTCTGCTAATCTTTTCACACCCAACAGTTGCATCCTCTCATTGATCCTCATGATATTCTGACACCTCTGCTTCTCAATCTCAGTTAACGGCGTATCTGTTGATACAATCATGCAGATAATGTAAATGAATTAAGCAAAATTATAAGTAATAGTAGCAGTACAATAGGAGGAGACAAGAAACTAGTTTTTATGAGTACAGAAGCTTATACTACATTAGAATAACACCCAAAACACACACTCAATCATCTTAGTAAACCTCTGCTAGGACCTGGATTGAACCCAACCATAAGGGCCTGTTCGGTTCCCCTGCAACCGTGGCCGGGAACCGTTCCGGCCAGGACCACTTCTGTAATTTATATACTCGGCTCTCAACCAGGAATTGTTCCGGCCACGAATGGCTCGAAAGAAAGCTAAACGAATGAGCCTAAGCTTCTCCGACCCTCCCTCACTGCAGGCCGAATATGAAGCTCTAGATCCGGCCCAGAACCGTACCCCCCATAACCCTAAGGACGAAGATCCGAGAAGTACCTGGGACCGCCATTGATGTTCTGGCCGTCTTCTTCCCCGGAGGCATCTTCCTTCTCGTCGGAGCGGCAAGAGGAAGGGAAGAGGGCAGCGAGTCATCTGGATGTAGAAGGTGCGGGGAGTGGCGGCCGCCAGTCTGAGAGTGAGATGAAATTTGGAGAATGAGGATTATTCTAGGTTAGATTTGTATATATAGGCAAGGAGTATGGATTGGCTTTTTACGAAAATGCCCTCAACTGGGCTGAGGCGGTGGCCTAGGTGGCTTGGACAGGAGCGACTTTTTCCATGAAACCAGTGGCGCGCTCGGCTCGTTTGGCTCGGGCAAGTGAGCGGGAATCCAATTTCATTAATTTTTCACTTCTACTGTTGTTGGAGATTTAAAAATTGTTAGTAATCCTTTAAAAAAATTTGTTAGTGACATCTGGATAAGTACAAGATAAAATTCAGCCTCAAAAATCTCTCAGCGCCGTATCTTCCGCCGCACCACGCTGTTTAATACGGCGTGCTGTTTTCGCGGATCTCTTGCATCAAGTTGTGAACGGCGTATGCTTTAAACAGTGACCGGCGGATAATCATGAAGCATACGGCGATCCATATTCGATTGCTCCTGTTCAACCCTCACTGCATATTATACGCCCCGATTCCACACAGTAGCAGCATATAGTATGGCGCTTTGGTTTTCAAATCAATCTATCTACCGGCCTTTGATACGGCGCTCCAGGCGTATCATACGGCGATACTGTTCTCGGTCACCCTTCTTTACATGGTCCCTGAGTAACATAGACGCTGTTGCTCCGCCGCAATCACCGGATTATACGCCGATGGAATCTTTCACGGGCCCCACATGTCATATAACGTCTCGGGCGTTTGACCTAATCTCATATCCGTACTGCAACCGCCCGCCGCCGCGCCCGCTCCCGCACCTGTGCGCCGCCTCCCGTCGCCGNGCCGCCGCCTCCTCCACGCAGCCCAGCCGCCGCCTCCGCCCTTTGACCGGCCCGTTTTGGTCCTCGAGCTCCGTGCGCACCTCCCCTGGCCCGCTAGGGCTTCGGCCCCCGCCGCCGCCCGCGGCCTTTCTCCGGCATCGTGCGCCGCCGCCGGCCTTTGGGGAAGAAGGAGCTCCGCGCGTTTCTCACGTTTCCTTCATCCCCTTTGTTCTTAGTGGTGAGCTTTCAAATCTTTCCCCCCCCAAATCTTCCTCCCAATCTGATCAAATCTCTTAGACCAAATCCTGCCATGAGAATTTTGTGATTTGATTCAGTGAGGCAATAGCATGATCCTAGTCCATATTTTGTCATCCATGATCTTTCAAATGGGCATTCTTGGTTATACCTTATGTACATTTATCTTGTATATGTAGTTTATGCTCTGTGTATAACTCATATGCTCAATAAGTGGTACATTCGGTACATCTCTTACAAATTCATGGATGCCAAGTCAACAATCTCTCATATCTTGCACCATGTGTTACTCCCTGTCTAATTGATTTATTGTCTAATGCTTAGTGCATTGATTAATTACTTAGTCAAATAGTTTCATGTGGTCACTTTCTTGAAATATGGACTTCATGCCTTTCCAATAAGCCTTCCTTTCTCATGGGTGTCTTTCATTATCTTTGTCGGCAGATGGGAAGAGACAAGGGCAAAGGCAAGCAGTTCAGAAACCAAAGCCGAGCAAGAAGAGGACTCGCGAGCAGCGCGAGCTTGAGAGAGTCATGGCAGTCCCAGACACCCACCAGCAACGCCCTCTACTCATCAGGGAGCCTGGAGAGGCAGGGGGAGCACAGGCAGGGGGAGCCGGTTCTGGGACAGCAGATACAAAGGCAGGACAGGAGGAGCCCCAGCTACGCCGCTCCGGTCGCGCTCGTACTACCCCTCAGGCCACACGACAGGGTCCTAGGACTCGTGGTGGCGGTACCCAGCACGGTCGCCATGGTCAGGGCCCTCAGCTCGAGGAGCTAGCAGAGCTGCACAGGCAGGACCCCCAGCCAGGAGAGCACGCAGAGGTCGCTCAGTTCCGTTTGGTGGATCTCACCAACGTCAGAGCCGGCCACATCAAGCGGCTTCGTCTATCTCAGGACATCGACTGGTTCGTTCCTGTGAGAGAGCCCGGGGTTGATCAGCGCTTTTGGACCTACATACAGCACAGCTTTTACTTGTCCTATCACAAGAGGCGCATCCGTCTGTTTGAGCACCGCCGGATCGACGTGGCCCGTATCCGGGAGGCAGCTGGGCAGGACGTCAGGCCATTCTTTAAGGCACATCCAGGGTTGATAGAGTTGCTGAGCCACAATGGCTTCATTGAGGAGTGGATCCGAGTCTTCTACTCCACGGTGTGGATCCCCGCGGACCGCCAGTACATGGTGTTCATGTTTGAGGGGGAGAAGCACCGGCTCACAGCTCAGCAGATTTGACAGTTCTTCGGGTTGGAGGAGTGTGTGTACCGGATTCACGAGCAGGCTCACCCTAGTGCCACTCCTCCCCGCTGCAGCCAGCTTGGGGGTGTCTTCCCTTCCGACGAGCAGGTCGCGATGCTCTTTGACCCCCCGCTGATCCCTGGCGCCCCCCGAGTCCCAGATGCTATGACTCAGTTGGCCTACGCCCTCCTCCGCACTACTCGAGTCTCACTCCTTCCGAGGGCAGGCTACGGGGAGGCAGTCTCGTCTGTTCAGCAGTGGCTTCTGGCAGCTCTGATCACGCAGACCCGGTTCGACATAGCTGACTTTCTGATCTGCGAGATTCAGGACGTCATCTCTGATGGGTTACCAGCTGGACGCCAGATGGTCTACGGTCACATTCTTTCTCAGATATTCTTGACCTACCAACCTCCCCGCTTCAGAGAGCTCTACCTGTCGACACCCTCTCGCTACGCCACCTACAGTCCGGCCAAGCCGGATGACCGCCGCCGCGGTCGTAGAGCTATGAGGCAGGCCACAGAGCAGATGGCTCCAGAGCAGCGAGCAGAGGTAGCGGAGGAGGACAGTACCTTAGCTCAGGCAGAGGCTCAGTTACCTCAGTACTTCATGGTCTCCAGTGACAGCTTTGAGGACAGCGACTTCGAGCTTCCGCCGCTCTCGCCTCCTCCTCTTGCTCACGACGCCGAGGCAGGACCTTCATCTCCACCACCTCCATCGCCTCTGGTTGTCATAGAGGCCGCCACGACTCAGCCTTCAGAGCTCACCGCTATTCTTTAGTCACTGGTAGCTACTCAGTAGGCGCAGCTCGAGCACTCACAGCGGCTTGAGGAGCAGCAGGCCGCGATCCGCAGAGAGCAGGCACTGCAGCACGACTCGTTCTGGAGAGAGTAGCTAGCTCTCCAGAATGAGCTCGCTCGTCAGGTGGAACAGCAGACAGAGATGATGAACACCATGATACAGCAGCAGCGGGCCACCGCTCTAGCTCCCCAGCAGTAGCAGTACTCCTCTGCTCTAATGTTCAACTGGCTGCATGGGACGATCGGCACCCTCTACGACCACGCAGGCCTTCCAGATCCAGTGGTGCCCGATCTCCGGCCCCCAGTCAGTGCCTCTACTCCTCTGCCAGCTTCAGTCGGCGGGTATCAGTTCACTCCTATCTCTACATTCCCGATCTCGCCGCTGATCCAGACTGGGCCATTCCCTCGCCCGATCCTCTCCCCAGTGCCAGTACAGTAGCAGCCGCAGCAGCAGCAGGAGGTTCCCCAGAGCCCGAGCCAGTTCTCAGTTGCTCACCAGCACGCTCCGCGGCCTCTGGGATCTCTGACGGCTCCAGTCAGTTCAGGACTTCTACTCTTCGAGTCGTCACCCCAGCCAACCCTCCCAGTTTCCACCGCTTCAGTTCCGCCGGTCACCGCCTCACTCTCTGAGACTCCAGACTCGACTCTTCAGTCGGTGACCGCCCAGATCGAGAGGGAGATGATGGCTGCTGAGGACCCCTTTGCTGTGACGGCGTCTGGACTCCCGATGGCTTCTACTTCACTTCCAGCCGAGTCCGAGACCGCCGGCACCGCCTCCGCCTCCGACACCGACGAGGACATCGACACCGAGCAGTTCACTACAGCGCCTCATCGCCCGGAGACTCCTCCCGCCTCTTCGCCTCCAGCGCAGGACCCTTGAGGACCTCCTTTTGGTGCTTAGATGCCAAAGGGGGAGATACATAGGAGGGTTAGAGATAGGGGGAGCTTGGGAGGGAGTGTGTTGCTTCTTCATGGTTCTTTTGTGTATGGACATGTTATTTGGGTCTTGTGTTTGTTCTTGCTTTGACATGTCTATACACCTTGTGAGTGGTTTGCTTAAGTAATGCTTGTTTAATTAATGTCATTTACTTATTGCATTTACTTTATGCAAATCTTGTGGCGAATGGATTTGGTAAACCACAAACCCTTTGCTCTTAATTATTTATCTCTATTGGGTGTGTTGTCATCTATCACCAAAATGACAAGTTTTGGTGATAAATGACAATACCATCTATGTGACTAACATGTGCTGTGAAGGTTTTATCCTATATATGTTTAAGTCACATGGAGTGAATGAAAGGAGGCCCCTCAATTGGACTCAAATCGGATCTCTCATGAAGGCTTAGGACTTTCTAGATCTAAGTGTCACAAGGAGATGAAGGACACTTAGTTTAGTTAGGTTTTCTAGTTTTCTAGATAGACCGTACTGTTAAGGGGGGTCATTAAGTTAGTAGCTTGATCAAAACTAGGTCTATGCTTGAGTTAGATGCATACATCCCAAAACCTAGCCCAAAACATCCCAAATACATCCTATGCAAGTTTCAAGCAAAGCCAAAACTCAAAGGACTTGAATTGGACGAGTTTTGCAAACTCAGTGCGCGGCGTATGATACGCCCCCAACGACGTACAATTCAAGAAGGTGATGGCGCGTGAAGGAAACCGAAGGAAGGCCACGGCGTATATCGGTACTGTGCGTATACGGGGCGTATCATACGGCGTGATAGGGCATGAAGCTGTTCAAGTGTGGGTTGCATAACCCAGGTCGCCGTATTATACGCCGATCACGGCGTAGTATCGGCGTACGTGTTACTCAGTGAGCATCTGCTAGGACCTGGATTGGACTCAAATCGGATCTCTCATGAAGGCTTAGGACTTTCTAGATCTAAGTGTCACAAGGAGATGAAGGACACTTAGTTTAGTTAGGTTTTCTAGTTTTCTAGATAGACCGTACTGTTAAGGGGGGTCATTAAGTTAGTAGCTTGATCAAAACTAGGTCTATGCTTGAGTTAGATGCACACATCCCAAAACCTAGCCCAAAACATCCCAAATACATCCTATGCAAGTTTCAAGCAAAGCCAAAACTCAAAGGACTTGAATTGGATGAGTTTTGCAAACTAAGTGCGCGGCGTATGATACGCCCCCAACGGCGTACAATTCAAGAAGGCGACGGCGCGTGAAGAAAACCGAAGGAAGGCCACGGCGTATGATACATCGGTACTGTGTGTATACGGGGTGTATCATACGGCGTGGTAGGGCATGAAGCTGTTCAAGTGTGGGTTGCATAACCCAGGTCGCCGTATTATACGCCGATCACGGCGTAGTATCGGCGTACGTGTTACTCAGTGAGCATCTGCTAGGACCTGGATTGGACTCAAATCGGATCTCTCATGAAGGCTTAGGACTTTCTAGATCTAAATGTCACAAGGAGATGAAGGACACTTAATTTAGTTAGGTTTTCTAGTTTTCTAGATAGACCGTACTGTTAAGGGGGGTCATTAAGTTAGTAGCTTGATCAAAACTAGGTCTATGCTTGAGTTAGATGCGCACATCCCAAAACCTAGCCCAAAACATCCCAAATACATCCTATGCAAGTTTCAAGCAAAGCCAAAACTCAAAGGACTGAATTGGATGAGTTTTGCAAACTCAGTGCGCGGCATATGATACACCCCCAACGGTGTACAATTCAAGAAGGCGACGGCGCGTGAAGGAACCTGAAGGAAGGCCACGGCGTATGATACGCCAGTACTGTGCGTATACGGGGCGGATCATACGGCGTGATAGGGCATGAAGCTGTTCAAGTGTGGGTTGCATAACCTAGGTCGCCGTATTATACGCCGATCACGGCGTAGTATCGGCGTACGTGTTACTCAGTGAGCATGTCAAGAGGGTTTCGAGGAAAAGCTGCGCCGCATTCTACGCCGATAGCGACATATATGTTTTGGCTGAGTCAGCAGTTGAAAAGTGGCTTATGACCGTTGGGGTTTATGAACGCCGTATGATACGCCGAGGATACTTTGTGTATCGGCGTGTTATACGCCGTTCATAAGTAGCCGTTGGAAAAGTTTTTCGACCGTTTGAAAAGTGGACGCCGTATTATACGCCGTGTCACTTTTGTACACGGCGTATTATACGCCGCTCGCGGTTTCCAGTGGAGTTGATAGGTCTGAATTACAAAAAATGATTCCAGGTTTATATAACTGAGTTCAGAGATTTCATCACAATAGAGATTCATAGGTTTGAATTACATCGAAATCTGAGATTCGCAGATCTCAATTACTCGACATCACTAAACTCACCATCATCATCAGGGATCATCATTGTACATTCAGTTTCACTATCATATTGCCCTAAGGTATCATCATCATCATTGTACATGTCATGATCTTCAACTTCCAGTTCGTGTTGCCTACGAACCTGATCAACTAGGGATGCCTCCACACTAATGCCGTCTTCTTCATTGACTGGATGTTCGTCGATGGAAGATCCCTCATGAGCTTGAACTCGAGATGTTTCTTGTTTGTCATCTTGGTATGTCAGATCAATCCCGCCTTCTTGGTTTTCATCATTTTCCTCTTCATTCACATTCCACAAGTGGCGATGCGAAAATTTTTGAACAACTTTCCATGGTTCACCATGCTTGTTATCATCCAAGTAGAAAACCTTTGTTGCCTGTGTGGCAAGGATGAAAGGATCATCCTTGTACCAACAACTGCCATGACTGATGCTTTTGAAATATCCATCATTCTTCATCTTAGACCTCCTGCTACAGGTATCAAACCAATCACACTTGAATAACAATACTGTCCTTTGACTGCTGCTGCCAGAGTTGTACTGCAACTGTATTATTTCTTTCAGCTGACCATAAAAGTCAATATTTTCTCCATTATGTGACCCCTCAACCATGACTCCACTATTCTGTGTTCTTCTACTTCTCTCACGGTCCATGGTATGATATCGGACACCATCAACAATACATCCTGAAAATATACGAAGTCTAAGATCTGGTAGACTTGCCAATGCATACAGTTCATCATTTATTTGTTCTCCATTCACAAACTTCCGGGTAGCAAGCTGCAGTAAAAATATTATATATTAGCCATCCAAGATATTACCAAACTGAAATTACTTAAATAAAATGACTCACATGTTTCCTAAACCATCCTGGAAATTCCTTAGCAATGTTCCCCTCAACATCAGAATTACCAGCAGTCTCTAACTCATTCCTGTAAATCCTGCAAACAGGTGCACAATTAGAATGTCAGAGCAAAAAAATTATATGATAGGCAAGAAATTATGTTGCTTGCATTGAAGGACATACTCTATAAATGGCTCGACCTCCGTAGTATTATTGAGGACATACCAAACCATCCTGTCATAATCCTTCTCATTATATGTAAGCCTTGCTGCCCCCAACAGATGTGCTCCATGCTGGAAAATAGCTAAACCATCCATACTCATTGGAATACGCTCTCTATTCCTGCCCTCACGATTGTGCCTAGTGTCAACATCATCAAAATATCTTGAGCAAGCATTCAAGCACTCATTTGCTACATATGCCTCTGCAATGGATCCCTCAGGCCTTGCCATGTTCCTCACAAAACGTTTCAAGGTCAACAACCTACGTTCTACAGGGTACATCCATCCATATTGAACCGGGCCTCTTAGGATTGCATCATCGATTAAATGAATGGACAAGGGCACCATCACATCAAAAAAGGCAGGCGGGAAAATTTTCTCAAGCTTGCACAATATTATTGGGATTTCACCTCTCATCCTGTTCAACACATCTAACTTCAATTTCTTCGCACAAAGTTGCTAGAAAAAGTTACCTAATTCAGAAATTGCTCCATATATTTCCTGGTGCATGATTCCTCGAAGACCAGCTGGCAATATCCTTTGCAGAAGGATATGACAATTGTGAGTTTTCAATGCTTGTAATTTGCATTCATCAACACTAACACACCTTGCTAAGTTGGAGGCATATCCATCTGGGAATTTAACCTTCTTTATGAAATCACAAAAGGCACTTATCTGGGCTTTAGTCATCTTATATGGAGCAGGTGGAATAGAGTATGAATCCCCATCATGCCTCAAATGTAAATTTTTCCTTATGCCCATATCTTCCAAATCCAGCCTCGCAGCAATAGAGTCCTTTGACTTGCCTGCGATGTCCATAATTGTACCAAGAAGGGCCTCACATAAATTTTTCTCGATATGCATAACATCAAGATTGTGGCGTAGCTTCAAAGAAGACCAATATGGCAAATCCCACAAAATTGACCTCCGCTTCCAGCATTGACCCTCTTCTACCCTCTTTCTCTTTTTGTTATCTGGATGCTCCCCAGGTTTTATATGCTCCACCCTAGCCAATTGCTCCATCAACTCGTCCGTAGTAAATTCTTCAGGCTTCTCACGTTCTTCAGTATGGCCATCAAAAGCTTTCTTTCTCCTCCAGCTATGGTCAGTTGGAAGAAAACGGCGATGGCAAATGTAGCAAATCTTGTTCCTAAGTCTTTTGGAGCAGGGATTTTTGTCACAGCAAACAAAAGCATAGTAACCTCTAGTTACTCTACCTGAAAGTGTGCTCAATGTCAGATAATCATGAATGCACCATATGACTGCAGCGTGAAGATCAAATTCTTTTTCGGTCAGTGCGTCGAAAGTAGGGACACCAGTCTAGAGATTTAACAATTCTTCAACTAGTGGCTGCAGGAAGAGATCCATATCCTTTCCAGGGCATGCCGGACCCGGAATAAGTAGGCACATCATGAAGTTGGATTGGTCCATACATTGCCATGGAGGAAAGTTGTAAGGTATAAGAAATACTGGCCACATGCTATATGATGAGCTCATCTTCCCGAATGGATTAAAACCATCGGTAGCGAGGCCCAGTCGGACATTCCGCTCATCATTTGCAAACCATTCATACTTCCTATCAAAATCCTTCCATGCCTCACCATCAGCAGGATGACTGAGCTCATTGTCCACTGGTTTCCTCTTCAACTTGTGCCATTGAGCCTGAGCTGAAAGTTCTTTGGATCCAAACATCCTCTTCAACCTTGGAGTCAAAGGAAAATGCCCTAGAACCTTCTTTGGAATCTTCCTTCGACCATCTGCATCCTTCCATCTTGAAGCACCACATATTGGGCATGCATCCTTTTTAGCCAATGTCTTCCGGAAAAGAACACAGTTATTCGGACACACATGTATTGACTCATATCCAAGTCCTAGTGCACGAATAAAATTCTTAGCTTCATTATAGGATGCAAGGATAGAACAATTTGGAAATGCAGAACTTAACAACTCCAACAAAGCACTGAATGCAACATTGCTGATTCTGTAAAATGACTTGATGTGGAGCAACCTCACCACAAAAGAAAACCTGGTATAGGGACAACTTGGGTGTAGCACTTGTTTCATCTCTTCTAATATGCTAGCAAACTTTGGCTTCGTTCTTGGTCCATAATTTTGATCTGTGTACAGATCCTGTACCATCTGGTGCATTGCATCATCTTCTGGGTCATCTTGAGGCTCATTCATCCCAAATTCAACATTGTAGCCAACATCTTCATTCAAATGCTCAACATTGCTGCCAGTATCTTCATTCAACTGCTCAACATTTTCAGTTACCATGACCAATGGTTCTCCATGATGTATCCACCTAGTGTATGTGCTACACATCCCGTTTAAAAGTAAGTGATCCAACACTTGTCCTCTATGTTGTTGTAGCCGATTCAAACACTTACGGCATGGGCATAATATCTCCTGATTGCCACGGATATTTTCAGAAACAAAGTCCATGAACTCAGTGACCCCATCTAGATGCTCCTTGCTAAACAACCTTTTATTCAACCATGTTCTGACCATCTGTGAAACATTGAATTAAGACAACCAAGGAATCAAAAACTGATTATTGCTCATAAAAGACTGCTATTTATCTATTTCTGTCACTTCAAATCTATGGTCACCAAAACATAAGTTCATCTCTTTTTGAAATAAGAACATAAGTTCATCCCGTATGTACCTTTCCTCTCGAATCGAAGGGGATGAGGGAGTCTCCGGCCGACTTCACCCACAGCCGCCAACTGCACAGGGTCTGCCTCCTAGGACGGCGTCGACTGCTACGGAAGGGGGAGCGAGGAAGAATGGCCAGATGTGTAGTGGTTGCAGGATTGCAGTTGTGCCCGTCAACCCCGGCGGCCAGGATCTGCAGCTATGCGTCGAGCTCCTGGGGGCAATGTCGGGAATCTGCGGGCGGCGGAGCCCTCCTGCCCGCGGCGGAGGCTCCCGCTGGCGGCGTCCCCTGCTACTTTGGATGGGTTCTCCTGGGGACGAGTGAGGAATAATGTGGCGAGATGCACGGTGGTTGTTACGTCTCCCAACGATCGAATCTATAGAAAAATAATGTAATCAGAGCTGGAACAACAACGAATTTGTGGCCTAGTGGTTTGTCCATGACTCGTTGAGGCTGAGGGCGCAGGTTCGATCCCTACTTGTTGCGCAAAGGCATATTTTTTTCAATGTTTTTCCAGACCAGCTAGGGGCCATTTAACTTACATATGGGCCCCACCAGTCCACCTACGAAGCAGCTGAGGAAACATTTTTTTTTGGGAAAATTGTGTTTATAAATTAATGACGATCAAGTTCAATCACTTTCATCATGAGCTATTGTCACTAATATTTGGAAGGGCACATGGTGACGGTTGTTAATGACCAAAGCATATCTTCGTCATAAACATTAGTCATCTAATGCAATATTGTCATAAACGAATCGTTTCAATGACTAAAAGGTGATTTGTCATATCAAAATTGTCATAGAAGGCCTAATCTCTTGTAGTGCATGGACGCTGAATTATGGTCGGTTCAAGTCAAGGGTGAAGGATGAGCCACGTGTCACTCCCATGGATTGAAGGACCCACACCTCAACTCAAATGCACACAAACCAAGTATACCCACCTGGAACCATCATAAGGACCCACATGACAGTCTACCAGAGAAGAGTGGGACTGAAAGGCGGTGGTACCAGGTCAGCCGACCTGGCTAAGTCGGCCGACCTGGCCCTGCGGCCGTTTCGCTTCCCCCTTGACCAGTACCTGTAAACCGCCATCAGGAGTCCATCTACACTGTGCATTGCTCAAGGTGGTTCATCGAAGGGTCGACCGAAGTACCCTGGTCGGCTGACCTGGTCCCACCTCCAAACTACCACAACCGCCTCTGGCCTGCTCCAACCACCTATGTGATGCTATAAATACCTACAAAGGGCGACGTACTCAACACACACCAGAAGAAGAGCTCTCCTTTGCTACAAGCTTAGTCTTAGTCTTAGTAGTGATAGTGCTAGTAGTAGATCTTCTTAAGGGCTTCCGGATGAGTCTTGGTAAGTTGTAGAATTCAGTTCTTGTATTCTCTTACTTACTTGTAATACTCTGAGCTTAATGGAAATATCTTCATACTTATGTTGTATGCTTCAATTGTACTTTACTTACTTAGTATATACTACTTATGTCTTGCACCTTATTCAAGTGAATGTATGCTATGACATTGGCTCAATGTGCCTCATGGTTGCTCTATTTATTAACATGATAGATAGAGTTGTATTTCTTATTGCAAACATGGTGTTTGGGATATGGAATACTGTTGAGGGTATCGCTGCCCCACGGATTAGTAGAGGTAGGCGGCAGGTGGTGATAGCCCTATTCATCCTTTGTAATCCTCCACGTTCGGGAGATGATATTAGGCCTTTATGATAAGACGTCCAACTGTCGTCCCTTGATGAGGGAACCACTGGATACCTCGATATGCCCTCTTGCATATGTCCATTGTATGAGCTTGTATAGGGTATAGTAGTATATCCAAGTCCCATATGTATGATGCTAATGAACCCCTTTATAATCTTTACTAATGTTCTATGACTAACTAAGGCTACCATAATAATGAGCAATGAACTTCTGTGTGTCACATTACCCATTCACTTTCATATCTGACGAGGGTCTAGATCAGGGGTAACTGATCAGGCCCCTAATCCATGACACGACGCCAATCAACCCTTCAAAAACAAAAGCTGAAGACCCAGATCAGGCAGATCTTCCATATCCGAACAGTCTCTGTTTCAGTCCTCTCGGCTCCACCCCGCTTCGCCCATTCCTGGCCGTACCCACTTGGTACCAGCTATGTCAGAATGGGATGGGCGTCGTCCTTCGCCACGGCGGCCACAGGAGCACCCGTCTCATCCGAACAGGAACACTACAGTCCTGGAGCAGGACACATGCACGCCCAGGAGAGGACACCTGGAGCCCAAGGACTACACCTGGAGCCCGAGGAGGACACCTAGAGTCCAAGAAGGCACAGTACAAGTCAACCACAACCCGAAAGCTACTCTGAGACGTGCCCGAGAAGCCCCATACTCCAACCACCCGGGTATGTACGATCCTGGGTCAAATGGAGCGCCCACCCCGTCAACACCTACTCCACGTACGGCTCGGGGCGTAAGACGGAACTGAAGACCTCGGTGTTGTAATTCCTCTTGTAACTCTCTCTTTTTACCCCCTGCTTCCTTTCCCCCTTGTGACTATAAAAGGGGACAAAGGGAGACCGATGGGGGGGGGGGCGACGGACGACGATCAGCCGATCACACACACACACACTTGCTCCACACCACCACACAGGGACTTGGGGTCGTTTTCCTCTCCCGACTAGTTTGTATCCCCTACTACAGATTTGGACTCGAGAACACCGGCTCTCACTGGACGTAGGGTGCTACTCTCCGGAGGCCCGAACCAGTATAATCTCTGTGTCTCTTGAGCCACCATCCGGTGCCCTGACACGCGATCGTAAAAATATTACTTGCCGGCGGCAGAGAACCCCGACAGTTGGCGCGCCAGGTAGGGGCCTTTTCGCGTGTCGCTTCACTTCACCAGGATCCGGATGGCCCACGGCGGTGCCCCGTTGGCGCCGGGCGCTCACCTGCGTTTCGGCTCCCTCGACTTCGTCTTCAGCAAGTCGGAGGGGCCCCTCATCGGGGCCACCTTCATGCACCCCAAGCCTGCCTACAGCGACGGCCGCGACGCGATCCACGATAAAGGGTCCGAGCCTCCCCATATCACCATAGGTGCCACTGCCTACGTCTTCGACCTGCTAGGTGAGGATCTGGCGGTCGCCCTGGCACGGAGCCCGACCTAGGAGCGTTTTCGCAACATCTCCTAAATGATCACCAACCTCGCCCTCCAAGCTGGAGGGGAAGAGCAGCTCCCCTGGGACGAGTTCATCGACTGCTACAACGCCATGTACCCGGAGGGACAGCCGGGCCTGCCACGTGATCCGGTGATCGTCCCGACACCGACGGAGTCCGACCCCTGCACCGCGCCTATCGGCAAAGGCGCGACGGACAGGCAGAAACCAGACCCGCAGGCGAGGCAGGCTCCACCGGCGACCCACGACCCCTCCCGGGAATGCTTCATGTGCCACACCCCCGACGGGGATGTGCAAACGGCAAGCAGCTCGACCAAGGACGACCCTCGCCGAACACCTCCCCGGAACGGCCCCGTGGGCGATGCCCGGCGGATCAGGCTGCAGGAGCTCGACGAGGCGCGGCGTCAACTCGAGGCCGAGCGTCGGCAACTCCACCACGAGCTCGGGAGGAACGCGGACGGAGGGGCCGCTCACGCACGTGCACGAGACGTGCAACAGCACATCATCAACGACGGCAACAACGCCAACGACGCGCCGATCTTCAAACGAGCATCCCAGAACCTCACGGCGGCCGCTGTCCTACTCCGCGAGCATCCCGAGCCGGCGACCCCCGAAGACCGAAGGTTCCATCAACAGCTCCGCGCGCTCCTGGAGACCGCAGCGGTTCAGCAAGCGGAGAGCTCCGCGTCACGCCAGCGGCTTCCTAGGGAGCATGTCCGTGAGCAGTCGGTACATCATCACGGGGTCTGGCAGACAGAGATGCTCGGCGGCGAGACGAGCACCAAGAGCACTGCCCGCGCCGAGCCTACAGTAGACGGCGCGGAGGCCGCTACGACAGTGGCGAAGACCGGAGCAGGAGTGTGTCTCCTGATCCCAGGGGGCCGCGTGCCTTTGGACCTCGTGTCCTCGGCGCCCGCGTCCCTCCGCGCTTCCGAGCACCTACGACGGTGCCCAAGTACGACGGGGATACTAATCCCAGCGTCTGGCTGGAGGACTACTGGCTAGCGTGCCACGTGGGCAGAGCACAAAACGACTACTTCATCATCAAGAGCCTCCCCCTCTACCTCGCCGACTCGGCGCGAACATGGTTGGAGCACCTCCCCGACGGCAGGATCGACAGCTGGGCGCAGCTGCGCGATGCGTTCATCGGCAACTTCCAGGGGACCTACACCCGTCCTGGGAACCCTTGGGATCTTTGCAACTGCCTCCAAAGGAGAGACGAAAGCCTGCGCGACTATATCAAGCACTTCTCCAAGCGCTGCACCGACCTGCCGAACACCGCCGACACCGACGTCGTCTCAGCGTTCCGGTTTGGAACCACTTGCGCGACCCTCATTCACGAACTAGGGCGCAAGAAGCCGCGAACCATCCAAGAGATCCTCGACATCGCCACCGACTATGCCGATGGGGAAGACGCTTGTTGACGGTCCTTATAACATAAAAACCGACCGTCAATAGGCTCAGAAACCAATAAAGATCAAGGCATAACTTAGACATTAATATTCAAATAAAGGTATACCATGCATATCTGGAATATATTTGAGTACAGGGACTACGGTGCAAAAGATGAGCAAAACTGGGCACAGGCCTAGGTCGGCCGACCTGGCTAGGTCGGGCGACCTGTCCTGAACCCCGATCAAGCTCAATCTCGACACAGGTCAAGAAGCACACTGAAGAAGGATCATGGATGTTGATTCATCGTCGGTTCAAGTCAAGGGTGAGGATGAGCCACGTGTCACTCCCATGGATTGAAGGGCCCACACATCAACACAATTGCACCCAAATAGAGTATACCCACCTGGAACCGTCATGAGGACCCACATGGAAGTCTACCAGAGAAGAGTGGGGCCGAATGGCGGTGGAACCAGGTCGGCCGACTCAGCTAGGTCGGCCGACCTGGCCCTGCGGCCGTTTCGGTTCCCCCTTGACCAGTACCTGTAAACCGTCATCAGGAGTTCATCAGAGTCCATGCGTTGCTGAAGACGGTGGATCCAAGGGTCGGCCGACGTGGGGAATTCGGCCGACCTAGGCCCACCTCCAAACGGCCTTAACCGCCTCTGGCTAGCTCCAACCGCCCTTGTGATCCTATAAATACCTACAAAGGGCGCCGTACTCGACACACACCAGAAGAAGAGCTCTCCTTTGCTACAAGCTTAGTCTTAGCCTTAGTAGTGATAGTCATAGTGTTAGATCTTCTGAAGGGCTTCCGGAGGAGTCTTGGTAAGTTCTAGAGTTCAGTTCTTGTATTCTCTTACTTACATGCAATACTCTGAGCTTAATGGAAATACCTTCATACTTATGTTGTATGCTTCAGTTATACCTTATCCACTTAGTATATACTACTTATGTCTTACACCTCAATCAAGTGAATGTATGCTATGACATTGGCTCAATGTGCTTTTTGGTTGCTCTATTTATTAACGTGATAGATAGAGTTGTATCCCATATTGCAAACATGGTGTTTGGGATACGGTATGCTATTGAGGGTACCGCTGCCCCACGGATTAGTAGAGGTAGGCGGCAGGTGGTGACAGCCCTGTCCGTCCATTGTAATCCTCCATGTACGGGAGTGGGTATTAGGCCTTTATGATAATTCGTCCTACTGTTGTCCCTTGATGAGGGAACCACTGGATACCTCGATGTGTCCTCTTGCATACGATCATTGAATGAGCTTGTATAGGGTATTGTAGTATATCCTAGTTCCATAAGTGTGATGCTAATGAACCCTTGTTAATATTCACTAGTGTACTATACTAACTAAGACTACCATAATGATGAGCAATGAACTTCTGTGTGTCAACCCAATCATTCACTTCTATATCTTTTACCCCTGTTTAGATTATGGTACATTAATACTGTTGTATGTAAGAGCATTGGATGGCACATCTCTCTTTTAACTAAACGCTTTCCCTGCGGATAAACAAATAACGATACTCTGGAATACTCCCGGGTGAAATGCTACAACATACTTCTGTGCGCTTGCAGAATATCTATAACGTCTAGATTTACGATGAAGTATCTCTAGTACCATTACTACTCTAAGTAGTGATGCTAAGAAATACCAACAACGCTGTCGCCGCAACCCTCAATCGGTCTCAAGGCAAGGGCAAGCAGTCGGAGGCCGCGGGCGAAGGCACCTCCGCTCAGCCCGACAAGAAGAAGAAGAAGAAGAAGGACAAGCGTCGGCGCGACGGCAACATGGTGGCGGCGGCCGAGCGAAAGCCTACCAAGCCCAAAGGGAAGCGCCAAGGGATCACTTCGAGAAGCTCCTCGAGGCACCATGCACCAACCACGAGGGCCCCATCAAGCACGCCTTGAAGGATTGCAAACTCATGAAGAGTTTCCTCGCCGGAACTCTGAAGAAGAGACCCCACGAGATGGCCAAAGACAGGGCTGGGGGCTTGAACGACAACGACGACGGATACCCCAAGGAGGATGGCGCAGTCCTGATGATCGTTGGGGGGTTGTCACACCCGGATTTACGAAGGAAATCCGAATGCTACTATATGTGTACCCAGGAAGTCTTTACACACATATAGTTCAGAAATGAATATCAAAGAAAGGAAAACAGTGCTCGATAACATAAATCATAACAAGTCTTACATCACAGGCATTACATTTATTAACGAGTTTATCAAAGTAGCGGAAGCCTGATGTAAGCTAACTCCAGAACATCTCCACAGGGACTCTGACTGGGGGAATGCACTGCCTAGAAGTCCGGGAACTCCTCGGGGAAGACAAAAGCATCCACAGGTGGTTCATCTGAGTACCCATCCGGGATTTTATTGAAGTAAAGCAAGTGTAAGTAATCCATCTTACTTAGCAAGCATAACATGATTAAATGAGGCTCAAAAGGCTAGACAAGGTTTGAACTGCGGTTCGCAATTTTAGTTGATTGATTTTAGAATTAACCTGAATTACTAGAATTATATGACAGCCCCGGTTGTAACCCACATTAGAAAAACATGTGAGATATTATGAGTAACCAACATCATCATTAACCATGCCTTTAGAAAACAAGGAACCGCTCGAAAAGGATCCAGGCCGCTCTTGACCGTGAGCACGGCTGTTATAACAGTTTTACACTCTGCAGAGGTTGTACACTTTCACCACCGGTCGCGACACCCCTTTGCCAAAGGCAATGCACTCCCAAAACGAGCACAGGGTATCACTACGAGACCTTTCAAAAGACACCCTAGCAAGTGACGAGGGTCTGAATTAGGGGTACCCAATTGAACCCTTAATCCGTGGGCTCACGATAATCCACCCCTCAAAAAGCAAAAACCAAAGACCAAAAACAAGGCAAACTACCCATACCCCGACTACCTAGAACGCCCGAGTGGTTCTCCGATTCGCCCGACAGGTTCTCCGCCTCCGAGTGGTCCTCCGATTCGCCCGACATGTCCTCCGTCCCGGTTCGCCCGAGGAGTTTTCCGCCCCCGAGTGGTCTCCGACTCCTCGGGTGAAACTACCCGGCCGCGCCCCGGCCCATCCTGCGCCGTACCCACTTGGTACTCGCCGCGTCAGAGCATGATGGGCGTCCGTCCTTCGCCACGGCAGCCACAGTGACGCCCGTCTCGTCCGAACAGGAGCGCTACAGTCTTGGGAGGAGTGCATGCGCAACACCGGGCGCCCAAGTACAACTCCAGACATCCATCGACGACACCTGGAACCCGAGCAGGACACCTGGAGCGCCTGAGGACCTCGAGCAAGTCAACCACGACCCGGAGACTACCCGGGAGCTTACCCGGGAAGGCATCGACTCCAACCACTCGGGATGTACGGACCCGGGTCCGGCGGGGCGCCCACTCCGTCAACACCTGCTCCCGGTACGGCTCGGCGGACGGCGCTGGATAAAGCTCCTGGGGCAGTAACTCCCTGTGTAATTTTTCCTTTTCTTACCCCCCGCTCCCTTCTCCCCTTGAGGCTATAAAAGGGGACAAGGAGACATCAGTGGGGGACAATTCGAACACAAGTCGAACACTCGGTCACAGCACGCACCACACACTTGTTCGCATCACTCAGGGACTTGGGACCCTCTCCCTCTCCCGACTAGTTTGTACACCCCTACTACAGACTTGGACTTGAGAACACCGGCTCGCACTAGACGTAGGGTATTACTCTCCGGAGGCCCGAACCAGTCTAAAACCCCCTGTCTCTCGAGTCACCATCCGGATCCTGACACGCGATCGTAGGAAATTTACTTGTTGGCGGTAGAGAACCCCGACAGTTGGCGCGCCAGGTAGGGGATTTTCGCGTGTCGCGACGCTCCACCAGGGTCCGGATGGCCCACGGCGGCGCCTCGCTGGCGCCCGGCGACCACCTGCGATTCGGCTCCCTCGACTTCGTCATCGACAAGTCGGTGGAACCCATCGTCGGGGCGA
>CM014276.1:24160829-24178180 GCA_004135705.1 Alloteropsis semialata | reverse complement strand
GTTCTTGCGGGGCGTGGTTGCCTCCACAAAAGTCGTTCTTGTGGGTTTTGACACACCACAAACAAGCGTTCTTGTGGGATTTCGGTTACCTCCACAACACGTTCAAGAATTTCAGCATGAAAATAACGGCACCGTTATGCAGGAATGAAGTCCATTTTTAATTAGGTTTTCAATTTTTTATTGAATTTTTTTTCGAACTTAGGAGCTAAACACTTAAGAATCTAACAGAGGGAGAGGAGAAACTCCGAGGGCGAAACGCAGCTCGTGTTGGCGCGAAGTGATCAAGCTGCTGGCCAAGGCTTTTTATAGCCGGAGTTCACCCCCGATCGGCCGACCAAGTGGGGTCGGTCGACCCTTCCGTAGAGGCAAATTGGCCAAGCATTTGATCACGATTGTGTTGGATACCTGGCGTCTGCAGTAGCAGTTGAAAACTTTGCAAAAGACGAGGGCGTGAGTCGGGCGACATGAGCTGGTCGGCCGACCAGATTTGGGCACCCCTGAATGCTACCCTTGGAATTTATGATCTATGCCTATGGTAGTGTATCATGGGAATTGAGTGCTCTGCAAAGGCCAAAGGTAGGAGTCGGCCGACGTGTCTTGGTCGGCCGATCAGTGCTCAACTTGGTTCAGGCCTAGCCTTTGTAGAGTGGTGTGTGGTTCAGTGGTGTGATGATTTCTGGGTGTATGGGTAGTGGCGGCCAGGTATCCGAGGAGAAATGAAGTGAATGGCTCCAAAGTTTTAAGTTTTACATGCATAATTTTGTGGAAAAAAAATAAACATGCTTTGAGAAAATCAATATGCATTATGAAATAAACATGGGGTACATACCGATGTACCTACCGGCGAGGACTCGTTGTTTTTCGTCCGTCGAGTGCAGACGTCTCCAAGAAATGATTTAACCTGATGATCTGGCCTCCGCATTTGAAGATGATGCGAAAGCTTTGCAACGCCAATCCTGTTCTGTTTTCTTCACACAAGATGTTGATGATGTTATTGTCTTCAGAGCCTTGACACTTTGTGTGAATTCCTTGGGCAGGGGCAGGAGTGGCTCGCTGTTGGTGACTGGTGGTTTTTGTGGCTTCCATCCATAAATCACCTTGATTTCGGGTCCGTCATACTTTTTGTTTAGTTCTTTCTTGTTTCCTGTATGGTTAGCCAAAATCTCCCGACTGGTCTCTTCTACCACTGTAGCTAACTCGGCTGACTGGGTTTCTAGAATTTTGCTTAAGCGCAGTTGGTTTTTCACGGCTACTGACAAGGCATGGAATCTAGAGCTTAGATCATTCATCTTTCTCTTAGCTGGTGTGTGTTGTACAGGAGGCGTTGGCACCTATTTATAGCACTTGGGGACGGTTTAGGGTCGGTACAAGGCGGTTGAGGGCAAGTGGGCCCACCCCCGAGTCGGCCGATCCCTTGACGTCGCCCGACCATTGGATTCACCGACTGAAGTTGTGCACGGCGCAGATGTGGTCCTGGAGTCGGTGTGGATGCGCACGAGAAGGGGGGACGGCAACGGCCATAGGACGGAGTCGGCCGACCTGGCCAGGTCGGCCGACCTGGTCCAGGCACGGTTTGCCACGGTCTTCTTCTGGGTCGCTGGAATGTGGACCCTTGCACTTGTGGAAGATGGGTATGGATCTTCGGAGTAACTGTTGGTTCTCATGTGGGCCCATCAATCCATGTGCACCTCCTTATCCTTCTTGTCATCCCTTGGATGTAACCGTCATTGATTCAACGTTCTAGATGACAGGAACTTGTGCTTCTTCTGCATGGCCAAAGTTAGGCTTGGATGGTCATTAGGCCAGGTCGGCCGACCTGGTGGGGTCGGGCGACCTGGGCCTGGCCCTGTTTTACTTCATCTTTTGGCCCATATCTCCTGCAAACAAATATTCTCCATGTATAAGTGGAACTACGTTATTTGAAATAAAATTCTACTGATTATTGCTAGTTTATTTTATTTAATCATGTCGGCGTTACAAAATAATTAGACTTAACAAACGCCAACAGATATTGCATTGGTCTAAGTATACGATGTCTGAATATACAGGAAAAGAATACTTGACGAGAGTCTAGATCAGGGGTAACCGATCTGGCCCCTAATCTACGACACGACGCCAATCAACCCTTCACAAACAAAAGCCGAGGACCCAGATCAAGCAGATCTTCCATATCTGAACAGTCTTTGATTCGCCCGGGGAGTCTCCGCCTCTGAGGAGTCTCCGATTCGCCGGGGAGTCTCCGCCTCCGAGGAGTCTCCGATTCGCCCGGGGAGTCTCTGCCTCCGAGGAGTCTCGATTCGCCCGGGGAGTCTCCGCCTCCGAAGAGTCTCCGATTCGCCCGGGGAGTCTCCGCCCCACCCGACTGGTCCTCTCGGCTCCATCCCGCTTTTGCCCATTCCTGGCCGTACCCACTTGGTACCAGCTATGTCAGAATGGGATGGGCGTCGTCCTTCGCCACGGCGGCCACAGGAGCACCCGTCTCATCCGAACAGGAACACTACAGTCCTGGAGCAGGACACATGCACGCCCAGGAGAGGACACCTGGAGCCCAAGGACGACACCTGGAGCCCGAGGAGGACACCTGGAGTCCAAGCAGGCACAGTACAAGTCAACCACGACCTGAAAGCTACTCGGAGACGTACCCGAGAAGCCCCATACTCCAACCACCCGGGCATGTACGATCCCGGGTCAAACGGAGCGCCCACCCCGTCAACACCTACTCCACGTACGGCACGGAACGCAAGACGGAGTTGAAGGCCCCGGCATTGTAACTCGTCTTGTAACTCTCTCTTTTTACCTCCCCATTTCCTTTTCCCCTTGAGACTATAAAAGGGGACAAAGGAAGACCGATGGAGGAGGGAGAAAAAACGGTCGATCAGTCGATCAATCAACAGCACACTCACACACACACGCTCGCTCCACACCACCACACAGGGACTTGGGGTCGTTTCCCTCTCCCGACTAGTTTGTATCCCCTACTACAGACTTGGACTCGAGAACACCGGCTCTCACTGGACGTAGGGTGTTACTCTCCGGAGGCCCGAACCAGTATAATCTCCTGTGTCTCTTGAGCCACCATCCAGTGCCCTGACACGCGATCGTAGAAATATTACTTGCCGGCGGTAGAGAACCCCGATAGTTGGCGCGCCAGGTAGGGGCCTTTCGCGTGTCGCTTCACTTCACCAGGGTCCGGATGGCCCACGGCGGCGCCCCGTTGGCGCCGGGCGCTCACCTGCATTTCGGCTCCCTCGACTTCGTCTTCAGCAAGTCGGAGGGGCCCCTCATCGGGGCCACCTTCGTGCGCCCCAAGCCCGCCTACGACGACGGCCGCGACGCGATCCACGACAAGGGGTCCGAGCCTCCCCGTATCACCACAGGTGCCACCGCCTACGTCTTCAACCTGCTAGGTGAGGATCTGGCGGTCGCCCTGGGACGGAGCTCGACCCAGGAGCGTTTCCGCAACATCTCCTACATGATCACCAACCTCGCCCTCCAAGCTGGAGGGGAAGAGCAGCTCCCCTGGGACGAGTTCATCGACTGCTACAACGCCATGTACCCAGAGGGACAGCCGGGCCTGCCACGCGATCCGGTGATCGCCCCGACGCCGACGGAGTCCAACCCCTGCACCGCGCCTACCGGCAAAGGCGCGACGGACAAGCAGAACCCGGACCCGCAGGCGAGGCAGGCTCCACCAACGACCCACGACCCCTCCCGGGAATGCTTCATGTGCCACACCCCCGACGGGGATGTGCGAACGGCTAGCAGCTCGACAAAGGACGACCCTCGCCGAACACCGCCCCGGAACGGCCCCGTGGGCGATGCCCGGCGGGTCAGGCTGCAGGAGCTCGACGAGGCGCGGCGTCAACTCGAGGCCGAGCGTCGGCAACTCCACCACGAGCTCGGGAGGAACGCGGACGGAGGGGCCGCTCGCGCACGTGCACGAGACGTGCAACAGCACATCATCAACGACGGCAACGACGCCAACGATGCGCCGATCTTCAAACGAGCATCCCAGAACCTCGCGGCGGCCGCTGTCCTACTCCGCGAGCTTCCCGAGCCGATGACCCCCGAAGACTGAAGGTTCCATCAACAGCTCCGCGCGCTCCTGGAGACCGCAGCGGTTCAGCAAGCGGAGAGCTCCGCGTCACGCCAGCGGCTTCCTAGGGAGCATGTCCGTGAGCAGTCGGTACATCGTCACGGGGTCTCGGCAGACAGAGACGCTCGGCGGCGAGACGAGCACCAAGAGCACCGCCCACGTCGAACCTACAGCAGACGGTGTGGAGGCCGCTATGACAGTGGCGAAGACCGGAGCAGGAGTGTGTCCCCTGACCCCAGGGGGCCGCGTGCCTTTGGACCTCGTGTCCTCGGCGCCCGCGTCCCTCCACGCTTCCGAGCACCTACGACGGTGCCCAAGTACAACAGGGATACCAATCCCAGCGTCTGGCTGGAGGACTACCGGCTAGCGTGCCACGTGGGTGGAGCACAGGATGATTACTTCATCATCAAAAGTCTCCCCCTCTACCTCGCCGACTCGGCGCGAACATGGTTGGAGCACCTCCCCGACGGCAGGATCGACAGCTGGGCGCAGCTGCGCGACGCGTTCATCGGCAACTTTCAGGGGACCTACACCCGTCCTGGGAACCCCTGGGATCTGCGCAACTGCCTCCAGAGGAGGGACGAAAGCCTGCGCGACTACATCAAGCGCTTCTCCAAGCGCTGCACCGAGCTGCCAAACACCGCCGACACCGACGTCGTCTCAGCGTTCCGGTTCGGAACCACCTGCGCGACCCTTATTCACGAACTAGGGCGCAAGAAGCCACGGACCATCCGGGAGCTCCTCGACATCGCCACCGACTACGCCGATGGGGAAGACGCTGTCGCCGCAACCCTCGATCGGTCTCAAGGCAAGGGCAAGCAGTCGGAGGCTGCCGGCGAAGGCACCTCCGCTCAGCCCGACAAGAAGAAGAAGAAGAAGGACAAGCGGCGGCGCGATGCCAACATGGTGGCGGCAGCTGATCGAAAGCCTACCAAGCCCAAAGGGAACGCGCTAGGAGATCACTTCGAGAAGCTCCTCGAGGCACCATGCACCAACCACGAGGGCCCCGTCAAGCATGCCTTGAAGGACTGCAAACTCATGAAGAGTTTCCTTGCCGGAACTCTGAAGAAGAGACCCCACGAGATGGCCAAAGACGGGCCCGGGGGCTTGAACGACGACGACGGCGGATACCCCAAGGAGGACGGCGCAGTCCTGATGATCGTTGGGGGGTCGGCGGCCTACCCTTCAAGGCGCGACGAGAAGCTGATCCGACGAGAGGTATGTAACACGGAGCTCGTGGTGCCCTCCTACCTAAGGTGGTCCGAGGCCCCGATCACTTTTGATCACTCCGATCACCCCGACCATGTCCCGCAACCGGGAAGGTACCCTCTCGTCGTCGCTCCTCTCTTCGGAACGAAGCGCATCCACAAGGTGCTGATGGACGGAGGGAGCGGCCTCAACATCCTCTACGCCGAAACCCTCGATGAAATGGGGATCCCGCGATCCCGACTGCGGCCGTCCACGGCGCCATTTCACGGAGTCGTCCCCGGTGCGGACGCAATGCCCCTCGGGCAGATCGACCTCCCCGTCACTTTCGGGACTCCGCACAACTTCCGGAGGGAGACCCTCACTTTCGAAGTGGTGGGATTCCCCGGGACGTACCACGCCATCCTCGGGAGGCCGGTGTACGCCAAGTTCATGGCCATCCCGAACTACACGTATCTCAAGTTGAAGATCCCCGGGCCCCAGGGCGTTATCACGGTGGGGACTTCATTTGAGCACGTGTACACATGCGATACCGAGTGCTTCCAGTTCGCGGAGGCACTCATCCGGTCCGAGAAGCTCGCCGCTGAGCCTTCCCCCAGGGACCTGGATATCCCCGAGTCGTCCAAGCGTGCCGCGTGCTCCTTTGAGCCGGCCAAGGACGTCAAGGAGGTTGCCGTGGCCAACGATGGTCGCACCCTCCGTGTCGGGACGGCGCTCGATCCTAAATAGGAAAGCGCGCTCGTCGACTTCCTCCGAGCAAACCTCGATGTGTTTGCATGGAAGCTCTCGGACATGCCGGGGATTTCGAGGGAGGTCACCGAGCACAAACTAGACATTAAGCCTGGCTCACGACCGGTCAAACAGAGGCTTCGACGATACGACAAGGATAAATGCAACGCCATCGGCGAAGAGCTCAAAAAGCTCCTTAGTGCAGGCTTCATTAGGGAAGTGTACCACCCCGAGTGGTTAGCAAACCCTGTCCTTGTAAAAAAGAAGAATGGAAAATGGAGGATGTGCGTTGACTATACCGGCCTTAATAAGGCATGTCCAAAAGACTCCTTCCCTCTTCCTCGCATAGATCAGGTGGTCGACTCCACCGCTGGGTGCGAAACCCTGTGCTTTCTCGATGCGTACTTCGGTTACCATCAGATCGCAATGAGCTTGGCCGACCAGCTCGCCACGTCTTTCATCACACCTTTCGGCACTTTCTGCTACTCGTCTATGCCATTCGGGCTGAAAAATGCGGGTGCCACGTTCCAAAGATGCATGCGTCGCGTCTTTGGCGACCTCATCGGCCGACTGGTCGAGGCGTACGTGGACGACATTGTGGTGAAATCCAAGCGCATCGGTGACTTGGTCCCAGACCTCGCGGCGGTCTTCGAAAAGCTCCGGCTAAACAAGGTAAAGCTCAACCCCGAGAAGTGCGTTTTTAGGGTTCCGAGAGGCATGCTCCTCGGCTTTGTCGTATCGGAATGAGGCATCGAGGCCAATTCCGAGAAGATCTCCGCCATCACCGACATGGGGCCTATCCAGAACGTGAAGGGGGTCCAGCGCGTCACTGGATGTTTGGCCGCGCTCAGCCGTTTCATCGCCCGACTCGGGGAACGGAGCCTGCCCTTGTACCGCCTGCTGAAGAAGTCGGACCACTTCACCTGGAACACCGAGGCTCAGGAGGCCCTCGACTCGCTCAAGGCGTCGCTAAAAAGTCCACCGATCCTGACCGCCCCGGCAGAAGGAGAGCCCATGCTGCTCTACATCGCGGCAACCACCCACGTGGTAAGCACCGCCCTCGTCGTCGAGCGCAACGAACCCGGGAAGGTCCAGAAGGTACAGCGCCCAGTCTACTTCATCAGTGAAGTCCTGTCCGACACCAAGGTACGGTACCCCCAGATCCAGAAACTGGTCTACGCGGTCCTCATCACCAAGCGGAAGCTCCGACATTACTTTGACGCCCACCCCATCACGGTGGTGTCGAAGTATCCACTTGGCGAGGTGATCCAAAGCCCCGAGGCCGAAGGAAGGATAGCCAAGTGGGCGATCGAGCTGATGAGGGAAAGAACATCACCTACGCCCCACGGGATGCCATCAAGTCGCAAGCGTTGGTCGACTTCGTCGCCGAGTGGACTGAGGCCCAAACTCCCCCGACCTCTGTTGAGCACGAGACATGGGTCATGTACTTCGACGGGTCGCTTATGAAAGAGGGAGCTGGTGTCGGCCTTGTCTTCGTCTCGCCCTTGGGCGTGCGTATGAAGTACATGGTCCGACTACACTTCCCGGCCTCCAACAACGCCGCAGAGTACGAGGCTCTTATCAACGGACTCCGTATCGCCCTCGAGCTAGGAATTCGGCGGCTCGAGATCCGGGGTGATTCGGAGTTGGTCGTCGACCAGGTGATGAAAGAGTCAAGCTGCGTCAGCCCCAAGATGGCTGCCTACTGCCAGGCGGTCCGCGAGCTGGAAGACAAGTTCCTCGGCCTCGAGCTCAAGCACATCCAGCGGCGATACAACGAGGCGGCCGACACCCTCGCAAAGGCGGCCTCCAACCGAAGGCCAGTCCCCCATGGTGTATTTGCCAAGGACCAGTACGCCCCATCCGTCTGACTAGACGATGAGCCGCCAGAACCACCGGGACAAGAACCAACAGAGGTAATGGAAGTTGACGGGGTACCAGAGCCCAACCTTGAAGATCCAGATTGGAGATTCCCGCTTCTCGAGTGGATCGTGCAAGGCAAGCTCCCTCCCGACAAGACTGAGGCTCGGCGGATCGCTCGCTGGGCCAAGACGTTCACACTCATCGAGGGGGAGCTCTGTAGGCGAGGCACTTTTGGCTGTCCTAATGCGGTGCATCCCGGTCGACCAGGGGAAGGAATTGCTGAGGGACATCCACGCAGGTGCATGCGGACACCACGCCGCACCAAAAACTCTTGTCGGGAAAGCTTTCCGACAAGGATTCTACTGGCCGACCGCAGTCGCCAACGCCAAGGACATCGTGCGCAGTTGCGAAGGATGTCAATTCTACGCACGACAAACTCACCTCCCGGCGCAAGCACTACAGACCATCCCCATCACCTGGGCCTTTGCCGTGTGGGGATTGGATCTAGTCAGGCCACTGAAGAAGGCGCCCGGGGGCTTCACGCATCTCCTCGTCGCCATCGACAAGTTCTCCAAGTGGATTGAGGCAAGACCTATCAGAAGGGTCCGCTCGGAGGAAGCTGTCCAGTTCTTCACCGACATCATCTATCGCTTTGGAGTCCCAAATGCGATCATCACCGACAACGGCACCCAGTTCATGGGCAAGAAGTTCCTCAACTTCTGCGACGCCAACAATATCCGAGTGGATTGGGCCGCCATCAGCCATCCCAAAACCAATGGGTAGGTAGAAAGGGCAAATGGCATGATCCTGCAAGGGCTGAAGCCGCGAATCTTCAAGCGCCTCGAGAAGTTTCGAGCAAGGTGGGTCGCAGAGCTTCCGTCCGTCCTCTGGAGCTTGCGGACCACCCCAAGTCGGGCTACCAGCTGCACGCCTTTCTTCATGGTCCACGGGTCCGAGGCGGTCCTCCCAACCGACCTCGACTGCGGCTGCCCAAGGGTTCGAGCCTATGACGACGAAGGGAATCAGGCCTCCCTAGAAGATGCCATCGACCAACTGGATGAAGCGCGCAGCATCGCCCTGCTCCACTCGGCCAAATACCAGCAGGCCTTGCGGCGGTATCACGATCGCAACATCAGAAGCCGGGCGTTTCAAGTCGGCGACCTCGTCCTCCGACGAGTCCAGAGTACCCGCGGCCGCCACAAGCTGTCACCGCCGTGGGAAGGCCCTTACATCGTCGACCAAGTCCTCCGCCCGGGGACTTTCAAGATCAAGGACGCCGATGGCCGAGTCCTCACAAACGCTTGGAACATAGAGCAGCTACGTCGCTTTTACCCTTAAAAGTACCTGTACTTTTCGCTTACGATAATGAATAAAGTGCTGCTCCGTCCCGAGTACTTTATTGCATACGGTCGTTTTCCGAAAACACACCCTTTGAGCTCTCCAAAACTAAGCTGCGGGTGACCCCTTCCCTGTGCAGGGTCGCCCACCGCTCGGGGGCTCCACCCGGGGCTCGGTGCCCCTCCTTTTTTCGCAAAAATTCGACAAGTGATCGCTCCCGCGCGCGGTCAAGCGGTATACTTTTGCGCTTGCGGGAAAAGAAAGGTTAGCTCGAGTGGCTCTGCGATTGCGCATGTCCAAGCTCCGAGTGCCCACGCCCCCGCGGCTACGGCGTTAGACTTGCGGGCAAAATCCCAGCCCTCGGACCGACGTCTTTTTCCCGAGAGCAATAAGGGAACCGTCTCGACTAGTTGTTGTTTTGACGTACCTAGCTGCTGCCTGTCATTGTTCGACCTTCCAAAACTGCTCGGGGGCTGCGAGTCTAAGCGACGCCACTGTGCGACTAAGTTGGGCCAAACTCTCGAGTTCCTACGCCCCGGCGGCTACGGAACAGAGTCCGACTGGTGGGCTCCTGCGCCCTACCATCTCGACCAATGACCCTAAAAGCACTCGGAAGATGGAAATGGCAGGCAACAGATAGAAACACGAGCTTTTTTAGCAACGACAAGTCTTTAACAGGGAGAGTTAAGTTCATTACATTACGAGATGAAATGACTAAGTCTCCTAATTTCTACCCTGTTACAGCCCGAGGTCCTTCAGGGCAACGACAACCAGCTCGTCGGCAAAGGAGGAGGATTCCGCTTCGATTGCGTCGTACTCCCGCTCTTCGTAGCCGGGAGCCCATCCGCCTCGTAGGCAGTCCCGCTCCATGCTCGGGTAGTGCGACAGAAACATGGCAACGATCTTCCGCACTATGCTCCGAGTGAGCTCCGAGGCCTGCTCCCGAGTTCTCCCCGGAACAAGGGCGATGCGCTCCGTCAAGGACGAGCCGGCGTCGACGCCAAGCTCCCCCAGCAAGCGCTCGACGGCTTGAACCAGAGCATGGTGAACTCCGGTCTTCTCCTCGAGGGCCTTTTGAGCTCGCTCGGTCGCCTTCCCCGACTTTCAGAGATCCTCGACCACCCCTGGAGAAACAACCTCGGCTGAGCTATCACTAAGGAAAGAAAGTAAGAGGAAGGATGAGGAGAAGCACGACGCTTACTTGCCATCTCCTCCCTTAGGCCGCGGCCAACCTGCACCAGCTCCTGGTTCACGGCAAAGGCCTTGGCAACCTCGCGCTTCTCCGACGTCAGCTGGACCTCCAGGTCGGCCTTCTGGTTTCGCAGGGCTGTGCCGACAAACAAAGTTAAGCAACTCGCGGCCACTCGGGAAATGGAGAAAAGAACAATCCCGACAAGGAACATGGAAGGGCAACTCATCGAGGATCTCCTCCTCCCGCTTCTGGGCAACCACGCGAGGCGAGCCCCCTCATCGGTAGCAGCCTTCAACCTCCCGGCCAGGTCGACCAGCTGGTTGTTGGCCGTCTTGAGGTCGATGTTGGCATGCTCGACGTCCTTCTGGAGATCCGCCACCTTCACCTTGAGGCCCTCGTTCTCCTGGACGGTGGCCTCCCTTTCCCGACCTGCGGCGTCAGCAGTCGTCTGCGCCGCCGCCACCGTCTCCTCGGCCTTGACCACCTTGGCCTCAAGGGCGACCCTCTCCTCCTCGGCGCGGACGAGCGCCTCTGCTCTGGCCTCCCGGGCCTCAGTCAGCTGAGCCTCAAGCTGCTCCTTTTCTGCCTTTAGCTGCTGGACGGCATGCCACAGCCCGGCTTCCCGACGAAGGAACAGGGACTTATCCGAGCTGCGCTTCATGATTTCCTGTATAGAGGCAGAAGGAAAGCAGTGAGACACTCCCAAAATTGGCGCCACCTTAAGACCAGAAATGGAAAAGGGAACCCAAAAGCTTACCCGGGCAGGCTTGATGATCATCGTATTGAAGGTCTCCTTCATGCTTTGAAGGCCCTCCGCGAGAAGCTGACACTCCATCATCTCCGATTTGTCGTCGAGATCGAAGACGGGACTCCCCGGGTTCTGACGGTCGAACCACTTCAACCGACTCTCACATGGCAGGTTCAAGTTATCCTCGATGGATACGAGGGTCTGGAAGTTACGGTCCATCGTCATCATCCCCGGGGTGTCCCTGAAGGAGTCTGGGACCCCCCTCAAGGGGCTCAACGACCTCAAGGGCTCCAAGCCCGGCCCCCCACTGGGACGGCCATCGACCCTCCGAGGACTGTCCTCCGGCGAGTCTTCGAGCACGACGACCTCTGATGGGACCCCCTCGGAGGAGGGCTCGGGGGCTGCAGCAGTCGCCGCCGGTACGATGGCGGCACTCAGGAGGGCCCCGGACGTCCCCGCCTCCGCCTCCTCGGGATCGGCCGTGGTCTCCGGAGCGGAAGCAGCCCCACGACTGTCCGACTCGGTGGCAGTCTCCTCGGCGCCAGTTGGAGCCGCGTCGCAAGGCTGGGCAACCTCCCCTGCCTCAGGGTGACTCGCCACCTCTTGAGGGGCTGGGAGGACCGGCCCCACCAGCTGCTGCTCCAACTCTGCCTGGTACGCCGCGACGTCCGCCTCTGTGGGGACAGCTTGCGCAACGACCAGGCCCTCAGGGAGCGCACCTCCCAGGCTGTCGCCGCTTCCCTGAGGCATCTCCTCTTCAAGGGAGGGCGTCTCCCTCCGTGTCGCCTCCTTGGCCTGCTCAACCGCGGGCCTCGGCTTCTGTGCTGCCGGACGCAGCTTCTTCTGCGGCGCCACCTCGAGTGGCTTGCTAGCCCGACTGGCGCATCAAAGATCAAGAAGCACGACTAAGGAAAAAGGCAACCATGAAAACAGAAACCACTCGGGAAGGACAGAGCATTACTCACCTCGACGAGACGGTCCGAGTCCGCTTGGCGCTCGTCGGCGTCGAGTCCCGCGGGGATGACGGCCTCTTAGACCCCGCGAGCGCCGTTGGGGCGGGGACCGCCTGCGCGGCTTCGGCACCCCTGCCTGAGTGGGGCGCAGCCTGGCCAGTCGGGCCACCTCCCTTGACCTGGGAAGGATCTGGTTGCCCCGCCACGGCCCTCGCCGGGACGGAAGGAACCCGCGCCTCCACCGCTGGAGACGCGGGCGAGTCACCGCTCCCGGCAGGATTCGCCTCTACGGGTGACGCTGGCGTCAAGGGTGCGTCCCGCCTTCCGCTCTGCGCCCCCGCCGTCTGAGGAGCTGGCGGCGGCCGCCTGTCATCCCGCGGTAGGGACCTCCCGGGAGAACGCGACGCCCCCGACGACGAACCTCCCGCACGGGCGCGTTCTGACGGGTCGCGGCTCCTATCCCGACGAGAGGAGGCCGCGTCCCGGCGGGAGTCCTCCCGCTCCTCGGACGCGCGACGGGTGGCCGGAGGCGTGCGGTCGCGCCGCCCGTGCTGGGGGCTCCTATCCCGACGAGAGGAGGCCGCGTCCCGGCGGGAGTCCTCCCGCTCCTCGGACGCGTGACGGGTGGCCGGAGGCGTGCGGTCGCGCCGCCCGTGCTGGCTGTCCCCGCGGACCGGTGAGGCTGGCCCGACCGGGAACTTCTATTCTTCCCTGCGTCTGGCTGCGGCGACCTCCCTCTCCCGCTGGACCTCGGTTTCTATGCCGAGGGCGAGGCAGTCACCACGGTGACGGCTCTGAACTTCGCGGGAGGCGCGCCCCCGACTTCTTCTTCCTCGTCATCCTCATCTTCCGAGTCCCCCTCCGCGGGCTCCGACTCGGGGTCCTCATCCTCGGAGACCTTGTCTCCCTTCCCCCTCCTCTTGGCCCGCTCGGCGTTCCTATCCCTCTTGGCCAACTCGCGCTTCTTCCACTTCTCCCGACGCTCCTTCTTCTTCTTAGCCCGCTCGGCGGCCGCCCGGTTCACCGCCCTGTCCTCGGGAAGGGGTAGCAAGGAGAAGGAGACGTCTTCGCTCTTCACCTAAAGGGCTCGGGGTTAGAGGACGAAGAAGAACTCGGGATCACATTCAAGACAAGCGAAAGGGCCCTTACGATGGCCTTGGTGTCGGCGTTCGGGAGCATTGGAAGAAGATCCGGCGGCGGGTACTCGAGGTGAGACCTCCCCACCGCTGCCGTCACCCGGCGCCGCACCTCGGCCTCCGAGGGCAGGGGATCCGCCGTCACTGTCCCCACGAAGGGGGCCTTGTCCGGGGTCATTTGCCACATCTGGAGGGCGCGTCGCCTCAGCGGCACAATACCTCTCGAGAGGTACCCGCCGATGACCTCCGCCAGGGACACGTTCTCGGCCCAGAGTCGGCCGAGGGCTTTCTAGGCGTTCTTGAGGAGCTTCTCCTGGAGCCTCTTCTCGGGCCCATACGCCCACTCGTCGGGCGCCTTCTCGAACCACTGTCGGTGTACTCCGGAAGGGGGTTCTGGGTGTCGTTCTTGAGGTAGAACCACCCGGGGTGCCAACCCTTGTTCGAGCTCACGAGGGAGCCCGGGATGTAGCCGCCCGACCTCCCCTGCTTCATCTTCAGCACGGCGCACCCGATCGTCGCGGGGGCGCCGCCCTCGGCGGTATGCAGCACAAACTTGAAGAAATACCTGAAGAGATCCCAATGGGCCTCCATCCCCAGGTATCCCTCGCACAGCGCCACAAACGCCGCCATCTGCTGGACCCCATTGGGGTTGATGTGATGGAGCTCCAGCCCGTACTCGTTCAGCACGGCCCGGATGAATCTCCCCGCGGACGGAAAACCCGCGCTCGTGGAAGGCGACGAAGGAGACGACGTACCCGGGCGGCGGCTGGGGGAAGTCCTCCACGCCCGGCCTCTTCCACTCTTCGGCCTCCGTCAATGGCGGAAGCAGTCCCTCCTTCACAAGCCCCTCCAGCTGCCGAAGCGTCACCTTCGAACGCTCCCAGGTCGACATCGCGAGGCCACCAGAGGAAGAAGATGCTGGCCGGGTGAGGGATTCGGTCTCTCACTCCTCGGAAGAGTACGAGCGCGGCGGCGGCAGAGGATGCGAGGGGGCGAGCGCAGCGACGGCAAGGAGATGAAACGCGCGACGGAAGGCGAAAAGTTTGGGATGAAGTAAACCCAAGGCTGCTGTGGCGCAAGGCTATAAAAAGGGCGGAGTGGCGGAGCGGAGCGGCATTAAATGCGCGGGCCCACCATCCGCGCTGCTGCGATGTGCGCCCGTCGCTTCGTCTGACTTCCTCAAAAGACGCGCCCTCCCCCCACGCGGCGGAAAGACAGGCCGGCGCCTCCACGCTCGGCCCACCAACGGTCGAGTAATGGCCCGGCCCAACAAGGTGCATCCCCGACAACCTCCAAGGCAAACTACTCGGGCTCAAAGCCTTAACAAGAGCATCTGCTCTTCTCAAGGCTCGGGGGCTACACCCGGCGGGTGCGCTCGCGCGCCCCCACCGGAAGAATCACGGCTCACCACTCCCTCACCGCAACTGAACCTGGGCGCGAGTCTCAAACTCCCCCCAGGCTCGGGGGCTACTGACGAGGGTCTAGATCAGGGGTAACCGATCAGGCCCCTAATCTACGACACGATGCCAATCAACCCTTCACAAACAAAAGCTGAAGACCCAGATCAAGCAGATCTTCCATATCCGAACAGTCTCTGATTCGCCCGGGGAGTCTCCGCCTCCGAGGAGTCTCCGATTCGCCCGGGGAGTCTCCGCCTCCGAGGAGTCTCCGATTCGCCCGGGGAGTCTCCGCCTCCGAGGAGTCTCCGATTCGCCCGGGGAGTCTCCGCCCCACCCGACTGGTCCTCTCGGCTCCATCCCGCTTTTGCCCATTCCTGGCCGTACCCACTTGGTACCAGCTATGTCAGAATGGGATGGGCGTCGTCCTTCGCCACGGCGGCCACAGGAGCACCCGTCTCATCCGAACAGGAACACTACAGTCCTGGAGCAGGACACATGCACGCCCAGGAGAGGACACCTGGAGCCCAAGGACGACACCTGGAGCCCGAGGAGGACACCTGGAGTCCAAGCAGGCACAGTACAAGTCAACCACGACCTGAAAGCTACTCGGAGACGTACCCGAGAAGCCCCATACTCCAACCACCCGGGCATGTACGATCCCGGGTCAAACGGAGCGCCCACCCCGTCAACACCTACTCCACGTACGGCACGGAATGCAAGACGGAGTTGAAGGCCCCGGCATTGTAACTCGTCTTGTAACTCTCTCTTTTTACCTCCCCATTTCCTTTTCCCCTTGAGACTATAAAAGGGGACAAAGGGAGACCGATGGGGGGGACGACGGACGGTCGATCAGTCGATCAATCAATAGCACACTCACACGCACACACGCTTGCTCCACACCACCACACAGGGACTTGGGGTCGTTTCCCTCTCCTGACTAGTTTGTATCCCCTACTACAGACTTGGACTCGAGAACACCGGCTCTCACTGGACGTAGGGTGTTACTCTCCGGAGGCCCGAACCAGTATAATCTCCTGTGTCTCTTGAGCCACCATCCGGTGCCCTGACACGCGATCGTAGAAATATTACTTGCCGGCGGTAGAGAACCCCGACAACCAACGTAAACTAGTATGTGCAGTTGTACAGAGAGTTGGCAGGTATAGTCGAACGCTAGCGAATGAAAGGAGAAGATATGTGCTCACCTTCAGTGGACGAGGACGGTTCTGGCCGGAAATCGAGGGCCGTACATGGAGATTAGGAGGCGGTCTGGAGCTTCATGCGACGACGGCGCTCCTGGGGCGATTTGAGAGCGATGAAAGGCGGTCGGACTTCGGCTCGGCTTCGCGAAGCTTCTGGTGTCATCCCCCTCTATGGCAAGGTTGACCTGGACGGTCGGGATTTGGGGGCGGCGCGGTCAAGTAGAAGGAAGGTGATGGCCGGCGGTTCTTGAGACGATGAGCCCGGCTGCAAAACATCGACGACGACGAGAGGCGATGCAGTTCGGCATGCAGGAGCATCTTGACGTCGCGGAACTCCTAGTCATGGCATGGCGGCGGGGTTGAGCATTGTACTTTGAATGAGGACTGGCATGCCTGCTCACACTCACCAGGGTGGAGGGGATGGCGACGATGAACAGCTCGGCCGCAGGTGGAAGGAACGAGTGGCGGCGATCAGCTACCTCGGCTCCGGCGAGGTTGGACAGCAACATAGGGGCGGCTCGACCACCCGATCGTTGTGCAGGTGCTCGCCTGCTCCATCGTTGGAAGAGGCCGTGGAGCTCGGCTCTGATCTGCGGGGTTCTGTAGAACGTGAAGTAACGAAGGGTGTGCGGCAACTGAAGGAACAGGCGTTATTGCTGTTGTTTAATGCCGTAATGGCAATTAATCGCCATAACTTTGTGGAGAAGTGGAGGGGATGGGGTGCGGCACTGGTGGAGGAAGAACAGGGAAGAAGAGAGAGGCGGCGGCTGCTAGGAGTGGATGGAGAGGAGAGAGAATTGGTGTGATATTTATAGGAAAGGATTAGGGTTAGGTCATGGGCTTTTACATGGGTCTAGGTTTTGGGCCAGATTATTATCAGTCCATGAAATAAATCGATAACAATTTATTTCGTAAACCATGGTACAGATGAATTAGACTAATTATCCAGAATGAATTAATTAAGTAATAAACAATTCAAAATCCGGATAACATCGTCATAATTCAAAACAAATTCCATAGATATTTTGGATGAATTAATTAGACTATTTTCTGAACTAGATTAATTAAATAAATAATTAATCCGATCAATTGGAAAATAGCGTCATAATTCAGATAGGGTCTTCTGGGACTCCGGATTGTTTTGGGCGCCGAGAATTTCGGTAGACTTCGATCTGTGATTAGAGAGATGGATGATCGATCCGATATGTTAGAGTCAACTAGCCGGAAGATCGGATAGGATTTGGGTAGCGGGTGGCTTGGCACCATGGCTGACTCGGCTCAGTGGGGGATAAGAGAGAGAGAGAAAAAGAGATCGCGGCGGGAGGTAGAATAGGGTGCTGAAAGGTGGGGCCCATCGGCCGGTGAGAGGGAAATGAGAGAGGCGAGGTGGAGATGAGTGGGCTGGGCCACTGAGCTGGGCCGAGAGGGAGGCCGGTTGGGCTGAACGAGGGAGGGAAAAAAAGGTTTGAAATTTTATTTGGGGAATTTGAT
>CM014276.1:24101782-24158345 GCA_004135705.1 Alloteropsis semialata | reverse complement strand
GGTACCAAGTGGGTACGGCGCTGGATGGGCCGGGACGTGGCCGAGTAGTTTTACCGGGCGAGCCGGAGACTCCTCGGAGGCGGAGAACTCCCCGGGCGAGCCGGAGACTCCTCGGAGGCGGAGAACTCCCCGGGCGAACCGGAGAGCCGCTCGGAGGCGGAGAACTCCTCGGGCGAGCCGCGGAACCGCTCGGAGGCGGAGAACTCGTCGGGCGAATCGGAGACTTGTCGGGCGGCCTCCGAGTTGTTGGGTCATGGAGAATCTGCTTTGATTTGGTTCTTCGGCTTTTGCCTTTGAGGGGTGGATTATCGTGAGGACCTGGATTAAGGGCTTGATTGGGTACCCCTATTTCAGACCCTCGTCAACCCTCAGGCCATATTCTCGAGAGTCTCAGTTTAGTACGAGACTTTCTCCTCTTGCACAACGGGATTGAGATGGCTCTAGACTTTTACGTCTTTAAGACATCAGATTTCGACCTCATGATAGGACATCCTATCGAGGGCCTCCTACAGGATGTAACCTCGGAAGGAAACCTCCTAGCCAAAGTAGGAAGAAATCTCCTCACCATACCTCTAGCTAGGGTCAAGAATTTCATAGTCGAACCTTTGGTAGAGCCTAACCCAGCTGAGGAAGTGAAATCCCTACAACCTAGTGACCCATTTGAGTCATTCCTCGAAGAGCATGTTCACGACTTTATAGAGGAAGAGGATGACACTTCTGAGCCACTTGAAACTGAGGAGCCACCCAAGACTCACGTAGAGCTAGAACCCTTGCCCGCTGGCCTTCGCTATGTCTTTCTAAATGAGGACAGGGATGCCCCTATTATCATTAGTGACAAGCTAACGCAGGACGAGAGTGATAGACTCGTAAAGGTGCTCGAGAAACACCGCTCGACGTTCGAGTACTCCCTCAAAGACTTGAAGGGAGTAAGCCCAGCACTCTGTACCCATCGCATTCCCATAGAACTAGCTTCTACACCTTCTAGGGAGCCTCAACGTAGGCTAAACAATGCGATGAGGGAAGTCGTGAAGAAGGAAGTCTTAAAACTTCTACACGCCGGGATCATCTAACCTGTCCCTCATAGTGAGTGGGTCAGCCCTGTCCAAGTAGTACCCAAGAAGGGAGGTATGACCGTCATAAGTAACGAGAAAAATGAGCTGATTCCTCAGTGTACCGTTACTGGGTGGCGGATGTGCATTGATTACCGCCGACTCAACAAGGCGACAAAGAAGGATAACTTCCCGCTCCCCTTCATTGATGAGATGTTGGAGAGACTCGCGAACCACTCCTTCTTTTGTTTCCTTCATGGGTATTCCGGCTATCACCAGATTCCCATCCACCCCGATGATCAAGAAAAGACCACCTTCACTTGCCCCTATGGAACATATGCATACCGCAGGATGTCATTCGGGTTATGCAATGTGCCAGCATCGTTCCAAAGGTGCATGATGTCTATTTTCTCAGACATGATTGAGGAGATCATGGAAGTTTTCATGGACGATTTTTCAGTCTATGGAAAGACTTTGGACCATTGTCTGCAGAACCTAGACAAGGTACTACAAAGATGCCGAGACAAGGACCTGGTGCTAAACTGGGAAAAATGCCATTTCATTGTCCGAGAGGGTATAGTGTTAGGGCACTTGGTGTCCGAAAGGGGAATAGAGGTGGATAGAGCGAAAATTGAAGTCATAGAAAAGCTTCCGCCTCCTACCAATGTTAAGGGAATCTGTAGCTTTCTAGGTCATGCGGGGTTTTACTGGCGCTTCATTAGAGATTTCTCTCAGATAGCTAGGCCCCTCACTAGCCTTCTAGCTAAGGATGTGCCCTTAAACTTCAATGATGAGTGTTTGCATGCTTTCACCATTTTAAAGAACGCTCTCATCTTAGCGCCAGTCATTCAATCCCCTGACTGGACGCTACCCTTCGAGATTATGTGTGATGCTAGTGATTATACTGTTGGTGCTGTCCTTGGACAAACCAAAAATAAGAACCATCATGCTATCTCGTATGCTAGTAAAACTTTGACAGGAGCTCAACTTTACAATGCTACCACTGAGAAAGAGCTCTTGGCAGTAGTTTTTGCTATAGACAAGTTTAGATCTTACTTGGTAGGAGCTAAGGGGATTGTCTACACCGATCAAGCTGCCTTGAAATATCTGCTTACCAAGAAAGATGCTAACCACGTCTTATCCGCTGGATTCTCTTACTCCAAGAATTTGACTTGAAAATTAAAGATAAAAAGGGAGTAGAGAATTTAGTAGCAGATCATTTGTCGCGTATGCAGTTTACTAACATGCAGGATCTACCGATAAATGACTTCCTACGCGACGACACCCCACTCAAGGTGACTGCCTCCAACCCCTGGTATGCAAATATTGTGAACTTTATGGTTGCAGGATATGTACCGCCAGGGGAGAATAACAGTAGGCTTATCTATGAGAGTAGACTCCATCTATGGGATGAACCATACATGTACAGGGTATGTTCAGATGGCATGCTCAGTCGATGTGTACCAACAAACGAGGCAAGAAAGATCCTTGAGCAGTGCCATGCAGCCCCATATGCAGGTGACTATGGGGCGTTTAGGACAAGGTCGAAGATCTGGCAGAGTGGATTCTACTGGCCCACAATGTATGAGGACACAAAGGAATTCATTCGACAATGCCAGCAATGCCAGAAACACAGAGGGATCGCAGCAAGAGATGCAATGCCCCTCACAAACAACTTACAAGTTGAGTTGTTTGATGTGTGGGGCATTGACTTCATGGGGCCCTTTGTCAAGTCCTACGACAGTGAATACATCCTAGTGGCAGTGAACTACGTCTCAAAGTGGGTTGAAGCGATGCCATGCCGAGCCGCTAACTCGAAACACGCGCGAAAGATGTTCCATGAGATCATCTTTTCACGTTTTGAAACCCCCAGGATGGTGATCAGTGATGGAGGGTCACATTTTATCGACAAGACCTTCCGAAAGTTTCTGGCAGAACTGGGGGCAAGGCACAACATAGCTACACCATGCCACCCCCAGACAAGCGGTCGAGCAGAAACATCAAATAAGCAAATCAAGAACATTCTGCAGAAGACCGTGACAGAAATGGGCAAAGGATGGAAGAGCAAGCTACCACATGCTCTATGGGCCTACCGAACAGCATAGAAAACACCAATCGGGATGTCTCCATATCAACTGGTTTATGGCAAGACTTGCCATCTACCGGTTGAGTTAGAGCATCGGGCGCACTGGGCCATAAGAAAGTGGAACAAGGATTTGCCAGCAGCCCAGCAGATGAGGAGAATGCAGCTATCAGAGCTAGAAGAGTGGAGAGACAAAGCGTACTACAATGCCAAAATCTACAAAGATAGAACCAAGAGATGGCACGACAAGAAGATCAAGGTGAAGGAGTTCCACCCCGGGGATATGGTATTACTTTTTAATTCCAGGGTGAAGCTCTTTGGACATGGAAAACTTCGGAGCAAATGGGAAGGACCGTTCATTGTGGTGGAGACTTCATCGCACGGGGCAATCACACTCCAAGATGATGAAGGTAACCTCTTCAAGGTAAATGGTCAACGTTTAAAAGTTTTCCTTAAACCTGATAAAGTAGATGAGGAATTTGATGTGATCAACTTGGTCATGGATAATTCCCATTTATAATTTCACCTTACGCTAAGTCCTTAACCCCTAGTGCCTATATGTGTACACTTTGGGGTATATTGGACCTGTCACGTAGTGCACAAAAAAAGGGAAGGCGACCGGGCTCAAGGCCAGATCGGCTGACCCCACCAAGTCGACCGACGTGCCATTGAGCCCGATCAGCCCTATCCTTTGCCAACATCCCACTCCAACGTCTCTGAAGCCATTCCACGGTGGATGAGCGATTCAACCTCTAATGGATCCGAGAAGAGGGTTATTCTTTCTTTAAATTTTCACCCATCCTCTCCTTCCCTCTCATCTGCGTTCTTCCTCGCCCCCTTTTTGAAATCACCAAGCCACACCTTCCAAATCCCCAAAAATGGCCGGAAAAAACCACCCCAAATCCCGATCGACCTTCGATCTGGAAGGAGAGCCCACTCCGGCAAACCAACTGGTGCCCATCAACCTGGAGCAGGCCATGGAGGTGGTCGTATCCCCTCTGGCCAGCCTCCCGCCAGAGGAGGACGCGAGAGGCCGCACCAGGGGGTCGGCCGACGGCCTAGGTCGGGCGACCGACCCTGGTGGCCCCTCGGTGTCTCGCTCGGCGGCGCGGTCCCAGTCTCCAGGAGGACCGAGAGGCGTGATGCACGGGCATCAAGCCCGTACAGAAGGCCGACGATGGGGCAATTGACTCCGAAGAAGACACCGGCGGCTACTCCAATCAAGGGGGATGGACTTCCCACACTTCAGCCAGGAGAGAAGCTAAAGGAAATAGTCAGGAACAAGTGGGAGGACGTCGTGGCGTATCACTATACGTCCGATGTGTCCATCTACTCTCCTGCTAGCACCCCGGAGCCACGTTTCCAGGTCTTTGGGGAAAGGAAACCCGGAGGTGGCTATGGAAAGGGGCTATTCCCTTCCCTCACACCTAAGAAGAGGAAGGAGTTGGAGGAGTCAGTGGAATCTTCACCTGCCGGCAAGATCAAGAGGCACATCAAGCCTCCTCCAATTCGCAGGCCTAGGGGACATTATGAAAGTGAAGATGAGAAGGCCCCCATGGCTCCGTCCAACGCAGAGTTGCTAGAGTTGATTAATCAACTCGGTCGCGACTATGCAAAGTTGGAGAAGAAGTTCGCCGAAGAGCGACTTGAGCGCATTAACCTTCAAGACGACTTTGATATGCTGCGTAGATCAACAGTCATGAAGCTTAAGCGCTATGCCAAAGCCACAAGGGATGAAAATTTCTATAATGCATCATAGGCACCCTAGGCTTTGGTTTAGGATTGGCACATTAGTCTTTTTTCCTTCATTCATTCATTTTATTTATTTATTTCATTTGATTATCATGTAATGTGCCTCTGAGTTTATGAATAAAATAAATTGTTTAGTATATTAGGATTATGTCTTTTTGTTTTCACTTGTTTTGAATAAAAGGTACAAGTGTGGGGGAGACTCGCAATGGGAAACAAAGTGATCCAACGCGAAATAGAGCATACCAGAACGTAACAGAACAGCATGCGAAAGGGCTGAACCAGAGAGGTCACCCCCAGGTCGCCCGACCTCACTAGGTCGGCCGACCTGGACTGCGTCCCACCTGGCCCCCACTTCTTCTTGCACGCTGGTTTAGTTATCCTAAACTTTGTTTCAGTTGAGTATTTGCAAAAACCTGATCATGGAATTTTGAACTTAATAAAATTAACCCTTTTGCATCTCCCAATCGCATGGAAAATATTACACTTACATATATTTTATTCCCTGTACCTTTTGGCTGTGGAAATCTTCATACTTATAGGAACTCATGTCATCTAAGTTATTGCATTTTGAGATATGGCTTTAATATGAAAGATGCTTTTGCTTACTCGAGTACTTGGAATTTATGAAAAGTTTTTAAAACTTTTAACCTTGCTATGCTCCTCACGGGTTTGAGAGACAACAAATTACATTTACCATGCATATCCTTTGAGCTTTGAGTTGTTCCAAGTCTTGTGACCCTTAGTAGAGATACTTTATGTTTTTAAAGTCAAGATCACGTACACTCCATCATAAAGAGCTAAACCCTTACACTGAGGGTGAAGCAAAACATGCCTTTGTTCCATGTTCATGAATAAATACTCCTAAAATGGCTTTCTTCCCAAGAATCAAGATGAAAATAAGACATGGGCTATATGCATTAAAAAGAGAGAGAGAGAAAGAAGAAAGAGACTCATGCTAAAAAGCATTGAGTGAAAAAAGAAAGAAGAGCAAAGCAAAGGTGTAATAGCCCATATCCAAAAAAAAGGAAAAGGGAAGGAAGTCAAGACAAAGGAGTACTACTACATTTCCACCTTATATCACATACTTGCACATCTTGATTTGATTACATGACTTGTCTCTGACTTGGATCCAATCCTTGGAATGACAACACAAGTGAAATAAGGTATGTATCTTGAGAGCTCCACATATAAAGTTCTATTTTGGAGAACATGAGTGTTGTCCAACCACCATGAATATTCAGAGAGAAACTCTTTGAGGAGCAAGGCATTGGTTTTCTTTTGCAAAATTCTGAAAAACCAAGTACTTGAGAGTAAAGTGTATCATGTCATAGAAAAAGTTGTTCCTTCCTGCAATAATCCAAGAAGGCATGTTAGCCACTCATATAATTTCACTAAGCCTAAATGTTTGGGAATAACCTATATGTTTGTTTATGATTTCCATGATGAAGCTTAGACTTTACTCGAGGACGAATAAAGGATAAGTGTGGGGGAGCTTGTTGGCGGTTCTTAATGATAAATTATTATTGCCAACAAAGATATAAAAGAATGATAAAACAAATAGACATAGGGTTATTTACTAATGAATTCCACGGGTTTTGGTGCATATGTGCTTACAGGAATAAAGTGGCAAAAGAAGGACTAAAGTGGGCCCAGGGCCAGGTCACCCGACCTACCCTGGTCGGCCGACCTAGTACCTGGCCCAGTGAGGTCCATCTTCAGCCCATCAATAGAAGCACACTCAGGAGTGATCAGGGACGTTGTGATCAAGTCAGTGAAAGTGAAGAGATAGGATTGGGCCACGTGGCAAGTACATGGATTCATGGGCCCACATCCCCGATTTAACTTACGTATCTTCGTGATTACCCACCGGGAACCAACCATGGGGCCCACAGGAGAGTGACTCTGGCAGAGTGGGGCCGAAGGGCCACAACCCCGGGTCGGCCGACCTAGCCAGGTCGGCCGATCTGGCCGAGCGACGAAACCGCCACCGCCTTCACCCACAACTGTCAACCGCCTCCAGGGAGCCATCCGTGCCGTGGATCACCGAAGTCGGTGAATCCCACGGTCGGCCGACCTGGGCCCACCTCCGGACCGTCTCAACCGCCGCACACCGACTCTAAACCGCCTCTCCATGCTATAAATACCTGGACTCGGGGCAGGGCTCAACATCATCGAGATGAAGTGAAGATCCAAGGCGAAGCCCTCCTCATATCTAGAGTAGAAATAGGGAGAGAGTGAGGGAGAGTCTGGAGGAGTCCTGGCGTGTCGGCGACCCTCCACCTGTACCTCGACGGATGCAAGCTACTCAGTAAGTATCCGGGATTCAACTAGTACTTAAGTCTGAGTTATAGAAAGCTGAGTTCTCTATTGTGCTTGTGGGTTCATTGCTTTACTTGTAAAGTATTCTAATCTCTAATCAAGGTTAGAATAGCTGATATTATCTTAGGCGTGGTGCTTAGGTGTATATCTGCCCTTGTTTGCCTCGTAGCCCCACGGATTAGAAGAGGTAGGCGGCAGGTGGTGACAGCCCTGTCTGTCCTTTGTAGTCCTCCATGTACGGGTACGGCGTAGAGCTGTTGGCCGGCAATTTTCTAGAGGTCTAGGATACCCCGGTGCCCAAAGCAAGCATAGGAGAATTCCCTTAGCTATATTCACAGCCTTAGTGCTAAGTTATCCTCTCTACCCAGCCTTTATATACACTCGATCGATCCAGACATTCTTAGTGATTAGATAGCCTTTACGTTCCCCGTGGATTCGATACCTGGTTTACTCATGGGTGAAAGCTACTACGACAGCCGTGCGCTTGCGGACTTTCTGTTTGCCACCGCTGGTGTCAACAATAAGGCTGATGCTGAAGAAGCCGGTGCTGAAGATGCCAAGTCAGAGGCCGAAGATGCTGAATCTGGGGCTGAAGAAAGCCTCTGTTTTGTAGATGCCGACGTCTCGGATCTTGCTGATCTAAAAAGGAAAAAGCTCCCGAAGACTCTTATCTTCGGCAAGTCCAATGGTAGCTCTCATCTCATCAAGTTCTATGAAGAGAAGGGTTATTTTCCCGTCGGGCACAGCAGGTCGCCCGAACACGAAGTTATTCCAACGCCCGAGCCTAATGAAGCTGTTGTTTTTCATGATTTCTTCACGGCTGGACTTTGGATGCCCATTGACAACATTATTGCAAGATTCTAAGGAGGTATGGTATGGAGCTCTACCACTTAACCCCCAATGGTATTACTCATCTTCTTTGGTTCTTTTGGGCGGTGAAGACAAATGGCTCTCATGTCACAGTTGACGCCTTCATCCGTTATTTTGAGGGTCATCATCAAAGAAAATCTATGGATGTTGAAGGGGTTGCTTACGAGCCTGATTTTGGTAGTATCACTTTTTGCCCTCGTCACTGTGGTACTTCTTATGAGAAGGTTGAACTTACCTTCTGCCAGCTCAACCATTGGGATCGAGACTGGTAGAAGTATTGGTTTTATGTCCAAGTTCCTCAGCAGGAGTTAGTCCTTGATGATGGAACGAAGTAGACTACTTATCCCTTGCATGGCAAAGTTTTGCCAAGTGCTTTCATTTCGTGCCCAGAGTTTGATCCGAAGGCAACTGAGTTTGATTTGTGCACAAGTGACTTCTTCAAGGTGAGTTTGGTCAACGGAAGCCATGATCTCATTGATGAAAGGCTTGCCATGGGAGTTAACTTTCTATCTGCTGATTGGAAGCCATATGCTGTTGAGCATCGGAACTTTCGTGGCCATACTTGTGTTTGTTTCCCCCATTTTGGGGCGAAGAAGCCAGAAAACATGAGCAATCATGCCTTCATTGAGTCCATTGAGCTAATGGCCAACGTTATTCTTGGGCCATATACAGCGAAGGAACACACTAGTTGTGTGAACCTTCTTGAAGGCCATTGCCTTAATCGTGTTTTTGAGGAGATGAAGATAAACTACTCTCAGCATGCTGCGCCTGGCAAAGCAACAGGAAATTTCAAAATGTTGATTATCCGAGGGTTCAACCCCCTCCTAAGTCAAGTCGGGGTCACGGCCAAAGAGGTCATGCCTCCGGTCAGACTAGTGACGGCGGCAGAGGCGATGCTGGTGGTCGAGGGACTGAGGCCGCTCGAGGATGTGGTAAGACCAGGCCCAAAGCACGAAAGTGGGTTTGTCTACTACACTTGGGAAGCATTCCTCGACGACTGCGCTGGAGACCGCCAAGCGTTCTCGCTAGGGTAAGGCACTTGCCGTTACTCCTGTTTCTACGGCACCACTGGCCCCTCCTCCTTTGGTCACTGCGACCTTGGCTGCCCCTGCTCCTTCGGTTGTCTCCCCATTGTTCTTGATCCATGACTTTACTAGTTAGTTTTATTTTTGTTGCATTTTTTCTTGGATGACCTTCGCCCAATTTTTCTTCCTTCTCTATTTTTCTTATTTCTGTATTCTTTTTGTAGCCGAGTCTAACATTGTCACTGGTCTCTCGCTTGGACTTTGCATGGAGGCCGCCTTTGGTGACGACAATGATGACATAAGTTTCTCTCACCTTGCTGCCGAATAGGAAATCGGCGACAATCCTCCTTCTTCAACTCCTACTAGCTCTCCTACTGTGCATACCGGTACCTCTTCTCTTGAGATTTTGTCCAGAGTTGTCGGGAGAGCCCCATTAGACATTGTTCATGAAGAAGAGGTGGAGAGGCCAGAGGTAGTGGTGAACGAAGGTGATGATGAAAGTTGTCGGGTGAAGGCTTCTTCGCCTATTGTTTTGACTCGCGCTGGAGGCGGCGAGTCATCTGATGATCAAAATGTTAGCGATGATTCTAAAACTGCTCGAGTCGAAGGTAGCGTCAGTTCCTTCTCTTCCAGCTCTGACAGTCTGAGCTCTAGCTCCTCCGGTGTTGATTCGTGGAAATAGTCGATGTTGACAGTTGTTAAGTACTACTTTTGACCGTCGACTCCTGAAAGAAATATATCAAATATAATCACCAAACATAATGGTAGGGTCTATTACTAACGAATTCCATGAGTGTTGGTGTTTTACATTGTCATGCAGGAAAGGATGCTATTGGCATGAGATTATATCTAAACATATCAATATCATGAAGTATCTTAAATGTCCATTTGAGGCACATCATTGCGAAGAGCTCGTCTAGATGTTTCCAACGGATATATTAATTATATAATTCAGAGCTCAGATAAAGAAGATATAAATATTTAAAGGGAATGCTGACCTCATCAACACCCCCAAAGTCGGCACTGCATATAAGCGGGGCCCACATGTTGGCCCACCACGACCACGCCATCACGTTACCAGGGGGGCGTTTCCCACACTGCAGCTGCGGGGCCCAGGGGCCGTGCAGGGCAGCTTGCTCGGCTCAAGGCCACGAGCCATGCAGAGTTACAGACCGGACAAGAATGCAGTGTGGGGCCAAGATTGGCGGGGCCCATGGCCCAGGCGTGCACCACGCATGGAGTGCTCCATAGCAGCAGTAGCAGGCCACAGTGGCCAGGAGCCCATGACCGAACCGGCCTTGGCCGGGCTGGCGGGCACAGCACGCACCCGAGTGGGAGGTGGCCAGGGGCACGTGGCCCACGGCCAGTGGCCAGCGGCCGAACAGCCTCGGCGCTGGACCAGCGCCCGCAGGTCAAAAGCGACGTGGCTGCCGGCCATTGGCCCAAAGCTCCTGCACGCGGATCGAAGCAAAGAACGGCTGGATTTCCAGCCAGGGAAATGCGCGCAGACGGAGAAAGGTCCTCGCTACCTTCGCGCCACGTCGGTTCCCAGGACACATGGCACAGGGAGAGAATAGGGAGGAGAATATTCCCTAAGATCTAGGGAGGATCTCCACTCTCTCAAGGCACCTTCTACACTATAAATAGAGCCCCTCCTCTCACTCTCAACACACACCAAGAAGGAAGAGCTCTCTTTGCCTCAAGTTGTAGTCTTAGTTAGTAGTGAAGTAGTCTTAGGAGTCGAGTTTCTACGGGCTTCCGAAGGAGTCTTGGTAAGCCTAGAGCTTATTTATCTTGTATCTTTTGTTTACTTATAAGACTCTGAGCTTTAATGGAATTACTATCTTGCTTATGTTATTTGGCTTATTGCCTTATTTGTCATCATATAAGTTGTATGTCTTGCACCTTAGTATAGCTGATGCATGTTATGGCAATGGCCCAATGCGCCGCAAGGTTGCTCTGTTTATCTGGACAATAAATAGAGTAATTATTTCATATTACAAACATGGTGTTTGGGGTATGAAATACCATTGGGGATACCCTACCCCACGTATTCAGAGGTAGCCCCCGGGTGGTGACAGCCCCACTGGGCCTTTGTAATCCTCGCCGTTCGGGTTTGGGCGTTTGCAGGCCTTCGTGATAAACATCGTGACAGTACCCCTTGATGAGGGGATCCCATGACTCCTCGATTTGCCCTCTAACATGTGTCCCTTGCTGAGCTTGTATAGTGTACACTTATAATGTATGTAACTCATAAGTGAGAAGTATATAGAATCCCTGGTTCTCTCTTAGGATCTTCATATTAACTAGACTTATATAACGAGCAATGAAACCTTCTGTGTGTCACACTACCCATCTATCAATGTTTACCCCTTGCTAGAGTTTGGTATATTAATAATGTTATGATTGAATACAATGGATAACTACTCTATTCAACCACCGCCTTCCCTGTGGATTTGATACCCTGAATACTTCCGGGTGAAAGCTACAACGGTATCCATGCGCTTGCGGATTTATCTGTGACCGTAAGAAATACCAACAGTCGAGTGATCAGAGATCCACTTATTTTGGTGTAGGGACAGGTATTGCACAACCCAAAGCTTTTGTTGACCATTTGCGTCAGGACGTGCTTGGTTCGATGGACGATCTCACTAATTTTAATCCCGATGGTACTTAACTTTTGCCTTACTTTGTATATGTCTTTTTTTCCATTCGTTTTGTAACTCATCTCTTTTTTATAGTCTTTGAAAATGAAGTTAAGTCTTTGGATCTGGACTGCTTGGATGGTATTTGCATCACTGGGAATATGAAGGTGTTGGTGCCAAAAAAAGTCAGGCGTTGACTATCTGGAAACAACACTATGGCTTGGAAGATTTGCTTGACTTCAGTGCAAGTCCAAAATCTTGAGGTTCGTGGCGTGCCAGTCAATTCGACCTAAAATTAACAAGGTAGAATTTAATCAGTACTTTTAAGGGAACTCATCGGCCAAAGCCCCAATTGAATCCAGGAATCGGATCAACATGAAGAGGAGTCCAATGCAAACATGGAACATCGACCTTGGGTCTGAATCATGATGATATAACATGTATAGAAACAACCTATCGACTATAAAAGTCGATTTGATGATAAATTAAACTTAACTGTATTCTTTACTACACATATCTCTAAAGGCATTAAATAAAACAAAACCATGTCACAAACAATCGGATCAGACCTCATCAAGACAGCGTTGCTAGCAGGGCACCGATTTAGCCTATTCCCTCCAATAGATCTATATATACTAAAAAACTTGATTAAACTCAATTTGTTTGTAACTTGATTATTAAATATAAATCAGCTTTATAAACAATGAATGCAAACAGATCTATTATTGAAATATAAAACAAAGTAGAGTAAATAGATCCTAAACAAATGTAAGCTGATAAGATAAAAGAACAAGCCACGATGGAGGATGAGTAATCTAAACGAAGAAGAGTGATACGCTTCAATCGAAAGCTTAGAACTACTCGATAAATTGGTGAATTAAATAGACGAAGAAGGGCAATACGCCTCAATCTAAATCCTAAAATAATTCGATAGATGTCGTGCTTACAGGCAAACTGGAGGTCAAGATGATGCAGCCCTGCTTGCTGAAGAACTCAACAAAAAGGGTTTGTTGGCACGAGGGCCAAAAGTTTGGTTGTATTGATGGTTGTGTGAACGTTTTTTACAATGGTACAGGGTTTATATTTATACCCTGAAACTCTTAACTAATATTTGCCGGATACGACAATATCTCTAATTTATTTAAAGTAAATCTAATCTAAACTACCAAAAGTATTACAATTGCCGCAAAAATAAGCCTTGAAGAAGCTTCAGACACGCGTCTTCATAGTTGTAGATGCCCAGCCTCATCTCACTGTGTCTGATCAGGACTCATAACAAATCGGAATCGGACTCGCCAAAAATCAGAATCGGACTTGGCTCCATTCTTGCTTGTACCACCATCAGCTTCATCAGATGTTTATCTTTTTCCGTTTGTCATCTGAGTCAAAATCTGGTGTCAACATATGCCCCCCAATTGTGGGATAAAATAGTATTTTGTTCCAAAATTCTTCAAGCAATGATGATCTCTGAGTGAACAGTTTATAGAAACTCATGCTTCTCTCACTGTTGAAATCCTCGATTCATGCATGAGCGCGGCGCCTTGATCTCTGTGCGGTTCCGTCTCCCGTAAGCCTTATAAATACCAGGCACAGACCGTCTTCTTCCTCCCATTCGCATCTGCTAACACGCCTGAGCTCTCCGCCATTGCCATTCTTCAAATTCTTTTACGGCGAACCTGAATCACTTTTCTCAAATCTTTCACCGCAATCTTGGTAAGGAGTCCTTCCACATATGATTCACATCCCGCATCTAAATCATCATTGGGCTTTTCTAAGTCTTTTTCAAATTCTCTCATCTTTAGGTCATTGTTCTTTTTAGATCCAATCCAACAATGGCGGCTTCAGACAAAGCAACGAACACCCATGTCCCAGAGGTAAGAAAATACTGTATTTTACTGCATCCCTTTCAAGGTTTTGTCATCTTATTTCTCCCGCAATTCATTCCTCCGAGATCATTTGCGCATCGCTATGTCCTTATTTGTTATTTTATCTCATTCACTGAACCTTAAAGATGACATCATCATCCCAGTCTCTCACCTCCCATCGGCCTACTACCTGGATCCAATGGGCAACACCGATCTGACGGATTTCATCAACCTGGAATCGGAACGGATCCCTTTCAAAGGGTCAAATTTATTAACCTCTGATTGGACAAATTCCTTCCGATCCTGGCCAAGCAGCATCCCCGGGTGGAGAAATTGGCCACTTAGAGTTCGTGCTTCCAAATCAATCTTCTGGGATGAGAAGGAAATAGATCAATGCATCACTCCGTCCCTCACTGATATGGCCAAAGATGGAAACTTATTGGCCTCCACCTCCTTATTCTGGTCCGATGCCCTGAATGCCTATCTTTTTGGCCACATCTCGATGACTCCAACACTAATGGATGTCCATATGCTAACCGACCTCAACACCACAATTGCTTCAAATCCAAGAAAGCTCTTAGGTCAACTTGATCACAAATCAATTAGCTCAGGCTCCAAAGGATGGAAAAAGTATATCATCGATCACTTCAAAACTGGCCCAGTGACTAACAAAGAGCATGCATCCTTTCTCAATATGTGGCTAGAATGATTCGTATTCTGCGGAGCCAATCTCGGTGCTACCAGCAACATGCAACTGATCGCGGAAGTTTTGGCATGTGGTAGATCAGTCCCCCTTGGCCAACTTCTCCTTGGAGCGGCTTATCATCTCCTGCATCAAGTATCGGCTAAACTACTGGCAGGTCAACCCATCGGCCACATCGGAGGTTTATCCAACTCTGGCTTCAAACCCAATTCCAATTCGCTCTGCGTCAGAATTTCAAAGACCACCAATTCCCAGCTTTCTATGCAGAGGAAGAAGATGCAGTCACACGCCGATGCATGTCATTTGGAGAGGCGACATCAGCTTGCCCTGGATCAAAGCTTGAACCAAATGTCATGGCCAGTTTCTTTGAAAGTTTTTATTACGGCATCGCATCGGAGTATCTACGATACTTCCCCTATGAAGACACCGATCGGGAGTATGAGCTGCCACTTTTCAATATCCAGAACGAGCTCGAATCAATTGTCCCTAAGCTAAATTCTTTCATCACCGCTGCTATCCTTGGAAGCAATATTTTGCACGGCCGCAAAAATTGTTCATATGAATTCTATAACCCATCGGTTGTGGCTCGTCAGCTTTAATTTGGTCAGCTGCCAATCGGCCTATTATTGACGCTCATTAATGCACATCTCAGACCGTCAACTTTGATACACAAATACACATTCACAATAGCTATATGGATTATATCTAACAAGTTCAACTAGTTTTGGTGACTATGTGTATGCAGGAGGCAACAGGCGAAATCTGAGGTGAAACGGGTTCGGTGGGCGGTCGCCCGACCTTGCCAGATCGGCCGATGCCCAACCGAGACCAAATGACCCTATCTTTAGATATGTGCTAAGGAAGCCACTCTAGACCAACCCTTGCCTATGCACCCAGGTTGGGTCAAGCCCATATGGCAGAAGGACCTCAAGAGAAGCACAAAGGGGCCACATCCACAAGTACACATACTTAAATGGAGTGGTGTCACCTAGGATGAGACTCCACGGCTTACAAGATAGTGGCTGGTAAAAGATGAGGCCAATCGGGCACAAAAGGCCCGTCGGTCGACCTGGGCCAGTCGGCCGAGCCTGGCCCGGAGCCCAATGGGGCCCAACTTCCTCCAGGGCAAAGAAGCACATTTGGGGATCATCCTAGCCACTGATTCCATGTCGGTTGAATCCAAGAGATGGGAATGGTCCAAGGGGAGTTCACATGGATTGAAGGGCCCACCTCATAAACTAAACGTACTCAATCCAAGCTATACCACCTTGAACTGCCATGAGGACCCACTAAACAGTCACTCAGCCAAAGATGGGCCCGATCGGTGCCGGTAGCCGGTCGCCCGACCGAGCCCGGTCGCCCGACCTGGTTCAGAGGCCAAACCGCTCATCCTTCTGGTATGGGTTCCTACCGCCTCCAGGAGTCCATCTACGCTGTGCATCACTCAAGGCGGTGGATCGAACGTCGACCAACCTCCCCGCATCGGCTGACCTGTGACTGAGTCCGTTGGTCCTCATCTTCCACGTGTCCACTACCAACCGCCTCTACAAGCTATAAATAGATGCATACCGGTCATTGAACATCATCATCGAGCTGGAGCATCAAGTCAAGGCGAAGCCCTCCTCAAATGAGAGTAGAAGTAGGGAGAGAGTGAGGGAGAGTCTGGAGGAGTCCCGGCGTGTCGGCGACCCTCCACCTGTACCTCGACGGATGCGAGCTACTCAGTAAGTATCCGGGATTCAACTAGTATTTAAGTCTGAGTTATAGAAAAGCTGAGTTCTCTATTGTGCTTGTGGGTTCGTTGCTTTATTCATAAAGTATCTTAATCTTTGGCCAAGGTTAGGATAGCTGATATTATCTTAAGTGTGGTGCTTAGGTGTATATCTGCCCTCGTTTGCCTCGTAGCCCCACGGATTAGAAGAGGTAGGCGGCAGGTGGTGACAACCCTGTCCGTCCTTTGTAATCCTCCACGTTCGGGTACGGCGTAGAGCTGTTGGCCGGCAATTTCCTAGAGGCCTAGGATACCTCGGTGCCCAAAGCAAGCATAGGAGAATTCCTTTCACTATATTTAGCCTTAGTGCTAAGTTATCCACTCTACCCAGCCTTTATATACACTCGATCGATCCGGTCAACTTTTGTAATTAGACAATGCCCTCTCGTTCCCTGTGGATTCGACACCCTGAATACTTCCGGGTGAAAGCTACAACGGTATCCGTGCGCTTGCGGATTTATCTACGACGTAAGAAATACCAACACCTATATTTTGCTGAGAAGATAAAACATCAGGAATCAGTGACAACTAATCTGGAGATGGATCGGATCCTGGCATTGGCCCCTGAGGCCGATTATGAGAGTCGAATGGTTGTGCACCAGCTTCCAGTCTAAGCTATTTAAGACCTGGTGGAGAGAATGGGCTACACACCTTTTTAGAGTGCCCGCACTCACCTACTGCAGCCTCATCGATCCCGATTACCAAGTACTGAAAAACCCCATAAGTTCTTTCAATCAGCATCTTCCCTTTTCTATTTAGTTCTTTTTCAAAGGGACCCCAAAATTCTCACTTTAAACTTTCAGCAGCCAGCTAAGGCAGATATTCCAAATGTGAGTCGGAGTGGAAGACCGATTCTATATGTAGTTAGGATTCCCAGTCCACGTATCGGCTCCACTGCGCTGTCTTTGGCAGATATCATGAAGGGTGGAATAAAAAGAAAATCTTCCATTAAACTCCCTTCTTCAAAGAAAAAGAAATCAGATCAGCCTCTGGTACTACACCAATCCTTGCTCTTAAATTTTCTCCATTGCAACTTGAATAACCGATATTTTCTTTATACAAACTATCGGCATGAGGGACAAAAATCCTTGGCCAATCGACCTCCAGGGCCACTGAAGAACAAGCCGCTTAAGCTGCACAAATGCTCATCAACGCAGTCACGGTAATGCTCCAATTATCTCTTTTTTTAAAAAAATAGAGCCAATCTGAATCACAAATCTTTTCAGGAAACAAATATCATTCTTCCGAAGACACGAACAGACTCTTCTCTAGAGGCAAAATCTGAACCGGCCCAACATGTCATTTTTATATCAGCATAAAATTCAAATCTCATGATTAAAATTTTAACGATTTATCTGTAGATTCCACACATTGCTCCCCAACAGATCATCAAAGAAACAACTAGTGGTACTCAACCGGAGGCAAGCACCAGTCAATCTGATCAACCAATCATGCAACAAACCATCTCTTCTCCGATTGTGCCAATGCCTCACCAAACACCTCAAGTCGAATAACCCAACATAACCCCGACTATACCGATGACAGAAGTAAACCCCGATTACGTTCGGGAAGGACAATTCAAACTGGTATCCACCTATTCCTTGTGAATACCTCCAATATTGATAACTTGTGTTTACGCAACATTTATTTTAGGCACAAGATTCATCGGCGACTAGCTTTCCATCAATCGACTTGGACGCTCCGATCGGAGATGAAGAAATTAGCTCCATACAACATACTAAAGACATCTCCGATCAAATCAAGGCAAAGCTTCGAGACATGCTGAGTCATTTAAACAAGAGTATTGCCATCCTAGTAGAAGATGCCGAACCAATTCGTCAACTGTTCAAAGAACTAAAAGGCCATCATCCATCAGAACTGGAAAGCGCTATTATACCAGCCACGTTCATCGATGGCCACCAGCCCCAAGTGCTTGCCGCTCGGTCTAGTATATCGGAGCGATCCATTCAACAAGACCTCATTAAAAAGAGGGATGAGGGTAAGCAGAATCTTAAAGCAATGTAATCACAGATTAAGTCCTTGGAGGCCAAACAAAATTAGCTAAAAGATCAGATACAATAGCTGCAAATCGTTGAAGCCGATTTGGTCAAGAAACTTGAGCAAGTGCGCCAAGAAATCTCGAGCACTCAGAGCGAGCTCAGTTCAATCCTAGCAGCCATCGCATCGACGAAAGAAGAAATGCAAAAACCCTTAGCCGAAGTACACTAAGTCCACAAGAGCATCAAGATCGTGCCTGGCTCTGATGTGGCCAATCTAGAAGCAATCCAGAGCGTTGACAACATTCGCCTGCATGCGATAGAAATGATTCGGAAATATCTGTGATCGTTGTAATCACTTGAAACCTGCTGGCAACACTGGTCTGATCTGATGACTCCGATCATTGATAAACTTGTCTAATATTGTATATATTTTTGTACTAGAGGCGATACATGTCTGTCGCTTTTTTATACCGGCTAGCCTACTATAGGGGGTCCTTGAGTAGTCGAGTTGTTCGCAAGGGCCTCGCCGGAACCAGAAGCATGATGGTGAATACAAGACGATTTAGACAGGTTCAGGCTGCCTCGAGAGAGAGCGTTATACCCTACATCCTATATGGTGGATCGCTTCGTATTGATGGTTATCATTTTACAAGGGGCCCCTGCCTCACCTTTTATACTCGGGAGACAGGGTGTACAAGGCAAAAAAATACAGACTCCTAGTCAGATACTAAACATAAAGTCCTAACTCCTAACATGATTAGGTCGGGTTGTTTCCTAGAATCCGACTAGTTCCCTTAATCTGTACGTCTCTTCCTTATATCTGTCAGAGTTGGCGGTCCCAATCTCCTTGCGGACCTGCAGCCCATAAGGACTCCCATGGATCTTAGTCCATCAAGCCCCCGAGCGTCTTCATGTCTTCACGTCTGCCGAGTTGTTTCTCAATAGTTTGAGCATCAGCCGAGTTGTTTCCTCATCATCTTGCTCCATTGTTGAAAACCTTCAGAAGTGAACATGATGTGCTCTCTGCCAACTTCTTTTGCAATCAGCCCCCCGGGCTTTGATTTTTAAATCAAAGATGATGCAAAAATAATTATTTTTTAAATCAAAGATGATGCAAAAACAATTCTAGGGTCTTTAACAAAAAAAATCTTTTCCAAAAGAAATATACTATTTTCCCCTAGCCCCCAAGCTTAAAGCATATGACAATAAGCTTAAAGACTTTTCCAGAAATAAGTATATTCTTTAATTTGGAAAAAATTTATCCCATTAAGCATCAGCCCCCAAGTATGAAAATGTCTCGGTAAATGACTTAGCCCTTTAGGAATACCGCTGCACAAATATGCATCTGGTAAAAATCACGAATACACAACTGTTGGCGTATTTAGTGAAAACAGCTTCCGCGAAATACGCTTAGGGTTACCACTCGTTAATAAAAATAGAGGGAGAACCGGTTCGTATTCACATCTACTCCAGCCGCCATTCCCAAATCTCAAATCCTCCATACTCGCGCGCGCCCTTGAAGCTACTCAAGCCCTGCCCAAGATCTCCATCCCAGAAGACCCCGGCTAGCAAGATGGGCAAGAAATCGGCGCCAAGCAAACCTGCAGCTAGCAAATCCGCAGCGAGCAAGCCTGGAGCAAGTAAGAAAGCCTCCAAAATTCCATTCACTAGCATGCCTGTCTTCAAGACAGCCCTCGCACCCGCTCTAGTCTGGAAACTATCCAAGGCAACAGATCAGATGGTGCAGGATCTCGTCGATCAGGGCTACCTTCTTGACAAGTCCATCTCCTGCTGGTGCACGGATATCGGTAAGCCGTGGCCTTTTGATGAACTTCATGAGATTATGGTTTTTGCTCCTTTCTATGAGTGGGGATTTGCCACTCTCGCTCATGATTTTCTATGCGGCCTCCTTGCTTTCTACAAGCTAGAGCTAGTGCAGAAATCCGTTCACCACAGCCCTTGGGCCCCTGTCCCCGGCGAGCTTCTGCTCGAAGGTAATGGCGTCGCCTCCTCTGTCCGTGAGAACGGCGAAGATGCCGTCGCCCCTCTCTGTTGGACCGACACAGAACTAGCAGAAGCCCATCAGCCCTCCATCTCCCATCTAACGGCTCAGATTAGAACAAACATACCCCTTCGGCCTTTATGTTAAAGAGTCCCTGCAAAATCTGCTTTTCAACCCGCCATCCCATCCTCTGTTTTGCGAAAATCCTCTGCTAACCCTTGAAAACTAGGGTTAATAACGTTTAGGTCCTCGGTTCCTCGCAGATTAGACCTTCGTCTTGTTTTTAGCGTAGTTTAATCACCGTAAATCCGATTAGAGTGATTTTCACGTTGTTGTGATCGTAGAAATGCGTAGATTAGTTTTATATCCTTTTTGCTTCTGTTTTCATTGTATGGTGTACTGTTCTAATAGAAATACTTTTGTATGCATGTACTGGCTTGTGATGGATGTATGTGTGGTGATTGGAACGCGTGTATAGAGTGCGAGCAGTACGAGGCCGGATTTGATCAAGACTTTGAAGACCAGGATCAGCAGCACTATTTTGAGGAAGGCAAGTGTAACATGATTTATCCTTGATACCTATTCACCTATTAATCATGTTATTCATTCATGCATGTGTCTAATTTGTTAAACCATAGGATTGACTAGTCTTGTTTATCCTATTTACCTTGTTACCTTGGGTTTATGCATATGGGTAGATATGTTAGTTGTCGCTATGCTTGCCAACCGCTAATGTTCGTTATAAATGTTAATCTTGACTAATGATATACTTGGAACCTTATTAAAATATGCTTTTTAGCAACTTGGTTTAGGGAGCTTGAGCAAGTGTTTGCATTGCTCTAAGCGTCTCTTCTTAAGGTTCCGTTCTTAAAGCGGCCACCCAGGAAAACCGTACAACCACAGGAATCACATGGCTCTGGTCTTGACTAAGTAAACTGTACGGCTCTAGCTTGTCTAGTGGTTACCGAAAGGCGCAAGTGGGGCTGCCAGGTTTAAGTGTGGACCTCGGTCAGTTCTCGTTGGGGTTTGTGTGTGATGGATTTGTGTGATGTTTTGGCTGGAGCCTGGAGGGGTCCATGCGCCTGTCAGGAAACCGTAGCGGCCACTAGCTTGTTAGAGTGTCTTTTGAAAGGTCTCGTAGTGAAACCCTGTACTCATTTCACGTGGTGTGAAGGGAGTGCGTGCCCAAGGCAAGGGGGATCACGACCGGTGGTGAAAGTGTACAACCTCTGCAGAGTGTAAAACTGTTATAACAGCCGTGCTCACGGTCAAGAGCGGCCTGGATCCTTTTCGAGCGGTTCCTTGTTTTCTAAAGTAATGGTTAATGATGATGTTGGTTACTTATAATATCTCAGATGTTTTTTTCTAATGTGGGTTACAACTGTGTTGTCATCTAATTCTAGTAATTCAGGTTAATTTTAAAATCAATTAACTAAAAATGCTAACCGCAGTTTAAACCTTGTCTAGCCTTTTGAGCCTCATTTAATCATGTTATGCTTGCTAAGTAAGATGGATTACTTACACTTGCTTCATATCAACAAAATCCCGGATGGGTACTCAGAGGAGCCGCCAGTGGATGCTTTTGTCTTCCCCGAGGAGTTCCTGGACTTCTAGGCAGTGCATTCCCCCAGTCAGAGTCCCTGTGGAGATGTTCTAAAGTTAGATTACATCAGGCTTCCGCTACTTTGATAAACTTGTTAATAAATGTAATGCCTGTGATGTAAGACCTGTTAAGATTTATGTTATCGAGCACTGTTTCCCTTTCTTTGATATTCATTTCTGAGCTATATGTGTGTAAAGACTTCCTGGGTACACATATAGTAGCATTCGGATTTCCTTCGTAAATCCGGGTGTGACATCAACCCAAACTCCATCCTTCAAATCTCTCTCTTCATCCATCTCTGTGAAGTCTTCTTAGAAATCGACCCCCATTTCAATATTTTCCGCCTTCTTTTCTGAGTCAAATCGAGTCAAGACAAAGTGATTGGAGGAGGCAGAATCCAACTTCGTCAAGGGATGAAGAACATATACTTTGATTTCAAGATGAATGATTCCATCAAGACTGGGCGGACAAATGGTCCTATGTAGAGAACCAGCTCCCAAGGCTGAAAAAGCACTCGGGCCATCTGCCCCAACCACAGGCCAATTGGAACAAAGCATTCGGTGAGGATGAGGTTGGCCGGCTCTCTAGGTTGTTGAAGATGATTGATGATCTAAAAAAAGAAGGGCCTAATCGCCATTGGGATAGCCAGTTCTTTCTTGCGCTGTCGCGTGAAACCCTGCCAGAAGTGGGCGCATGCTGGCTACGATTATACCGGACCCAACGACCCGACTAGGGTCTCCTCCAGCGAGTTGTCGTCTGATGAAGTTGCGGTCTGCGTCCAAGCTCTGTTCATGGATGCGCATGAGCCGCCATGCCATTTACCTGAGTACTCGGCTAGTCGTCCTCCTCCAGTTGTAAGCTTGAAGTCATTCTGAATACTTTTACTTGTTATCCGACTTATTTTTCAAACTTGTTACTAACAATTCTTCTTGCACCCATTTGTAGGAATTGTGCACAAGATTCGCCTTCACTCCTCCTGACGTGGAGGAGACTCAAACTGGACTGCCAGAATCACCCCTCTCCTCACCGCCCAAGAAAACAGCTGGTGGTTCCGGGAAAGGAAAAAAGCTTGTAGAGCCAACTGCTGGAGATGAGGTGTTGATTGAAGACACCTCGTTAAATGAAGAGATTACATCACCGCGCCCTAGTGATCTTGGTTAGAGGGGATCAAGCCTGAAAAGGCCCTTCACTGACGACACGCCAAACCCCCAATTCCCCAAGAAGAGACAGGCAATATGGAAGAGACTCCAATCATCTGTTGAGAAGCCTGCTGATACCAGCCTGCCCGAGGCGCAAGAGGTTGGCACGGAAGCTGAGAAGGACGCAGAAATACCGACGGGTATCCCACTGCACATATCCCCACCCAAGGCATGCCTATCTTGTATGTTAATAGTACTAGAGATCCTGCTTCTTGAACTGATCCGAGTTCTTTTTGTGCAGCAAACGCAAGAGAGAGAACCCTCGCCGAAGGAGAGAACTCCCAAGCTTCAAGACATCCCATCTGGAGGGATCTCCTTTGATTTGGATGAGCCAGAGTTTGACATGGACTTCGCTAGGTAAGTAGACTGTCTTGTTGATCACAACACTCTGTCATCCATTATATCCAATATACTGATCTTCTGCTCTTATATCTTGTACAGCTGGCCACCTACTCCCTAGCCAGCCCAATCACCTGAGATCCTAGAGGTCAATCCATCAAAGGTTACTCAGACCAAAGAGGCGGAGGTGGAGCAGGAGCCGAGCCCTCGGATATCGCCACAGCCGCAACCTCAAGAAACAAGAGCCAAGGCTTCGTCCTCTTCCAAAGTACCAGAGCGAGCCGCTCCGGGTACTTCTGCACAAGGCGCGTGGCCCAAATCTGCAGAAAGAACTCAGATGGCTAGTCTGCATACCGAGGAAATCGATGCGGCCGCCGGTATTATTAAGGCCGCTTTCGTTGAGGAAATCATCCGAGAGAAGAAAACCCGAGCACCATCGCCTTAGCCATTCCAGATTTACACGGGAACGCCAGGCGCAGGTCCCGACGATGACGACACTTTCCTGTTCAACTCCCAGGTTGATCAGGAAGATCTTGAGAAGGCCGCTGAGCTACAGAAGCAACTTAGCAAGTTCATAGAGGTCAGTATAAAGTAAATCAATACTGTAAGTATACTTAGCTCCACTAGATGTTTTGCTAATAACTCTGCTGACTTTTTCTGAAAACAGAGTATCCTTCACCGCTCGCACCAGAAGTCGGAGATGCTCCGTAGGGCCAGTGCGTGCTTCACGCGAGCGGAGAAGGCAGAGAAAGACTTGGCGCAGGGTCGCTCATCATGGAAAGAAGAACGCGCCAAGCTTCACCTTGAACTAGATGGGGCATATCAGAAGATGAATATGTACTAGGACCTGCGCAACGACGTTGTCGAAAAGAACGAAGTCGCTTAGGCAGAAACTTGCAGGTACATCGCTGGCTTCTTATCGTAAAGTTAGCACAAATCATATAATATATAAAAAATATGATTGTATATGCAGAGAAAGAAAAGAGGGTTGAGGCGCTTGCGGCTGAAGCCACCGATATAAAGAATCTCTTCTATCGGCAGCAAGAACGCACGAATCAAGCCGAGCAGCGGGAGCGAGACTGTATGGCGGAGCTTGCTGAGGAGAAGCAGATGCGCAAGGATGCCGATGCCAAGCTCGTCCAGAGTATGACTACGATCCATAGCCAGGAAGACCAGATCCACGCTCTTCATGCAGAAGTCAACCGACTTGGTGCAGAACTCGGATCCCTTAGGGAGGCTGCTGCTCTGCTAGTCGACGTGTACGCCAAGGTACCCGTGGGTAGTCCTGCTCCTCCGCTAATTGATCGTCTCCGAGCAACTCCTGGGCAGGTGCGAGCTTACTGCCAACGGATAGCCCAGTCTTGCACTAGGCAAGTACTCGACTTGGTCCGGTCATGGTTCCCTGCACAGCAATTAAGCATTACTCAGGGTAGGATCAACCCATCATGTACCCGGGATATGTTCAATACATATATGGAGGAGGAGAAGGACACGGCGGAGAAGATAGTTTCCCGCCTGAAGTTCTAGGTTCTTTTGTTATGTAAAAGAAACTTTTTGTAACGAACTTTTAGATGTAAATACTAATGTTTTGTCAACAATAGTATTTGTTATCTGTATTTTGAACTGCCCGATATCTCTGTGTGAAAACGGAAAGTAGATGGCTTTGGTTTATGAATGTAGCCTGTCTGAATTGTGTTTGAACAACTAGGCATGATTCAAAAACTTTTGTACATGCATTACTTGGCAAGCAAGCGTAGCATAATACTCGTATCCGAATTCCAAGCTTGATGACAATGGAATATAGACCTTAAAGCTGACATCAGTACATTGAGAGGACTGACTTTTATTGACTCTTAACAACTCCTAAAAAACGTTTAAGGATAAAAACGCCACAAGTGCTCGATATTCCAAGCATTGAGCACTTCCGTTCCGTCTTCTCGTTGTAGCTGATAAGTACCCGGGCCGATAACCCTTGATACTATGAACGGGCCTTCCCAAGACGAAGATAACTTATGTTCATCCTTTGTACTCTGGATTCTTCAGAGGACCAAATCGCCAATGTTGAATGACCTTGCTTGGACGTTTTGGTCGTGATACCTCCTGAGTTCTTGCTGGTATTTGGTTGCCCTGATCAACATGGCTAGCCTTGCTTCCTCTAGCATATCCACATTTTCTGCTCTACTCTGCTCTGCCACCTCCTCCGAGTAGTTCTGAATCCTTGGAGCATTGTACTCGATGTCAACCGGGAGTACTACTTCGGAGCCCTAGACTAGGAAAAAGGGTGATTGCCCCGTCACGCGGCTAGGCTGCGTTCTCAGCCCCATACCATGGCTGGCAACTCTTGCACCCACTTGCCGTTGTACTTCTTGAGTGGTTCGTAGAGCCTTGGATTGAGTCCTTGGAGTATGAGGCCGTTAGCTCTCTCAAGTTGTCCATTGGCACAAGGGTGCGCCACCAATGCGTAGCGAATTTCAATTCCTAGACTATCACAAAAGTCAAAGAACTCGTTCCTTGTGAATTGGAAACTAAGATCAGTGATAATGCGATTCGGGACACCGAAGCGGTGGGCAATGTCTTGGATGAACTTGGCCGCCTTTGGTGCTGTAGCTGTGACTATCGGCGTGACATCAATCCACTTTGTGAACTTGTCAATTGCCACGTAGAGATTTTCAAATCCTCCTGGCGCTTTCTTTAGCGGTCCATCCATATCCGGCCCCCAGCATGTGAAGAGCCAAGAGGGTGGTATAGTGCTGTGGACAGTTGTGGGGACGTGAGCTTGCCAGGCGAAGAATTGGCAGCCCTGGCAAGTCTTCACAAATTCTTCTGCGTCAGCCACTGCTGATGGCCAATAGTACCCGGATCGGAAGGCCTTGCTGACAATCGTGCGGTAGGTGGCATGATTGCCACAGATTCTAGCATGAATTTCTTCAAGGATCTCCCGTCCGATTTCTAGAGGGACACACTTCATCAAGACGCCAGTCGATGCGCCGCGTCGAAATAGGGTGGAGCTGACTACTACGTAGTGCTTGCTTCGCCTGATGACTTGCTCTGCTTCCACCTTATCTTCGGGTTCTTTCTAATGTAGGATGTACTCGATGAAGAGCTTTGTCCACTTGGGTGTAATCACCAAGACTTGCTGATGAGGTGGTGTTGTAGTTGACTGTACTTCTTGCTCCTTGATGGATTGTTGTCGGTTTTTTATACCGGCTAGCCTACTTTGGGGGGTCCCTAAGTAGTCGAGTTGTTCGTGGGGGCCTCGCCGGAACCAGAAGCACGATGGTGAACACGAGACGATTTAGATAGGTTCAGGCCACCTCAAGTAGAGAGCGTAATACCTTACGTCCTGTATGGTGGATCTTCTCGTATTGATGTGTATATGATTTTACAAGGGGTCCCTGCCTCACCTTATATACTCGGGAGACAGGGTCTACAAGGCAAGAAATACAAACTCCTAGTCGGATACAATACACAGAGTCCTAACATGAGTAGGCCGGGTTGTTTCCCAGTACCTGACTAGTTTCCTCAAGCTGTACAGTCCTTCCTTGTATCAGTCAGGGTTGCCGGCCCAATTTCCTAACGAGACTGTGGCCCATGAGGACTCCCATGGATCCTGGACCGTCAAGTCCCCGAGCGTCTTCATGTCTTCATGCCTGCCGGGTTATTTCTCAATGATTTCAGCATCAGCCAAGTTGTTTCCTCGTGTCTTGCATGTTGAAAACCTTCAGAAGTGAACATGATGTGCTCCTTTGCCGACTTCTTTTGCAGCCAGCCCCCGGGCCTTGGTTTATGAACCAAGATTGCAAAAACTTCCCCATTTACTATAATAGTGTCCAGCTTTTGAAAAAAGATGGACCCATTATGGGTCTAGCCCCCGAGCCTAGAAATGTTTTCAAGGATTAAAAACAATTCCAGGGTCTTTATTGAAAAAACTTTCCAAAAGAAATATACTATTTCCCCCCCAAGGCCCCAAGCTTAAAGCAGATGACAATAAGCTTAAAGACTTCTGTTGAAATATGTATATTCTTTGATATGGAAATGAATCCTATTAAGCATCAGCCCCCGAGAATGAAAATTCATCGGAAAATGACCTAGCTCGTTAGGAAATGGAAGCACAAATATGCATCTGGTTTGTAACCGCGAATACATAAGTGTTGGCGTATTTTGGAAAATGGGTTACAGAGAATACGCTTAGGGTTACCGCTTCAATCTTATAAGACAGAGGGTGAACCGTTCGTATTCTCACCCCCGCCGCCGTCGCTTTCACCACTGAAATCCTCAAACTCTTTTCGCCTCCGCGCGCAATCCGCAATCCACTCAAGCCCCGTTCGAGAGTTAAATCAAGAATCTCGTCTGGCAAGATGGGTCACAAACCTGCTTGACGAGGGTCAGGATTAGGGGTACCCAATCAAGCCCTTAACCCGGGTCCTCACGATAATCCACCCCTCAAAAGCAAAAGCCGAAGATCCAAATCAAAGCGGATTCTCCACGCCCCGACAGCTCGGAGGCCACCCAGGCTCCGATTCGCTTGAGGAGTTCTCCGCCTCCGAGTGGTGCTCCGATTCGCCCGAGGAGTTCTCCGCCTCCGAGTGGTTCTCCGATTCGCCCGAGGAGTTCTCCGCCTCCGAGTGGTTCTCCGATTCGCCCGAGGAGTTCTCCGCCCCCGAAAGGCTCTCCGATTCGCCCGGGGAGTTCTCCGCCTCCGAGGAGTCTCCGGCTCGCCCGGTCAAACTACTCGGCTTCGTCCCGTCCCGGCCCATCCGGTGCCGTACCCACTTGGTACCCGCCGCGCCAGAGCATGATGGGCGTCCGTCCTTCGCCACGGCAGCGACAGTGGCGCCCGTCTCATCCGAACAGGAACGCTACAGTCCTGGGAGAAACGCATGCGCAACACCGGGCGCCCAAGGACGACCCCAGGCGCCCAAGGACGACACCTGGAGCCCGAGGAGGACACCTGGAGTTCCCAAAGGCCTCGAGCGAGTCAACCATGACCCGGAAACTACCCGAGAACCTACCCGAGAAGTCATCTACACCAACCACCCGGGATGTACGGTCCCGGGTCCGGCGGGGCGCCCACTCCGTCAACACCTGCTCCCCGTACGGCTCGGCGCGCGGCGCAAGTTAAAGGCCTCGGGGGCAGTAACTCCTCTTGTAATTTTCTTCTTTCTTACCTCCCGCTCCCTTCTCTCCTTGAGACTATAAAAGGGGACAAGGGGACACCAGTGGGGGGAGACGGACAACAGACGCACATTCGAACACAGCACGAACTGCACACTCGCACGAACACAGGGACTTGGGACCCTCTCCCTCTCCCGACCAGTTTGTACCCCCTACTACAGACTTGGACTTGAGAACATCGGCACTTACTGGACGTAAGGTATTACTCTCCGGAGGCCCGAACCAGTTTAAATCCCCTGTCTCTTGAGTCACCATCCGGACCCTGACACGCGATCGTAGAAATTTACTTGCCGGCGGTAGAGAACCCCGACAGTTGGCGCGCCAGGTAGGGGCTTTTCGCGTGTCACGACACTTCACCAGGGCCCGGATGGCCCACGGCGGCGCCTCGCTGGCGCCGGGCGATCACCTGCGGTTCGGCTCCCTCGACTTCGTCTTCAGCAAGTCGGTGGAGCCCATCATCGGGGCTACTTTCGTGCGCCCCAAGCCCGCCTGCGACAACGGTGGCAAGACGTTCCACGACGAGGAGGCCAAGCCCTCCCACGCCACGACGGGAGCCACCGCCTACGTCCTCGACCTGCTCGGTGGGGACCTGGCGGCCGCCCTGGGACGGAGCCCATCCCAGGAACGCTTCCGCAACGTCTCCTACATGATCACCAACCTCGCCCTCCAAGTTGGAGGGGAAGAGCAGCTCCCCTGGGACGAGTTCATCGACTGCTACAACGCCATGTACCCGGAGGGACAGCCAGGCCTGCCGCGTGACCCGGCGGCCACCCCGACACCGACGGAGTCCGACCCCTGCGTCCCGCCAACCGCCAAAAGCGCGGTGGGCAAGCAAAGCTCGCACCCGCGGTTGAGGTGGGCTCCGCCGAACTTCGACCCTTCTCGGGAGTGCTTCATGTGTCACACCCCCGACGGGGATGTGCAGTCCGCCAGCAGCTCGACGAGGGACGGCGCCCCCGCAGCACCACCTCCCAACGCCCCTGCGGCTCCGCCTGCCAACGCCCCTGCGGCACCACCTCCCAACGCCCCGGCGGGCGATGCCCGGCGGGTCAGGCTGCAGGAGCTCGATGAGGCCCGGCGTCAGATCGAGGCAGAACGCCAGCAGCTCAACCGCGAGCTCGGGAGAAACGCGGATGGAGGAGCCGCCCGCGCACGGGCCCGGGACGTGCAACAGCGCATCATCAATGACGGTGGCAACGCCAACGACGCGCCGGTCTTCAACCGGGCGTCCCAGAACCTCGCAGCGGCTGCTGTCCTGCTCCGTGAACACCCTGAACCAGCGGCGCCCGAAGATCGAAGGTTCCATCAGCAGCTCCGCGCGCTCCTGGAAACCGCAGCAGTCCAACAGGCGGAAAGCTCCGCCTCACGCCAGCGAGCTCCCCGGGAGCCCGATCGAGAGCATTCCGTACATCATCACGGGGCCGTAGCCGACGGAGGCGCCAGACGACGGGACGAGCACCATCAGCACCGCCCACGCCGAGCCTACAACAGGCGGCGCGGGGGCCGCTACGACAGCGGCGAGGACCGGAGCAGGAGTGCGTCACCCGACCCCAGGGGGCCGCGCGCCTTTGGACCCCGCGTCCTTGGCGCTCAGGTCCCTCCGCGCTTTCGTGCTCCCACGACGGTGCCCAAGTACGACGGGGACACAAACCCCAGCGTGTGGCTGGAGGACTACCGGCTTGCGTGTCACGCGGGGGGAGCACAAGACGACTACTTCATCATCAAAAGCCTCCCCCTCTACCTCGCCGACTCGGCGCGAACGTGGCTGGAGCACCTCCCCGACGGCAAGATCGACAGCTGGGCGCAGCTGCGTGACGCGTTCATCGGCAACTTCCAGGGCACCTACACACGCCCCGGGAACCCATGGGATCTGCGCAACTGCCTCCAAAGGAAAGACGAGACCCTGCGCGACTACATCAAGCGCTTCTCCAAGCGGTGCACCGAGCTGCCGAACACCGCCGACACCGACGTCGTCGCGGCCTTCCGGTTCGGAACAACCTGCGCAACCCTCATTCACGAGCTAGGGCGCAAAAAGCCGCGAACCATCCGAGACCTCCTCGACATCGCCACCGACTACGCCGATGGGGAGGACGCCGTCGCCGCAACCCTTGATCGGCCTCAGGGCAAGGGCAAGCAGTCGGAGGCGATCGGCGAGGGCACCTCCGCCCGACCCGACAAGAAGAAAAGGAAGGACAAGCGGAGGCGCGATGGCGGCATGGTGGCGGCGGCCGAGCGGAAGACTGCTAAACCCAAAGGGAACCCAGCACCAAGGGATCACTTCGAGAAGCTCCTCGAGGCCCCTTGCACCAACCACGAGGGCCCTGTCAAGCACGCCCTGAAGGACTGCAAGCTCATGAAGAGCTTCCTTGCCGGCACTCTGAAGAAGAGACTGTTGACACCGGATTTTCGCACCTGACATACTGAGTCAGATGATGACGTGGTTGAGGCTGCACGGTGGACCCGCTGACTGGTCAAAACCGGAGGAGAATAGAGAAGGAAGCCGATGCTGAAGAGGAGTCCGATGTAAAGCAGGAGTCCGATCTGATAACAAATGCAAGAGGAAGAATGCATCGGCCAAGGAAGGAAAGCGTATCAAATATGGAGACTATTTCCTTTTCAGAAGGTGTATGAGAGTCCCATTGTATCTTATGTTTAGTTTACCTTATTTAGTTAGTCTGGTCCGATCAGGACTCTCCATGACCAGGGTATAAATATGAGCCCTCGTCCATTGTAAAGATTATTCACACAATCAATACAACCCGGCTTCACGCCAAAACCCTTAGTAGTAGTTACCGACGAAGCTCATTGGTGGACGGGCTGCATCAGTTCTGATCTCCGGCTTACCAGTAAGTTAGTCAATTATCGAACTAATATAGGCTTTGAATTGAGGCGCATCGCCCTTTCTCGTTTATATTGTTCAACCGATTTATCTCTGGATAATCAAGATTGATATAGATTCCCTACGTCGGAGCTAGATCAATATTGATTATTCAACAGATTATCGTTTATCGGACTATACTTTAAGCCTAGATTCCCTACGTCGGAGCTAGGTATCAAGATTAGTCTAGATTCCCTACGTCGGAGCTAGAATAATCTTGGTTACTAAAGATAGTCTTTGCGGTTTGTTGGAGTTGCTAGATTGGTTTAGATCTACGCCATGTGAATCAATTCTACTTCTTCAACGGCTTTGAGCATTGGTCTTGGTCCGATTTAAGCAATATTTATCTTACAGCATCGTTCTATGTCCGATCCTTCATTATGGTCTAATCTGGTTGTTCTTTGAGTATTGTACTGGTGTAGATTCCCTACGTCGGAGCTGGATCTTTACAATACGATTAGATTAATCTTTAATTGTCATGCTTGGTCTAGATTCCCTACGTCGGAGCTAGATTCATCTTGATTAATTAAAGGAAGCTTTGATTACGCCTTATTGCTATTTGAATGTTAAGTGTGGTGTAGATTCCCTACGTCGGAGCTGGATCTCGCTTAATTATTTGGTAGCATATCTTAGAATCAGAACGAATCTGTTAATGTTTTATCATGTTTATTTGCTTAATCTGATCAACACCTGTGCGAGCATCTTGTTTAATTGACAGGTTGATGAGTCGAATCTGATTATCTAGCTATCCGATCTGATCATAGTTGGAGAAATCTAGATTCCCTACGTCGGAGCTAGATTTCTCTGCAAAGGCTATAGTCCGATCGGTGGTTAAATCGTCCGATAAGATAAGTCAAACTGGCAATTAGGCAAGGTGGACAATGTATCGGCTTACACTTTGCTTATTTAATATCTTGTTTAAAGATATAGCTGATCCATTATTTTACATATTGGCCTTGTTTTATGCTTTATTTTATTATTCAAAGGCTAGTCTGTAATATCAATCAAGGTCCGATCCTGATTGGTCCGATTCTGAGGTCCGATCTGTTGTCTGATTGAGGTCCGATTAATCGGTCCGATTGACGTCATCAGTGAAGTCCGATTTTGATGTCCGATCGGTATCGGCCGATACGTGTCTGATTGGGTCTTGGCTAAAATTCGACGTTACTCCATCGTCTGAAATAGAGCCGGCACAATCAAAGAGCAATTTAACTGTTTTATCCCCTTGTCAATTTCAGGTCAAATTGACTGGCACGCTGCGAACCTGAACTGGAGTGTAGACTGGCACTGGAGCGAAGCAGACTCTCCCCGGTCATCGTGTGCTGCACGCGGGAGATACGACCGCCGATTTTCCGCGTCAACACATTTTTGGCACGCCCGGTGGGACACGAGAAATAAAATCCAAGATGTCGTCGTCTGAAACTGAACAAGAAACCGCAGCAAGGCTTGCTGCTGAAAAGGAAGCTACTGAGAAAGCCAAGAACGACAAGAACAAGACGCCTGAGGTGACCATTGCAGTCACAAAGGCCGATCTGTCCAAATCTCAGTTGGAAGCAGTTCAGGCCCAGATTGATGCGTTTGAGAGACTATGTCTTGGTCAATTTGGACGCAATCGTTCAGGTCCTATTCTCAAAGCTCCTCTCCCTGATCCAGAGGTGATCAAGAAGACGACTGAAGCTCGAGAGCATCAGATGAACATGACAGAGATGATTCACCAAGCTGTTCATCATGCATTGATCGACCAATCAGGCATTTTGGTCAATTCTCTGGACAACCTCATCAGGAAGGCAGGTGGATGATGCTGTTTGCTTGAAAGGTCCAGTATACATAGCAGATTCTCCAGGAGCATCAGGATCAAGAAGAGGCAAAGAAGTTACAGATAACACAATGACTGTTGCTCCACAGAATCCAACTGCTCCACCACCTCCCGTTGAACTGGCCAACGGTTTTCTGTTGATGGCCGATGGAACCATTGTCGGCCCGCATGGTGAAAAGTACGCCAGAACTCTGAATGAAGGAGAGAAACAACCTGTAGCCGCAAGACCGCGCACAGAAGTCCCTGCACATCAGCGTATGGTCGGAGATTACACTAATTATGTGATGGACATAGCTGATGGAATGCCACATGGAAATCAACAGTCCGATTGGTCACAAAAGATAGCCGAGGTGATCCAAAACCAGTTCGGCTTGAAGCCTAAAGATGAGGCGAGGTTGTATCGGCACCCGTACCCATCCTACTTTGATGCAGTGCCACTTCCTCCGCGTTACAGAGTGCCGGATTTCTCCAAGTTTTCCGGGCAAGATGATATAACCACCATTGAACATGTGAGCCGATTCTTGGCTCAGTGTGGTGAGGCTGCTTCTGAAGAGGGATTAAGGCTCAGATTCTTCCCTCTGTCACTGTCAGGGCCGGCGTTTACTTGGTTTACGTCGTTGCCAGCAGGATCAGTAACAGGATGGTCAGACATGGAAAAGCAATTCCACAAATACTTCTTTTCTGGTCTCAATGAAATGAAAATCTCCGATTTGATCGCTATCAGGCAAAGGAATGATGAGACCGTCAAGGAGTACATTCAACGGTTCCGTGATACCAGGAATCGATGCTATAGTTTGAAGTTGTCTGACATGCAGTTGGCCGAGCTTGCATTCCAGGGTTTGCTCGCGCCGATTAAAGAAAAATTTTCTGCTCAGGAGTTCGAGACATTGGGGCAGTTGGTTCAAAAAGTGTCGGCTCATGAAGTCCGATATCAGGAGATGAAGCGCATGAAGTTTTCAAAGCAAGTATCTTATCTCTCTGAGTCTGAAGAAGAAGCTGACGTTAACATAGCTGAATGGACCAAATCCAAGAAGCCAGTGTCGCTCCCATGGATCAAGCAGAATCCTGAAAAGTTTGGTTTCGACATAACAAAGGCCGATAAGATCTTTGATTTGCTGCTCAGTGAGAAGCTCATCCAGCTTTCTCCAAATCATTCTATTCCGTCGGCCGATGAGTTGAAAAAGCGTAAATATTGCAAGTGGCACAACTCAACTTCTCATGAGACCAATGAATGCAAAGTGTTCAGAAGGGAGATCCAATTGGCCATTGAGTCTGGCAAGATTAAATTTGAAGACAATAAGAAGACTATGAAGATCGACGGTCACCCTTTTCCAAACAACTTTGCTGATTTCACCTTTTCTATTAACATGGTTGATGCTAGCGAAAAGGGGAAATTCAAGGTGCTCACATCGGACCACGCCAAGGACTCTGGTGCCGTTGATCCTGCAGTTCAAGTCTCTGTTGAAGAATTGCGCAGGAATCATCAGGCATTTGGGCGCGAATCGAATGCTCCTGGAGGATATCGGCCACGTGTGACTTCCCAGATGCTGATCAACAAGTACAAGAGGCAGCAAGCAGCAGCCCGAGCATGGGAAGAGCGTGAGGAACGACGACGTCGGAGGCGGGAGTATCAGGAGAGGCGATTCGATGAAGAGTATGACCAACGCCGATTTAATGACAGGTCCGATAGCCGACGCCGATTTGATGACAGGTCCGATGGCCGACGCTGGTATGATGATAGGTCCGATGGCAGGCGTTGGACTGAAGATAGAGTTAACGATCGCTATTATTATGGAAATAGGTCCGACTGGTATGAAGATAGACATCAAGCTTACGACCAATATCAGCAGGATGATGATCACTGGGGATGCCCTTTCTTTGTATACTGCTGGAATGAAAAGCTTAGATTGCCGTCAAAAGCGGATTGTCCTGAATGCAGCTTCCAATATGAAGAGTACAGAGCTTCCAAGAGAGGTCGACGATCAGTTCATGAACGGATTGGCGTCAGAATAGATGGTCGTCATCAAAAATATGAAGGCCGGGTTAATGCTCATGGCCACAAAAATAATGAAGGCCGGGCTAATGCTCATGGCCCTGAAAAAATGGAAGAAAAGCCTCCAGTTCATAATCGGACTGAAGAACCTCCAATGAGGCCTGGACAGTGGTGCCCATCAGGGATTTCTAAATCTAAGAAGAGACGTGTTCAGAGGTTGCGCTATAATGAGCAGATTCGGGAACAAGAATTGGCAAAAGAGAAGAAATGGCGCGTCAAGATGGCCAATGATGATGAAGCAAGCACATCGGCCGCAATAAATATGGTTTTGATGCTGCCTTCTGATTTTGCTGCTCCTGATGAACAGGACGACCATGAGGTCGATTATGAGCTGGAAGAAGCCGCTGCATGCTTGGTCCTTGATTCAGAAAAGGCGATCTTTGAGAAACCAAACGCAAATGGATATCGGCACTTGAAGCCTCTGTACATCAAGGGATATGTTGATGGGAAGCCGATGACCAAGATGCTCGTTGATGGAGGAGCTGCTGTTAATCTCATGCCCTATTCTACATTCCGCAAGCTGGGGAAGGGGATTGATGATTTGATCAAGACAAACATGACGCTTAAGGACTTTGGCGGCAACGTTTCAGAGCCTCGGGGGGCAATCCATGTGGAGTTGACCATCGGCAGCAAGACATTGCCGACTACTTTCTTTGTGATTGATGGCCAAGGTTCTTACAGCATGCTCCTCGGACGTGATTGGATCCATGCCAATTGCTGCATCCCATCCACAATGCATCAATGTTTGATCCAATGGCAAGGCAACAAGGTGGAGATCGTCCCAGCTGATGATTCGGTTAGCATTGCTACGGCCGAGTCAACGATTTGGGAGTTTGAAGGTGTTGAATGCCTGTCAGGAAAAGCATGGGATGGTGATTTCCTCAAGGTGTCCGATCAAGGACTAAAGCCGATCCAAGCAGTCGGCTCTGAGACATTATTTTAAATGGAAGGTTATATAAAGAGTTTTGAAGGCCGATATGATTAATGAGTTCTTTCAAATATGTATTTGATAGTTCTTCCTGTAAATTAAATCGGCCGGATTGTTATTTTGCCTTGGGGGGCAAGGTTCAAGGTTTATTAATCCGATCGTACTACTTTAACAGTAGGAGAGATTTGTAAGCCGATGTTATGCGTCAGGCTTGAAAGCCGATGAAAAATCGTCTCAAGAACAAAAAACAAAGAGCCGATGCGGTGTGCGTCGCCTTGAGAATTATATATAACGAAAGAAGATTGTACTATAAGCATTAAGCCGCTCGATGGCGGGGCAGGCTATTAATGTGTCAGATCAACTGACTAAGACAGGCAGGTCTCAATGTTCAAGGCTGTAGATATTTAACCACCAAGTCAAGGGCGGTTTGACGGATCTTGTCGACCTCAGCAATGGTCTTGGCATCAGTTTCAGAATTCCCTTCTATAGGCTTGATTGTCTTGTGGATCTCCTTGGCGGCCTTGATGTGGGTTTTGTAATCTTCTTCGGCCTTTGCTTTCATAGCTGGGAGATCATCAAGCTCTTTTGTCGTGGCCTGGATGCTTGATAGAACTTGGGCAAGTTCTTGCTCTAGTTGTTGTTTTCTGGCTCGAAGATCATCAAGCTTTAATTGGAGAGAGGCAGGACGAGCTGATAGTTCTTCAATCAATTTTGTTGACTTGTCAGCCTGGGCACGTTCTTCATCCCTCGACTTGATCAGATCCTGCTGGGAGTTCCGATTGATGATTCGGCGGTTGGCTTGCAGCACCGGAAAGGATTGGCTTTCTATGTATGCCGCCGGAATCAGTGCTTCTTCCAGGTCCAGTGGGAGTTGACCCCTCAGAGTTTTGAAGATCTTGCGAATCGGCTTTGCATTTTGGACCAGATCGACAATGTCTTGGTGAAGGAGAGCTGATATATCAAGCAATTTCGCTTTCACTTCATCAGACAACAAGCTTTGCCCAGAGCTGATTTCTTCTTCTTCAGCTTGCAGCCGATCAAAGTCGACTGACATGGTTTGACTAGGTTGAGGGGAATCTTGAGCCTGCAAAAGAAATGATTAGATATGAGTATCAAAAACTGATATAATTGTATCATGCTAGAAAGTTTACTTGTTTCCAAGACACTTCTTGCTCGGATCCGATCAGAGGGATATTACTGCCTTGAGGGTTTGCCTGGGTGATCTCAAGATCCGTCAAGACGTTCTGAATGATTTGCTAGAAGAAAGAAAATAAGAACAAGATGGATATCAATTGTTGAAAGGATCGGCTGATAATTACCGTTGCTTCTGGATCAGGGAGTTGGATCTGCAGAAGAGTTTGATCTTCTTGAAGCCCCTGGTCAATTTGTAGTTGATCTGCTTGAGGTGGCGAGCTTGATTGATGAGGCGACCCAGTTATAGTCCTTTCGGATGAGGATGAATGGCCCGAGTGTTCCCGAGTTGGACTTGATCGCATTTGAATAGGACTTGGCGATTTTTGTGGGTCCGATTCTGGTACTTCTTCGGCCGATGGACTAGAAGACTTGATCGGACTGGGCTGCCGTGCAGAGGATTCTCCGATGATCTGAATTTATAGGAAGGGTTAATTTTGGTAAAGAGATAAATCAAGTTAATGGAGTTCTTGGACTTACCAGAGTGGTCTTCGGGCGTTTGGGAATTTTAGAGGACGTCTGCTTCTTCCTTTTCCTGCTATCACTGTATACTGACAGAAGTTTGCCGATAGTGGGAGAGTCGCAGCCGATCCACGGATCTGGCGAGATATTACAGTAGACAACTTGTCTCCCCGATCGAGTCATTGTTGGAGGAGAACGATCGACATCCTAGCAAAGGATTGATCAGTAGAATGAAGTTATATAAGGGAGAAATACAAGTTCACAGACATTACCTCTGGTTTGCCCTTGAAAGCAGGCTGCAACTTCTGGATATAAGTTTTGAGGGCGATGCAGAATAAGTGTTGATGCCATTCAGCCCACCATGTATTGAAGGTCCGATGAACTACAAGGCAGATTGCAAAAGTATCCAGATTGGTGTTATCCATAGGAGGCTCAAGCTTGAAAAGGCGGTCCCATTCCACGCCTGTGTCGATTTTTCCCCTTGGAAAGATTTGATCGGCCAAAATTAGATAGGGAGGGAGCTGTCCTATGCCAAATTGTCGAGCAGCCAGGTTTGGGTGATAGAATTCATAGGTTGATTGACCTGACTTGCCCTGACTGAGGCCGATCGGAAGAAATCGAGCACCAATGCAGGTTCGGAAAATTGTCAAAGCTTCTGAATCTGCCTCTACAATCATGGTGAATTTGAATTTGTAGGGCAACTCAAATTCATCGGCATGATCGTACAAGAACCAGACCATTTTTTCATCAGCAATGCCTTTGTAAAAAAGTGCAAAATACTTGGAACATTCCTTGCCTGATAATTTGTCAGCGGGAAAGCCCATGGCAGCCTCACCAAATGAGGTACACCGGCGCCAGGTGATCTCTTCCGATTCAGGCTTGCTCTCTGGAAATTTAAGCCTTCGAACATCCACCTTTACAACTTTGCTCAGATGTAGCATTAACCACATCTGGATGAACCACCACGGCCCGCCAAGGTTGGAGATAGGTGATCCAGCTCTCAGGCGCTTGGCGACTTGATGAAGCAAATTATATGCTGCTCCCAGGAGGAGTTGACCAAGGCTGATGATATGGTCGCTCACAAGTAACTCGGCCAGATGTTGAAAGTTGCCTGTTGGGCCGAGGGTGGTGCCGCAAAAGAAGAACCTGTCCAACCACATGTTCAAGAAGGCCACATGTTCACGGTCGGTCACAGATCCGGTCCGATGATTCTTTTCCATATATCCTGTCCAACCGCCACAATTCTTGGTCTTGAAATGGTGCCTGACTTTGATGTTGAACTGAGAAGGGCGCTTATCGCCAGTGACATTGAGGCCAAGAAGCATGACTACGTCAAGCAGTGTTGGAGTCATTGGACCGTGTCCGAAGAGGAAGGCGTTCAGGGCATCGGACCAAAAGTGTGAGGCGGCAATCAAGAGGTTCTCATTCTTGGCCATAGGTCCGATGCTGAGACCGATACACTGGGCGATGTCCAATCTATCCCAGATTGCAGACTTAGAGGCCGATACTCTTAAATACCAGTTTTTCCATCCGGGGAGAACTGTCGGCCAGGAACGAAATGCATTCTTCCAATCTTCGAGGTCAAATCTGGAAGTTTTGAATGGAAGGCGCAAAGTTTCCAGATTGATAATCTCGGCAGGGTCTGGATCTCCCATCGGACCAAGAAAATAAACCCCATCGGCTTCACCCGAAGGGATTAGGGTTTGGGCACGAGTGTCCTAAAAGAGGATTGCGAAAATGGGAAAAATTTTAAAAGCCGAAATTTAGGCAGAAAGTAAAATCAAAATCAGTGGGGTACCTCTGGGATTGGATGATGTAGTTCTCCTACCGATGATTCCGCGGGTATCGAAGAAGAACCTGAGGCGAAGAGAGTTGAAGAGCTTGTTGCTGCCGCCGTTGTTGAGGTCATGACCGCCGCCATTGTTGAGCTTGTGACTGCGGCCATGATGGAGGGAATAGCAGATGGAGAACCCGCTGAAGCAGATGCGGAGATGGAAGCGGATGTTGAGGAATGGAGGGCGCCCGTGGAGGATGATTGAGCCATATTGCAGCAATTTGATGAGGGTTTGAGCGAATATGAGTGGCCGCTCGGGAGGAGGAAGAAGATGAGCAGTACAGGTTCTGGCGAGGAAGAAAGAGTGAACAGTGTAGCTGCCGGCGGTAATTTTATAAGGTAAAAACGGTCGTGGCCCGAAGATTGAGGAGTCGTGCGGTGCAGAGATGGGAGGTTTCGGCACGAAAATCGGTGAAGGAGTTATGATGACAGATACGAATTTTGGAACAAAATGATATTTTATTCCAAAATTGGGGGGCATGTGTTGACACCGGATTTTCGCACCTGACATACTGAGTCAGATGATGACGTGGTTGAGGCTGCACGGTGGACCCGCTGACTGGTCAAAACCGGAGGAGAATAGAGAAGGAAGCCGATGCTGAAGAGGAGTCCGATGTAAAGCAGGAGTCCGATCTGATAACAAATGCAAGAGGAAGAATGCATCGGCCAAGGAAGGAAAGCGTATCAAATATGGAGACTATTTCCTTTTCAGAAGGTGTATGAGAGTCCCATTGTATCTTATGTTTAGTTTACCTTATTTAGTTAGTCTGGTCCGATCAGGACTCTCCATGACCAGGGTATAAATATGAGCCCTCGTCCATTGTAAAGATTATTCACACAATCAATACAACCCGGCTTCACGCCAAAACCCTTAGTAGTAGTTACCGACGAAGCTCATTGGTGGACGGGCTGCATCAGTTCTGATCTCCGGCTTACCAGTAAGTTAGTCAATTTATCGAACTAATATAGGCTTTGAATTGAGGCGCATCGCCCTTTCTCGTTTATATTGTTCAACCGATTTATCTCTGGATAATCAAGATTGATATAGATTCCCTACGTCGGAGCTAGATCAATATTGATTATTCAACAGATTATCGTTTATCGGACTATACTTTAAGCCTAGATTCCCTACGTCGGAGCTAGGTATCAAGATTAGTCTAGATTCCCTACGTCGGAGCTAGAATAATCTTGGTTACTAAAGATAGTCTTTGCGGTTTGTTGGAGTTGCTAGATTGGTTTAGATCTACGCCATGTGAATCAATTCTACTTCTTCAACGGCTTTGAGCATTGGTCTTGGTCCGATTTAAGCAATATTTATCTTACAGCATCGTTCTATGTCCGATCCTTCATTATGGTCTAATCTGGTTGTTCTTTGAGTATTGTACTGGTGTAGATTCCCTACGTCGGAGCTGGATCTTTACAATACGATTAGATTAATCTTTAATTGTCATGCTTGGTCTAGATTCCCTACGTCGGAGCTAGATTCATCTTGATTAATTAAAGGAAGCTTTGATTACGCCTTATTGCTATTTGAATGTTAAGTGTGGTGTAGATTCCCTACGTCGGAGCTGGATCTCGCTTAATTATTTGGTAGCATATCTTAGAATCAGAACGAATCTGTTAATGTTTTATCATGCTTATTTGCTTAATCTGATCAACACCTGTGCGAGCATCTTGTTTAATTGACAGGTTGATGAGTCGAATCTGATTATCTAGCTATCGATCTAATCATAGTTGGAGAAATCTAGATTCCCTACGTCGGAGCTAGATTTCTCTGCAAAGGCTATAGTCCGATCGGTGGTTAAATCGTCCGATAAGATAAGTCAAACTGGCAATTAGGCAAGGTGGACAATGTATCGGCTTACACTTTGCTTATTTAATATCTTGTTTAAAGATATAGCTGATCCATTATTTTACATATTGGCCTTGTTTTATGCTTTATTTTATTATTCAAAGGCTAGTCTGTAATATCAATCAAGGTCCGATCCTGATTGGTCCGATTCTGAGGTCCGATCTGTTGTCTGATTGAGGTCCGATTAATCGGTCCGATTGACGTCATCAGTGAAGTCCGATTTTGATGTCCGATCGGTATCGGCCGATACGTGTCTGATTGGGTCTTGGCTAAAATTCGACGTTACTCCATCGTCTGAAATAGAGCCGGCACAATCAAAGAGCAATTTAACTGTTTTATCCCCTTGTCAATTTCAGGTCAAATTGACTGGCACGCCGCGAACCTGAACTGGAGTGTAGACTGGCACTGGAGCGAAGCAGACTCTCCCCGGTCATCGTGTGCTGCACGCGGGAGATACGACCGCCGATTTTCCGCGTCAACAGAGACCCAACGAGAACCAAGATGGGGCCAGAGGCCCAAACGATGACGACGGCTACCCCAGGGAGGACGGCGCAGTCCTGATGATCGTTGGGGGATCGGCGGCCCGCCCCTCGAGGCGCGACGAGAAGCTGATCCGACGAGAAGTTTGCCACACGGAGCCCGCGGTGCCATCCTACCTAAGGTGGTCCGAGGCCCCGATCACTTTTGATCACTCCGATCATCCCGACCATGTTCCACAACCTGGAAGGTACCCCCTCGTGGTTGCTCCTCTCTTCGGGACGAAACGCGTCCACAAGGTGTTGATGGACGGCGGGAGCGGCCTCAACATCCTCTACGTCGAGACTCTCGATGAGATGGGGATCTCGCGGTCCCGGCTTCGGCCATCCGCGGCGCCATTCCACGGGGTTGTCCCCAGGGTGGACGCAATACCGCTCGGGCAGATCGACCTGCCCGTCACGTTCGGGACTCCACGGAACTTCCGCAGAGAAACCCTCACTTTCGAAGTGGTGGGATTTCCTGGGACGTATCACGCCATCCTTGGGAGGCCTGCATACGCAAAGTTCATGGCTGTCCCGAACTATACGTACCTCAAACTGAAGATCCCCGGACCCAAANGATCAACACCTGTGCGAGCATCTTGTTTAATTGACAGGTTGATGAGTCGAATCTGATTATCTAGCTATTCGATCTAATCATAGTTGGAGAAATCTAGATTCCCTACGTCGGAGCTAGATTTCTCTGCAAAGGCTATAGTCCGATCGGTGGTTAAATCGTCCGATAAGATAAGTCAAACTGGCAATTAGGCAAGGTGGACAATGTATCGGCTTACACTTTGCTTATTTAATATCTTGTTTAAAGATATAGCTGATCCATTATTTTACATATTGGCCTTGTTTTATGCTTTATTTTATTATTCAAAGGCTAGTCTGTAATATCAATCAAGGTCCGATCCTGATTGGTCCGATTCTGAGGTCCGATCTGTTGTCTGATTGAGGTCCGATTAATCGGTCCGATTGACGTCATCAGTGAAGTCCGATTTTGATGTCCGATCGGTATCGGCCGATACGTGTCTGATTGGGTCTTGGCTAAAATTCGACGTTACTCCATCGTCTGAAATAGAGCCGGCACAATCAAAGAGCAATTTAACTGTTTTATCCCCTTGTCAATTTCAGGTCAAATTGACTGGCACGCTGCGAACCTGAACTGGAGTGTAGACTGGCACTGGAGCGAAGCAGACTCTCCCCGGTCATCGTGTGCTGCACGCGGGAGATACGACCGCCGATTTTCCGCGTCAACAGAGACCCAACGAGAACCAAGATGGGGCCAGAGGCCCAAACGATGACGACGGCTACCCCAGGGAGGACGGCGCAGTCCTGATGATCGTTGGGGGATCGGCGGCCCGCCCCTCGAGGCGCGACGAGAAGCTGATCCGACGAGAAGTTTGCCACACGGAGCCCGCGGTGCCATCCTACCTAAGGTGGTCCGAGGCCCCGATCACTTTTGATCACTCCGATCATCCCGACCATGTTCCACAACCTGGAAGGTACCCCCTCGTGGTTGCTCCTCTCTTCGGGACGAAACGCGTCCACAAGGTGTTGATGGACGGCGGGAGCGGCCTCAACATCCTCTACGTCGAGACTCTCGATGAGATGGGGATCTCGCGGTCCCGGCTTCGGCCATCCGCGGCGCCATTCCACGGGGTTGTCCCCAGGGTGGACGCAATACCGCTCGGGCAGATCGACCTGCCCGTCACGTTCGGGACTCCACGGAACTTCCGCAGAGAAACCCTCACTTTTGAAGTGGTGGGATTTCCTGGGACGTATCACGCCATCCTCGGGAGGCCTGCATACGCAAAGTTCATGGCTGTCCCGAACTATACGTACCTCAAACTGAAGATCCCCGGACCCAAAGGTGTCATCACAGTGGGGACTTCGTTTGAGCATGCGTTCGCCTGTGAAACCGAGTGCTTCCAATTCGTGAGGCGCTCGTCCAGTCCAAGAAGCTCGCCGCTGAGCCTTCGCCCAGGGACCCGGATATCCCCGAGACCTCCAAGCGTGCTGCGTGCTCCTTTGAGCCAGCCAAGGACGTCAAGGAGGTTGCTGTGGCCAACGATGGTCGCACCCTCCGTGTCGGGACGGCGCTCGATCCTCTATAGGAAAGTGCGCTCATCGACTTTCTCCGCGCAAACCTCGATGTGTTTGCATGGAAGCCCTCGGACATGCCGGGGATTCCAAGGGGAGTCGCCGAGCACAAACTTGATATTAAGCCTGGCGCTCGACCGGTCAAACAGAGGCTTCGACGTTATGACGAGGACAAGTACAAAGCCATCAGCGAAGAGCTCAAAAAGCTCCTCAGCGCCGGCTTCATTAGGGAGGTGTACCACCCCGAGTGGTTGGCCAACCCCGTCCTTGTAAAAAAGAAGAATGGGAAATGGAGGATGTGCGTTGACTATACTGGCCTTAACAAGGCATGTCCAAAAGACTCCTTCCCTCTTTCGTGCATAGATCAGGTGGTCGACTCCACCACGGGGTGCGAAACCCTCTGCTTTCTCGATGCGTACTCCGGGTACCATCAGATCGCGATGAGCCTGGCCGACCAGCTCGCAACATCGTTTATCACGCCTTACGGCACCTTCTGCTATTCGTCTATGCCATTCGGGCTGAAAAACGCGGGCGCCACGTTCCAAAGATGCATGCGACGCGTCTTTGGCGACTTAATCGGCCGACTGGTCGAGGCGTACGTTGACGATATAGTAGTAAAATCCAAACACACCGGCGACTTGGTCTCCGACCTCGCGGCTGTCTTTGAAAAGCTCCGGCTGAACAAAGTAAAGCTGAACCCCGAGAAATGCATTTTCGGGGTTCCGAGAGGCATGCTCCTCGGCTTTATCGTATCAGAACGAGGCATCGAGGCCAATCCCGAGAAGATAACCGCCATCACCGACATGGGACCGATCCAGAACGTAAAGGGGGTCCAACGCGTCACGGGATGCTTGGCCGCACTCAGCCGTTTCATCGCCCGACTCGGGGAACGGAGCCTGCCCTTGTACCGACTGCTCAAGAAGTCGGATCAATTCGTCTGGAACGCCGAGGCGCAGCAGGCCCTCGACTCGCTCAAGACATCGCTCAAAAATCCACCGATCCTTATTCCGAGTACCTTATTTGCACACGGTCGTTTTCCGAAACATACCTCGCAAGTTCCCAAAGCTAAGCGGTGGGCGATCCCTTCCCTGTGCAGGATCACCCACCGCTCGGGGGCTCCACCCGGGGCCCGGTGCCCCTCCTTTTTTCGCAAAAAGCTCGACAAGTGATCGCTCTCGCGCGCGATCAAGCGGTATGCTTTTGCGCTTGCGAGAAAGGAACGTCAGCTCGAGGGGCTTCGTGACCACGCTTGTCCAAGTTTCGAGTGCTTACACCCCTGCGGCTACGGCGCTAACTTGCGGGCAAAATCCAAGTCCCCGGACCGACGTCTTTTTCCCGAGAAGCAATAAAGAAACCGCCTCGACTAGTTATCGCTTGCAGCGTAATCGATCTGCTGCTTGTCATTGTTCTAATCTTCCGAAACCACTCGGGGGCTGCGAGTCCGAGTGCCCAAACTCCCGAGTTCCTACGCCCCGGTGGCTACGGAACAGAGTCCGACGGGCAGGACTCCGCGCCTTTCCATCTCGACCCACGACCCCCAAAAGCATTCAGAAGAAAATGAAAATGGCAAACAACAGATAAAAACACGAGCTTTTTGAAGCAACAACGATTATCCTTTAAAAAGGAGCTTTGCTCATTACATGATGACTAAGTCCTTTATTTCTATTCTATTCCACCCCGAGATCCTTCAGGGCGGCGGTCAACACCTTCTCGGCGAACGAGGAAGACTCGGCTTCAATTTCATCATATTCGGCATCCTCGTAGCCGGGGGCCCATCCGCCTTGCAGAGCCTCCCGATCCATGGTCGGGTAGTGCGACAAGAACATGGCAATGATCTTCCGCGCCACGCTCCGAGCAAGATCCGAGGCCTGCGCCCGAGTCCTCCCTGCGACAAGGGCGAGGCGATCCACCAGGGACGGGCCGCCGCCGACGTTGAGCTCCTCGAACAGGTGCTCGACCGCCTGGACCAAAGCCTGATGGACCTCGGACTTCTTCTCGAGGGCCCTCTGGCTCTGCTCGCCCGCCTCCCTGGACCTCCGAAGGTCCTCGACAGCTCCTGTAGACAATTCTTCGTCAGGAGTCATCTCGCAGGAAGGTAAGCAAGAAGAAGGATAAGCAGAAACACAATACTCACTGGCCAACTCCGCCTTCAGGTTGCGACCAAGGTCCACCAGCTCTTGGTTGGCAGCAAAGGCCTTGGTCACCTCACGCTTTTCGGCCTCGAGCTTGGCCTCCAGGTCAGCCTTCCCCTTCCGCAGGGCTACATTTGCAGACAAGCCTAAGCAAACTCACCGCCACTCGAGGAGAACGAAAAGAAACCGCCCGACAAGAAATGAGGAGGGATAACTTACCGAGGATCTCCTCCTCCCGCTTCTGGGCGACCTCCTTGAGGCGGGCCCCCTCTTCCTCAGCGGCCTTCAGCTTCTCGGCCAACCCGATCGCTTGGTTGTTGGCCGTCTTGAGGTCGAGGTCGCGGTGCTGGAGATCTTTCTGAAGGTCCGCCACCTTCTCCTTCAACCCCTCGGCCTCCTGCACGGCGGCATCCTTTGCCCGGTTAGAGATGTCGGCGGCCACCAGCGCCTCCATCACCGTTTTCTCGGCCTCCTCCACCTTCGCCTCGAGGGTGGCCTTTTCCTCCGCGGCGTCCTCAATCGCCTCGTCCCTGGCCTCCCGGGCCTCGGTCAGCTGGGCCTCGAGCTGCTCCTTCTCGGCCTTCAGCTGTTGCACGGCGGGCCAAAGCCCGGACTCCCGGCGGAGGAACAGGGACTTCTCGGAGCTGCGCTCCATAATTTTCTGAACGAAAGCAGAAAGGGGAGCGGTAAGACACACCCCAAAACGGCGCCAAGACTAGAAGAATGAAGCCCGAGAACTCACCCGGGAAGGCCCGATGATCATCTTATTAAAGACCTCCTTCATATTATTGAGGCCCTCCGCGAGAAGTCGGCACTGCTCCCTCTCCGACGTGTCGTCAAGCTCGAAGATGGGATCCCCCGGGTTCTGACGATCGTACCACAACAACCGACCCTCGCACGGCAGGTTCGGGTTGTTCTCGATGGGTACGATGGTGTCGAAACGACGATCCATCGTCATCATCCCCGGCGTCTCTCGGAGAAAGTCCAGGCCCTCGCTCGAAGGGCTCAAAGGGCTCGGGGACTCCACGATCGGCCCCCTGCTGGACTCGCCGACGACCCTCCGCGAGCTACCCTCCGGCGAGTCCTCGAGCACGACGACCTCTGGGGGAACCACCCCGGAGGAGGGCTCGGGGGCTGCACCGGCTGCTGCCGCCGCGATGGCAGCGTCTTGGAAGGAGCCGGATGTCCCCGCCTCTGCTTCCTTGGGGCCAGCCGCAGTCCCCGGAGAGGCAGCGACCCCGCGGCCATCTTCCCCGGCCGCGTCACCGGACACGGCGACCTCTCCCCGCTCCAGGGCGGGCCGCCGCCTCCTGAAGAGTAGGCAGAGCCGCCTCCATCAGCTCCTCGGCCAGCTCGGCTTGGAGCGCCGCCACGGCCGCCTCCGTGGGGACGGTCTGTGCCACGGCCAGGCCCGTCGGGAGCGCGTCTCCCGGGCTGTCGCCGTCCCCTTCCTGCGCCTTCTCCTCCACAGAGGGCGCCACCCTCCGTGCCACCTCCTCGGCCTGCTCCGTCAGGGGCACCGGCGTCGCCTCCTCGGCCCGCTCCGCCGTAGGCTCCGGCGTCGCCTTCTCGGCCGGCTCCGCCGCGGGATCCGGCGTCACCTTCTCGGCCTGCTCCGTCGCAGGCCTTGGTGTCTGCGCCGCCGAGCGCAGCGTCTTCCTCGGCGCCACCACGAGCGGAGTGTCGGCCCGGCTGGTGCATCACAAGTCGGGGAATCCGGCTGAGAAAAATGGTAACTATAGAGAAAACAAAAACCACTCGAGAAGGACAGATCATCACTCACCTCGACGAGATGGTCCGAGTCCGCTTGGAACCCGTCGGCGCTGGGTCCGTCGGGGATGCGGGCCTCTTGGATCCCGCGAGCGCCGTTGGGGCGGGGGCCACCGGCGCGGTTTCAGCGTCCCTACCCGAGTGGGGCGCCGCCTGACCAGACGGGCCTCCTCCTTCGACCGGGGACGGGTCCGGCCGCCCCGTCGTGGCCCTCACCGGGGCGGAAGGGGCCTGCGTCTCCACCGCGGGCATCCGGGGCGTGTCCCGCCCTTCGCTATGCGCCCGCGTCGTTTGAGGGGCTGGCGGCGGCCGCCTGTCATCTCGCGGCGCGAGCCTTTTGGGGGAAGCGCGACGCCCCCGAGGACGAACCCCCCTTGTGGGCGCGCTCCGACAAGTCCCGGCTTCGGCTCCTCTCCCGACGAGGGGAGACCGTGTCCCGTCGGGAACTCTTCCCCTCCTCGGGCACGTGACGGGAGGACGGAGGCGTGTGGCTGCGCCTCTCGCGCTGGCTGTCCTCGGAGGGCCGTCGATGCCGGCCCGACCGGGAGCTTTCGCTCCTCCCTGCGTCCGGCGGTGGCGGCCCTCCTCTCCCGCTAGACCCCGGATGTTGCGCCGAGGATGAGGCGGTCATCGCCGCAACCGCCTTAAGCTTCCTGGGGGGCGCGTCCTCGTCGTCGCTCTCCTCGTCGCCGTCACTCCTCGAGTCCCCCTCCGCGGGCTCCGACTCGGGGTCCTCGTCCTCGGAGACCCGTTCTCCCCTTTTCCTCCTCCTGGACCGCTCGGCGTTTCTCTCGCGCTTGGCGATCTCTTGCTTCTTCCATTGCTCCCGGCGGTCTTTCTTCGCCTTGGCCCACTCGGCCTCGGCCCGATTCCTCGCCCTGTCCTCGGGAAGCGGCGGCAGGGAGTAGGAGCAGTCATAGCTCTTCATCTAAAAGAACTCGGGATCAGCAAACCAAAGACTACTCGGGGATTCAAGGCGGATGAAGGAAACCTTACCAGAGCCTGGGTGCGGGCATTCGGGAGCATAGGGAGAAGGCCCGGGGGAGGATACGCGTCGTGCGCCTTCCCCATCGCTGCCGTCACCCGGCGCTCCACCTCGGCCTCCGAGGGCAAGGGGTTCATCGTCACGGTCCCCACGAAGGGGGCCTTCGCCGGAACCATCTGCCAGATCTGGAGGGTGCGCCGCCTCAGCGGCATAATACCTCTCGAGAGGTATCCACCGATCACCTCCGCCGCGGACACCTTCGCGTCGCGGAGTCGCGCGAGGGCCTTCCAGATTTTCCCGAGGAGCTTCTCCTGCAGCTTCTTCTCGGGCCCGTACGCCCACTCGTCGGGCGCCTTCTCGAATGTCTTTCCGGTGTACTCCGGGAGGGGGTTCTTGGAGTCGTTCTTGAGGTAGAACCACATCGGATGCCAGCCCTTGTTCGAGCTGATCAGGGTCCCCGTGATGTAGTCCTTCGACCGCCCCTGCTTCATCTTCAACACGGCGCACCCGATCGTTGCGGGGGCGCCGCCCTCAGCGGGGTGCAGCGCGAACTTGAAGAAGTACCTGAAGAGGTCCCAGTGGGCCTCCATCCCCAGGTACCCCTCGCAGAGCGCCACGAACACCGCCATCTGCTGCACCCCGTTGGGGTTGATGTGGTGGAGCTCCAGCCCGTACTCGTTGAGCACGGCGCGGATGAACCTCCCAGCGGGGACGGAGAACCCGCGCTCGTGGAAGGCGACGAACGAGACGACGTACCCGCGCGGCGGTCGGGGGTAGTCCTCCACACCCGGTATCTTCCACTCCTCGGCCGCCGTCAATGGCGGAAGCAGCCCTTCCGCCACGAGGCCCTCCAGCTGCCGGAGCGTAACCCTCGAGCGCTCCCAGGTCGACATCGCAAAGCTATCAGAAGGAGGAAGCGCAGGCGGGATAGGGGGCTCGGTCACTCACTCTCCGGAACAGCGAAGCAACGGCGGCGGAGGACGCAAGAAAACGAGCGCAGCAGCGGCGGAGGAGACGAGACACGCAACGGGAGGCGAAAGGCTTAGGCTAGGGTAAAACCCTAGGCAACCACAACGCAAGGCTATGAGTAGCGGCGGAACGGCTGCGACATTAATTGCGCGGGCCCACCACTGGCGCAACGGCGACGTGCGCCCGTCGTTTCATCTGACCTCCTCAAAAGGCGCGTCCACCTCCCACGCGGCGGAAGAACAGGCCGACGCTCCCGTGTCCGGCCATCAACAGTTGGGTAGCGGCCCGGCCCACCGACGAAACGTCCTCGGCAAGCTTCCCATCCCCGATGAGCTTCCCGACCCCGACAACCTCCAAGGCAAACCACCCGGTCTCAAAACCTTAACAAGAGCATCAGCTCTTCTCAAGGCTCTGGGGCTACACCCGGTGGGTGCGCTCGCGCGCCCCCACCAGAATAATCGTGACTTACCATATCTTCGCTGCCTCTCAGCCTGGGCGCGAGTCTCCATCTCCCCCCAGGCTCGGGGGCTACTGACGAGGGTCTGGATTAGGGGTACCCAATCAAGCCCTTAACCCGGGTCCTCACGATAATCCACCCCTCAAAAGCAAAAGCCGAAGATCCAAATCAAAGCGGATTCTCCACGCCCCGACAGCTCGGAGGCCACCCGACGAGTCTCCGATTCGCCCGAGGAGTTCTCCGCCTCCGAGTGGTTCTCCGATTCGCCCGAGGAGTTCTCCGCCTCCGAGTGGTTCTCCGATTCGCCCGAGGAGTTCTCCGCCCCCGAAAGGCTCTCCGATTCGCCCGGGGAGTTCTCCGCCTCCGAGGAGTCTCCGGCTCGCCCGGTCAAACTACTCGGCTTCGTCCCGTCCCGGCCCATCCGGTGCCGTACCCACTTGGTACCCGCCGCGCCAGAGCATGATGGGCGTCCGTCCTTCGCCACGGCAGCCACAGTGGCGCCCGTCTCATCCGAACAGGAACGCTACAGTCCTGGGAGAAACGCATGCGCAACACCGGGCGCCCAAGGACGACCCCAGGCGCCCAAGGACGACACCTGGAGCCCGAGGAGGACACCTGGAGTTCCCAAAGGCCTCGAGCGAGTCAACCACGACCCGGAAACTACCCGAGAACCTACCCGAGAAGTCATCTACACCAACCACCCGGGATGTACGATCCCGGGTCCGGCGGGGCGCCCACTCCGTCAACACCTGCTCCCCGTACGGCTCGGCGCGCGGCGCAAGTTAAAGGCCTCGGGGGCAGTAACTCCCCTTGTAATTTTCTTCTTTCTTACCTCCCGCTCCCTTCTCTCCTTGAGACTATAAAAGGGGACAAGGGGACACCAGTGGGGGGGACGGACAACAGACGCACATTCGAACACAGCACGAACTGCACACTCGCACGAACACAGGGACTTGGGACCCTCTCCCTCTCCCGACCAGTTTGTACCCCCTACTACAGACTTGGACTTGAGAACATCGGCACTTACTGGACGTAGGGTATTACTCTCCGGAGGCCCGAACCAATCTAAATCCCCTGTCTCTTGAGTCACCATCTGGACCCTGACACGCGATCGTAGAAATTTACTTGCCGGCGGTAGAGAACCCCGACACTGCTTCCAGCAAGCCTACTGAGAGCAAATCCGCCACAAGCAAAAAGAAATCCAAGATCCTAATCAGCGATATGCCAGTGTTCAAAAACTCTCCTGCGCCGGCTCTCACCTGGAAGCCATCCAAGGCTACAGACGAGATGGTGCAAGGTCTTGTAGACCAAAGCTACCTGCTGGACAAGTCAATCTCCTGTTGGCGCACTGATGCAGGTAAGCCCTGGCCTTTCGAAGAAATCCACGAGATCGTGGTGTTTGTAGCCTTTTATGAACGCGGATTCGCCCTCCCCGCTCATGATTTTCTCCGAGGGCTTCTTTCTTACTACAAATTGGAATTGGTCCATCTCAATCCCAATTCTATTCTTCAAATTTCCCTCTTCATCCATCTCTGCGAAACCTTCTTGGGGATCGATCCCCACTTCAATCTGTTCCGCTGCCTCTTCCGCGTGAAGGCCACCCCAGACAAAGTAGTCGGCGGGGCCGGATTCCAGTTGCGCCAGGGGATGAAGAATGTTTACTTTGATTTCAAGATGAATGACTCCATCAAAGACTGGAATGACAAGTGGTTCTATGTGGAAAATCAGCCCCCAAGGCTGTCCAAGCACTCTGGTCATCTCCCTCAGCCGCAAGAATCATGGAATGAATCCCTCGATAGGGATAAGGTCGACGGGATCTCCAGGCTCATCAAGATGATTGCTGCTCTGAAAGATCAAGGCTTAACCGCCATCGGGATTGCCAGCTCGTTCTTGCGCCGCCGCGTACAACCCTGCCAGAAGCAGGTGCACGCCGGCTATGATTATACCGGCCCCGAAGACCCAACCAGGATCTCCACCAGTGATTTGTCTTCAGATGAAGTCGCCGTCTGCGTCCAGGCACTCTTCATGGATGCCCAGGATCTGCCACGCCGGGTACCCGAGTACTCGGCAAGTCGTCCGTCATCATTGGTAAACTTGAAAACAATCCTGAATATGTTTTACACCGTCTTGCATCTTGATAACTAATCAATAGCTGCACTATTCAATGCCAGGAAATGCGCATCAGACTAGCTTCCTCACCCCCAGACATTGCAGAGAACCAATCCGGGTTGCCCGGATCTCCCCCGCCCCAACAAACTGCTGATAGCTCGGGGAAAGGGAAGAAGAAGGCGCCGCCAGATATGGACCAGGTGATTCTGGAAGAAGTAGTCGATTCAACCTCCTCTCGGGAAGATACTCGGGCAAGGAGGATCAGGCTTGAAAAGGCCTTGTGATGACGATGCCCCAAGCCCAACCATCCCCAAGAAAAAACGGGCTATGCGGAAGAGAGTGTCTCCTTCTGTGCAGAAATCAGCAGATACCATTCTTGATGAAGCAGAAGCACTTGAAGCAGAGCCTGAATCCAATGTAGAGATCCCAGTAGGAGTCCCCCTACAGTCTCCTCTGCCCAAGGTATCCCTATTATCTTTTATGCCAAAAAATCTTGGTTTTATCCTCTTGCCGAGTTGTTTTCTGAATTGATTGCATAATTGCAGAACCCTCAACAAGAAGAACCCGCTCAGTCGGAAGAGCCTCAAGGACCTCAAAACAACCCGGCTGGCGGCTTTGACTTTGTTGTTGAAGAACCGGAATTCAACATGGAATTTGTTGCCAGGTAAATGATCCAAATTTATGAAGCAAAATTCTTGAAACGCGAATATTGCTAATCTTCAATTGTTTATGCAGCCGTCCGCCTACTCCTGCTCCTGCTGATGTACCCAAGACCCCAATCATGGAGACAGGAGGAGGAGAAGGGCCGAGCCCCCAAGTATCTTCACCGCCTCATCCTCAAGCAGCTAGCAGCAACGTCGCGCCACCACCTCCTATAAGAGAACAAGCCGCTCCGGGTTCTTCTGCTCCTGGGTCTTGGCCCAAAGCAACAGAAAGTATCCGGATGGCTGGCCTCCGCTCTGAAGGAGTGAACACCACCACTGGCCTGATGAAGGAAGCCATTGTTGAAGAAATCATCCGGGAGCAAAAGAAACCCCGCGAGCCTTCACCAGAGCCATTCCAGATCTTCACGGGCACACCCGACGTCAACCCTAATGAAGATGAAGACGCCTTCTTATTCAACTCTGAAGTTGACCACGAAGATCTGGAGAAGGCCGCCGAGCTGTACAAACAACTCTCCAAGCTCACAGAGGTTAGTAGAAATAGTGTAGTATTGTAAATACTTATCTCCTTCATACTGTAATCAACCCTGCTTCCTTTAATCTGGATGTAGAGTATACTTGCACGATCTCAGCAGAAATCTGAGATGCTTCGGAGAGCAAGCACGTCCATTGCCCGCGCTGAAAAAGCCACAGCCGATCTGGCCAAGGGACAAGCAGCGTGGGACCAAGAACGCGCCCAATTGCGCCGAGAGCTGGATGAGGCGTACAAGAAGATCAACTTGTACCAGGACCAGCGCGATGACATGGTTGAGAAGAATAAGTCTTTGCGACAAAAACTCTCAAGTGTGTATGCCGAGTACTTTGTCTCTGCTTGCAATGATCATATAATGAATAAGATCTGATATGCTGTCTGCAGAGAATGAGAAGCGCGTTGAAGCTCTAAAAGGCGAGTTCATCGATATGAAGAACCGCTTTTATCGGGAGCAGGAGCGCGCCAACCAAGCAGAGCGGAGGGAGACGGAATGCATGGCAGATCTCGCAGAAGAGCAGAAAATGCGCCAGCATGCCGATGCCCAACTCATTGAAGACCTGACCAAGATCCGCAATCAGGAGGCTGAAATCCAGGCGCTTCGCGTGGAGGTCAATCGCCGTGGTGCGGAGATTGAGTCTTGGAAGGAAGCCTCCCTGCCCTTGGTTGAAGCATATGCTAAAGTACCCGCCGGAAGTGTTGCTCCTCCTCCCCTTGATCGTCTTCGAGCAACTCCTGGGCAAGTGAAGCTATATTGCCAACGGGTCGCCCATTCGTGTACTAAACAAGTACTCGGGGTTGTCCGTTCATGGTTTCCTTCACAGCCATTAGGTGTTACTGAAGGGAGAATCAACCCGGCTTGTACCCGGGCCATGTTTGATACTTACATGGAGGAGGAGAAGGACACTGTAGAGAAGATTGTTTCTCGTCTTAAGTTCTAGAGTCTCTTTCTATAAGAAAACCCTTTGTAAAGAACTTGGTTCAGATGTAAATACTTAATGCTTTTCGTTCAAAAAGTATCTTTGTATCTGATTAATTGTGCCCGATCTCTTTGCTTTGAACAAAAAGTAGATGGCAATTGAATGTAGTCTTTCTGGATTGTTTTTAAACAACCCGACTAGATTCAAATAAATAAGTGCGCCCAATCTTTCTGTGTTTAAACAGAGAGTAGATGGCTTTTGAAACAACCCTTTCTGGATTGTTTTTAAACAACCCGGGATGAGTCAAAAAAGATGCGCCCGATCCTTCTGTATGAAACAGAAAGTAGATGGCATTTGAAACAACCCTTTCTAGATTGTTTTTAAACAACCCAGGATGATTCAAATTTGTAAGACTGTAGCTTGAAGACAATGGAATATTGATACTTTATTGTTATTAGGCTAAGAAGCCGATATCAGTACATAAAGAAAGCTGACTTTTTATTGACTCTTAAAAAACTCTAATAACTTCTTCAGGGGTAAAAACGCCGCAAGTGCTCAATGTTCCATGCATTGGGCACCTCTGTTCCGTCTTCACGCTGTAGCTGATAAGTACCCGGACCGATGACCCTTGATACTAAAAACGGACCTTCCCAAGGAGAAGATAGCTTGTGCTGATCTTTTGTACTCTGAATTCTTCGAAGGACCAAATCACCAATGTTAAATGATCGCATTTGGATGTTTCGGTCATGATACCTCCTGAGTCCTTGCTGGTACGTGGTTGTCCTGATCAACGCAGCTAGCCTCGCCTCTTCTAGCATGTCCACATCTTCTGCCCTACTCTGCTCTGCTGCTTCCTCCGAGTAGTTTTGGATTCTTGGAGCATTGTACTCGATGTCCACCGGGAGTACTGCTTCTGAGCCGTAGACCAGAAAGAAGGGTGATTGCCCCGTCGCGCGGCTGGGCTGGGTTCTGAGCCCCCATACCACGGCTGGCAATTCTTGCGCCCACTTGCCGCCGTACTTTTTGAGTGGTTCATAGAGCCTTGGCTTGAGACCTTGAAGTATGAGGCCGTTAGCTCTCTCAACTTGTCCATTGGTTCGTGGGTGCGCCACTGATGCGTAGCGGACTTCAATTCCCAGGTTATTGCAGAAATCAAAGAACTCGCTCCCTGTGAATTCTGAGCCAAGGTCGGTGATAATGCGATTTGGGACGCCGAAACGATGAGCAATGTCTTGGATGAACTCGGCCGCCTTCGCTGCTGTAGCGTTGACTAGCGGCTTGACTTCAATCCACTTGGTAAACTTGTCAATCGCCACGTAGAGATACTTGAAACCTCCTGGCGCAGTCTTGAGTGGTCCAACCATATCGAGCCCCAGCATGCGAAGGGCCAGGAGGGCGGTATGGTGTTGAGGACCGTTGCAGGGACATGAGCTTGCCGGGCAAAGTATTGGTAGCCCTGACAGGTCTTCACAATTTCTTCGGCATCGGCCACAGCGGATGGCCAATAGTACCCAGACCGGAAAGCCTTGCCTACGATCGTGCGGTGAGCAGCATGGTTCCCGCAGATTCCACCATGGATTTCTTCAAGGATTTTCCGTCCGACTTCTGGAGTGACACACTTCATCAAGACTCCAGATGAGGCGCCGTGTCGAAAAAGGGTGGAGCCGACTACTATGTAGTGCTTGCTTCGTCTGATAACTTGCTCAGCCTCCACCTTATCTTCGGGCTCCCTCTGGTGCAGTATGTACTCGATGAAGGGTTTTGTCCACTCGGGTGTAATCACCATGACTTGCTGATGGGGTGGTGTTGTAGTCGGCTGTACTTCCAGCTCCTTGATGGATGGTTGTAACAGCTCATGGACGAAAACGCCGCCTGGTACTTGCGCTCGGTGGGAACCAAGCTTTGAAAGTGCATCAGCAGCCATGTTGTTGTCTCTGATGACGTGATGAAATTTGAGCCCATGAAAGTGCTTCTCGAGTTTGCGCACCTCCATGC
>CM014276.1:24080809-24094833 GCA_004135705.1 Alloteropsis semialata | reverse complement strand
ACCATATGTTTGATGCCAAGGGAAGCAGCCAGGCGTAGCCCGTGCAGTAGAGCTTCGTACCCGGCTTCATTGTTGGTGCCTTTCCAGAGGATCTGGAGCATATACTTGAGTTGGTCGCCTTTTAGAGATATGAAGAGTACTCCTGCGCCAGCTCCTTCAAGTTTCATTGACCCGTCGAAGTACATAATCCAATGTTCGACGGGTTCTTTCGGCGGCACCTGTTGTATCTCTATCCACTCAGCGATGAAATCGACCAGGGCTTGGGACTTGATTGCAGCACGTGGGATGAAGTTGATGGCGTGGGAGCCCAGCTCGACCGCCCACTTGGAAATTTGTCCTGTCGCATCTCGGTTGTGTAGAATGTCGCCGATTGGGAAGGAGGTGACTACAACAACCTGGTGAGCATCGAAGTAGTGGCGCAGCTTGCGAGATGTTATCAAGACAGCATATAGTAGCTTCTCGACCTGGGGGTAGTGTACTTTTGATTCTGTAAGTACCTCGCTAATGAAGTAGACTGGCCGCTGTACTTTGAATACATGGCCGAGTTCCTCCCGCTCAACTACAATCGCAGTGCTCACCAAGTGGGTTGTGGCTGCAATGTAGAGGAGCAGTGGTTCCTGATCAGCTGGTGCAGTAAGTACTGGTAGTGTCTGCAGGAATTTCTTGAGGTCCTCAAATGCCGCATTGGCTTCTGCAATCCATACGAACTTGTCTTGCTTCTTGAGGAGTTTGAAGAAAGGTAGTCCTCTGTCACCCAGTCTTGAGATGAATCTGTTGAGGGCCGCCATGCATCCGGTCAGCTTCTGGACATCCTTGAGGGACTTAGGAGGCGCCATAGATGTGACGGCGGTGATCTTCTCAGGATTGGCCTCAATTTCATGATGGTTGACTATAAAGCCCAGCAGCTTGCCTGCGGGCACGCCAAGCACGCATTTGGTTGGATTGAGCTTCCATTGGAACTCCCTGAGGTGAGCAAAGGTCTCGGACAAGTCGGCGATGAGGCTGTCCGGGTTCTTTGTCTTTACGACGACGTCATCAATATAGGCTTCAATGTTGCGGCCAATCTGAGCCTTCAAACAACTCTGGATTGCACACTGATATGTTGCCCCTGCGTTCTTGAGTCCAAAGGACATTGTCATGTAGCAGTAGGCGCCGAACGAAGTGATGAATGCCATCTTGATCTAATCGTCTTCATGCAGGCATATCTAATGGTAGACCGAGTAGCAGTCGAGGAAGCAGAGTAGAGAACAGCCAGCTATAGAATCCACCACTTGATCGATGTGTGGTAGCCCAAAAGGATCCTTTGGGCAATGCTTGTTCAAGTCGGTGTAGTCGACACACATCCTCCACTCATTGTTGTTCTTCTTTCGCACCAAGATAGGATTAGCAAGCCAGTCAGGGTGAAACACCTCCTTAATGAACCCGGCTGCTAGTAGTTTCGCCAGCTCTGATCGGATGACTTCTTTCTTGTCTTGGGCGAAGCGTCGTAGGCATTGTTTCTTGGGTTTGGCGGTTGGATCGACATTGAGTTTGTGCTCAGCCAGCTCTCTTGGGACTCCCAGCATGTCATACAGCTTCCATGCGAAGATGTCGCGGTTGTCCCGTAAGAAGCTGGTGAGCACGCTTTCCTATTTGGTAGGCAGGTCAGCGCCGATCAGCACCATCTTGGAGGGTTCGCCCATCCCTAGGTCAATTGCCTTGATTAGTACTTCCTAGGAGGGCTTCATGGTTGACACGGCAGGCTTTTTTGTTGGGATGTCCAACTCAGCCTCGCCGAGTTGTTTCGCCATAGCTGCTACAATTGTTGCATGGCTCGGTTGCTGCATGCTTGCAGCAATCGTCACTGCCTTAGTGTTGCAATCATAGGAGGTCTTCAGGTTTCCCTTCAGAGATAGAATCCCAGTAGGGCCTGGCATCTTCAAGATGAGGTAGATATAGTGTAGAATCGCCATGAACTTCGCCAGAGCAGGTCTCCCCAGGATCGCGTGGTACGAAGCCTCAAAGTTGGCGACCTCGAATGTGATGTACTCGGTCCTATAGTTGGCCTCGGTACCAAATGTAACTGGAAGTGATACCTGGCTGAGGGGTACGGCAACATTGCCTGGGACGATGCCATACAAGGGTGAGTCAGTAGGCTTGAGCACGTTTGTGATGTCCAAGCCCATCTTCTTCAGTGTCTTGGCGAATAGGATATTGAGTCCTCTTCCGCCATCAACCAGCGTCCTCGTGAGTCATGCGCCTGCCACTACCGGGTCTAGTACGAGGGGGTACCTTCCCGAGTTCTTGATGTTGGTCCATTAGTCATCACGAGAGAAGTTGATTGGGACCTCTGACCACTTCAGGAATGTGAGGATGGCAGGCTCGATGCACCCGATCTTGCGCTGGAACAGCTTTTGCTTGCGCTACGAGTTTGTCTGAGCAATCCCTCCAAAGATGACGTTGACCACCTTGTCGGCTTGTTGGTAGCTGGTGTCTTTGTCACCCTTGCCTCCTTTGTTGTTGTCAGGGTCGTCAGGTTTGGGGGCGCCTCTGGAGCCAAAAGCTTTCCATAGCCCGATGCAATCCCTACTGAAGTGCTTGTCCTTTGGATGGAAAGGGCATTGCTTGTCGAGTAGTTTCTCGAATCTTTTGCAGGAGGGGCCTTTCTCAGCGATGTTGACTGAGTCCTCGGGCTTGTGTTTCTTGTCGTTGAAGTCACGCTTGCCACTGTTCTCAACTTGCTTGCCCTTGTTTCAGTCATTGTTGTTGCAGTCGCCTCCCGACTTGTTTTGATTGAATCTCTCACGCTGCAAGTCTTTGGCGTCAGCCCAGCGACCGATGAGTTCACGCATGGCCTCGAGCGTCTTTGGCATGTTCCTCCCGAAGTCGAGATGCAGCGTGGGATCGGTGAGACTGCTGTGAAAGCAGTCAATGATGTCTTGGTTGGAGAGCCCGACACATGTTGAACACTTCTCCTAGAATCGGCGGTTGTAGCTGCGGATGTACTCGTTTTGGACTTGTTTGCACTGGGCTAGGTCAAAGCAAGTACCCAGCTTCTGCCACGAACCTTGGAAGTTGTTGAAGTTGTTGATGAAAACCTTGCAGAGTGCATCCAAGAGTCGATGGAGCCTGGATTTAGTCCTTCCAACCAAGTCACTGGAGCCTGGTCGAGGACTACTGGGAGATAGGTGCACATGGTGTCGATGTCACCCCTCGCCGCCTTGATCGCCGATTAGTAGATGCGGAGCCACTGCTCGGGATCGTGCTTTCCATTGTATCTTTCAATATGGGCTGATTTGAACTTTCGGGCCAGCAAGTGGCGTGGAGACAGTCTGAGAAGACCAGGAACCCCTCATCCTTGGCAAGGTTGTGGTAGCCTCGGCCTGGGGGTCTGTAGATCTGGTCGTACTCTTAGCGCCGTCTGCGTTCTTCTTCTTCGCTGTCACGAACTCGGGCAGAGATGACGGCGCGTGCGTCTTTACTCTACAACTAGTGTCGCAAATCCCTATTGTCATCCTGGTAGTTGCAGCGTCCATCTCTGTCTCTGTTGCTGTCACGTCCGCCGTTATGACTTTGTTGAGCAATGTGGTGGCTGGGCCCAGCACCGTGGTTTCTACCTTCGGCGCCAGGTACTATGCCGCCCGCGTTGTCTAGTTCTCGGTGATGTCTGCTTGGGTGGTGAGATGGTTTGCCACGGTTTCCGCCTTCAGCGGGGCGGCTACTTGCTTGGCGGCTTTGGGCTGTCTTGGATTTGGTGATGGTTCAAGCAGGGCAGATGTTATCATGCTGAATTGCCGTTGTCTCAAGCATCATCCTCATCTTTTGGATTTTCGAAGTTTGAGCCATGTTGTCGAGCTCTATTGTGATAGCCAGGATGTTGGCTGCGGCGTTGGCGTAGACATCATGCCTAGCGACTCGCACGAATCGTTCATTGAGGTTCTACGGATTGAGTCTGCAGTTGGCTCGGCGACGACGATCTGCACGAGCAGCATTTCGATTGCCTGTGCCTTTCTCGATCGTCCGCAGCTTGGTTGTCCACCATTGGCTCATCATTGGAGACTTCTGCTTCTGCGGCTCCGATGATCACCATGGCTTGACGCCGTGGTGAAAAACTTCCTGTGCTTGAGGTTACTGGAATTGTAGAGCCACGCTCGCTTGAGGAGTCCAAAGCCTGTCCGTGTTGAAACGGCAGTGGATCAATGCACGCGATGATGCAAGACATGTCCAGGTCATCTTGCGGTGTTGCCCCAAGCTTTGGCTTGCGTCCAGGCCAGTGGACAAATCTTCCCACTAGGGTTGAGGTGATGACGAGTCCAACTTGTTTTCCTCTTAAGGGGAGTTCGTCGAATTCGAACAGAGATCGGAGTTACTTTGAAGACGGCGCCTGGTAAACGGAGGCGTTTCCCGCGAGGCCAAAAGGGATCTGGCTCGGGGTGTTGACCTCGGGCCTAGCAGTGGCTGAGCCCTTCTCCTTCTGGATATTTGAGTTGTTGGATTTCGACGCGATCAATGGTTCAGAAACCGGCTCGGACCGCCTAGTCCGCTTTGGAATCTTCTCAGTCCGAGTTGGAGTCGAACTTGGACTCGAGGTTTCCCGATTCCGAGTTGAATTCGGACCCGGGGGCACGACCTCGTCGAGCTTGTCGGTGAGTTGCTCTGGAGTCAGCGACTTGAGGACGCGATCGAAGTTGCCTTCGCCGTCCACCATGCAGACCTAGGAGCCGAAGACTAAGGTGGCGCCCTTCTCGAACGCCATGTCGCCACCACAGTTGATGATGACTGGTGCCATCGAGCTTTCTTGATAATTCTCGATGAGAGCCCCTACCTGGCGTGCCAACTGTTGGTTTTTTATACCGGCTAGCCTACTATAGGGGGTCCCTGAGTAGTCGAGTTATTCGCAAGGGCCTCATCGAAACCAGAAGCATGATGGTGAACACGAGATGATTTAGATAGGTTCAGGCCGCCGAGAGAGAGAGAGAGCGTAATACCTTACGTCCTGTATGATGGATCGCTTCATATTGATAGTTATCATTTTACAAGGGGCCCCTGCCTTACCTTATATACTTGGGAGACAGGGTCTACTAGGCAAGAAATACAGACTCCTAGTCGGATACTAAACGTAGAGTCCTAACATGATTAGGCCGGGTTGTTTCCTAGTAGCCGACAAGTTCCCTTAACATGTATGTCTCTTCCTTGTATCTATCAAAGTTGGCAGCCTGATCTCCTAGCGGGCTTGCAGCCCATAAGGACTCTCATGGATCTTGGTCCGTCAATGTTGAATCAACTTCCTTTAGTCGATATCGTTTAGATCATCGGCCTTACGAATCAAGCCAAATACTTGGGTAATATTTCTTCAAATATTTTCCATTAAGCACCTTAGGAAATCCTTCTCCTTCTAATGTTTCCAAAATATGTGCATTACCAGGAATGCACTGATTCACATGATAGGGTCCTCCCAATTGGGCGACCATTTCCCAAACATAGAACTTTTAGTCCCAATTAGCAAAATCAGTTTCCAAACCAATTCACCCTGAGTAAATTCTTTGGGTTTAACCTTTTTATCATAATGCCTAGCGACTTGCGCTTTATTATTCTCAATATTCTCCAGCGCCCTTAAGCGAGTTTCAGCCAAATTGTCCAACTAAAAATTCATTAAACTTTTATACTCATCGGCAGTCCGGTTGTCCAGTTCCGATATACATCTTGATCTGTTCTTGATCTCCCAAGGCAAAACAGCTTCATGTCCATAAACCAAATGATATGGAGACAACTTAGTAGATCCATGACACGCCATCCGATAAGCCCATAACGATTCAATCAATGTCAAATGCCATCACCTCGATTGCTCATCGATCTTTGATTAATGATTTTGATAATACTTTTATTTGATGCCTCTGCTTGACCATTGGCTTGCGCATAATAAGAAGAAAAATTAAATAATTTAATCCCCATACTAGCAGCAAATCCTTGAAATTCATTAGACATAAACATAGTCCCTTGATTGGTCGTAATAGTTTGACGAATACCAAACCGATAAATAATATATTCTCAGTTAGCAATCTATAAAGGAATTGCTTCAACCCACTTAGTAAAATAATATGTTGCCACGGATCCATGCGTTTTGCTTCTCTATTTGGCCGAAGATGGGGCCTAAGGTTCTTGGGCCTGGGTCGGCCGACCTTGGCAGGTCGGGCGACAGCCCAAGAAACCCTGTCACGTCTTCCTTTTCCTCTAAAACCCTTGCATACAAATAAACTCTAGGTACATGTGGAACGGCGTTATTTGAAACAAAATAATAAAGGTTATGGCTAATTTGTTTTATTCCTGCATGTTGGCGATACATAATATTAAGGACTTAACAGTCGCCAACAAACTCCCCCAAGCTAAGACCTTTGCTCATCCCGAGCAAAGATTTGACTGGAGAGTGAGATGATTGGATTGGAAATTGGTTGCCTCCCAAAAAGATAAATTTTCGACAAGAAATCATTCCATGACTTGAATAGGTTGGCAAAGGTTAATTCAGCCCTTTTACCTTAGTACTTATGGGGCTTATAGATTTTCCTCATCATGAGAGGTTGAGAGATAGAACGACTTAGACAGAGTGCCACACTCACATCCTTGTTTGGCCATCAAGCCTGAGGTTTTTAAAGGAATTTTAAGAGACGAAAAACAAAGTTCCTCAGGTGATTCTCTCAAGTCACTCATTGGTGAATAAATCCTTGCCATCACTCCTCTCATCACTTTCTCTTCTCTCAAAAGAGTAAATGAGTGGGGCTCATGAAAGGAGAGTTTTCATCACGCACATGCATTGCTTGTTTTGTTAAGCCAAAACTCGGATCTATGGAGAATTAAATCATACACTCAAATCGAGGTGTGCAAGTGTGGGGATATGTGGGAATGTAATAAGATGCACTCCTTTATAGAATGACTTCTCCTAAAAAGAAATTATTAAAATGTAGGCATGGCATTCCCCCTCTTTCTCTTTTTTCATCATGGACTTGTGTGCGTCCATTTTTTTTGGGGATCCTATGCCTCATTTTTGAATGTATATGAAGAGGAGGTCATATTTTGGAACATTTTTTTAGTAGAGGAATGAAAGGCATGTTGTGCTTACTTCCGGAGTAGAAGTATAGCATATGTAGTGGTGTGTATGTGCCCTCGATTTTAAGAGCATGAAGTAAATCTCACGAAGATCACAATAGACTTGACAAAACTCAAAGTAAAAACATATTGTACTTGATAAGTGGTTGGAATATGAGGCTCTGGTAGGAAATTCACTCTCCTTGAGGAACCTTAAATTTTATTCTTTTTGAAACAAAAACTCCAGAAAAAACCATCGAAGCATTGGTATACTTTAGCAACTTGCTGCACAACCAGCAGAGAATCACCGAATGCTTCTACACGTTTCACCCCCATGTCATGCAAAATTTTTAGCCCGAACAAGAGAGCTTCATATTCGGCTTGATTATTAGTGCAATCACTTTCTAATCGGTTAAGAGCTTCAAATTCAACACCACTTAGTGATATAAAAACAACACCAACATCACAACCACTTTTACAAACCGATCCATCAAAATGCAATTTCCATTGGCTTAAAGTAATACAACCGATGCCTAAACCATGATCATCATTAATGCTATGCTCAACAATAGAATCAACAACAATTTGGCCTTTCATAGATTTCAAAGGTTCATAAGCCAAATCATATTCAATAAGAGTATAAGCCCATTTACCAATTCTACCACTTAAAATTGGTCTATGCAACATACATTTAATAACATCGATTTGACAAGCTACTATGCAAGTGTTGGATAATAAATAATGCCTCATCTTAGTACAATCATAATATAATGATAAGCAAAGCTTCTCAATAAATATATACCTCGTTTCAGCATCCAATAATCGATGACTTGCATAAGTAATGGTATGCTCCTTCCCTTCGGTTTCTTGAGTCAAAACAGCCCCAATTACTTGATCTTCGGCAGCCACATACAATTTAAATGGAAGTCCCCTCCTAGGATCTTTAATAACCAGCGATTGAGACAAGTAATATTTAATCTTCTCAAAAGCTTCCTACTGTTTTGCCCCCAAGTAAATTTGGCTTCATCTTTTAACTGAAGAACAGGAGTAAAATCACTAATTTTCGCAAACAAGTTACAAATAAACCTCCTCAAATAATTTACCTTGCCCAAAAACTTCTGCAAATCCTTTTTGCATGTAGGAGCTTTAATCTTCTTAGGATCTATCTCTATGCCATTTTCATAAACAAATAAATCCTAAAAACTTTCCAGCCGACACACCAAATGCACATTTGAGTGGATTCATCTTTGTTGACGGCCCTTAGACGCGTCAATCGTGAACCGCAAGCGCACGGATTAGTTGTAGCTCTTCCTTCAGAGTACTCCCCCAAGGTTTATCAATCCATGGAACTAAAAACATAAGAAACACTCCAACTAGCATAGAAATCCTTTGATTTGTGAGAGGTGAAAAACAAATCTAACCTAGTAAACACCAAACACCAGAGATAGCGAGAGAAAGTTTGAGATAACGAATCTATATCGCCTAGATCATGCATATGTTGTAGCTCTGAGCCAAATAAAGTGAAGTAAGATAGATGTGAATCTCAATAAGAAGCGTCTTTAAATCATAACCTCCGGTCAAACTCCCAAAAGCCCCACCAAACACCCTGTCACAGTGCTCCGTATTGGCGTGGGTAACTTAAGGGCATGTTCACAAGTGAACGTGTCGAACCACTTGGTAGATCCGGCATGAACCCTAAGCCACCATGGCTACAAGAACACCTCAAGCAATCTATCTCGAGAATAGATTGAAGAAGAAGCATAACCAAGAAAGAACAAAATCATAGAAAGAGGCACTTGATCGCTAAAGATTCAGAAACACAAATAACTTCACCATGAATGATATTACATCACAAGATCACCACCGGGACCCAACCTTGATCTTGATGATCCTTGCTTCAGAACTCCGACGTGGTCTTCCTCGCAGGGTTCTCACGTCGGCTAGGGCAAAACCCTAGACAACTAGCACGACCCTCAGCTCTTCTAAAAGTGTCCCTCTAGCTTCTTTGCACCTCAGCGTTGAATGGCGAATGATCTGATGTGTGGCAGATGGCACGGGAGCTATTTATAGCCCTGGGAAACCCTAGGTCAAAGGAGAGGCCAAGGCACCACAGGAAGGGGCTGGGCCAGCCGGCCTGGCCTCTTTCCTGGCCGCCTCGTGGCCATATTTCTCCCTAAGTCTTTTGGAAGCTTCAGTAGTTGTTCCCTCTATGCATGTGGGCCTTGGATGTCGTTTGCTTTGGGATATCTTCGAGATAGGAATGGGAAGTAGATAAGCTTCCAAATTCTCTATTTGATTTGCCTTGATCTCGAAGTCACTTGACCTTATCTTCAAGCACTTGCCTTTCAAACATTCTTGGAGGATGGTTCACCGAAGATGAGCATAAACGGGTCTCAAAACCCCTTGGGCCGGCCGGCCTAGACCCTGCGGGGCCGGCCGCCTGGCCTTCATCTTTTGTCGTGTTGTCCTTGGTCACGAGCTTCGTCAATTTATGCTCCAAATTAGCCCAAAAACCTATGCAAATAGAAATCCTCCAAAAACACATGCATATCCAAAAACGTCCCGGTTATAGAGTATGATCAATAGTTTAGATGTCAAATGCATGCATTATTGAAGATAAACAGGGGTAAAAAGGTGTCACTAAGGAGCGTCAACAATCCCCCCATGCTTAAACCTTGCTCGTCCTCAAGGAAGTCTTCAATAAAAATCAGCGTTGCCTTTCGGTGTCCAATCCCTGCACTCGATCATACACGACAAAACACAATGCTCCCAAAATATTTTGCAATTAATTCTTCAAGTTGTAACCAGCTCTTTTCAATATGGAGGGTAGATATGAATTCAGTTCTCCCCCACAGAATTAAAACACATGCTCTCTAATTTAAACGAATTTCAAAAATTATGAAATAATGCTTCCAAAAGAATTGGTAAACCAAAATCAATAATTTAAACCTTATTGCAATTGCTCATGGAAACTCTCAGCTCATCTTGTCTCTCGATCTTGCTAGAACTTTCTTCACCTTCCTTTCTCTCATGTAAGTGTAGAGCTTTATCTGGAGCTTTGGAAAGGTTAGTCTTAACAAAAGATATTATAATCAAGATATTATCAAAACAAGAAATACTTCTCATGGGTTTACCGAGACTCGTCAAAAAGACCATGGAAAATAATTACTTTGTGGTGAGAGGGAAAATGGAACACACACTTTTAGATAGTGGACATGTGCAAATGGCAACGGTTGATCCCGAGGCAAGTCCTCGTTATCGGATTGCACATGATTGAAAAATTTGAGTATGGAATAGTCTTCAAAGCACTTTAGAACTCAATGAAGTAAAAAGAACCGAGGAGCATTTTTTTCATATTTTTCTTCTCTTCTGTTCTTTCTTTTTGATGTATATTTTTTTCTTTTTGCTCCTCAAAACTTCTAGCAACATAGTACTTACTCAACACCTCCCCCCATGCTTAAACGATTGCTCGTCCTCGAGCATAGAAGTGATGGCTAATGCTGAAGTAAGTATCCATCTTTATCTTCTGGGAAATAGTTTGAATCTTCAGGGAGTATCTTCTCGTCAAATTTTGAAGCCATCAGAGGAGGATAGGGGGTAGGCCAGTCAACTTAGGGTGCTCGGGCCGGCTGGCCCACTCTTTGTGGACCACCGTTCCTTCTGATTTTTATGTTGCGTACTCTTTGATGCCTCCCAAATTTATGTTCCTTGTGTCAAGCTTTTGATTCTTCAGAATTTCCTTGAGATAATGATCCATACCCAAATATGGGTTGTGGTCAAGGAGGTATTCACCAAAAGATAATTTGGGTTTAGGGTGGATATCCAGCAAAGTTAGTGAAGTTCCCGGTGTAGAAAATTACAATGCATGGATAGAAAGGCTAGCAAAGAGAAGGTACACAAAATGGAATGGTCAGCTTCTTAGTTTCGTACCAGAGAAGATAAGTCCTGAATCAATTCACTTGAAAATAATTCTTGTACTATGGTTTATCATGATATATCATATAGGTTTTGGATAGGTAAAGCAATTGCAAAAGGTATTAATGACAAGGTTAGCTCAATAATATCCAATAATTAAATATCCCTCAATAAGTTTAAAAGAGAGAGCAAGAATAATAAACATGGGTATTTGATTTACCATAACCTCCACAAAAGATTGAGCCAGTATTTAGATAAATTTCAGATCATGTTCGGGAGAGCATTAGTTTAATCGTGCATAAACCGAGAACAAAAGTAGACAAAGCAGCAACGATCATCATGTTTCAACATGGGATAAACTATTTATCATCACTAATAATCATATCATGAAAGCATAGGTGATGTATATAGTGATCATGGTGATGATAAACAAAAGAAAACAACAAACACACATGCTGAAAATAAATAAAACAGAAAATGCTATGCACACACAAGCTTGCACACACGCTGAAAATAAATAAAAGAAAAGGGAAAATTCAAACCACACGTGCGCGCAATTTTATTCTTGGTCTTTCATCGGGCACTCCTCTTGGCTTGGCGGATTTCTTGCATTGTATCCTTGCTCATAGTACACTTGCGAGGCTCCTCCTTAGAATTGTTTCGGTGGAGTTAATCCCAGGAATCCTATTTGATATGAAATCCCCGCGGTCCCGTCTTCTAGTCGGTCCGTATGTCTCCGGATGGCATTAATATCCTCCAAGTTTCTGTCGGCATAGGCTCCAATTATTCTTGTGCTTCTTTGCGGTAGAGGGAGTTGTGCAAATTGAGCTCCAAAAGATGGATCCGGAAGCACTCCTTGATATGGCGACCGTGGGTAGCCATAGTTGCTATATGTAGGCGGTGGTGGATATACCAGTGGCTGTACCGGCGCTACATACCCCCATGCTTGAGCTGGTGCACTTCCCCATTGTTGCCCCCATCCTTCCGGAGGTCCTTGTCCACTTGGCGCATTTTGAAATTCAGTCTTCCAATGGGCAGAACTAGCCAGTGGTAATTCCTCTCCCACCTCTTCTTCAACCGGTGCCGATGGTTCTCCAACATGCCTCCCTCTTTTATTCTTCTTGGCTTTGAGCAAAATCCCTTCATCACGCCAATCAATTCTTCCTCTTGCAAATAATTTCAACCTTGCATTGGGGAGAGAGATTTTTGTATTTGTGATCTTGAAACCATTCTTCTCATCTCCCCCAATATAATGACCTTGCCTCATAGCTTCAATTCCCAAATCGGTTCCTTTGATGTAGAATGCCGAATTTGTTTCCATTCTCGGGTTCAATGAATATGCTACATGGTAAAATAACAACCCGAGCCAATATCTCCGGAGCCGGATGTTGCTTCACATAGCCACCTATCAATCATCATGTAGGTGGGATCAATTGCTTGCTTCTTCACCAATGCAGCGTATAAGTAATTTAACTCCGCATCGGTTACTTTGGACTCTCTCATCCTCCTAAAGATTCTCTTGCTCATTCAAGAATGAAATATTTGAAGTACAACATTACTTATATTTCTTCTTTGGCGGTTGTCATCTTTTGCTATTTTCTTTCAAAATTCATCAATCCCTCCTTCTTCATCAACTTTGGCCCTCTTCGGTGCATCACTCTTAAAACCAAGCAAATTTCCAATATCGTCAAAAGTGATGGACCTTTCTTCATTCTTCAGCCTAGACTCGAGGCATGGTACTTCTTCCTCATCAATCTTTCTTTTTACTACTTTCATTGTCATCAACATCTCCATGGTGATTTCTCCATGCACATGCACTGGAACACCATCAGAAAATGGCCTCCACCCAAGGTTTTCAAATAGCCCATAAATATCACCATAGAATCCAACTTTTGCAGTGCATCATCATCGAAATCGGTGTTTGCTTTCAACCTTCCCTTGAGATTCTTGAGCCTTGCTTTTTCATCCTCCGACAAGATGACAAACCCATAGTCTGAAATTTTTGCTTTGTAAGGTGGTGGTGCAGTTGATCTTGTGGAACGTCGAGGTGGAGGAGTTGGTGCGCCAGCACATCCACGCGGTTCAGTGAACCGCATAGAGGAACTTCTTGGGTCTTGCATCCCACCAAGGAGCAACATGTCGCTCCTCGGTGCGGGGTTGTCTTCCTCCATGCTTCGTGGCGACTTGGCAACCGAGTGCCTCCGTGAAGAGCTTGTCGATTGTGCATCGGACGCCGACGAACGTGTCTTCCTTCCAGTGATGAGGTTCATAAAACCCCTCCTTATGATGCCTTGCTATACAAACACAAAAACCATCACACCGGGGGTTTCTTGCCAGTCGAAAAAAAATATATCGAGGAAGAGAGCAAACTAGAAATTGTAGTGAATTTTTGAAGATTTTTGGGGCTGATTTGGATGCACAAAATTTTCAGAGCTTTTGCAAGTATTCTAAGTAGAATAACTTGGAGAACATAGACTAAGAAACGTGTGAGTGAGTTACCTGTGAAAGAGGAGCACCAGGGGGCTTAAGAGGAGGCCAGGCAGGCTGTCCTAGGGTGCATGGGGCCGGCCGGCCTAGGGTCCTCCCTGGCCTCCTTCACGTGTTCTTGCTTCCATGTCTTCCTGAGATTAATTCCAACCTCTGTCCAGCAGCTCCACTTGATTCCACCGTCCAATTCTTGTGAACCACTCCTTCTTTGCCAAAGTTGTCCACTTGCACATTATTTTCTCCACTTTGTGTCGTGCCTTTGTCCTTTGCTTCAACTCCCACTCCCCCTGTTGACGGTCCTTAGGTGCTATTTTTGACCATCAAATCCTGCAGTATATATACCAAATATAAGCACCAAACATGGTGGTTGGGTTTATTACTAACTATTTCCACGAGTTCTGTTGTTTTAACTTGTTGTGCAGGATTTAATGTTATTAACTTGAGAAGGATCCAAAAATGTCATTATCACAAACTATCTCAAAAGCCCATTTGGAATACACCATTGCGTAGAGCTCGTCGAGACAATTTCAGTGGATATATTATTCATACTAATCAGAGCTCAG
>CM014276.1:24052503-24080611 GCA_004135705.1 Alloteropsis semialata | reverse complement strand
TTCTCTCCTAAGCCGCCTGTTTTATCTGGTTTTTCCCCAGTTTTACTTCTACCGACGTACTAGAAACGGATAAGGCACGATTTTGTGCGGTCTGCGGCCGATTTTGCTCCTGTTCTTGTCCCAAGTGCCCGGTTCCTAGCGGTTTTGGCCTGGTTCTCCATGGTTTTTGCTCCCACCGACCCCAGGAGGTCAGTAGTCGTGGGTCTCGCGCAACTACCGCCTCCTGGAAGTCGGTTCACGGCCAGATGGAAGGAGGAGAGGGGTTTAGGGAGGAATATTCCCTAGAATCAAGTGAAGCATCTCCACTCCTCCAAGTTTCCTCCACATTATAAATAGAGTTCCCTCATTCAACACACAGAGAAGCAGAGCTCAGAGGCAAATATCTAATATAGTGTTAGAATAGATAGTCAGGGGTGAGACGAGAGTCTAGGGGAAGCCGGGGATGTCGGCTTCCTCTCTTCTTCTTGTACCTCGGCGGTGTGCTCTCTTCGAGTACATCCAGGTCTGCTTAGGTAATTCTGGCATTACTACTATCGAATAAAGTTCAGCTTTATTATATTCTGCTTGTGGGCTCCTTGCAGTGATAAGTGTCCTAGTTGTCATGAAGCTAGGATAGTATTCAATAGAATAGATGTGGTGTCTGGTCATGCGAATACCTTGGAGTGCGCCTAATACCACGAATTCGTAGTGATAGCCCCAGGTGGTAACAGCCCTGACGGCCTATGTAGTCCACCACGTGAGCAGCACTAGAGTACAGTAGTACCATTGCTTGGCTTGCCTAGTTCCCTGTTCATCCCTTTCAGAGGCTAGGAAGGTTGGGCGTCCCGAAACAAGCAATATAATATGAGTCTGATCTATCCTTTTGCTATCTAGAACCTGAGCTACCCTCTCTATCCTCTGCACTTGTATTCCTTCTCTTGTCCTTGGTCGTTCTTAACTCTTCACTAGTGCACACACAGTTCCCTGTGGATCGATACCCTGGAAAGCTACATCGGTATCCGTATGCTCGCATAGGGTAATACGGCATATACATCCCATTACATTCCCATGTCAGATATGGAGAATTATATGGCGGTGGAATCAGCGGCATGACTTGGTACTAATTTGTGGAGGATGTGTTGATGGTCCTTATAACGAAAATCTGACCATCAATAGGCTCAGAAAACTAATAGAGATCAAGCATAACTTAGACATTTGTATTCAAATAATGTTGTAGCATGCATATATAGAATATATTTGAGTACAGGGACCAAGGAGCAAAAGATGGAGGAAAATGGGCCCAGGCCCAGGTCGGCCGACCTGGCTATGTCGGCAACCTGGCCTGGCACCCATTCGAGCCCACATTCCTCACATGCAAAGAAGCACAATTTGGAGTCATCATGAGCGTTGATTCAATGACGGTTGAAAGCAAAGGATAAGATTTGGCCTCAACACTATCACATGGATTGAAGGGCCCATAACCGAAGCTTCGTGCACCCAAACCGATAGCACCCACCTGGAACTGACCTCAGGACCCACAAGGCAGACTCCCAGAGAGAGATGGGCCCGAGAGGCGGCAAGGCTGGGCCGGCCGATCTCCCTAGGTCGGTCGACCTCCCCGTGCGCCTGACTCGGCCCTCCCTTGACTAGTACCTGTAAACCAACTTAGAGATCACATCTAAGCCATGTGTCACTGGAGGCAGTGCATCAGAGGGTCGGCCGACGCCCCCACTTCGGCCGACCTGGGCCAACCACCAAACTGCCACAACCGCGTATGGCCGACTCCAAACCGCCTATGTATGCTATAAATACCTGCAAGGGGTGTTGTACTCAACACACACCAGAAGAAGAGCTCTCCTTTGCTATAAGCTTAGTCTTAGTAGTGATAGTTCTAGTAGTTGAGCTTCTGAAGGGCTTCCGGAGAAGTCTTGGTAAGTTCTAGAGTTTAGCTTTTGTATATCTTTACTTACTTGTAATACTCTGAGCTTAATGGAAGTATCTTCATACTTATGATGTATGCCTTCACTTTACTCTACTTACTTAGTATATACTCTTTATGTCTTGCACCTTATCCAAGCTGACGTATGCTATGACATTGGCTCAATGTGTTGTTGGTATTTCTTAGCATCACCACTTATATTAGTGATGGCACTAGAGATGCCTTATCGTAAATCCAAACGTTACAGAGATTCTGCAAGCGCATAGAAGTACGTTGTAGCATTTCACCCAGGAGTATTCCAGAGTATTGTTATTTGTTTATCCACAGGGAAAGTGTTTCGTTAAAGAGAGGTGTCATCCAATGTATTTACTTACAATAGTATTAATATACCTTAATTTAGACAGGGGTAAAGGATATGGAAATGAAAGGGGTAATGTGACACACAGAAGTTCATTGCTCATCATTATGGTAGTCTTAGTTAGTCATAGAACATTAGTAAAGATTACAAAGGGGTTTATTAACATCATAAAAATGGGATTTGGATACACTACAATACCCTATACAAGCTCATACGATGGACATATGCAAGAGGACATATCAAGGTGTCCAGTGGCTCCCTCATCAAGGGACGACAGGAGGACGCCTTATCATAAAGGCCTAATATCATCTCCCGAACGTGGAGGATTACAAAGGACGGACAGGGCTGTCACCACCTGCCGCCTACCTCTACTAATCCGAGGGGCAGCGATACCCTCAACAGTATTTCGTATCCCAAACACCATGTTTGCAATAAGAAATACAACTCAATTTATCGCGCTAATAAATAGAGCAACCATGAGGCACATTGAGCTAATGTCATAGCATATATTCACTTGAACAAGGTGCAAGACATAAGTAGTATATATTAAGTAGACAAAGTATAAATGAGGCATACAACATAAGTATGAAGATACTTCCATTAAGCTCAGAGAATTACAAGTAAGTAAGAGAATACAAGAACTGAACTCTAGAACTTACCAAGACTCCTCCGGAAGCCCTTCAGAAGATCTACAACTAGAACTATCACTACTAAGACTAAGACTAAGCTTGTAGCAAAGGAGAGCTCTTCTTCTGGTGTGTGTTGAGTACGGCGCCCTTTGCAGGTATTTATAGCATCCATAGGTGGTGGAGCATTAGCCAGAGGCGGTTGAGGCCTGTAGGCTATGGGCCCAGGTCGGCCAAAGGGGTGGCGTCGACCGACCCTTGGATCCACTGTCTTCAGCATTGCACGGCTCAGATGTAATCTCCAAGGCAGTTTATAGGTATAGGTCAAAGGAGGGCCGAGTCAGGCGCACGGGGAGGTCGGCCGACCCTCGACAACCACCTCTCGGGCCCACCTTTCTCTGGAAGTCTGTCATGTGGGTCCTGAGGTCAGTTCCAGGTGGGTACTGTCGGTTTGAGTGCACGAAGCTCTGGTTGTGGGCCCTTCAATCCATGGGATTGACATGTGGCTCATCTTTCACCATTGACTTCAACCGACCATGATTCAGCATCCACGATCATCTCTTAGTGTGCTTCTTGACCTATGTGGAGGATGGGCTTGAACGGGATCCAGACCAGGTCGGCCGACCTGGGCCTGTGCCCATTTTTGTCCATCTTTTGCACCGTGGTTCCTGTACTCAAATATATTCTGGATATGCATGCTACAACTTTATTTGAATACAAATGCCTAAGTTATGTCTTATCTTTATTGGTTTTTCTGAGCCTATTGATGGTCGAATTTTTGTTATAAGGACCATCAACATGTGCCTTATGGTTGCTCTATTTATTAACGTGATAGATAGAGTTGTATTTCATATTGCAAACATGGTGTTTGGAGTATGGAATACAGTTGAGGGTATCGCTACCCCACGGATTAGTGGAGGTAGGCGGCAGGTGGTGACAGCCATGTCTGTCCTTTGAAATTCTCCAGGTTCGGGAGATGATATTAGGCCTTTATGATAAGACGTCCTCCTGTCGTCCCTTGATGAGAGAACCACTGGACACCTCGATATCTCCTCTGTATGTCCCTTGTATGAGCTTGTATAGAATAATGTTGTATATACAAGTCCCATTTGTATGATGCTAATGAACCCCTTTATGATCTTGATTAATGTTCTATTACTAACTAAGACTTCCTTAATGATGAGTAATGAACTTTTGTGTGTCACATTACCCTACACTTCCATATCATTTACCCCTGTCTAGACTATGGTAGATTAATGATGTTGTAAGTAAATGCATTGGATGACACCACTCTTTAACTAAACGTTTTTCTTGCAGATAAACAAATAACGATACTCTAGAATACTTCCGGGTGAAATGCTACAACGTACTTCTGTGTGCTTGTAGAATAATGTAAACATTAAGAAATACCAAAGGATGCAATGTCACCACATCACCATTCTGCCTGTTATTCACCCTTGGGGGCGAAACTTGCTTCTCTTAACACATAGGTGATCTCTTTCTCTTTGTTTCCAGCCAATCCTCGCCAACTGGCCTTTGATTCACATATTTGGAAAATAACTGGTCAAAGGTCGGCTTTGGCTTTGCAATTTTGCCCTGATCCTTGGCCACATTTATTTTCCAGGTTCCGGTCTCAGGTCGCTTAGGTTTCAACATTTTTGGGCGACCCTGACCAAAACCGGTAGTACCGGTTTCTGAAACCGGTGGCACCGATTTGTCCTGCGCAGGAGGCTCAAACGGTGTCCTTGAGGATCCTTTTCCCCCGAGATCCGAGACTCTTGCAGTGATTTTGAAAGTTTCTCTACCATTCAGTGTCTTCTCACATACCACTTCCTTGATTATTGCCTTCCCCTTCAAACTTTTAGGTTTTTCATCACCCACAACAATATTTTTCCCTTTAGTTGATTCGACTTGATGCGGCCGAACCAGAACCTTAGGAGGTTGCATCTCAGGGTGTTAATAGGGAAAGGCGTCTTGTCAACTTGCATCTCATATAGGGTCAAACGTCCTTCATTCAAGGCTGATTGCACCTGTCAACGGAAAACACTGCAATCATTAATGGCATGCAAAAAAGAATTATGCAATTTACAATATGCCTGCCTTTTAAGCTTTTCAGGTGAAGGAATAGTATGAGACATTTTAATATTTTCATTCTTTAATAATTCATCAAAAATACGATCGCATTTGAAAACATCAAAAGTAAATCGCACTTCTTCTTACCGATTCTTTTGAATTGACTTAAGAGATGGACATGCGTACGATTTATTCTTAGAAGGCCACACAAGTTCAGCAGCATACACATTTTCCTCATCGTCTGAACTACTTGAACCATAATTAACAACATGAACATTAGAACGATGAGGCTTATATGTATCCTTAGTTAGTACTTTTCAATCGGTTTTCAGTAGCTAAAGCTCTTACTTGCACTTGATTAACCGAAAAATGATCATAGCCTTCTATTTTTTCTTTAATAAAGGATCTTAAACCATTAAAAGCAACATCAGCAAGATCCCCTTCAGACAGTGACAAATTAAAGCATCGGTTTCTAGTTTCCTTGAATCGTTTAAAGTAATCTAAAACATATTCATCTCTTTGTTGCCTAACCGATATTAAATCTGTCAACTTTAATTGAGTACTCCCGCTGTAAATGTAATCATGAAATTTTTGCTTTAATTGATTCCATGAATTAATTGAGCTAGGAGTTAATGAAAAAAAGAGAAAAAAGCAGTTCCAGTTAAAGATAATGAAAACAAGCAAACTCTCAAAGTATCACTAGAACCAGCCTCTCCTAATTGAGCAAGATATTGGCTAATGTGTTCTCAAGTGGTTTTACTATCATCACCATTAAATTTCACAAAATCAGGAACACGCCAATTATTAGGATAAGCAATGGTATCAAAATCAGCAGAATATGGTTTTTGATATAACCTAGAATTATTCATATCGATACCAAGCTTATCTTGCATCATACTGGCTAACTCGTCCTTTAACTTACAAATTTCAGCATACAAATTTGGACGAGCTAACTCTGGCTGCCCTGTGGCTATACTTTGAACTTGAACAACATGAGATATGCGATTAGAACTTTGCCGTAAGTAATGATCATACATATCATTGGGAATCTCACTAGAATTAATATTTTGATCAGGTATGGGGGTGAATGGTGATGTGTATGCACATGTAGTAATATAAGTAGAACGATTGGCCACCTCTTTGTTTCAGTTAGGGACTACTGAAAGAGGAGCTATAGTAGGCGGCGCTGTCTGCTGTACAGAGGGAGCGACAAAACCGGTGCCATTGGTTTCTAAAACCGATTCCATCGGTTTCGTCGTAGCTAGCAAAACATGTGTTGGTGGCAGTGTTTGTCCTGAATAAAAATTAGACGGCATACCGTATAGTTGATTTTCAGATGTTTGCCCTGGTGTAGCCGACACATTCGCATGAGTATTCTCATGTTGCATAGATGGTGGTACATTATGTGCATAATATGACTTTTCTACCATCCTATCTTTTTCAATTCTATCCATCCTGTCCATAAGAGTGCATACTACTTCGTCGGTAGGTAAAAGCGTAGCACTGAACTTATCGTCGGGATTAGAAGTAGAAGTTTCAGGTGGGTGTACAGTTACCGGAGGTATTTCTTCCACTTTCTTTTCCTTCAAAGTGAACGCTGGCATCATGAATTCATGAGTTCTTGTCTCTTTTCCATGGCGATCCTTCCTTAGCCCCATCATGAATTGACTCTTCATGTATTCTTAGGCTGCTTCAAGCTTCTAAAGTTCCTCTTTGCTGAGCTCTTCCATGGAGGGCGCAACGATGTTGTCCTTATCCAGATCTGTAATAGAGCTCATCTAGCAAGGGTTTGATAGATCGGTTATGGAAACAAAGATCTCCAAATTCCCCAGCGGAGTCGCCAAAAATGTGTTGATGCTTTTTCTGGTCAAAACACCGAGAATTGTGCTAGCTCATGCGGATCCGCAACGGAACGATTCACTAGCAGTGGTCCTGGCAAAACCGGTACCACCGGTTTTATGAATCCGGTGCCACCGAATTTCTAGGGTACGCTGCGAAGACCTACGAACACCGGCCCGGGAGGGACCCGCTCAGGGCTGGTGCGCCTATGGTTGCTTTGAGGTCGGCAGGCCACTCATAACGTCGTCAACGTCGTAGAGACGAAGTACGAACAACAATGGAGGTTGGTAAAGCTAGGGTTTGAAGATGACAAAAAGTAAAGGTTATTTTGATTGATCGATTGGATAAACCCTCAATCAGCCATGGCCCTTTATATTTATAGGGTGGTGAGGTCTTGTCCCGCAAGAAAAGTCCTATTACACCTTGGAATCGACAAAGGAGTCCAAACCTACCAGGACTCGGAGAAAACCGGTACCTCAAGTTTCCAAATCGGTTGCAAGATCAGCTACAGAGGACTAAAACCGGTCCTACTGGTTTTAGAACCCGGTGCCACCGGTTCTTGCTATATAGACCGGCTCCGTGCCAATTTTGATCGTCAACAATATCAAATCTTATACTAAAATTGGATTGAAGATTGGAAATTCCAATACTTTTCTTGTTAGTGCATTCTCTAATGCAGATTGGGCAGGCTGTCTAGATGACAGGATATCTACATGAGGTTTTGCAGTGTTTCTGGGTTCCAATTTAGTGTCATAGAGTGCAAGAAAGCAAGCTACTGTTTCAAGATCAAGTACTGAAGCAGAGTAGTATAAAGCTATTGCCAATGCAACTGCTGAAGTTATGTGGATACAAACCTTCATGCAAGAAGTCGGTTTGTAGAGTTCAAAGGTAGCAAAATTGTGGTGTGACAAATTGGGAGCAAAATATATGTCTTCTAACCTAGTTTTGCACGCTCATAACAAGCATATTGAATAGGCTATCATTTTGTTCGAGAATGAGTATCAAGAAAGCTTCTGGAGATAGAATTTGTTCCTTTTGGTGATCAGGTGACAGACGGGTTTACAAAGGCTCTTCCTGTTCGTCAGTTGAACTTCAAACACAATTTGGCATGGTTGTGATTGAGGGGGACGTATTAGAAATAGCCCTGTAGTATATCTGATCTTTGTAACAGCATGTCAACAACCTGGCTGGCTGTAGTTGTAGATATTCTGAGTATCTTCAGGTTCTTTTGTAATATAGGATTGCCGGCCAAGGCTTGTAACAAACCTCATGTAAATCCACGGCTGAGGATCTTTCAGCCCTATATAACACGACGGCAGGCACGTGGCAAAGTGCATTGCTTCCACCGAAAACTTCCGCACCTGTGATTTCTTTCAACAAATTGGAGCCTATTAAGGAATGTTTGGTTCATGACCCAACCAAATTGAGAATTGTATGATATGAGGGTCCACATGTCATTAACTTTTTTTTTCCTGTTTCGAAAGATGTCAGTATGGGTCTTTTTTTGAGGGCATAGTCAATATGAGTCTTGTTTTGTTGACTAAATCACAAGGATTACAATGGTTCAAATTGATCACGAATCAAATTCACGGTTTAGTAAATATTGTTGTTTATAGATTGCAAATCGAAATGCAAAGCATTTGTTCTAACCAGTAATCATGCAACACATCAGCAAAATGTGTAGTGGCCAAGCCGACTCTGGGCGGCCGTTTTGTTGGCCAAAATCTTGCCGAGCTATTCGTGTTGACTATCTGGCCAAAATTTATTTGGCATAGACAAAGTTTGGTGGGTAACCAAATGAAGGCCAAAATTTCATGGCAATGCCAAAATTTGGCTTGGCACACTAGTGCTCAAAACCAAACATGCCCACAAGCCAGAATAGAACTTGGAAACCTCTCGACACATATCAGGACCAAGGATTAGAGGATTAGGACGTTGGATGGGGAACAGGGGAGGAGGCAATGGACCTGTGCTAGGAGGGGAAAAGTCAAGGGAGGTCGTAATAGATTGGGAGGACAAGAGAACCTATAGGAAAACAAACTAAGGGCTCCTTTGGATGCAAAGGGAGGAGAACCCAGTGAAGGAAATCTCCGAGGGGGTTTCGTAGCAGTTGTTAATTTCCCTGGGGAGATTCCCCCCGCGTGGCTTTGGTTTCCTGTCGTTGTTTGGAAACTGGAGGAGCGGTCAGAACGGAGGCAGTGAGCGAGTGAAGAGAAGGGCGATGCGAGCGAGGGAGACGGAGTCGAGGAGACGGCGACTCGCGAGCCAGAAGAAGGGGAAAGCACGTCCGACCTGATGGGACGTGGTTTTCTCCCCCATGGAAAATGAGGGGATTGGAGCCGTGGATCCCCGTCAAGCCTGCTTCCAAATGCGGCAGCAATTTACCACGGGGGAGCGAGCCTCGTGGTCTTCCGACCCTGCGAAGAGACGTGGCGGGATTTGTGGTTTCCAAAGGAGGCCTAATAAGGGAGGGGGTCCGAGCGACGGGCTATTTTTCGCATCTCCCGTGCTTTTTCGCTTGCCTCGCGTGCTCACCTTGCCAGCGCAGGAGAGCCAAATTGGCTCGCCTAAGCTGGTGAGCTTTTCCTTGCCGAGGGAGGCGAGTTTTGGGCAAAGACTACCAAACATGCCCGGCAAGGCTGACTAGGCTGGGCAAGGGATCCAAACAGACCCTAGTCATGAACTCATAATTTCACAACATGTAAGCTGTACACGTATCAGAAATCAGCCATACATGACTATAGACATGATATATCATTGTATGGTGTTACATTACTCCCTCATCTGTACCCAACATGTTTTGCAAAGTTTGAACCCTAGTCTATTAATATGCTATTCATGTGAATTAAAATTATAATACCAAGTATACATCAAAACGAATATAGTAACATGAAATTTACGCCACAAAAGTTATACATTTAGTAGGGTTATCAGTTAAATACTTACGACACCAAATACAACTTACATAAATGAGAGAATAGGCAAAACAGTAGCAGCTCATAACGAAATCAAAACAAAACATAGTGTTGCAGGATTTAGCAGTTACAGTTTACAGCGAAAAAAGCTTGAACATGTTTCCGAGGTAACTATCCTATTGCTACAAGAAGCTGTTTCAGGAAAGCCTATTACAGCAAAGATCACAAACTATGTTTCTTGTGACGGAAAACAGAGGAACATCTCCCTATCAGGTCTGCTCCATGATATTAACCCCCGTCCCCATTCAACCCAATAGTACTTGTAGTAGAGCCCCCAGTGAAGATAGTGAATTAAAATATCACATGGATAGATAGCAGGTCTGCATTTCTGAGGATTATCATGACCTATAGTATTTGGGTATCTCCTTTAACAACATCACTGGTGAAGTGCCAATCAAAGTAACATTCTTGGTTCTAACAACTTCATTTGCCCACCTTTTTCCCTTCAAGTCGTGAAAGAGAATATGGTAAACATGGCACTGTCATATCAACAACAGTCCTGTTCATCAAAATTCGAGAGCAAGGACATTAGCAAGAGCAAGAATATCCTCATTAATCACCAACATAAGTTCATAAATGATAACTCATTCAGGTTAGCAAGAGCAACATATCTAGACTATAAGGATCCAAAACTTTTAAAAACCTCCTACCAAAAAAATTCACCCGTAACCCTCAGAGAGGGCCCACTCCGCAGCTTTGGATGGGCGAAAGTTCTTGATTCTTAAACAAAACAGTGCTTTCTAAAATGTTTCATACTTTCTTACCCGCAATTTCCCCTTACCCTCCTGGTGTACCCGCTCCTATAGTCCTATCCTGCCTCCTCTCCAACACACCCGATGAAATTTGTCGCCAGTCGTCTGCTCCCTTTCTTTGATTCCATTGATTCAGCCCCTCCCCTCGATCCTCTTCCTCATCTGCATCAAGGCGATCACCCTCCCAGAAGCGCGGCAGTGCTGGAGCAGAGGCGATCCTATCTCTCGACACACCGTCTGCGCAGCTCTATTGAGCACGGCGAAGGCGCCCTTTACGGCTCTATGCACTACCACAGACGCAGGCACGCCACCGTGATGCAGCCGCTAACGCCCATCCCGAGGGAGGAAGTGTTCTTCCGTGACACCCCCTCTCGTTAGTGGGCTCAGGTGCCGTCGGGCTGGAGCAATGCGAGGAAGTGTTCCTGAGGTATGAGAGCAGCAGGGTGTACTCTCTTGTTAGGGTTTGGAAAGGCGGCCCCCAATGGCACGGGCCTCCCAGCGGTGAGCGCGCGGAGGTCGACGCCCTCGAGAGGAGCCAATATCTCGGGCAAACAGGACCGCATCCCTGTGCGGAGGAGGCAGTGTGGCGGCGACCAAAGCTGAGCAAGAGATACCCGAGGCATCAGTGACGACTCCAATCACATCGCCAAGCACCGTCAAAACCCAAAAGGTACCGATTAAACAGTCCTACTATTGTCTCTGTTCTCACTGCCTGCCGATCCTGGACCCACTCGCCGTCTCGCTTGAATCAGTAGCAAATCAGTTCACCACCTCTTTGAGCGTCGAGATATTATTCGGGTTGTTCTGGCCTGTATGATTTTATTTTCCCTTGTCGCATTGCAGGTCTGCAACATTTCTGTGATAAGATGGAGGAGAGAGCTGAAGGGGCTGCTGCGGAGGCGAATGGAGGAGGCCAAAAGTCAATTTATACAAATAGTAATATCCCCTTCAGCCTACAAGGCTTTACATGAGTACATGAATGAATGTTGATATATCTTTTAATTTTTCTTACCATCCTAAGCAGGCTTTTTACATGAGTACATGAATGAACGTTGATATATCTTTTAATATTTCTTACCATCCTAAGCATGATTTTGTACTGCAGGGTTGACAAAGATATATATACGCCTCTCAGTTATTTGAAATGTATTGCATATTCTGATTATCAAACTTATGATGTATTTGGTTCAGATGAAAAACATATTGCCAAACCATTTATACTGCATATTCTGAAAAATAAGCAGCATCACCATGTAGGATTAGGTTGGTTGATGCACGAAAGAAAATACTGATAACCAGATTACCTCTGCATTCGTGTTTTCCAGTAGACCAATGAAGCTACTGGTTTATCATTCCATGCAGTAGGATGTAACAATAATTCCTAACCTCTAAGAATTGATTCAGCCGTAATATCTATTTGTTGATGGACCTGCTTTGTATCTTTTCCCCTCCTTTCTACTAGAAGTGTCACAAATAGGGTCGCAAGGTAACTTTAGAGGCATTTGTTATTATTTCACTGGCAAAATGCATTCTGAAAAGACAATGTAAGCAAGGTTGTCTCTCTTGATTTAAAAATAGTTGATGTTTAGTTCTAATTTCTGGACCACTGCCACGTCATTTATACTGGCTGTAAGACAAGACTGCTTAAATTGCAGGGTGTCTTGTATGGCTCGGTTGGATTTATATGTCATAATCGCTCAAGGAATCACTTATATGATAATGACTACTAAGAGGTACTAAATTCCCAATCCTTGTTAGTGCTTCCCATCAAAATCTAGAATATTGTTGATTTTAAGTTCTGTCAGCTTGTTGATTCTATTGAACTACTGTACATATGTTGCATATGTGTTTATATTGGATTTCTCATATCTTCAAATGCACAGTCTTTCTTTTTCGAAATCAGTTAGTACTTTCACAAACGCCACTTTCCCTAGATATTGTATTTAAGCATTGGTGTAGATTAAAGATAGACGAGGGAGAGGGAATTCTATTTTTGTTACAATTTAACATGTATTTGTTAAGTGTGTGTGTATATATGTATATGTGTATATATATATATATGTGTGTGTGTGTGTGTGTGTGTGTGTGTGTGTACCAGTGTTATAGCTGTAGCTATTTGGCCCCGATGGCCTATATGGCCCATGTCTCATGTATATACTGTAAACCCTATCCTCAATGGAACATTCTACACAGTTCATTCTATCTCCATCTTGTATCATGGCATCTGAGCCAGGTTGCTCCCGCCGGCCACACTAATCCCGCCATCGGCAGGCTAATCCCGCCGCCGGCCGCTTTTCCACCAGAGCAGCAGCTTTCCTTCCTCCACCAGCCCAATTTCAGCTGCCAATTTTGCCATCCGTTCACTGTCGACCTTTAAATCGGCCAATCTAGTCCCTCAAGATTTGTTTTTGTGTCAAAGTCGTTCCTCAATGTTCATTTTTTCTATCTATTTCACTATTATTGACAACCATTTTTTCATATGCAGCTGGTATTCAAAAATATATGATTCACTAGTTTATGTTTAATCGTCTCATTTATTAGTTATCATAATCAATACTTATATTCATCATATACTTTGAGGGTTGTGTGCTTAATTAAATCTTTTTATATGTAGGATGTACTTGCGAGTCACTGATTCTTTTAAACAGACTACCGTACTCATATGTTTGAGCCAAATATTCATAAAAAATATACTTCTAGCCCAGCAGGGAGAGAATCTAAATGCTTGGCCCGACTTCTGGACTGTCATTCTAGTCAAACTTAATCTAAATGTTTACCTAGATTTACCACCTACTAAAAAAAAGGTAGCCAACGATCTTGTTATTAGGACATTCAAATGCGACAATTTTAAGCTCTCGAGGGACGAATCTCAACCAAAACTGAAACTTGAGGGAATAGATTGGCTCATTTGAATGCTGAGGGACGAGTTTGACCTAAAAACAAAACTTGAGGGACTAGATTGGACAATTCAAATGTTGAAGGATGAACTTGATCCTCGAGACAAAGTTGGAAGGACGGAAATGGCTATTTTGCCAATATAGAATATGCCAAAAAGAATGCTTCTCAGTTTAGCTAGGTACATGAACTAGCTTGTCACATGCAGGTCTGTGGGTCAATTTTATGAGTGCCCTAGGAACAGTGGTCAGCTACCATATCAGCAAGGCATGATAGAGGGATACTGGGATGCTAGATAGTTTGTTCAATTCAAACAGCAGCTAAATGCTCTTTATATAGAGCATATTCTGGCCCTAACAAACTCAACCAATTGAATGTTTGAGAAAAAACAAACTATCCCAATGGATCTCTATCATATCTCTATCCTCGTGGGTTATTGCCATGGTTACCACAGCCCTGGGCCACCTGAGCCCTGACACTAGTTATGACTGAAAGTTCCATGGTTAAATGGTCCCATTTGAACAATGACTGAAAGTTCCATGGTTAAATGGTCCCATTTGAACACCCTTTTCTTAAAAAAAAAGAGAGGTCAACTGTAAATTGAAGCTGTATGTGCATCAGCTGCCCCTGAAATATATTTGGAAAAATTTCACATGATATCTTAAGTATTTGTAACTGATAGGATTTTCTGCTCTTCTAACTTTTTTTTGCTGATAATATCTTAACAGAGTATGGTGATGGAACAATAACAAAGAAGCCATTTTAGTCCCAAGCCACTTGTGGTTACCTGAGATGAAACCTAACATAGAAGAGCAGACAAGAAAAAAACTTAAATAAAAATAGACAAGCCTCCAAGTATGAAGGCTAGTAATAGACAAAAACAATCATTGGAACAGAGATGCAGAAGGAGAAAAATGGTTGGAATACTAAGAAATTATAACTGGGTTATTGGACTCATTTATCAATTTGACTAAAAGTGTAGTGATTCAAAAATTCCAAAGAATATATATGTTCATTCTAATAACTGGCTAAAAGCAACCATTTAAACAATATAAGCATACTATCAAACGGTATCTGCTATAACACAAAAGCTGTATAAATGACACTATAGTAAATTAAGAGCATAACATACCATATCATATAGAAGGCAGCAATAGTGAGGGGGGCAAACCACAATATAGGTATGCTTCAGTGACAGTAAGAAGGGTTGTCTGACAGAAACTCCCAAGTTGCATGGTCTTGACATCAAGTGAACAATATTCAACATGTTGCTCACTCTGATCACTCAGGTTCTCCTTAGGGTGATCTAATTTTATAAATAAGTATCCATCAGCAGCACCTATGATGCCTCTAAATCGATATCCCCATTCCTCAGGCAAGGTGACTCTGTTCAGAAACTGCCACCCATCACTGAAATACAAGAATGCATAAAAGTACAGCACACATTTCTTATCTGGCCGGAAAACATCAGAGACCACAACAGTTGTCCTGCCATCACTTGATTCCAGAGTTGTAATCTGATTACTGAACATCATCGCACGGCCTGATAGGACAGGTGAGATGTCCACGATGGAGAACTCCATTTTGGGGGTGTCCAACACAAGCCACCTATGTGTGAGAGTTACCATCCAGTAGAAGCAACCATGAGCATGGTTGCGCTGTCCAAGTCGAACGCCGATGACTCTCCTAGTGCTCAAAGCATAGTGTTCCGGAGTTGAAAGCACACGCCATTGCTGCGACTCTGACGAGTAGAAGAATGCGACCAGCTTCCCTCGACAGCATGCCATCCAGATCACGGTGAATGTCGGGTCCTCTTCACTGACACTATCATCACTACGAGAACCCAGGAAGATATCACTGCTGCGTGATTGCAAGTCACCTTCACCGCCGCACTGGACGTAAGGGTTTTCCACGGAGGCAGCAAGGTCGTCGGGGATGGGCGGGAGCAGACGGTACCTCCGGAACAGGGGGTCACAGATGACAACCTCGGTGAAGGCGGTGGAACCGTCGCGCGCGCGGTCCAGGAGGAAACGGCCGCTACGGCTGTCGCGGACGAGCCAGTCGGCGGCTGGCGCCGGAAGGAAGGCGAAGGAGAAGTCGGCTGAACGGGCGACCGCGCGGGCGAGGGGCGCCGAGGTGTGAGGCGGCAGTGCTGCGTGGAATTGGAATCCAGCCGTGCTTCCGCGACCGGCTGGATAGCAGCAGAAGACGCCGAGCGGAGGCAGCGCGTGGAGGGGGAGGAAGCGGCGGCGAAAGCACGGGGAGGAGGCGACCCGGCGGAAGGAGACGCAAGACGCGGAAGCGCGCGCGAGGTCCCGCGGCGAAGACACGCGGAGGAGGATCTGCGCTAGGACGTCGTCCGTGAACGCCGCTAGGTCAGCCATCGACGGCGGCGGCGGCGGATCCCTGAGGCAGCTCAGGTTCTGTTGGAGTGTTGGGTGGGTTCAGTTCAATCAATCCACATTCGGCGGGGGTGATTGGTTGCCTGGTTCTGTGGCATCCAGGCTCGCGAGATACAACTCCGGCTTAATTGGATGCCGGAATCTGTTGCGGGATGCAAAACGCTCTCCGCAGCCTGGCTCTCTGGATGCGGAGAAATCGAGCGTTTCTGGACAAACTGGGGCCGTGTTTAGGGACTCAAAAAATTTTTGCAAAAAAAAATCTTTCTTACATGGAGTATTAAATGAAGTCTATTTGCAAAACCTCTTCATGGATGAGCGTAACTTTTCGAGACGAATCTAATGAGACTAATTAATCCATGATTTGCTACAGTAATACTACAGTAATCATCCTCGAATCGTGCGGTCAAAGGCCTCATTAGATTCGTCTCGCAAATTTACCAAAGGTTGTGGAGGTAGTTTTGTAACTGATTTTATTTAATACCCCTAATTAGTGGTCAAAGGTGGTTGTGGAGGTAGTTTTTTTTCACCCTCATCTAAACACGGCCTGGCTCGTGCGGTGCAGGTGGATTACGCTTCTAGGCCAAAAATCACTCTGCCACCGGTTCATCCAGCCAATCAATCAAAATCCCTGTGAGGCCGTGGTGTGGCCGTGCTGCGTACACCGGGAAATCAATCACGGGGCGGTCGCATGGCCTCAGCCTGGCTGCACGGAGCCTGGCTCTCTGGTGCGGGACAGGCTCGGTGGAGAAACCAACCAATCACGCTCTAAGGGTTCATTTGGTTGCCGCAGCCATGTTTGGTTTGCAATCTAAGATTGCCACGTCTAATCTTAGACCGCCACAATTTTAATAGTTAGTGTTTGATTGTTGCCATAGTTTTGGTCTGCCTAATTTGCTAGCATCTTGTTCCATTTGTCATAAAGTTATTTTTTTTTTTGCCTAACTTTACCTAAGTTTAGTTGGTCATTTTTTTGCCCAACTTTCTCAGCATCAATTTGACCAACAAAAGTGTGATGTTTCTCTGATGACCAACAAATTGATGCTGAGAAGAGGAGATGTTGACTGTGATGTTTGTCTAAGCTACAGGCCACTTGGCACCAGCTTGAGATGGCACTGATACATTTCCAGTTGGCACTTACTTGACGTCGCTTTTGTACTTCTCTCCGGCACCGGTACAGGGGGTAGTGCATAGTGGCGGGGAAGATTGTGGAGGAGGTGCCGCCCATAAGATGTCGACCGCACCAATGACATGGGTGGACAGCGACACGAAGGGCCGTAAAGGAACTACTCGGGCCCATAATGTAGCTGACAATCTCACAATAGGCAAAGCCCCCGAGCACTCGGACATCGGGGTAATGTAGTCAGAGTGTAAAAATCAAGAAAATTGGAGAGAAAAATTGTTGCATTAATACTTATTCAAAAGTTATATATAGCTTTTATGGATAGAACCACCGGAGACGTTGTTGGCGCTTGTTTTGGCCAACACACCAAGATTGCGCTGGAACGCGTGGATCCGCGACGAGCACCAGCAGCAGCACTTCAGGCAAACCGGTCAGGCTGGTATGGAGATCCGGTCAGACCGGACTCCCAGGGCTGGCTGCTTCGTCCTAGAATCGCCGGCCCAGGAGGGACCCCGTCAGGGCTGGTGTGTCTAGGGTTTCTCTGAGATCGGCAGGCCACTCAGAGAGCTATCAATCGCTGTTAAGACGAAGAACGAACAACAAAAGGGGTTGGAAAAGCTAGGGTTTGAAGGAGATGAAAAGTAAATGTATTTTGTATTATGACTGATTGGTCCCCTCGATGGGCCGTGCCCTTTATATTTATAGGGTGGGGAGGTCTTGCCCCGCAAGGAACACCTTCCACATTTCGGATTCGTCCCAAGAGTCCAGACCTACCACGACTCGGCCTAAACCGGTCAGATCGGATAGACAAACTGGTCAGACCAGCCATAGTGCCAGATCACTTATAGGACATAAACCGGTCTGACCGCATGTAGCTATCGGTCAGACCGGTTTATCCAGCCAGAACGGCCTCGTGCCAATTTTGACCTCTAACAGATGTTCTATGTTCCACATGTTCGGGACTTCGGTCATTCCTCGTAGAGGAGCCTGAATGTTCCCGAACGAATGACTTGGCTCATAATGAGTGGCCCTTCCCATGGAGAAGACAGCTTGTTCGCGCCGATTGGAGACTGGATTCGGCGTAGCACGAGGTCATCGATGTTGAAATCGCACTGTTGCACGTTTTGGTCATGGTATCTGCAGAGTTGTTGATCGTATCTAGCGTGCTGAATCAGCGTGGCTCGATGTTCTTTGACGCTGTCGCGGTCGACGTGGCGAGCTTGTTTGGCCTCTCCTACCTCGTAGTGTTGGATGTGCGGCGCTCTGATGCGATGTCCATGGGGTGGACTACTTCTAATCCATAGATGAGGAAGAAAGGCGTATATCCTGTTGCTTGGCTGGGTTGGGTTCGCAGGCCCCAGATGACTTGGGGTAATTCCTGGTGCCATTTTCCAGCGTACTTCTTCAACGGGTCGAATATTTGGGGTTTGAGCCCTTAGAGTATTATGGCGTTGGCCCTCTCGACTTTTCCGTTGCAGCGTGGGTGTGTAACGGAGGTATAGTAAACATCGATGAGGCTGTTCTCGCAGTAGTCCCAAAAGGCGGATCTGGTGAATTGTGTTCCAAGGTCGGTGATGATGCGATTTGGGACCCCAAAGCGGTATGTGATCTCCTCAATAAAGCTTGCTACTTGTTTAGCTGTTGGCATCCCGGCAATGGCCTTGTACTCGATCCACTTGGTAAACTTGTCAATGGCGATGAGAACATGCGTGAATCCTATTGGAGTGGGTTTGAATGGGCCAATCATGTCGAGCCCCTCAGCATGCGAAGGGCCATGACGGCGGGACGGTGCGCTAGGCTTGAGTGGGCATGTGCTTTTGCTTGGCGAAGAATTGGCATCCTGTGCACCTGCAAACCAGTTCTTTGGCGTCAGTGATAGCTGTTGGTCAGAAGAAGCTGGACCTATAGGCCATGCTAACTAGCGTCTTGGCGACAGCGTGGTTTCCACATGGTCCGCGCGTGGATGGCCACCAAGACATCGATGCCGAGTTGTCGCGGGAGACACTTGAGGAATACTCCAATGATGGCGGCACGTCTATAGAAGGCGTTGCCGAGTACGACTTAGTTCTTGCTATGGCGAACCAACGTTTCTCGGGTTTTTTGATCTTCTGGGACTTTCTTGTTGATGATGTAATTGATGTTTTGGAGGTCCATTCTTCGTAGTAGTCGGGTTTTTTGATCTTCTGGGACTTTCTTGTTGATGATGTAATCGATGTTTTGGAGGTCCATTCTTCGTAGTAGTCGGCGAGCATCATGTCACGCAACTCAGGAGGTGGGTCTGGTGTTGACAGTCCCTAAGCATCAAATCCGGTCATCAACTATTACAATAAAACAACAATATGACAATCATCAATATAAAGATAGGAGCTAATCCTAACATTTTCCATGAGATTTGGTGAATTGTTATATGCAGAAGAGCATAGGTGCAAACAGGGAGAAATCATGCATGACACATGTTGACGGTCCTTATAACAGAAAATCCGACCGTCAATAGGCTCAGAAACCAATAAAGATCAAGGCATAACTTAGACATTAGTATTCAAATAATGGTATACTATGCATATCTGGAATATATTTGAGTATAGGGACTACGGTGCAAAAGATGGACGAAATTGGGCACAGGCCCAGGTCGGCCGACCTGGCTAGGTCGGGCGACCTGGTCTGGATCCCAATCGAGCCCAAACTCCACACAGGTCAAGAAGCACACAATGTAAGGATCTTGAACGTTGATTCATGGTCGGTGGAAGCCAAGGGTAGAGGATGAGCCACATGTCCATCACATGGATTGAAGGGCCCACAACCAGAGACAAATGTACCCAAACCGACGATACCCAGCTGGAACCGACCTTAGGACCCACCTGTAAGCCTCCCAGAGGAAGGTGGGCCCTAATGGCGGTTATGGGAAGTCGGCCGACCTGGCCAGGTCGGCCGATCCTCCCGTGCGCCCGACTCGGCCCTCCTTTGACCTGAAGCTGTAAACCGCCATGGAGAAGACATCTGTGCCGTGGATAGTTGAAGACGGTGGATCCAAGGGTCGGCCGATCCTTGGACGTCGGCCGACCTAGGCCCACCTCCAACCGGCCTCAACCGCCTCTGGCCGTCTCCAACCGTCCTTGTGATGCTATAAATACCTGCAAGGGGGCACCGTACTCAACACACACCAGAAGAAGAGCTCTCTTTGCTACAAGCTTAGTCTTAGTCTTAGTAGTGATAGTCATAGTGTTAGATCTGCTGAAGGGCTTCTGAAGGAGTCTTGGTAAGTTCTAGAGTTCATCTCTTGTATTCTCTTACTTACTTCTTGTACTCTGATCTTAATGGAAATACCTTCATACTTATGTCATGTGCCTCAGCTATGCTATACTTGTTTAGTATATACTACTTATGTCTTGCACCTCTGTTGACACCAGATTTTCGCACCTGATATGCTGAGTCAGATGGTGACGTAGTGAGGTTGAAACCGCACAGTGGGCCCGTTGACTGGTCAAAGATGAATGTGACGAGGAAGGAAGCCGATGCTAGAGAGGAGTCCGATCTGATGGTGGATAAGAGAAAAAGGGGGTGTCAGCTAAGAAGGAAGCGTATCAGATGCGGGGACTATTTCCTTTTCAGAAGGCATATGGGAGTCCCATTTTATGTTAAGCTTAGTTTACTTTATCTGCAAGTTAATCTGGTCCGATCAGGACTCTCCATGACCAGGGTATAAATATGAACCCTCGTCCATTGTAAAAACTATTCTCACAATCAATACAACCCGGCTTCACGCCAAAACCCTAGTAGTAGTTACCGACGAAGCTCATTGGTGGACGGGCTGCATCAGTTCTGATCTCCGGCTTACCAGTAAGTTAGTAAATTTATCGAACTAGTATAGGCTTTGAATTGAGGCGCATCGCCCTTTCTCGTTTATACTGTTCAACCGATTTATCTCTGGATAATCAAGATTGATATAGATTCCCTACGTCGGAGCTAGATCAATATTGATTATTCAACAGATTATCGTTTATCGGACTGCACTTTAAGTCTAGATTCCCTACGTCGGAGCTAGATATCAAGATTAGTCTAGATTCCCTACGTCGGAGCTAGAGTAATCTTGGTTACTAAAGGCAGTTTTTGCGGTTTGTTTGGAGTTGCTAGATTGGTTTAGATCTACGCCATGTGAATCAATTCTACTTCTTCAATGGCTTTGAGCATTGGTCTTGGTCCAATTTAAGCAATATTTATCTTACAGCATCGTTCTAGGTCCGATCCATGCTTTGTGGTTTAATCTGGTTGTTCTTTGAGTATTGCGCTGGTGTAGATTCCCTACGTCGGAGCTGGATCTTCGCAATATGATTAGATTGATCTTTGATTGTCATGCTTGGTCTAGATTCCCTACGTCGGAGCTAGATTCATCTTGATTAATCAAAGGAAGCTTTGGTTATGCCTCATTGCTATTTGAATGTTAAGTGTGGTTTAGATTCCCTACGTCGGAGCTAGATCTTGCTTGATTATTTGGTAGCATATCTTAGAATCAGAACGATCCTGTTAATATTTTATCCGCTTATTTGCTTAATCTGGTCAACACCTGTGCGAGCATCTTGTTTAATTGACAGGTTGATGAGTTGAGTTTGACTATCTAGCTATCCGATCTGATCATAGTTGGAGAAATCTAGATTCCCTACGTCGGAGCTAGATTTCTCTGAAAAGGCTATAGTCCGATCGGTTGGTTAGATAGTCCGATAAGATGAGTCAAACTGGCAACTAGGCAAGGTGGACAATGTATCGGCTTACACTTTGATTATTTGATATCTTGTTTAAAGACACAGCTGATCCATTATTTACATATTGGCCTTGTTTTATGCTTTATTTATTATTCAAAGGCTGATCTGTTATATCAATCAAGGTCCGATCCTGATTGGTCCGATTCTGAGGTCCGATTTGGTGTCTGATTGAGGTCCGATCACTCGGTCCGATTGACGTCATCAATGAAGTCCGATTTTGAGGTCCGATTGGTATCGGCCGACACGTGCTTGATTGGGTCTTGGCTAAAATTCGAGTTACTCCATCGTCTGAAATAGAGCCGGCACAATCAAAAGTAATTTAACTGTTTTATTCCCTTGTCAATTTCAGGTCAAATTGACTGGCACGCTGCGAACCTGAGCTGGAGTGTGGGCTGGCACTGGAGCGAAGCAGATCTCCCTGGTCTTCGTGTGCTGCACGTGGAGGATACAACCGCCGATTTTTCACGTCAACAACCTCAATCAAGTGAATGTATGCAATGTCATTGGCTCAATGTGCCTCTTGGTTGCTCTATTTATTAACGTGATAGATAGAGTTGTATCTTGTATTGCAAACATGGTGTTTGGGATACAGTATACTGTTGAGGGTACCGCTGCCCCACGGATTAGTAGAGGTAGGCGGCAGGTGGTGACAGCCCTGTCCGTCCTTTGTAATCCTCCACGTACGGGAGTGGGTATTAGGCCTTGATGATAAGACGTCCTACTGTCGTCCCTTGATGAGGGAACCACTGGATACCTCGATATGTCCTCTTGCATATGATCATTGAATGAGCTTGTATAGGGTATTGTAGTATAACTAGTCACATTCGTATGATGCTAATGAAACCTTGGCGATCTTCACTAATGTATTATTACTAACTAAGACTACCATAATGATGAGCAATGAACTTCTGTGTGTCGCTCTACCTATTCATTTCTATATTCTTTACCCCTGTGTAGATTATGGTATATTAATGCTGTTGTAAGTAATTACATGGGATGACATCTCTCTCTTAACTAAACGCTTTCCCTGCGGATAAACAAATAACGATACTCTGGAATACTCTCGGGTGAAATGCTACAACGTACTTCTGTGCGCTTGCAGAATATCTGTAACGTCTAGATTTACGATGAAGTATCTCTAGTACCATCACTACTCTAAAGTGGTGATGCTAAGAAATACCAACAAGCATTTCTGGCGCCGTTGCCGGGGAAAGCATTGGTTAAAGAGATTTGATCATCCATGTATTTAATACAACAAGATTAATTGCCAGTAATCTAGCAGGTTTACCCTTTTGCTCTGTTTCTCTGTGATGTGAAACAGGGTAGTGCATGACTGGTTTCCAACTATCATCCAATTACGTCGAGAACCCAAGTACCATAGGAAGAAGGGTACGCACTCGTGTCGTAATCCCTCAGGTGTTCTTGTCGGAAACCGAACCAGTCATCGGAGAATCCTCCAACCAAGGAGAACAACCCGTTCCCGTAGCACCCCAATCAGAAGAAGCCATGGCCGACAGAACCATCCGTGACTACTCCGCCCCGTCCGCTGCTCAGATCCCTACGGGACCAGCAGTGGAGGTGGGGGATCATGCTTTTGAGCTGAAGGCCCCGCTAATCAACATGGTGCAGGCTAGCCCCTTCTGTGGGAAAGCCAATGAGGACGCCAGTGCTCACCTGCAGCATTTCCTGGAGGTGTGCAGTACCATCACCATCCGAGGGGTGGATCAAGAGGCCATCAGGCTCCGTCTATTCCCGTTCTCACTGCTGGGTAGAGCCAAACAATGGTTCTACTCCAACCGTGAGGCAGTGAATATATGGACCAAGTGCTCCAATGCCTTCTTGGCAAAATTCTTCCCCATTGGGAAAACCAATGCCCTTCGGGGAAGAATTTCCAGCTTCCAGCAAGAGTCCGGGGAGACAGTTCCGGAAGCGTGGGATCGCTTCCAGGATTACATTCTGGCATGCCCCCACCATGGCATGCAAGAATGGCTCCTGCTTCAGAACTTCTATCATGGGTTGTCCCAGACAGCCCGTGAACACATGGATGCTGCTGCTGGAGGGGCATTCCTTTCCTTGACTGTGGCCGCCGCCAAGCTTCTCATTGAGAAGATGGTGTCAAACCAATCTTGGAATGACGACCGTCTTCAGGGACGTAAACGCGGTATGCACACCGTGAAGGAGGTGGACATGCTGGCTGCCAAGATGGATCTCATCATGAAGCGCCTCGAGGACCGCACCAAGGATGGAGGCGCCGACAATGAAGGGCCACTGGACTCACACATGACGTGTGAAGTCTGTGGAGAAACTGGCCACTCGGGGAACAACTGCCTCGAGACACAAGAGGAGGTACAGTTCGTAAATGGCAACAACGGGTACCGGCCTCAAGGGAACTGGAATCAGCAACGCCCATTCTACCAGGGAGGTAACAATAATAATTCTTTCTCTAACCAACCTTCCCTCAAAGATCTTGTCCTTGGTCAATCCAGGATTAATGAATCTATCTCTAAGAGGCTTGCTGCTAATGATAAGGCTCTAGAGGGCATAAATTCTAAGATAGAAAGTTTATCCTCGACCTTCCAGAGCCAGCTAAGCTTTAACAAAATGTTAGAAACTCAATTAGCTCAGCTAGCGGCTGCTGTCCCTTCTGGTGACAAGGACGAATTCCTGGGCAACCGGAATCGTCTTTTGAAAATGTGAAAGCTGTTTCTACGAGAAGCGGTAAGGCTACTCGGGATCCAGTCCCACTTAACCATGCAGGGAAGGCAGCAGCACCAAGGAAGGAGACCCCAGAAGTGGAGGAAGAGCCTGAAGCCGAGCTGGCACCAGCTGGACAAAGTGCACCACATGAGTTCTACGACAGCAACGTGCTGCCATTCCCGCAACGTCAGAAGAAACCATCCGCGGATGAGCAGTTCGCCAGGTTCGTAGAAGTCATTCAAAAGTTAAATATACACGTACCATTGCTGGATGCTATGCAGGTACCGACCTATGCTAAGTACTTGAGGGACATTCTCAACAACAAACGTCCACTCCCAAGTACCGAGGTCGTGAAGCTGACTGAGGAGTGCAGTGCGGCCATCCTAAACAAGGTTTCGGAGAAGAAGAAGGACCCAGGATGTCCCACCATCACGTGTACAATTGGGACACAGCATTTTGAGCATGCACTCTGTGATCTGGGGGCAAGTGTTAGCGTCATGCCAAAGGTAGTATTTGACCGCCTTAATTATACTACCTTGTCCCCTACTCCCATGAGACTGCAGTTGGCCGATTCCACGGTTCGCTACCCGGAGGGGATAGCCGAAGACATTCCGGTGCGCATCCGGGATTGCTTCGTTCCTGTCGACTTCGTGGTTCTGGACATGGACGTGAGCAACGATTCATCGCTCATCCTTGGGCGACCTTTCCTGAGCACAGCAGACGCTCACATTAATGTGGGTGCTGGAGAAATCCAGCTCAACATTAATGGAAGGAAGGAGAGATTTGAGTTCAGGCCAAAAGTGGAGCAATGCTCCATGATCAAGATCAAGTATGGGAGAAACAGTCAGAACGTCAAGGAAGTGGAGGTAACACCTCCAGAAAAAGACAGCCTGATCAAGTTTATGGAGAAGTTCTGGGAAAAGGATTTCCCTATCCGATATTACGCAAAGCACAACAAGAAGTCTACATGAGGTGCAAAAGCACAGACGAAGAAAACACCGGAGCAAGCTGTCGACCGCCATAAGAAGGTAAAACAGGTATGGCGAGTTAAATCATCTGTATCCTCATCTCCAGGGTCAGATGCTGCTTCATCAAGTTAAATCACATATCGGAGACGTCTTCGCTCGACGACGTAAAATACGAGTCCTGCGCCGACAGGTTCATCGGTGTCAACAAACTAGCTTGGGGGAGGACCCTCAGCTCAGGTAAGTTCAGGTAAGAACTATCAAACAAAGTTTTTTTTCTTTCTTTCAAATAAAGTTTTTCTTTTCAAATAAAGTTAGTAAATGAGACTATCTACAATAATTCCTTAATGTTTAAAGTCCATGCTTCAATCTTTATTTCGGATATGATGAATAGTTGCTCTTATTTCTCTCTTGTCCCTATGTTTCAACCTGTTATTCTCCTAAGTTTTGAGTTTGTTGGTTGAACATGATCTTTTCTGTTATCTTGTCTATCTGTGGGTAGCATATGCAAGCTCTAGTCTAAGTTGTTGTTAGCTAAGATATGATAAGACTCGAGTTTCCTTAAGATCTTACTGAGTTAGACTTGATAACCGGAGTTTTCTCTTTTGAAAATAAAATGAAGAGAGTTCCTTGTGGTGATTAAATTCCCTACCAAAGCTTATACTGTTTTAACCCCTACATAAGCTGCTTGTTTTGCATTGAGTTTTGTCAAGGTTTTTGTGATTTTTAGAGATTTACTTCATGCTTTTAAAGCCAAGATCACGTACACGCCACCATATACATGTTATACTTCTACACTGGAAGTACACATGACACATTTCATTCCACCAAATAAAAGCTCTACATAATGTGAGGTGCTGTTTCCCTCATCTTATTGCAAAAAGAGACATGGGCTGATGAAAAAAAAAATTGGACACAAGAAGGTCCAAGTATGTAAAAAAAAGAAGAGCAAATGAGGCTCTTGATTCAAAAATAAAGCCATGTCTCTAAAAGCAATTCTTTACGGGGAAGAGATACCTGCGAAAAAGAGCTATCATTTACCATGCCATTCACACACGTGCACATCTTGGTTTAAGAGTATGACTTATTTCTCTTCGAATCCTGATTTTGACTTTACAATATGTGCATTACAAGTGTGCTAGAAAGCTCTCCTAGCATAAGCTCCACTTCAAAGAGCGACATGAGAGTTGAGAGAGGAATTTGGCAAGGAAATACACCTTGAGTGACTTGAGAGTACCACCTAAGGAACTCTGCTTTTTTTGAAAAACTTCCAAAACCTCCGGTTTGATTGTCAAGCAAGGTAGAAGGCAAGGTGCTTGGTCTAAGTCGTTCTAGCCATCAACCGCCCAAGACAGGAGAAGCTACAAGCCCCATAAAAGGCCAAGGTAATGAGGGAAGTTTATTTTACCAGCTTATTCAATTTTTGGTAGAATATCTTGTTGAACCACTGGTACTTTTGAGGAGTAATGAGGAAGCAACTCCTGATCCACTGAGCCTAAAAGTTCTAATCTTTGCTCGGGACGAGCAAGGGTTAAGCTTGGGGGAGTTGTTGACGGTCCTTATAACAGAAAATCCAACCATCAATAGGCTCAGAAACCAATAAAGATCAAGGCATAACTTAGGCATTAGTATTCAAATAATTGTATACTATGCATATCTGGAATATATTTGAGTATAGGGACTACGGTGCAAAAGATGGACGAAATTGGGCACAGGCCCAGGTCGGCCGACCTGGCTAGGTCGGGCGACCTGGTCTGGATCCCAATCGAGCCCAAACTCAACACAGGTCAAGAAGCACACAATGTAAGGATCTTGAACGTTGATTCATGGTCGGTGGAAGCCAAGGGTGGAGGATGAGCCATGTCCATCACATGGATTGAAGGGCCCACAACCAGAGACAAATGTACACAAACCGACGATACCCAGCTGGAACCGACCTTAGGACCCACCTGTAAGCCTCCCAGAGGAAGGTGGGCCCTAATGGCGGTTATGGGAAGTCGGCCGACCTGGCCAGGTCGGCCGATCCTCCCGTGCGCCCGACTCGGCCCTCCTTTGACCTGAAGCTGTAAACCGCCGTGGAGAAGACATCTGCGCCGTGGAGAGTTGAAGACGGTGGATCCAAGGGTCGGCCGATCCTTGGACGTCGGCCGACCTAGGCCCACCTCCAACCGGCCTCAACCGCCTCTGGCCGTCTCCAACCGTCCTTGTGATGCTATAAATACCTGCAAGGGGGCACCGTACTCAACACACACCAGAAGAAGAGCTCTCTTTGCTACAAGCTTAGTCGTAGTCTTAGTAGTGATAGTCATAGTGTTAGATCTGCTGAAGGGCTTCTGAAGGAGTCTTGGTAAGTTCTAGAGTTCATCTCTTGTATTCTCTTACTTACTTCTTGTACTCTGATCTTAATGGAAATACCTTCATACTTATGTCATGTGCCTCAGCTATGCTATACTTGTTTAGTATATACTACTTATGTCTTGCACCTCAATCAAGTGAATGTATGCAATGTCATTGGCTCAATGTGCCTCTTGGTTGCTCTATTTATTAACGTGATAGATAGAGTTGTATCTTGTATTGCAAACATGGTGTTTGGGATACGGTATACTGTTGAGGGTACCGCTGCCCCACGGATTAGTAGAGGTAGGCGGCAGGTGGTGACAGCCCTGTCCGTCCTTTGTAATCCTCCACGTACGGGAGTGGGTATTAGGCCTTTATGATAAGACGTCCTACT
>CM014276.1:24002012-24051304 GCA_004135705.1 Alloteropsis semialata | reverse complement strand
TCGACATTTACACTTTCCAAGTTGGTTTTGAAGTGAATTTGGCTAAGCTAAGTCATGGTCATGTCTAAGGGCCTAATAGGAACTAACTCAACCCATTCTTGGGCAATGCCCAGAGATTGTCTCTCTCTCGTTCCAACTCGTATTCGAATACTTCTAGTATTCTACCTTGATAGTTGACTTAGGTCAAACATATATACATACACACATATGCACAACAACATGATTACGAATGATGCATGACATGATTAGATTAATTACGTTCACTTGGGATTTCTTAATGGCTACAGTAACACCAGGGGTGTTACACCTGTGTGGTGAAGCCATGACGGAGTTTCGGAGCCATGCTTTGAACTCATCAAGGCATATATACATTCGATGGTGATATCAATCTCTTGTTTTATTTACTTTGATCTTCTAAGATACATGCTTTCTCTCATATGTCTAGCTAGCATATGTTCTTAGTAGGAATAGATCTAATCGTGGTGATTAGTCTATGCCCTGCGGATACATCTTAGTAGTGCGTAGGAAGTCGGCATGATTATCCTCGTGTGGTGACAGCATGCGGGAGGGAAAAGGTCGAACGATTGCGTAATGTTGAGTAAGATCGACGGCGAGTACCATGGGAGTTGTTGCGCGGCCACCAAGGAGGAGGAGCTTCGAGTAAAGAGCACTTGGTGGGCGTTTGAGGTAAAGCTTTGGGAAACCTTAGGCGTTGATGCGCACCTCGCAAGGGCGCCCATGGGAAAGTTCTTAGAGATGACTCTTTATCATTGTATGAGATTAGATTGATTATCGCTTTGGCCAGAGTTGCAACTAGAAGACGGTAGGCTTGTGCTACCTTTGGTCGTGTTACCTCGTGTCGTGAGGTCATGATCCATTACATTCATCGACTTCACACATATGTTTAACCCTGTATGCAATCTATGCTTTATGGTAGGATTAGATCCGTTTAGCTAGATAGAAAAACCCTAGGTAGTTCACTGTCGATCCACGGATTGATAAACCTTAGGGAATACTCTAAGGGAAAAGCTACCAACGATCTGTACGCTTGCAGTTCACAATTGGCGCGTCTAAGGACCGTCAACAATCTTATCCTCCTCTGTGTTCCCGTTGACCCCAACAACACCCTCAGCATACAGGACTAGGACTACTTCGTCTACGGGCTGCGCGCCCAGTGGCTAGATCTGCTCCTGAACCCACACCCGAGGTGGCTCAACGACTCCGCAACTGCCCTCCTTGGCCGCAAAGACAGCGCCTGGTATGTTGGCGCCAATGGAAAGGGTTGAAGGAAAATTAAGGCAAGAAAGGTGAAAAAGCATAAAGATAACCTCCAAACACATGGCGGAAGGACTTCAAGAATCACATGACGGTTCACCATCTTTTTCCACGCATAGCAATATGCTAAGCATGGGGAAGGACTTGTTAGACGAAAAGGAAAAAGCTATATGGAGTACAATGATCGTGTTCACCACAAGATGCTCATTTCTCTTCTTCCATGCTAACAGGGGCGGAGCCAAGGGGGGGCTGGCAGGGGCCATGCCCCCCTAATGATCCATATATCCAAGGTTAGTACTTACTTAATCATCAATTATATGTATACTAATCACTCATTATTTAGGATAATCACTATCATTTAGCCTTCAAATAATATTTTTCTAGTAATTAGGTCTTCTCATTCTCTAATTTTAACTACTGCCACCATCATAGATATTATCCCAAACAAAATCATTGTCTCTCCATTTGATTTGGCTTGGCTGGCCCCCCCTAAGCATAAATCCTGGCTCCGCCACTGCATGCTAAGCACAATGCTTAAGCATGGGGGAAGCCGCGCTACACTTCATTGCAAGCATCGAAAAGGACGGTAACTCTCCCTCAACCTTCTCTTTGTTCATCTATTTCTAAATTCTTGTGTGTGTGTCTATATATATATATATTCTCTATTTAACTCCCTAGGTATAGAATAACTATTAAGCGCGCCAGCCATCCTGTACGTCCGACCGAAGGCCACCGATGTGCCTGACCCGCAACCGGAAAATATCTCTCTTTTACAGAAATTTACGGTCAAATAATAACAAATTTCCGGTTACAAATAAAAAATTCTGGTTGGATCCAGCCTGCGACCTCATTTTCCTGTCACACCATCAATTTTTGGCTCACAAAGAAATTTTTCGGTTGCTTTCTCGAAGCATTAAATTCCGCTCATCATTTTCATTATCACTTTTCCGGTCACAAATGTTGTTTTTCCGGTTACGGGATTTTCACTCCCTCGCACACGGAGCCTCTGGCGCGCTTAATAGTTATTCTACATCCAGGGTGTTAAATAGCGCCACCCTATATATATATATAGGGCGAGGCTAAAATGCAACAAGGTGCATTTTGTATAGGAAACGCACAGACCCTAGCAAGACTACCGAAAAAGAAAAAAACCAGCGCTCTCGCACTCCCACGCCTCGCGCTCCCGTTCACCCACTGCCTGCATGCATGTTGCATGCATAGAATGTTTTGTGTTCAAAACTTCAATTCACTTTTTCTTCTAAACCGTAAGTCGAATTGACGAACCGTTTGTTGCATCTTACTCGAAAAAATGTGCTTAACAAAACAAGATCCAACATGGATATATTTCGTGCATTTTTTGTTAGTTGCAACTCGAAAGCATATACAATTGCAACTCGGAAGCATATACAATTGCAACTCGAGTTGCAACTCTGTACGCAACAAATGTTTATGCAAATGCAACAAATGTTTATACAAATGCAACAAATATTTGTACAAATGCAACAAATGTTTAGTTTCGTGACACAAAGACAAAGACATTCAAAAATACAACGCAACAACTGTTTAGACAAATGCAACAAATATTTGTTTTTGTGACAAAGGGACAGAAATATTCAAAAATATAACACAACAGACAAATGCAACAAAATGCTTAGATAATAGGTGAAAGTCAAACATTTGTTGCAATTGCAATTGAATAGCATCCAGCTGCAAATCCAGTTGCAACTCTAGACGCAACTAAAAGTCAAACATTTGTTTTTTTCTTTTTTCGAAAAAAGTCAAACATTTGTTTTTTCTTTTTCTGAAAAAAGTCAAATATTTGTTGCAATTGCAATCGAATTGCATACAGCTGCAAATCCAGTTGCAACTCTGGGCGCAACTGAAAGTTAAACATTTGTTTTTTTCTTTTTCTAAAAAAGTCAAACATTTGTTTTTTCTTTTTCTGAAAAAAGTCAAACATTTGTTTTTTTATTTTTCCAAAAAAAGTCAAACATTTGTTGCAATTGCAATCGAATTGCATACAGCTGCAAATCCAGTTGCAACTCTAGGCGCAACTGAAAGTCAAACATATGTTTTTTCTTTTTTCGAAAAAAAGTCAAATATTTGTTGCATTTATTAAACAGAAAGACATTTGTTGCAATTGCAATCGAATTGCATACAACTGAAAATCCAGTTGCAACTCTGGGCGCAACTGAGTTGCAACTGGATATGGTGCAAATATAACATGTATAGAGTTGCAAATGGAAAGCACACAGAGTTGCAATTCACTAAAATAACACGAAATATATTCATGTTAGATCTTGTTTTGTTAAGCACATTTTTCCGAGTAAGATGCAACAAACGGTTCGTATATTTGACTTACGGTTTAAAAGATATCACATTTTTTCAATTCGAATCAAGGAAAGATTCTCCACATGCATGTATCTGGTGGGTGAGTAGAGACGTGAAGCAAATGAGCTGGCATCACGCGTTTGGTCTAGATCATTAGTTTTGCATGCATGCATGTGCGCTCGCTGGGGTCTGTGCATTTGCTATATAAAATGCACCCAGGTGCATTATAGCAAAACACATATATATATATGTATATGTATATATATATGTATATATATATATGTATATATATATATATATAGATATATATATATATATATATATATATATATATATATATATATATTAATGCACCTGGATGCATTTTATATAGCAAATGCACAGACCCCAGCGAGCGCACATGCATGCATGCAAAACTAATGATCCAGACCAAACACATGATGCCAGCTCATGTGCTCCACGCCTCTACCCACCTACCAGATACATATGCATGTGGAGAATCTTTCCTTGATTCGAATTGAAAAAATACGATATCTTGTCAAATCTACGAACCGTTTGTTGCATCTTACTCGAAAAAATGTGCTTAACAAAACAAAATCCAACATGAATATATTTCGTCTTCTTTTAGTGAATTGCAACTCTGTGTGCTTTTCATTTGCAACTCTATACATGTTATATTTGCATGTGGTGTTTACAACCATATCCAGTTGCAACTTAGTTGCGCCCAGAGTTGCAACTGGATTTGCAGCTGGATGCAATTCGATTGCAATTGCAACAAATGTTTGACTTCCACCTATTATCTAAACATTTGTTGCATTTGTCTAAATATTTGTTGTGCTATATTTTTGAATGTTTTTGTCCCATTGTCACAAAAATAAATATTTGTTGCATTTGTCTAAACATTTGTTGCGTTGTATTTTTTAATGTCTTTGTCTTTGTGTCACGGAACTAAACATTTGTTGCATTTGTATAAATATTTGTTGTATTATATTTTTTAATGTTTCTGTCCCTCTGTCACAAAACCAAATATTTGTTGCATTTATTTAAACATTTGTTGCGTTATATTTTTGAATTTTTCTATCCCTCTATCACCAAACTAAAGATCTGTTGCGTTATATTTTTTAATGTTTTAGTCCCATTGTCATAAAACTAAATATTTGTTGCAATTGCAATCGAATTGCATCCAGCGGCAATTCCAGTTGCAACTCTGTGTGTAACTGAGTTGCAACTGGATATGGCTATAAACACCACATGCAAATATAACATGTATAGAGCTGCAAATAGAAAGCACGCTGAGTTGCAATTAACAAAAAATACACAAAATATATCCATGTTGGATCTTGTTTTGTTAAGCACATTTTTTGAGTAAGATATAACAAACGGTTCACAGATTGGACTTACGGTTTAGGAGAAAAAGTGAATTAAAGTTTTGAATCACAAAAAGATTCCATGCATGCATACATGCAGGCTGGCTGATTCAATTCTTGATTGGGCACATGCAAGCAAGTGGGGGGTGCGCGGGAGCGTTGATTATTTTCTTTTTCGGTAGTTTTTCCAGGGTCTGTGCGTTTTCTATACAAAATGCACTTCGTTGCATTGTAGCCTCGCCATATATATATACACATATATATGTATGTATATATGTATGTATGTATATATATGTATATATATGTATGTATGTATATATATAATATTATATATTATATATATGTATATATACATATATATATGTATATTTATGTATGTATGTATATATATTATATATATATATTATATATATATATAGACACACACATATATATATGCACATATATATACACCTATATATACATACATACATATATACATACATATATATACATACATATATATACATATATATATATATATATACATACATATATACATACATATATATATACATACATATATATACATATATATATACATACATATATATATTTATATATATCCATCGACCATAGGTTAGAAACCTTTGTATATCTCTCTCATTAATGACATGGCTACAAGGAGGACAACCTAGTTTTGTTAGTTTTATTTTCAATAAATGAATCACCATCACTTTGTGCTCCACCACGATGTTATCATCTATGTATGCTTTTGCTTATGGAAAAGTGATGAAAGTTGCCGCTTTGTTCTACCTACATCAAGTTGTATATGACTTGACCATTTGCTCTCTATAAAATGATCTTAAATTGATTAAATACCAGTTCTTTTATTTGTGGAGGTTAAATGACTAAATTCTAGACCCACATATTCCATGTTGCTCTTTTATTTAAGTTTACCGATGACCTTATGCCTTGAATTGTTTTATTTAAAACTATATTCTTACCTATCTATGGTCGTGAATCTCTTGCAAAGTTCTACCTACCAAAGCCTTTACATATACATGATCTATCATGATGAAACCTTTAGAATTGCAAACTTATATTTTGATGAGTTAGATTAAGATTGATTTCTGTGGTGCGAGATTAAGAAGTTGGCCATTCTATTTTTGCGTACCTTATTTTTGCTAACCTTTCTATCCATGCATTGTGAGTTTTTGCACCGGAAACTTTGCAAACTTCGCTGGATATCCACCCTAAACCCAAATATATCTTTTAGTGATTACCTCCTTGACCACAACCTATATTTGAGTATGAATCATTTTCTCAACGAAAATCCAGAAGAATCAAGAGTCTAATTCAGAGAACATAAATTTGGGAGGCATCGAAGAGTACGTAGCAGAAAAGTCAGAAGGAACGGAGGTCCATAGAGAGTGGGCTGGCCGGCCCAAGCACCTCTAGACCATAGAACAAAAAGCCGGACCGGAGATCGAACCAGTCAGGTTACTGGTTCAATGGTTCACCGGTCCAACCAGTGGTTCACTGGTCGAACCAGTGGTTTAATAATTAGCAATATAATATTAATTTTTTATAACTTGTATGAAAAATATGCATCTTTCGCAATAATTTATACGTAAACATATCAATTATGACATAATAGATGGAAGAACATAGCAATATCACAATAATTTATGGTCCTAAGTTTCAATTAACACCTAAATAATCAAACTAATGACTGGTTCACTGGTCCATTGGTTCACTGGTTCAATACAAAAACCGGCCGGTTCAACCGGTTCACACTGGTTCAATTGCATAACTGGTCTTTTGCTTGAACCGAACCAGTCAGGTCACCGGTCCACGGTTTTTCCGGTCCAACCGGTGAACCGGTTCGGTTTTTTGTTCTATGCTCTAGACCGGCTGGCCTGGGTCTTTCTCCCCTCTGACATCTTCAAATTTTGACGAGAAGAAACTCCCTGAAGATTCAAATGATTTTCTAGAAGATCAAAGATGGATTTTGTGTACTTACTTCAGCAACTATCGACCCTCACTTCTATGCTCGAGGACGAGCAATCGTTTAAGCATGGGGGGTGTGCTGAGTAAGTACCATGTTGCCAAAAGTTCTGAGGAGCAAAAAGAAAGAAAGAAAAAATATGGAAAAAGAAAGAAAGAAAGAAAAAACAAAGATGAAAGAAAAAAATGAAAGAAAAAATAATAGTGGAAAAAAATGCTTCTCGGTTCTTTTAGCTTCATTAAAATCCAAGTGCTTTGAAGATAATTCCATACTCAATTTTCTAACCATGTGCAATCCGATAACGAGGACTTCATTTGTGCCTCGGGATCATCCACTTGCCATTTGCACATGTCCACCTATCTAAATGTGTGTGTTTCATCCCTCTCTTTTCCCAACATTACTTTTTCATGGCCTTTTTGACTAGTCTCGGTAATTCCAATAGATCTCTCTCTTAGTTTAGCAATATTCTAGATATAATGTTTTGATAGGATTGTTTTTACCTACCAAGCTCCACATAAGCTTTCCACTTTCATATATGAGTAGAATAGGATGGAAATAATCTAGTATAGCTTTGAGCGACTTGATGAGATGAGTGTCTCCATGAACTATTGCAAGAGAATCTCACTTATGTTGGATATGCGTTTTTTGAAAAACTCTTCACGATGAAACAAGGTAAAAGTCTATAGTTCTCTTAAGTTCAAGAGCATTGCATTTATTTTAATTATGGCATGATCTTTGTTGCTAGTCTATCTTTGTGGGATATGGGTACTCTTGGGCCCACTACCGACCGGGTAGACAGTCAGCCTGGGCCCACGTCTGACAGCGATGTAGGCCGACCCCGGGCTGGCCCACGAGGATCTCCGAACTTGATGGACAAGACTGGTGATGACTTAGCTTGTAAGGCACGCCAACTTAGATTAGTTTCTTTGTTATAGCCGAACAGGATTAGGAAACTGACTTGTAAACCCTAGGTCGTTGGCCTATAAAAGACGGCCTAGGGCGACCTCCAGAGGACATCATCTGATCCCTCATCGAATACTCTCTCCCTCATTGTAACCACAAACTCGCCGTAGTTCTCCGGAACCTTACCGAGCAGATCAATCCAACTCCACCGAGCACAGGACGTAGGGTATTATACCTCCGGGTAGCCCGAACCTGTATAATCCCTGAGTTCCTGTGTTACCTCGAGCTCCCTAGTCTCGCGATTGCCCTTTGCCTACAAATCTACCTTCTGGGTACCTCCGGGTGAACTGCCGGACAATAACTCTGACAGTTGGCGCGCCAGGTAGAGGTAATCACGGGGCATTACAGCTAGCTCGATGGCAGATTCATCTAGGCCTGGTTTGGAGGCCGGTGCTAATGCTAATGCTAGTTACTGTTCATAACTTTGACCACTAATTAGGGGTATTAAATAAAGGCAGTTTACAAAACCAGCTCCACAACCCCTGCGCTAATTCACGAGACGAATCTAATGAGGCCTTTGACCGTATGAACAGAGGATGGTTACTGTAGCATCACTATAGCTAATCATGGATTAATTAGGGTCATTAGATTCGTCTCGAAAAGTTACACCCATTTGTGAAGTGGTTGTTGCAAATATACTTTATTTAGTACTTCATGCATGCAAGATTCTCTTTAGTGCTAATTTTTAGCACCGGCCTCCAAACCAAGCCCTACTATGGCGGCGGTGACACGGACTGACATGCATGGGGGCGTGACGTGACGGAGCTCCGCATGCATCCACTCGATCTCCTTCGAATTAATCCCCAAAAGCTGCCGTGCTGCGCACCGCCAAACTCATCTGAGTCGGGGGCTGGGCAGCATGGCTTTGTCACGTCCGCCGCCGGATTGGATCGGAGAAGGCCAGCACCGCTACGCCCTACGTAGCACTCGGGCATCCCAGATGCGTTATGCATGTGCATGTCCGCGTGCATATGACGAGTGCATGACTTCCGATCACTGCCCCGGCCTGGATGCATGCATGGATTATTGAGCATCGCATGCAAAACAGGAATTCTTCTTCTTCCTATTTGTTTCTTTGTTTTATTCAGTTTATTTCTTTATTTATTCTAGCAAGTTAACGGAGGGTATCTGATGTTTACTTGGGCGTGTGCTAATCTGCTATTTGTCTATTGATTGATCTCCAATATGGTCAAGCAACGGAGGACGGATCCGGCGGGTCAAGGTTCGTGCGGGCACCGATGCACGGGGTGCTCGGAGGAGGCATCGACAATGGCTCCCGCACAGGAAGGCCATGGCGCCGCAGCTTGTAGGAGCCGTGGTGCACCGGGCACTGACCGCCGAACCACACCGTCGCCGGGCCAGGGAAGCGACGTGCGCCCCCGCATGTGTGCATGCGGGACACGGCACGAATCACCGAGACAGAGCAGTCGACCTTCGCCGAGCCACGTGATTCCCACGTTCATGCGCATCTGCATGAAGCTGAGAGAGATCCATACACCAACACCCTGCGTGAACAGGGAACACTCTTTCTTATTTTTCCTTCAATATTCAATCTGAAGTGTTCTTTGTTTGTTCGATCGAGCAAGATCTATTCTAATTTTTTTTCTGCAACGTGATGCATGCATGGTCACCCGACCATGTGGCCAGCGTGCCACGGCACCTGCGACGGACTCTGAAACCATGCCAATGATGGCATGTTCCTGGTCGGAGGCCGTGTACGCCAGGTGCACTCAAGGGCGTCATCGACGAGACGGCGAACAGCGACGTCTTGTTTACAATCAGCTTCGTCGACCGTGTCATCAGCTTCGTCGACCATCAGAACCTGACGGAACAGACCACCACAAGCAAGACGTGTAAAATTGGGAAGCGTTGAACCCTTGCTAGGGCCGCACCTCTGTTAATATATGCTGGGAATCGCCCCTCAGCGTGGCTTACAAGCTAAGCAATCCTGAGATCACGGTGGCCATCTAACCAACTAGATTACAACAATATTTGTTACAATAGATAAGGATTTACAACAACCTACGGCCACACTAAATCTCGGATTGCTTAGGTTACAATTATCTTAACATTCCCCCTCAATCATAACTTCCTAAGTTAAGATTGCTTCTGAACAATTCAAGCTGTCGAATTGGGAGAGCTTTTGTAAAACCATCCGCTACTTGATCACCTGTAGAAATCAACCGAATGGACAATAGCTTCTGTGCAACTTGTTCTCTAACAAAATGATAATCCACTTCAATGTGCTTCGTTCTTGCATGGAAAACAGGATTGGCCGAAAGATAAGTAGCCCCCACATTGTCACACCATAATTGTGCTGCTTTTGGTGAGGCAATTCCCAACTCTTCAAGCAGTTTCTGAACCCACATAGCTTCAGCCGTAGCATTTGCTACTGACTTGTATTCGGCTTCTGTTGAAGAGCGAGAGACCGTAGCCTGTTTCCTTGCACTCCATGAGATCAAATTTGTTCCCGAGAATATTGCAAACCCTCCTGTTGATCTCCTATCATCCAAGCTCCCTTGCCCGGTCAGCATCCGAAAAGGCAGTAACAAGAGTTGACAAAGACCGAGAGATTTTCATCCCAACACGAAGAGTATAAGCCAAATATCTAAGGATCCGCTTTACTGCTGTCATGTGCAAGGTCGTTGGAGAGTTCAAATATTGGCACACTTTATTCACTGAGAACGAGATATCAGGCGGGTAAGAGTGACATACTGTAGTGCTCCAACAATGCTTCTATACCTTGTTGAGTCAACCGGCCCCAAAGCATCACCCACATGTGCCGATAGCTTCTCTGTGGTCGACATTGGTGTATTTACCAGTTTGCAGTCCACCATACCAGCCCTTTTTAAGAGATTAGTGATGTATTTTTCTTGTGTCAAAAGAATACCATTTGTTACCTTCTTCACTCCTATACCCAGGAAATAGTGCAGCTCGCCTAAGTCCTTTAGTGCAAACTCAGCCTTTAAATCAGCTAGCAACGCTATGGTTGCTTGATCAGAAGAACTTGCCACTATGATATCATCAACATATATGAGAAGAAACATTGTGATATTACCTTTATGATAATAAAACAATGAAATGTCGGCCTTAGATGCAGTAAAACCGAGAGACTGAAGTTTGGCACACAACCTTGAATACCATGCACGAGGTGCTTGCTTTAACCCATACAATGCTTTGTCTAGCTTGCAAATGTACTGAGCTTTAGTCTTGTCCTCATAACCTGGCGGCTGCCTCATATAAACTTCTTCCTCAAGAACACCATGAAGAAACGCGTTCTGCACATCTAGCTGGCGAAGAGACCACCTATGAGACACAGCTAGAGACAAAATTAATCTGATAGTAGCAGCTTTAACAACGGGACTGAAAGTATCTTCATAATCAATATCATATCGTTGCTTGAAACCTTTAGCAACCTAGCGAGCTTTGTACCTATCAATTGATCCATCTGGTTTCCTTTTGATTTTGTAAGCCCACTTGCAGTCAATAACATTCTTGCCGTGAGTTGAATGTACTAAATGCCATGTCTTGTTTTTGAGCAATGCTTCATATTCAAGATCCATAGCTTGTTTCCAATGTGTATGTGCAAGAGCATCATCCAAACTAGTTGGTTCACCAGTAACAGCTAAGAAATTGTACCTGACCGTGCCATCCGTGTACACCTTCGGCTTCCTGATCCCTTGTTGTCCTCTGGTTACCGGTCGTGTAGCAGGTTCAGCAGCTGAAGAAGCAGCAGGAGGCAGCGAGGAAGCAGATTCTTCAGACGCAGAAGAACTCGGAGTTGTGGGCGCAGAGGATCCAGGCACAGGAGTCGAAGAAGATGTGCCCGCGTGCGGGGGGACACGTGCGTCAGCGCTGGCCATCGGAGCGCCGCCATCTGGCGCCATCGGATTCGCGGCGGGTTGCCCCTCTGTGCTGCAGCCGGTGGGCGTGTGCTGGGTGTCGAGCGCCCATGGGTCGGAGCAGCACCTGGGGAGGATCCCGAAGGGGATTGCTCTGCGGGCGATGGTGGCAGCGCCGCCGGATCAGCATCGGGAGCCGCGCCAGCCCCAGGGTACATAAAATGACGCCCGGTAGCACTGTTTTCTCCACCGTTTGACTCCGAATTTCCTGCAGTAGAGAGCAGCGGGTTAGTAGCATCTGTAGGACTATCATCCACATGACAAAGTACTGTTCCATCTCTAGGAGAATTTCGGAGGTGTGGTGGGAGGGAAAGGAGCTCAGAACGGAACCGAGCACCAGCGTTTTGGTGGAGTTCGGAGAAAGGGAAAATGGTTTCATCAAATTCCTTCTTTAAGCAACTCGGCATACAAAATTGGGAAGCATTGAACCCTTGCTAGGGCCGCACCTCTGTTAATATATGCTGGGAATCGCCCCTCAGCGTGGCTTACAAGCTAAGCAATCCTGAGATCACGGTGGCCATCTAACCAACTAGATTACAACAATATTTGTTACAACAGATAAGGATTTACAACAACCTTCGGCTACACTAAATCTCGGATTGCTTAGGTTACAATTATCTTAACAAGATGGTGTCCGGGGATTACTAAGCCCGGCTGCGAAGGGCAACGCGCCAGTTCGTCAACTCAACTACGAATCAAGCTAGAGAGCGCATCTTCGCTCGACTCGGCAGGTTGCCCAGGCTGAGGGCTGGCGCTGCCGATCACTCGGCGACCTCCTCCACGGCTCTGCTGGCCCTCGCGCTTCTACGCTCAGGGGCTGGACACCTCTCTTCAGATCGGGTGCCCCTGTGGCTCTACCGGCCCTCGCGCTTCTACGCTTGGGGACTGGACGCCCTCCCACGATTCCGCCGACCAACTCGGCGTATCTACTCCAGATTGGATCTCTTGGTTGCACAGCTATGTACGTCGATCTCTTAGTTTACTTTACGACCTCTTGGTCATCGCGAACCTACTCTTCATGCTTCCCCAACTTTCTCGCTGATGCTCGGGGGCTGGGACCCGTTTCCCTTTTCTTTAACATGACACGCTGCTCTAGCGCTCGGGAGAGTCCCTGCCGACTCTGACCTCCGAGTCCCTGCCCGACCCTATGTCCTCTAGGTAAATCACAAGTTAACCCGTGCGGTTCAAGTCCCCAATCGTGAAACCTTGAGTTCCGTACTCGCCCCGCGTGCCGCCTACATCTAAGCCTCCCTGCTGAGCGTTGTAGCCTGTGGTAAGCCGTCCTCTCCGTGAGCAGTGGTCAGCGGGAAAAGGTGCTTAGCAATACAAGGCAAAGGCCGCACGGCATCCTACTCGGTGTTTTTACTAGAGGGAAGGGGTTTTACACATACGCACAATGCATTCACGGACCTGTTTCTGTTACGACAAACATTGTTTATCATTCAGATTATTGAATATTATGCTATATAATATTTGCATTGTCTTCATACAGCTTAGGCATTATTTGGTGTACTTCGACCGACTCGGCCAGCTCCCAGGTTTGGGGCTGGCGCGAGCCGACCACTCTGCACGTCTCCTACCACCCGACCGACCTCCCAGCTCGGCGGCAGGGTGTGGGAGGCGACTCGGCGGCATGCTCGGTTCCCAAGATCGGGGGCTGAGCGCCACAGACAAGTCGGCGGTTCGCCCGACTCCCAAGCTCGGGGTCTAGACGCCCCAGACGACGACTCGGCGTGTTTCCCATCATCTAGCCGTGCTCTCTGGCTCATGACAGGAGGCAACTTGGTGGCTAGTCCGACTCCGAGGCTCGGGGACTGGGCACTACGACTTCAGTTGGCGGGTCTCTGTGACTTGGCCAGCCCCCACGCTCGGGGACTGGGCACTACGACTTCGGACGGCGAGTCTCCGTGACTCGGCCAGCCCCCACACTTGGGAACTAGGCACTACGACTTCGAAAGGCGGGTCTCCGTGACTCGGCCAGCCTCCACGCTTGAGGACTGGGCACTACGACTTCGGACGACGGGTCTCCGTGACTCAGCTAGCCTCCATGCTCGGGGACTGGGCACTACGACTTCGGATGGCGGGTCTCCTTGACTCAGCCAGCCCCCATGCTCGGGGACTGGGCACTACGACTTCGGATGGTGGGTCTTCGTGACTCGGCCAGCCCCCACGCTCGGGGACTGGGCACTACGACTCTTGTCGGCGGGTCTCCGTGACTCGGCCGGCCTTCGCGCTCGGGGACTGGACGCCACGATTTTGGGAGAAGCTCCTTTCTTCGGGGTGCCAGACCACCCTGTATGCTTTCAGTAGCACTTTCACCATGGGTTTGCCATGCACACCCACGGGCGTACTATTCTTGTCTTGATCTGCCCTGGCAGTTGTGGCAATCTTATCTTCTAGGCGGCCTGTCTGCCCTGAAGCTCGAATGATTCCTCTTTGACCATTGGCCCGATTCTACTAATCGACCCAATGCTTGGGAACTACTCCATATGGAGAGCTTGTCACTTCTTCAAAGTGGCGTAGCTCCTCGGTACCCGAGTTGGCCACAACTCGGCGCTACACCACTCGGGGTTCTACCCCCGGATCTGTCCAGGGCCATCTTCGAAGACCTACGGTTTTCCTTTTGAGCACCGCCCACCCTTGTGTCGGCCTACCGATCAAGATACTTCAGCCGGCCATGGTGGCTTTGCTTCTTCATCAGCATTTCGACACTCGCCTGCACGTTGCTCGGGGACTTGTGGGATATGGGTACCCCTGGGCCCACTACCGACCGGGTAGACAGTCAGCCTGGGCCCATGTCTGACAACGATGTGGGCCGACCCCGGGCCAGCCCACGAGGATCTCCGAACTTGATGGACAAGACTGGTGATGACTTAGCTTGCAAGGCACGCCGACTTAGGTTAGTTTCCTTGTTATAGCCGAACAGGACTAGGAAACTGACTTGTAAACCCTAGGTCGTCGGCCTATATAAGGCGGCCTAGGGCGACCCCCAGAGGACATCTTATCTAATCCCTCATCGAATACTCTCTCCCTCATTGTAACCACAAACTCGCCGTAGTTCTCCGGAACCTCGCCGAGCAGATCAATCCAACACCACCGAGCATAGGACGTAGGGTATTATACCTCCGAGTAGCCCAAACCTGTATAATCCCTGAATCCCTGTGTTACCTCGAGCTCCCTAGTCTCGCGATTGCCCTTTGCCTACAAATCTACCATCTGGGTACCCCCGGGTGGACTGCCGGATGATAATTCCGACAATCTTCCATAATCTAAAGTTGTCGGTCCCAACTTGAACTTTAAATGCTAAACACTTGAGAGCAATGTGTCTTGTTGTGTATAACTAAGTGCAGGGAAGGTATTGAAAGGCAACGCTAATTTTCCTTTAAGCAAAGATCCTGGACTTACTCGAGGAATCGAGCCTAGGTGGGCTTTCATAGCCCAACTCATGGTCCTAGGTGTCCACATTCAATCAACCTTGAGCAGGAGAAGCTTAAGCATGAAGGAATTGAAGATTTGGAAAGTTATCCACGAGATCAAGTCAACCTCAGAGATATTCGTGCAGTCCAGGACAACATGATCTTTCGGTGAAGATTCGGAGATCTAAATGGCCTCTAATGACAAAGCCTTGAATACCAAAGTTGTAGCCATTGTCAAGATCTTTAATTTGGACATATGGAAAACATAATTTGGAATATGGAGCTAGGAGATATGGCCCCTAAAATGCATACTGCACAGAGAAGTCCGAAATCAGATAGATTATCTTCCGGCGCTGTTTTGGGGATCTTAACTTCATTTTCAAGAAAACTTTTGGATACCAAAGTTGGAGATAGTGTGTTACACAATTTGGAATCTGAGGTTGCCCTATTTGGGGTCCGGACTTAGGAGATATGATGTCGGGAAGTGACGGTCCAAGATCCATGGGAGTCCTCATGGGCTACAGGCCCGCTAGGAAATTGGGCCGCCAACTCTGACAGTTACAAGGAAGAAGCGTACAACTTAAGGAAACTAGTCGGATACTAGGAAACAACCCAGCCTACTCATGTTAGGACTCTGTGTATTGTATCCGACTAGGAGTTTGTATTTCTTGCCTTGTAGACCCTGTCTCCCGAGTATATAAGGTGAGGCAGGGACCCCTTGTAAAATCATAACCATCAATACGAGAAGATCCACCATACAGGACATAAGGTATTACGCTCTCTACTCGAGGCGGCCTGAACCTGTCTAAATCGTCTCGTGTTCACCATCGTGCTTCTGGTTCCGGCGAGGCCCTCACGAACAACTCGACTACTTAGGGACCCCCCATAGTAGGCTAGCTGGTATAAAAAACCGACAGCTGGCGCGCCAGGTAGGGGCTCTCGTCGAGAATCGTTCAGCAAGCTCGATGGCACCAGTCATCATCAACTGCGACGGTGACATGGCGTTCGAGAAAGGCGCCACCTTCGTCTTCGGCTCCTGGGTCTGCACGGCGGACGGCGCGGGCAACTTCGACCGTGTCCTCAAGTCACCGACTCCGGAGGAACTCGCCGACAAGCTCGACGAGATCGCGCCCTCGGGTCCGAATACAACTCGGGCTCGGGGAACCTCGCGTTCGAACTCAACTCAGACTCAAGGAACCACTACTCCTAGCTCGATTTCAACTCGGGCTGGGAAGATTCCAAAGCGAGCCAGGCGATCCGAGTCGGTTTCTGAACCATCGGTCATGCCAAAATCCGCCAATTCAAAAATCCAGAAGAAAAGGAGTCCAGCCACTGCTAAGCGTGAGGCCGACACCCCGAGCCAATATCCCTTTGGACTCGTGGGCCCCACCTCCGCTTTCCAGGCGGCATCCTCAAAACAACTCCGATCTCTGGTCGAATTCGACGAACTTCCCCTGGACGGGAAACAAATCGGACTCGTCATCACTTCAACCCCCGAAAGACGATTTGTTCACTGGCCGGGACGTAAGCCAAAGCTTGGAGCAACACCACAGGAGGACTTGGACATGTCTCGCATCATCGCGTGCATTGATCCACTCCCGTTTCAACACGGGCAACCCCTGAACTCTTCAAGCAGCCGCGGGTCAACTGTCCCAGTAACTTCAAGCACAGGAAGCTACTCACCAGGGCGTCAAGCCATGGTGATCATCGCCTAGGAACAAGAAGTCTCCAATGATGAACCAACCGAGGAGAACGAAGCTGAAGCTGACCGTAACCAACGCAGGGAGCGAAACGCTGCAAGCTCAGATCGTCGCCGCCGCGCCGGTCGAAGGCTACCTCCACAGGACCTCAACGCCAAGTTCATGCAAGTCGCCGGGCAAGATGTCTACTCTAGCGCCGCGGCCAACATCATGGCTGTTGTCACAGAGTTGAGACAGACGGACCAAACTCCTGAAATCCTCAGGATGAAGACAATGCTCGAGACAGCGGCCATCCAGCATGACACAATCAACACGGTGAAGACCATTACCCGAGCACCAAGCCGCCAGGCAAGCAGCCGACTCCCTGAAGCTGGCAACCGCGGCAACCAGTCCCACCACCCGAGCAGAGAACAACGCCAACGCGACAACGAAGGAGGCATGGTACTCGGCGCCGGACCAAGCAACTGCGAAGTTCAGCAAAGCCACATCGGCGAGCGTGAGGGCAACTAGAACAGGGATGGACGCCCCGGCAATCACGACAACAACAGGGATCTGCGACAACAATTGTCACCCAGAGATGCGCGCACCATCATCTCGTCGTGGGCGCGCGATCGCGAAGAATATGAACGCCGCAGATGTCAAGAGTACGACCAAGTCTACGGGCCACCGGGTCAGGATTACCACAATCTCAACAAGTACGAAGGGTTCCCGGTCTTTTCAGACCGCATCCGCGCTACTTCCTGGCCCGACAAGTTCAAACCAGTCCATATCGATAGATATGATGGGAAGCGTGATCCCGAGCAGTGGATTCGCATCTACTACTCGACAATCAAGGCGGCAAGGGGCAACACTGACACTATGTGTACTTACCTTCCAGTTGTCCTTGACCAGGCCTCTCTGACCTGGTTAGAAGGGCTCAAGCCTGGCTCCATCGACTCCTGGGATGAGCTCTGCAAGGTTTTCATCAACAACTTCCAGGGTTCTTGGCAGAAGCCGGGTAGTCGCTTTGATCTAGACCAGTGCAAACAAGGCCAAAACGAGTACCTGTGAAGCTACAACCGATGATTCTGGGAGAAGCGCTCAACCTGTGTAGGCCTATCCGACCAAGATGTCATCGATTGCTTCCACGGCGGCCTTACAGACCCTGTGTTGCACCTGGACTTCGGGAGGAACAGGCCAAAGACACTGGAGCAGATGCGAGACCTCATCGGTCGCTGGTCAGACGCTGAAGACCTGCAACATGAAAGATTCAACCACAACAAGTCGGGAGGAGATCGCAACAACAACAACGACCGTAACATGGGCAAGCAAGTTGAGACCAACAGCAAACGCGACTTCAACGACAAGAAGCGCAAGCCTGAGGACACGGTCAACGTTGCTGAGAAGAACTCTTCCCGCAGGAAGTTCGAAAAACTACTCGACAAGCAGTGCCCTTTCCATCCAAAGGATAAGCACTCAAGCAGGGACTGCTGGTCGCTTAAGAAAGCGTTCGCACCAGAGGGCGCCTCCAAACCTAACAACCCTGACAATAAAGGAGACAAGGGTGATAAAGACACCGGCTACCAACAAGCCGACAAGGTCGTCAATGTCATCTTTGGGGGAATTACTCTGTCAGAATCAAAGCGCAAGCAAAAGCTTATTCAGCACGAGATTGCCTGCATTGAGCCTATGTCGGATGTTTGGACCCGGCAGTCCACACAGGGTAGCCTATGTGGTTGATTTGTTGAGGGACAGATCGAGGATCAGAAGTCGATGGTAACACAAGACGCAAGGATTGAACAGGTTCGGGCCGTCGAGATGACGTAATACCCTACGTCCTGTGTTGGGGGTGATTGTATTGCTGTGTATGAAGTTCCTTGAAGGATCTCCGTAGTTGGGTTCTGTCCTAGAGTTGTATGATTGCTCGTAATGTCGTGGATGGTTGTGTTCTGGAGGGGGGTCTCAAGGCGCCTTATATAGTCCGGCTGCCTTGAGTTACAAGTCGGCTAGAGATCGTAACCTACCCGAAATACAAGGATTCGATCCTATAACGATTACAGATATCTTTCCCAATAATTCCGGCTAGTTTATCTTGATCTCCGAGCTTCTTGCGGGATACGCCGTGTTGTTCCTTGTCGTGCGCGCCGCCACGCCCATCCGGTTCGCCCGACTGGTGGGCCACCCAGTCCGACAAACCGATCCAGTTGCACTCGGATTGGGCCGTCCTTGCTGGTTGGGCCAATCCGCCTTCTGGGTACCCCTGGGGGTCTACCCCCGACAAGCCCCCGAGTAGTACGTGGTTGAGAGACAAGTCGGCGAGGTCGTGCTGTCTGACGAGCGTCGAGCCTGCTGCAGTTGGAAGCGAAACCGCGTGATACTGGAGAGAAAAGAGCCGTTTTCCAACGGATGCGCCATGAGGTGCGTCCGTTGGCCGTAGCCCCCGAGCCTTGAAGCGATTCCGAAGGAATCGGTCCAAGGGTTAGTAGCCTTCTTCTGAGGTCGTCAGACAATCAACGGATGCGCCGCGAGGTGCGTCCGTTGGCCGTAGCCCCCGAGCCTTGAAGCGATTCCGTAGGAATCGGTCCAAGGGTTAGTCAAGGAGCATCTGGCTAGATCATCCGACGTTAATTTCGGCGCCCAGCCCCCGAGCGTGAGGGCCGGGTCGAGCTGTCCGAGGCACGCCGAGTGTCGTCCCGGCGCCAGCCCCCGAGCGTGAGGGCTGAGCACGCCGAGTGGTCGTCCCGGCGCCAGCCCCCGAGCGTGAGGGCCGAGCACGCCGAGTGGTCCCGGCGCCAGCCCCCGAGCGTGAGGGCCGAGCACGCCGAGTGGTCATCCCGGCGCCAGCCCCCGAGCGTGAGGGCCGAGCACGCCGAGTGGTCATCCCGGCGCCAGCCCCCAAGCGTGAGGGCCGAAGTACGCCGAGTGGTCGCCCCGGCGCCCAGCCCCCGAGCGTGAGGGCCGAGTCGAGCCGTCCGAGGCACACCGAGTAGTCGTCGCGGCGCCCAGCCCCCGAGCGCGAGAGCCGAGTCGAGCCGTCCGAGGCACGCCGAGTAGTCGTCGCGGCGCCCAGCCCCCGAGCGCGAGGGCCGAGTCGAGCCGTCCGAGGCACGCCGAGTAGTCGTCGCGGCGCCCAGCCCCCGAGCGCGAGGGCCGAGTCAAGCCGTCCGAGGCACGCCGAGTAGTCGTCGCGGCGCCCAGCCCCCGAGCGCGAGGGCCGAGTCGAGCCGTCCGAGGCACGCCGAGTAGTCGTCGCGGCGCCCAGCCCCCGAGCGCGAGGGCCGAGTCGAGCCGTCCGAGGCACGCCGAGTAGTCGTCGCGACGCCCAGCCCCCGAGCGCGAGGGCCGAGTCGAGCCGTCCGAGGCACGCCGAGTAGTCGTCGCGACGCCCAGCCCCCGAGCGCGAGGGCCGAGTCAAGCCGTCCGAGGCACGCCGAGTAGTCTTCGTCTTCCTCGTCATGCGGTAGCACCAGCCCAGTACTCAAAAGCACTCAGCTAGCGATCCTTGTGGAGTGTAGCGCCAGCCCGAGTGCTGCAAAGCACTCGGCTAGCGACCGTCGTGGAGCGTAGTACCAGCCCGAGTACTGACTGACTCGAGTACTCAGCTGGCGGCGATGCTGGAGTGGTCCAGCCCCCGAGCGTAACAGGCAAGCTCGGGATCCAAACCTGTGCCCTGCAATGAAGATATGAAGGATAGGTAGTATATGGTGTAGCAAACACTAATTCTGGAGAAAAACATTCAGCGCTGTATGTAATAGAATTTCTACTTCCAACTCTTTAAGTCTATTAATTTCCTCGGGTAGTTATCCTGTTACGTTTATGCACCTGATCCCCGATAGCCGTAGTCCATAGCGCAGGGAGCTGGGCCGCATGCACGCGTAGGAGCGTAGGCGTACGGAAGAGTCGAGGTTTCACGGATTAAGGCGTGTGCTTCCCAAGTACTTTAGCGACTTGTACAAGAGTGAAAAAAGAAATAAACGATGGAGAAAAATGCAATATGCATCCGTTGGGTGTTGCCCGACTGCTCTTGTAGCGCTCGGGCTGTATAAGCAATCGGGAACAAACCAAAGGTAGTCGGCGATGATCATGGAGACTTGTATATGGAGATACGCGGTGATCGAAAAATATTGTGAAAGTATTAAAGTATGACTTAGCTTGATTCGTGACCGAGGCAGAAAATCGGCATGCTATCCTTGCTTGTAGTTGCGGCCGAGTAGGCGTCGATCATATGGGGTCGGCCTCCACTGTTTGCGGAGTTCAAGTAGTCGACGTTGTCGCGATCATGTTGGCGTTACGGACGATCGTGAGTATAGGTGCATGCACTCGCGTGCCATCGTTTCTCCACGTTCCATATTGTATTTGTGGGCGCAGAGCCCGAGAGCCTAGGGCCTTCCTTCTTGATGTTGACGAGTCCACCGTGTATAGTATAATCCTCCAGATATAAGTAGACATATATGAGTAAAGAAAATAATTCATATATGAATAACAAAAGTAATTGTTGCTTCTCTCCAGAAAAGGAAAGAGACCAATTAAAGTAAGCGGTAAAGGAAAACAACGAGGCTTCCCTATTGGAGATTAGATCCGATCTAATTAATCACGATTGGTACATAAATAAGTCAAATAAACAAAACGTTCTTCCCTGTGCCAGACGACGAGAAGATCCAGCCGCCGCATGCCCTTTGCGTGACGCTCAGTGGCCGGACGCCCGGAGCCCACATGCATCAGTTGCCGCGCGCCGGGTGAATCTTCATCGGGTGGGAAGGGTGGTTGTGCGACACGACTCGTCGTTGGCCGCGGACGACGACAGACGCCGCATGATGCTCATCGGAGGAGATGCCGGATGAAAGAACTGCCATCGAGCTTGCAGATTGATCTCGTCGATCAACCCCTACCTGGCGCGCCAACTGTCGGATGTTTGGACCCGGCAGTCCACACAGGGTAGCCTACGTGGTTGATTTGTTGAGGGACAGATCGAGGATCAGAAGCCGATGGTAACACAAGACGCAAGGATTGAACAGGTTCGGGCCGTCGAGATGACGTAATACCCTACGTCCTGTGTTGGGGGTGATTGTATTGCTGTGTATGAAGTTCCTGAAGGATCTCCGTAGTTGGGTTCTGTCCTAGGTTGAACGATTGCTCGTAATGTCGTGTTCTGGAGGGGGGTCTCAAGGCGCCTTATATAGTCCGGCTGCCTTGAGTTACAAGTCGGCTAGAGATCGTAACCTACCCGAAATACAAGGATTCGATCCTATAACGATTACAGATATCTTTCCCTATAATTCCGGCTAGTTTATCTTGATCTCCGAGCTTCTTGCGGGATACGCCGTGTTGTTCCTTGCCGCGCGCGCCGTCGCGCCCATCCGGTTCGCCCGACTGGTGGGCCTCCCGACTGGTGGGCCACCCAGTCCGACAAACCGATCCAGATGCACTCGGATTGGGCCGTCCCTTGCTGGTTGGGCCAATCCGCCTTCTGGGTACCCCTGGGGGTCTACCGCACGAGATTGCCTGCATTGAGCCTATCATCCCCACCTTCCTGAAGTGGTCAGAAGTCCCGATCAGCTTCTCTCGCGACGATCAATGGACTAACATCAAGAACCCGGGGCGGTACCCCTTGGTACTGGACCCTGTGGTAGCTGGCGCGCGACTCACAAGGACATTGATCGATGGCGGAAGTAGACTCAACATCCTGTTCACCAAGACGCTGAAAAAGATGGGCTTGGACATCACCAACTTGCTCAAGCCCACTGACTCACCCTTCTATGGCATCTTTCCTGGCAATGCTGCCGTACCCCTCGGCCAGGTATCACTTCCGGTTACATTTGATACCGAGGCCAACTACAAGAGACCGAGTACATTACATTCGAGGTCGCCGACTTCGAATCATCGTACCACGCGATCCTGGGAAGACCTGCTCTGGTGAAATTCATGGCGATTCCGCATTACATCTACCTCGTCTTGAAGATGCTAGGCCCTAAGGGGATTCTATCCCTAAAGGGTGACTTGAAGACCTCCTATGATTGCGACACCGAGGCAGTGACGATTGCTGCAAGCATGCAGCAACCGAGCTAGGCAGCAATCGTAGCAATCGAGCGAGGCTGAGTTGGACATCCCAACGAAAAAGCCAGCCGCGTCAAACATGAAGCCCTCCCAAGAAGTTCCAATCAAGGCAATTGACCTAGAGACGGGCGACCCCTCCAAGACGGCGCTGATCGGCGCTGACCTGCCTACCAAATAGGAAAGCGTGCTCACCAGCTTCTTACGGGACAACCATGACATCTTTGCATGAAAGCCATCTGACATGCCGGGAGTCCCAAGGGAGTTGGTTGAGCACAAACTCAACGTCGATCCTACCGCCAAGACGAAGAAACAACGCTTACGATGCTTTGCCCAGGACAAGAAGGAAGCCATCCGTTCGAAGCTGGCGAAACTATTAGCAGCCGGGTTCATTAAAGAGGTGTTCCACCCTGACTGGCTTGCTAATCTTGTCCTGGTCCGCAAGAAGAACAACAATGAGTGGAGGATGTGTGTCGACTAAACCGACCTGAACAAGCACTGCCCAAAGGATCCTTTTGGGCTACCTCGCATTGATCAAGTGGTGAATTCTACAGCTGGCTGTTCTCTACTCTGTTTCCTTGATTGCTACTCGGGCTATCATCAGATAAGCCTGCATAAAGACGACCAGATCAAGACGGCGTTCATCACTCCGTTCGGCGCCTACTGCTACACCACAATGTCCTTTGGACTCAAGAACGCGGGGGCAACATATCAGCGTGCAATTCAGAGTTGTCTCAAGACTCAGATTGGTCGCAATGTGGAAGCCTACGTTGATGACATCGTCATGAAAACAAAGAACCCGGATAGCCTCATTGACGACCTATCCGAGACCTTTGCACATCTCAGGGAATTTCAATGGAAGCTCTCCTACCAAGTGTGTGTTTGGCGTGCCCGTAGGAAAACTGCTGGGCTTCATAGTTAGCCACCGGGGGATTGAAGCCAATCCCGAGAAAGTCACCGCTATTACATCTATGGCCTCCAAAATCCCTTAAGGATGTTCAGAAGCTGACTGGATGCATGGCGGCCCTCAACCGATTCATTTCAAGGCTGGGTGACAGAGGATTACCCTTCTTCAAGCTCCTCAAGAAGCAAGACAAGTTCGTATGGACTCCAGAAGCTGATGCGGCGTTTGAAGATCTCAAGAAATTTCTCCAGTCACCACCAGTACTGACTGCACCAGCTGATCAGGAACCACTGCTCCTCTACATCGCAGCAACAACTCACGTTGTGAGCACTGCTATCGTAGTCGAGCGGGAGGAACCCGGCCATGTATACAAAGTACAACGGCCAGTCTACTTCATCAGTGAGGTGCTTTCAGAATCAAAAGTGCGATACCCCCAGGTCGAGAAGCTATTATATGCTGTCTTGATCACATCTCGCAAGTTGCGCCACTACTTCGATGCTCACCGGGTTATTGTAGTCACCTCTTTTCAATTGGCGACATCCTCTGTAACCGGGACGCGACAGGGCGAATCTCCAAATGGGCGGTCGAGTTGGGCTCTCACGCCATCGACTTTGTCCCACGTGCTACTATCAAATCTCAAGCCCTAGTGGACTTTGTTGCTGAGTGGACAGAAATACAACACGCAGCGCCAGAAGAACCTCTCGAGCATTGGATCATGTACTTCGACGGATCATTGAAGCTTGAAGGGGCCGGTGCAGGAGTACTACTCATATCTCCAAAAGGCGATCAACTCAAATATGTGCTCCAAATCCTCTGGAAAGCCACCAACAATGAAGCCGAGTATGAAACTTTACTGCACGGGCTACGCTTGGCTGCTTCCCTTGGCATCAAGCACATGGTGGTGTACGGCGACTCCTCGGTGGTGATCAATCAAGTCAATAAAGATTGGGACTGCACCAAAGAGAACATGGATGCATACTGCATGGAGGTGCGCAAACTCGAGAAGCACTTTCATGGGCTCGAATTTCATCACGTCCTCAGAGACAACAACATGGCTGCTGATGCACTTTCAAAGCTGGGTTCCCACCGAGCGCAAGTACCAAGCGGCGTTTTCATCCATGAGCTGTTACAACCATCCATCAAGGAGCAGGAAGTACAGCCGACTACAACACCCCCTCATCAGCAAGTCATGGTGATTACACCCAAGTGGACAAAGCCCTTCATCGAGTACATACTACACCAGAAAGAGCCCGAAGATAAGGTGGAGGCTGAGCAAGTTATCAGGCGAAGCAAGCACTACGTAGTAGTCGGCTCCACCCTCTTTCGACGCGGCGCATCATCCAGAGTCTTGATGAAGTGTGTCACTCCAGAAGTCGGATGGGAAATCCTTGAAGAAATCCATGGTGGAATCTGTGGCAACGATGCTGCCCATCGTCCGGTCTGGGTACTATTGGCCATCCGCGGTGGCCGATGCAAAAGAAATCATGAAGACTTGCCAGGGCTGCCAATTCTTTGCCCGACAAGCTCATGTCCCCGCAACGGTCCTCAACACCATACCGCCCTCTTGGCCCTTCGCATGCTGGGGGCTAGATATGGTTGGACCACTCAAGACTGCGCCAGGAGGTTTCAAATATCTCTATGTGGCGATAGACAAATTTACCAAGTGGATCGAAGTCAAGCCGCTAGTCAATGCTACAGCAGCAAAGGCGGCCGAGTTCATCCAAGACATTGTTCATCGCTTCGGTATCCCGAATCGCATCATCACTGATCTTTGCTCTGAATTCACAGGGAGCGAGTTCTTTGATTTCTGTGACAACCTGGGAATTGAAGTCCGCTACTCATCGGTGGTGCATCCACGCGCCAATGGACAAGTTGAGAGAGCTAACGGCCTCATACTTCAAGGACTCAAGCCAAGGCTCTATGAACCACTCAAAAAGTACGGCGGCAAGTGGGTGCAAGAATTGCCAGCCGTGGTATGGGGACTCAGAACCCAGCCTAGCCGCGTGACGGGGCAATCACCCTTCTTTCTGGTCTATGGCTCAGAAGCAGTACTCCTGGTGGACATTGAGTACAATGCTCTAAGAATTCAAAACTACACGGAGGAAGTAGCAGAGCAAAGTANCTGGCAATGCTGCCGTACCCCTCGGCCAGGTATCACTTCCGGTTACATTTGATACCGAGGCCAACTACAGGACCGAGTACATTACATTCGAGGTCGCCGACTTCGAATCATCGTACCACGCGATCCTGGGAAGACCTGCTCTGGTGAAATTCATGGCGATTCCGCATTACATCTACCTCGTCTTGAAGATGCTAGGCCCTAAGGGGATTCTATCCCTAAAGGGTGACTTGAAGACCTCCTATGATTGCGACACCGAGGCAGTGACGATTGCTGCAAGCATGCAGCAACCGAGCTAGGCAGCAATCGTAGCAATCGAGCGAGGCTGAGTTGGACATCCCAACGAAAAAGCCAGCCGCGTCAAACATGAAGCCCTCCCAAGAAGTTCCAATCAAGGCAATTGACCTAGAGACGGGCGACCCCTCCAAGACGGCGCTGATCGGCGCTGACCTGCCTACCAAATAGGAAAGCGTGCTCACCAGCTTCTTACGGGACAACCATGACATCTTTGCATGAAAGCCATCTGACATGCCGGGAGTCCCAAGGGAGTTGGTTGAGCACAAACTCAACGTCGATCCTACCGCCAAGACGAAGAAACAACGCTTACGATGCTTTGCCCAGGACAAGAAGGAAGCCATCCGTTCGAAGCTGGCGAAACTATTAGCAGCCGGGTTCATTAAAGAGGTGTTCCACCCTGACTGGCTTGCTAATCTTGTCCTGGTCCGCAAGAAGAACAACAATGAGTGGAGGATGTGTGTCGACTAAACCGACCTGAACAAGCACTGCCCAAAGGATCCTTTTGGGCTACCTCGCATTGATCAAGTGGTGAATTCTACAGCTGGCTGTTCTCTACTCTGTTTCCTTGATTGCTACTCGGGCTATCATCAGATAAGCCTGCATAAAGACAACTAGATCAAGACGGCGTTCATCACTCCGTTCGGCCCCTACTGCTACACCACAATGTCCTTTGGACTCAAGAACGCGGGGGCAACATATCAGCGTGCAATTCAGAGTTGTCTCAAGACTCAGATTGGTCGCAATGTGGAAGCCTACGTTGATGACATCGTCATGAAAACAAAGAACCCGGATAGCCTCATTGACGACCTATCCGAGACCTTTGCACATCTCAGGGAATTTCAATGGAAGCTCTCCTACCAAGTGTGTGTTTGGCGTGCCCGCGTAGGAAAACTGCTGGGCTTCATAGTCAGCCACCGGGGGATTGAAGCCAATCCCGAGAAAGTCACCGCTATTACATCCATGGCGCCTCCAAAATCCCTCAAGGATGTTCAGAAGCTGACTGGATGCATGGCGGCCCTCAACCGATTCATTTCAAGGCTGGGTGACAGAGGATTACCCTTCTTCAAGCTCCTCAAGAAGCAAGACAAGTTCGTATGGACTCCAGAAGCTGATGCGGTGTTTGAAGATCTCAAGAAATTTCTCCAGTCACCACCAGTACTGACTGCACCAGCTGATCAGGAACCACTGCTCCTCTACATCGCAGCAACAACTCACGTCGTGAGCACTGCTATCGTAGTCGAGCGGGAGGAACCCGGCCATGTATACAAAGTACAGCGGCCAGTCTACTTCATCAGCGAGGTGCTTTCAGAATCAAAAGTGCGATACCCCCAGGTCGAGAAGCTATTATATGCTGTCTTGATCACATCTCGCAAGTTGCGCCACTACTTCGATGCTCACCGGGTTATTGTAGTCACCTCTTTTCAATTGGCGACATCCTCTGTAACCGGGACGCGACAGGGCGAATCTCCAAATGGGCGGTCGAGTTGGGCTCTCACGCCATCGACTTTGTCCCACGTGCTACTATCAAATCTCAAGCCCTAGTGGACTTTGTTGCTGAGTGGACAGAAATACAACACGCAGCGCCAGAAGAACCTCTCGAGCATTGGATCATGTACTTCGACGGATCATTGAAGCTTGAAGGGGCCGGTGCAGGAGTACTACTCATATCTCCAAAAGGCGATCAACTCAAATATGTGCTCCAAATCCTCTGGAAAGCCACCAACAATGAAGCCGAGTATGAAACTTTACTGCACGGGCTACGCTTGGCTGCTTCCCTTGGCATCAAGCACATGGTGGTGTACGGCGACTCCTCGGTGGTGATCAATCAAGTCAATAAAGATTGGGACTGCACCAAAGAGAACATGGATGCATACTGCATGGAGGTGCGCAGACTCGAGAAGCACTTTCATGGGCTCGAATTTCATCACGTCCTCAGAGACAACAACATGGCTGCTGATGCACTTTCAAAGCTGGGTTCCCACCGAGCGCAAGTACCAGGCGGCGTTTTCATCCATGAGCTGTTACAACCATCCATCAAGGAGCAGGAAGTACAGCCGACTACAACACCCCCTCATCAGCAAGTCATGGTGATTACACCCGAGTGGACAAAGCCCTTCATCGAGTACATACTACACCAGAAAGAGCCCAAAGATAAGGTGGAGGCTGAGCAAGTTATCAGGCGAAGCAAGCACTACGTAGTAGTCGGCTCCACCCTCTTTCGACGCGGCGCATCATCCAGAGTCTTGATGAAGTGTGTCACTCCAGAAGTCGGACGGGAAATCCTTGAAGAAATCCATGGTGGAATCTGTGGCAACGATGCTGCCCATCGTCCGGTCTGGGTACTATTGGCCATCCGCGGTGGCCGATGCAAAAGAAATCATGAAGACTTGCCAGGGCTGCCAATTCTTTGCCCGACAAGCTCATGTCCCCGCAACGGTCCTCAACACCATACCGCCCTCTTGGCCCTTCGCATGCTGGGGGCTAGATATGGTTGGACCACTCAAGACTGCGCCAGGAGGTTTCAAATATCTCTATGTGGCGATAGACAAATTTACCAAGTGGATCGAAGTCAAGCCGCTAGTCAATGCTACAGCAGCAAAGGCGGCCGAGTTCATCCAAGACATTGTTCATCGCTTCGGTATCCCGAATCGCATCATCACTGATCTTTGCTCTGAATTCACAGGGAGCGAGTTCTTTGATTTCTGTGACAACCTGGGAATTGAAGTCCGCTACGCATCGGTGGCGCATCCACGCGCCAATGGACAAGTTGAGAGAGCTAACAGCCTCATACTTCAAGGACTCAAGCCAAGGCTCTATGAACCACTCAAAAAGTACGGCGGCAAGTGGGTGCAAGAATTGCCAGCCGTGGTATGGGGACTCAGAACCCAGCCTAGCCGCGTGACGGGGCAATCACCCTTCTTTCTGGTCTATGGCTCAGAAGCAGTACTCCTGGTGGACATTGAGTACAATGCTCTAAGAATTCAAAACTACACGGAGGAAGTAGCAGAGCAAAGTAGGGCAGAGGATATGGACATGTTAGAAGAGGCAAGACTAGCCGCGTTGATCAGGACAACCAAGTATCAGCAAGAACTCAGGAGGTATCATGACCAAAACGTCCAAATGCGGTCATTCAACATTGGTGATTTGGTTCTTCGGAGAATTCAGAATACAAAAGATCAGCACAAGCTGTCCTCTCCTTGGGAAGGTCCGTTTATAGTATCCAGGGTCATTGGTCCGGGTACTTATCAGCTACAACGGGAAGACGGAACAGAGGTGCCTAATGCTTGGAACATTGAGCACTTGCATCATTTTTACCCTTAAAGAAGTTATTAGAGTTTATCAAGAGTCAATAAAAGTCAGTCCTTTCTATGTACTGATATCGGCTTCTTAGCCCAATGATAATAAAATGTCAATATTTCATTGTCTTCAAGCCTGGAATTTAGATACAATTTTACAACTTTGAATCATCCCGGGTTGTTTAAAAACAATCCAGAAAAGGGATGCATTCAAACAAGCCATCTACTTTCTGTTTCACACAGAAGGATCGGGCGCATCTATTTTTGACTCATCTCGGGTTGTTCAAAAACAATCCAGAAAAGGGCTGCATTCAAAAAAAGCCATCTACTTTCTGTTTCACACAGAAAGATCGGGCGCATCTATTTTGAATCTAGTCGGGTTGTTTAAAAATAATCTAGAAAGACTACATTCAAAAATGCCATCTACTCTTTGTTTTACACAGAGAGATCGGGCGCACAAAATTAGATAAATGATACTTTTTGTTAATAAAACACTAAGTATTTACATCTGAATACAAGTTCATTACAAAGGGTTTTCTTACAAAAGAGACCCTAGAACTTAAGACGAGATACAATCTTCTGTACAGTGTCCTTCTCCTCCTCCATGTAGGTATCATACATGGCCCGGGTACAAGCCGGGTTGATTCTTCCTTCAGTAATACCTAAAGGCTGTGAAGGAAACCATGACCGGACAACCCCGAGTACTTGCTTAGTACACGAACGGGCGATCCGTTGGCAATATACCTTCACTTGCCCAGGAGTTGCTTGAAGGCGATCAAGGAGAGGAGGAGCAACACTTCCTGCGGGTACTTTTGCATATACATCAACCAATGGCAGGGCGGCTTCTTTCCAAGACTCAATTTCCGCACCACGACGATTGACTTCTAAGCGAAGAGCCTGAATTCCAGCTTCTTGGTCGCGGATCTTGGTCAGGTCTTCAATAATGACAGTCCAGGATCCATGGGAGTCCTCATGGGCCACAGTCTCGTTAGGAAATTGGGCCGGCAACCCTGACTGATACAAGGAAGGACTGTACAGCTTAAGGAAACTAGTCGGGTACTGGAAAACAACCCGGCCTACTCATGTTAGGACTCTGTGTATTGTATCCGACTAGGAGTTTGTATTTCTTGTCTTGTAGACCCTGTCTCCCGAGTATATAAGGTGAGGCAGGGACCCCTTGTAAAATATACACATCAATACGAGAAGATCCACCATACAGGACGTAAGGTATTACGCTCTCTACTCGAGGCGGCCTGAACCTGTCTAAATCGTCTCGTGTTCACCATCGCGCTTCTGGTTCCGGCGAGGCCCCCACGAACAACTCGACTACTTAGGGACCCCCCATAGTAGGCTAGCCGGTATAAAAAACCGACAGCTGGCGCGCCAGGTAGGGGCTCTCGTCGAGAATCGTTCAGCAAGCTCGATGGCACCAGTCATCATCAACTGCGACGGCGACATGGCGTTCGAGAAGGGCGCCACCTTCGTTTTCGGCTCTTGGGTCTGCACGGCGGACGGCGAGGGCAACTTCGACCGCGTCCTCAAATCGCCGACTCCGGAGCAACTCGCCGACAAGCTTGACGAGATCGCGCCCCCGGGACCGAATACAACTCGTCCTCGGGGAACCTCGAGTTCGAAATCAACTCGGACTCAAGGAATCACTCTTCCCGACCCGATTTCAACTCGGGCTGGGAAACTTGCAAAGCGGACCAGGCAACCCGAGTCGGTTTCTGAACCATCGGCTATGCCAAAATTCGCCAATTCAAAAATCCAGAAGAAAAGGAGTCCAGCCACTGTTAAGCATGAGGCCGACACCCCGGGCCAATATCCCTTTGGACTCGCGGGCCCCACCTCTGCTTTCCAGGCGGCGTCCTCAAAACAACTCCGATCTCTGGTCGAATTCGACGAACTTCCCCTTAACGGGAAACAAGTCGGACTCGTCATCACTTCAACACCCGAAGGACGATTTGTTCACTGGCCGGGACGCAAGCCAGCACTTGGAGCAACCCCACAGGAGGACTTGGACATGTCTCGCATCATCGCGTGCATCGATCCACTCCCGTTTCAACACGGAGAACCCCTGAATTCTTCAAGCAGCCGCGGCTCAACAGTCCTAGTAACTTCAAGCACAGGGAGCTACTCACCAGGGCGCCAAGCCATGGTGATCATCGGCCAGGAACAAGAAGTCTCCAACGACGAGCCAACTGTGGAGAACGAAGCTGAAGCTGACCGTAACCGACGCAGGGAGCGAAATGTCGCTCGCGCAGAACGACGTCGCCGCCTCGGCCGTAGGCTACCTCCACAGGACCTCAACGCCAAGTTCCGGCAAGTTGCCGGCCAAGACGTCTACTCCAGCGCTGCAGCCAACATCATGGATGTCGTCACAGAGCTGGGACAGATGCCTGAAACTCCTGAGATCCTCAGGATGAAGACAATGCTCGAGACAGCAGCCATCCAGCATGACGCAATCAACCCGGCGAAGACTATCACTCGAGCACCAAGCCGCCAGGGAAGCAGCGCACACCCTGAAGTTGGAAACCGAGGCAACCAGTCCTACCACCCGAGCAGAGAACAACGCCAACATGAAGGAGGCATAGTACTCGGTGGCGGAGGTCGTGACCATGGCGCCGGACCAAGCAACCGCGAGGTTCAGCAGAGCCACGTCGGCGGTCGTGATGGCAACCGAAACAGGGACAGACGCCCCGAGAATCATGACAACAGGGATCTACGACATCAATTACCACCCAGAGACGCGCGCACCATCATCTCATCACGGGCGCGCGATCGCGAAGAACAAGAACGCCGCAGACGCCAGGAGTACGACCAAGTCTACGGGGCGCCGGGTCAGGATCACCACAACCTCAACAAGTACGAAGGGTTCCCGGTCTTCTCAGACCGCATCCGCGCTACTTCCTGGCCCGACAAGTTCAAACCAGCTCATATCGATAGATATGACGGGAAACGCGATCCCGAGCAGTGGATTCGCATCTACTACTCGGCAATCAAGGCGGCGAGGGGCAACACCGACACCATGTGTACCTATCTCCTAGTAGTCCTCGATCAGGCCCCACTGACCTGGTTAGAAGGGCTCAAGCCAGGCTCCATCGACTCCTGGGATGAACTCTGCAAGGCTTTCATCAACAACTTCCAAGGTTCATGGCAAAAGCCGGGTACTCGCTTTGACCTCGCCCAGTGCAAACAGGGCCAGAACGAGTACTTGCGCAGTTACAACCGGCAATTTTGGGAGAAACGCGCAACCTGTGCTGGCCTATCCGACCAAGATGTCATCGATTGCTTCCACGGTGGCCTTACAGACCCCGTGCTGCATCTCGATTTCGGAAGGAACAGGCCAAAGACGCTAGAGCAGATGCGAGAACTCATCAGCCGCTGGTCAGATGCTGAAGACATGCAGCGTGAGAGATTCAACCGTAACAAGTCGGGAGGAGATCGCAACAACAACGGCGACCGCAACAAGGGCAAGCAAGTTGAGAACAACAGCAAGCGCGACTTCAGCGATAAGAAGCGCAAACCTGAAGACACGGTCAATGTTGCTGAGAAGAATTCTTCCCGCAGGAAGTTCGAAAAACTACTCGACAAGCAGTGCCCTTTCCACCCAAAGGATAAGCACTCAAGCAGGGACTGCTGGTCGCTTAAGAAGGCGTTCTCAGTAGAGGGCGCTCCCAAACCAAACAACCCTGACAACAAAGGAGACAAGGGTGACAAAGACACCGGCTACCAGCAATCGATGACATCTTGGGCATCGGCATGCTGGCGCATCTTCTGCTCTTCAGCAAGATCTGCCATGCACTCCGTCTCCCGCTGCTCCGCTTGGTTTGCGCGCTCTTGCTCCCGATAAAAGCGGTTCTTCATATCGATGAACTCGGCCTTCAGAGCTTCAACGCGCTTGTCACTCTCTGTAATCAACACATCATATTATATTTATTATATGGTCAGTGCAAACAGAGAATAAGTATTCGGCGTACATACATGAGAGTTTTTGTCGTATAGACTTATTCTTCTCAACGACGTCCTCGCGCTGGTCTTGGTATAAGTTAATCTTCTTGTAAGCCTCATCCAGTTCTCGGCGCAATTGGGCGTGTTCTTGGTCCCAGGCTGCCTGCCCCTTGGCCAGATCGGCTGTGGCTTTTTCGGCACGGGCGATGGATGCGCTGGCTCTCCGTAGCATCTCAGATTTCTGCTGAGATCATACAAGAACACTCTGCATCCAAGTTCAAGGCGGCAGAGTTGATTAAAGTACAAAGGAGATAAGTATGTTTATAATACTAGGTCATTTTGACTAACCTCTGTGAGCTTGGAGAGTTGTTTGTGCAGCGCAGCGGTCTTCTCCAGATCCTCCTGGTCAACTTGTGAGTTGAACAGAAAGGCGTCTTCATCTTCACTTACGTTGACACCTGGTGTACCTGTGAAGATCTAGAATGGCTCTGGTGAAGGCTCACGGGGTTTTTTTGTTCCCAGATGATTTCTTCAATGGCTGTCTCCTTCACCAGGCTTGTGGCGGCATCCAACTCCGTAGTCCGAAGACTCACCATCTGGATACTTTCTGTGGCCTTGGGCCACGACCCAGTAGCGGAAGTACCCGGAGCGGCTTGCTCTGTCACCTGGGGCGGCGGTGTGGTGTTGCTGCTTGCCGCTTGGGGTTGGGGTGGTGGAGATGCTCGGGGGCTTGGCCTCTCGCTTACTCCTCTTGCTTCTTCGATTGGAGTCTTTGGCAATTCTGTGGGAGCAGGAGTAGGCGGACGGCTGTACAAGGAAAGATGAATTCCCGAATATTATTTTCTAAAAACGATGGGCATCTGATTCTCCAACAAAGGTAGAGTCATTTACCTGGCGAACTCCATATTGAATTCGGGCTCATCCACAACAAAGTCGAATCCTCCAGATGGAACATCTTGAGGTCCTTGAGGCTCTTCCGGACGAGCGGGTTCTTCCTCTTGAGGTTGCTGCAATCGTGAGTTCAAGTCATGAAAGAACTCGGCAACTGACAGGAATGAAGAATTTTGCAAGAAGACTAACTGGTGTACCTTGGGAGGCGATGAGTGCAGTGGAATTCCTACAGGAATCTCGACACTTGTTTCTGTCTCAACTCCAAGTACTTCCGCTTCACCAAGAACAGAATCAGTTGACTTCTTCAGCGAAGAAGATACTTTCTTCCGAAGGGCCCGTTTCCTTTTTGGGATTGGCTAACTTGGGGCGTCCTCGGTATTAGATCTTTTCAGACCTGACCCTCCTTGTCCAAGTATTTTCTCGGGAGGTTGTCGGGATGCATCATCATCAGAAGATGATTCCTCCTCCAGAATCACCTGCTCAATCTCTGGTGATACCTTTTTCTTCCCTTTCCCTGAGTTTTCAGCAGTTTGCGGGGGAGGGGGAAATCCAGGCAACCCGGAGAGGTTTTCTGTTATTTCTGGAGGCGAGGATGCAAGTCTGGTTCGCAATTCCTGGTATTGGATAACAATGCAATTGATTAGTTGTCAAGAAGCAAGAAGATGAATATCATATTTGGTATTCGGGTTGTTTTCGAGCTTACCAGTAAAGAGCGCCTGGACGCGGACGGCGACTTCATCTAATGATAAATCGTTGGAGGAGATTCTGGTTGGGTCCTTGGGGCCGGTGTATTCATAGCCAGCGTGCACCCGCTTCTGGCAGGGTTGTACGCGCCGGCGCAAGAAAGAACTGTCGATCCCAATGGTAGTTAGCCCTTGCTCCTTCAAGTCAGAGATCATCTTCAGAAGGCTAGAGATCCCCTCGACCTTATCTCTATCGAGAGATTCATTCCAGGAGTCTTGCGGGTGAGGCAGATGACCGGAATGTTTCGACAGTCTCGGGGGCTGATTTTCAACATAAAACCATTTATCGTTCTAGTCTTTGATGGAGTCATTCATCTTGAAGTCAAAGTAGACATTCTTCATGCCTTGACGGAGTTGAAACCCAGCAGTGCTGACTACTTTGTCTGGGGTGGATTTCACACGGAAGAGGAGGCGAAAGAGATTGAAGTGGGGATCGATCCCCAAGAAGGTTTCACAAAGATGGATAAAGAGGGAAACTTGAAGAATGGAATTGGGATTGAGATGAATCAATTCTAATTTATAGTAGAAGAGAAGACCTCGAAGGAAATCATGAGCAGGAAGGGCAAATCCACGCTCATAGAATGCGACAAAAACCACAATCTCGTGGATTTCTTCAAAAGGCCAGGCCTTACCAGCATCGGTGCGCCAACAGGAGATTGATTTCTCCAGAAGGTAGCCTTGCTCCACAAGACCTTGCACCATCTCGTCTGTCGCTTTGGATGGCTTCCAGGCAAGAGTCGGCGCAGGGAAGTTCTTGAACACCGGCATATCTGTGATATGGATCTTAGATTTCTTTTTGCTCCCTATGGCTTTGCTCTCAGCAGGCTTGGAAGCAGTGGGTTTCTGACCCATCTTGCCGGACGAGGTCTTGGATTGACTCTCGGACGGGGCTTGAGTGGATTGGAGATTGTGCGGGGGGAGAGGGGGGGAAGATTTGAGGATTTCAATTGTGAAAGCGACGGCAGCAGGGAGGAGAATACGAACGGTTCACCCTCTGTCTCATAAAATTGAAGTGGTAACCCTAAGTGTATTCCCCGTAACCCGTTTCCCAAAATACGCCAACACTTGTATTCGCGGTTACAAACCAGATGCATATTTGTGCGGCCATTTCCTAACGAGCTAAGTCATTTTTTTCCGATGAAAATTCATTCTCGGGGGCTGATGCTTACTGAGATTTATTTCCACATAAAAGCATATACCTATTTCAACAGAAATCTTTAAGCTTGTTGTCATCTGCTTTAAGCTTGGGGGCTGGGGGAAATAGTATATTTCTTTTAGAAAGTTTTTTCAATAAAGACCCTGAAATTATTTTTAATCCTTGAAAACATTTCTAGGCTCGAGGGCAAGACCCATAATGGGTCCATCTTTTTTCAAAAGCTGGACACCATTATAGTAAATGGGAAAGTTTTTTGCATCAACCTTGGTTCATAAACCAAGGCCCGGGGGCTGGCTGCAAAAGAAGTCGGCAAAAGAGAACATCATGTTCACTTCTGAAGGTTTTCAACAAGCAAGACGACGAGAAAACAACTCGGCTGATGCTAAAACTGTTGAGAAACAACCCGGCAGGCGTGAAGACATGAAGACGCTTGGAGGCTTGACGGTCCAAGATCCATGGGAGTCCTCATGGGCTACAGGCCTGCTAGGAAATTGGGCCGACAACTCTGACAGTTACAAGGAAAAAGCGTACAGCTTAAGGAAACTAGTCGGGTACTAGGAAACAACCCGACCTACTCATGTTAGGACTCTCTGTATTGTATCCGACTAGGAGTTTGTATTTCTTGCCTTGTAGACCCTGTCTCCCGAGTATATAAGGTGAGGCAGGGACCCCTTGTAAAATCATAACCATCAATACGAGAAGATCCACCATACAGGACGTAAGGTGTTACGCTCTCTACTCGAGGCGGCCTGAACCTGTCTAAATCATCTCGTGTTCACCATCGTGCTTCTGGTTCCGGCGAGGCCCTCACGAACAACTCGACTACTTAGGGACCCCCATAGTAGGCTTGCCGGTATAAAAAACTGACAGAAAGGAAGGGCTAAGAATTAGGAAAATCTGGGTGAGACAAATCTTATGGAAACCAAGTTTGCTTAACTCCCAAGCAATGATCTCGTGGAAGGGAAGATGGAGCATGTCCCAAGGCTCCTCTAGGGTATAAATACAACCCCTAGCACCCTTAAGGGAGGGAGATTTAGATCCAATCCACCAGAAGTCGACGCGAAGAAGGACACACACCGAAGGAAGCCGACGGCCATCACAAGTCCTCGAGGTTGCCTAGGAGATGGCTTAGGCCATACCCTAGCCACTGGGACGGGCCCAAAGGGTGGTCCACATGGGCCATGGCACACCTTAAGAAATGGGCCAAGTCCATGTAAAAAAATTTCAATCTTCCTTCGCCCAACCCACTGCTCGGCCCGTCAGCTGAAAAAAAACCCCTCCCGGCCTACATCTCCTCAGGCTGGCTCTGTTCGCCACTTCGCCCGTCGCGCGTCGTCCCTAGGAACCCCGCCACCGTCGCCCCTTCCATCCCGCGTCGGTGTGTCGCCCCCAGGACCCCGCCGCCGTCGCCCCTTCCACCCGGCTCCCTGGTCCTTGCGTCTCCGACTCCCTGGCGCCTGGCGGCTGGCTCCTTCCCCCTGGTCCTTGCAGCGTCCCGCACGGCTGCGCGTCCCCGCCGTGCGCCCGGGTGTGACCTCTGTTATGCCGCTGGTTGCCGGAGGGAAGGGGAGGGGGGACGGCAGGAGAGGGACCGGGCGCGCGCATGGGGAGACGAGGCGCTTTGTTGGGGATGGAGGGGAAGGACACCGAGGAAGGCGGAGGTCCGTAGCTGCCACCTCCCTCCTCTGCAGGGAAATTTCTTGGAATTTTTAGCCGGTTTTTGTCCCGCTGGTGTAACACTGTGGGTTTTCGCTTGAAATGGAAGTCCTCCTTGGGGGAGAAACAGCAAGGAAACGAGGTGGTTCTGCTTTGCATTTGCAACCATGTTGGGTAAAAAAAGTGTGCAGAAGCTGAGCTTAGCTAATATTGTTAATCATAGAGCTACCATATCAACATAGGAGTACATCATTGCTTGTTCTCTAGATTCTTATCTTTTTAACTACTCATCCTATTTTGATATATGGCACATAACTAAACTAAATGTCATAAGAGGAGATGATAGGTTCAAAGGCATTCATAGTCTTGTTGACCTCTCAGTTAAGCTTGTTGAGAAAAATATGCATACATTTTATGATATGGTTTACTTGCTTCTCAAATTGGTATTGCTTCTACCTGTGGTGATGGCCTCTGTTGAAAGGGTATTTTCAGCTTTGAATTTAGTCAAAACCAAGAAGAGGAATAAGATTGGTGATAGTGTTTTGGATGATTGTCTTGTCACATTCATTGAGCGGGATATTTTCTTTCAAATAGATGAAGAAGATATAATTGACACTTTCATGGCCATTAGACATCGTAGGCCGGACAAGCCCTAGTAGTATTGTAATCTTATTTGGACTACTTTTAATTGTTGAATTCAAGACTTATTTGTTACTTGTATCTCAAAATGCTTGGTGAATTTTACCGTTCTTTGCCGAATTGAAAAATGGATTATACCGTTTTGTATGTGAAATTTTATGCACGGCATACCCTATATGAAAAACCAAGGTCCGCCACTGCCTAGCCGCCATGGTTGGCCCTACGTGGTGAAGCCATGGCAGAGTTCTGGAGCCATGCCTTGAACTCATCAAGACATATGTATATTCGATGGTGATATCAATCTATTTGACTTGTTTATTTTGATCTTCTAAGATGCATGCTTTCTCTCATATATCTAGCTAGCATATGTTCTTAGTAGAAATAGATCTAATCATGGTGATTAGTCTATGCCCTGCGGATACATCTTAGTAGTGCGTAGGAAGTCGGCATGATTATCCTCGTGTGGTGACAACATGCGGGAGGGAAAAGGTCGAACGGTTGTGTAATATTGAGTAAGATCGACAGCGTGTATCATGAGAGTTGTTGCGTGGCCACCAAGAGGAGGAGCTGCGAGTAAAGAGTGCTTGGTGGGCGTTTGAGGTAAAAGCTGGGAAATTGTTGACGCTCGTTAATGGTACACTTTTAATGCTATTTAGGCGGTGCTTTTGGACTAATTTATATACTAACCCGCCACTTGGCACTTGAAATAACCCCGTTTTCGCATATGTGTTGTGTTTTGGAGCATGTTGTGTTTTTGCAGGAAAATGGCCCAATTTGGGGCATTTATATTCAAAGCCCCAATCTAACTACAAGCCCAAAGAAATCGAGCCTAGCGGAGGGAGCCCAACCAATGGACCATGTGGACTTTCATAGCCCAACTCATGGTCCTAGATGTCCACATTCAATGAACCTTGGGCATGAGAGACTTAACCATGAAGGAATTGAAGATTTGGAAAGTTATCCACGAGATCAAGAGATATTCGCGCAGCCCAGCATGATCTTTTGGTGCAGATTTGGAGATATAAATGGACACTAATGACACAATGTTGAATACCAAAGTTGTATCCATCATCGAGATCTTCAATTTGGACATATGGAAAGCATAATTTGGAATATAGAGCTGGGAGATATAGCCCCCGAAATGCATGCTGCGCAGAGAAGTCTGGAATCAGATAGATTATCTTTCGGTGTAGTTTTGGGATCTTAATTTCATTTTCAAGGAAACTCATGATACCAAAGTTGGAGATAATTTCGTGTACATAATTTAGAATCTGAGTTTGCCCTATTTGGAGTCCGGACATGGGAGATATGATGTCAGTAAGGCAGGGCTGCGAATAAGGAAAATCTAGGCAAGTCAAATCTTATGGAAACCAAGTTTGCTTGACTCCCAAGCAAGGATCTCGTGGAAGGGAAGGTGGAGCACGCCCCAAGGCTCTCCTAGGGTATAAATACAACCCCCTAGGCATCCTCAAGAGGGAGAGATTCAGATCCATCCACCACAAGTCGATGCAAAGAGGGACACACATCAAAGGAAGCCGACGGCCACCGCAAGTCCTCGAGGTTGCTTAGGAGATGGCTTAGGCCATGCCCTAGCCGCCATCGTTGGCCCTGCGTGGTGAAGCCATGGCGGAGTTTCGGAGCCATGCCTTGAACTCATACGGGCATATGTACAATCGATGGTGATATCAGTCTACTTGTCTTGCTTACTTTGATCTTCTAGGATGCATACTTTCTCTCATATGTCTAGCTAGCATATGTTCTTAGTAGGAATAGATCTAATCATGGTGATTAGTCTATGCCCTGCGGATACATCTTAGTAGTGCGTAGGAAGTCGGCATGATTATCCTCGTGTGGTGACAGCATGCGGGAGGGAAAAGGTCGAACAAATTGTAATGTTGAGTAAGATCGACGGCGAGTACCATGGGAGTTGTTGCGCGGCCACCAAAGAGGAGGAGCTTCGAGTAAAGAGCACTTGGTGGGCGTTTGAGGTAAAACTTTAGGAAACCTTAGGCGTTGACGTGCACCTCGCAAGGGCACCCATGGGAAAGTTCTTAGAGATGACTCTTTATCATTGTATGAGATTAGATTGATTATCGCTTTGGCCGGAGTTGCAACCAGAAGACGGTAGGCTTGTGCTACCTTTGGTCATGTTAGCTCGTGTCGTGGGGTTGTGATCCATTCATTACATTCATCAACTTCACACACATGTTTAACCTCGTATACAATCTATGCTTCATGATAGGATTAGATCCGTTCGGCTAGATAGAAAACCCTAGGTAGTTCTTTGACGATCCACGGATTGATAAACCTTGAGGGAATACTCTAAGAGAAAAGCTACAAACGATCCGTGCGCTTGCGGTTCACAATTGGCGCATCTAAGGACCGTCAACAAGCTTTTCTGGCGCCGTTGCCGAGGATCTGCAACATGAACCCTAGGGAGATCTATCTAACTTTTTGGACTAACCCTAATTTTATTATTGCATATATATCCTATATTTCTTGTTTGTATCCTTGAATGCCGGTAAAACCCTAGACATAAAGCGATCGAGAAGTTCTCAACATCCGGACTTTGACAAGTCCAAATCTCGCTCAAACAAGTTGATGGCTACATGAAGATCCGCTCTTTTGTGGTAGGTGCTAACTTTTGTTAATGGCCCATCATCCGCTATCGAGCCCACACTCAAAACAAGTGAAGATGAACAAGGTATGCCATCGTGTCAATTAATTTTAAAAGACTAATGTTTCTTGAAGATTTGTTTGTCTAAGCTACAGGTGATGTATCATGCCCGACAAAGTCGTGAGATCTGATCATCAACATCTCTGGAAGGTTGCTGTTGAGACCAGTTTTTTGCCCATGATCAGAGAGGTACCATGAAGGAAAATTAGAAAATATGAAGCTCCATCAAGTCTTCTTTCCAACGCATCAAGAGTCATAAGTTTTGGAGATCGGTGCAAGGAGTTATGGTAAAATCTTTCAACACTACGCGTTCTAAAATCTGTTCAGGACAGAACGTAGTGCCGGAGTAAAACAAGCATAACTCTTTCATCCGGAGTCCGTTTGGAGTGAATGAGTACTCTTTGGAAAGGGTATTTGATGAATATTTCAATGGAGTAAAAGTTTTGTACATTTTCTGCACTGGATGAAGAGCAACTCAATGAAGAACAGGCAGCAGCAAACAACCGAGAAGGTGATGATGATGTCAAGGGAAGATTGGAGGGCCTTGAGCACAAAAGATGATGATTTGAAGTTGATCAAGACTAGAGGCAACAAGATTAGAAGCACCATGATGTTACCAATCTTCTCCAGCAGGATACTCAAGATGCTTCTAATTGAGTGATGCTACCAACGAAGAAAACCGCTCAGATCATCGACACAAAGCACAAGAGCCACCCATGATTCCGGCACCTTGGGTAAAGCAAGACTATGGAGAAGACACATCATTGGAATGCCACTCACTGGTGAATCAATAATGATGACCTTGAAGCCTAGGGATGCACAACACGATGCTCCAAAGACCATAAGACCAAGATCATCAACATCTTAGGACCAATTCACAAGAAGGTACTGTTCACATCAAACGTTTGCTCAACCTCTGATGAGAACGACAGAATATTTTTAGATATTTAAAAGCCCCATGAAGTTCCAGTTCCAATGAATCAAGAACCAAGTCAATCAGAGACTCCTACAAGCGGTTATGATCAAAACATCGAAGGTCGTGCATTCTGCAAAATTTTCTGGACAGCACGGAGCGTTAAAGTAAAATGGGCATAACTCTCTCGTTTGAACTCTATTTAAGATGAATGACCACTAATTAGAAAGGTAATTTCATAAAATTTTCAATAGAGCTATATTTTGGTATATGTTCTATTCTGGACACCGGGGAAAATCCATGAAGAAGAGACAGGAGCAACGTGATGAGAACAAGGTAGAGGAGATAACGATGACAACAATGAAGAGGAGCTTGGGCAATGCTTTCATCGAGCGTACATGATCAAATTCAGAAGCTTAGAATAAAATGAAGACCCCCCCAACATTGGCATATGAAGACACAAGCCGGCGACATTCAATATATGAAGATGTTTAAAGCAAATCACGATGTATTACAAAAGGCAACATCAAGCTGCATGGATACTTCAGATTCTCGCATGAAAGACCATGGCTTCGCATGGACATAATCGAGGTGAGAAAGTCTAGCTCTATGACTTTAAATGAAGCGCTTTGCAGGAGGCAACCTGATCTTTTTGTTTATTATCTATATAAGATGACGGTCTATATTGTGCTCTTTAATTGAATCATCAAGTAACATTGTACCATTGCTCTAATAAATGCCACAACTTTAGGTTGTATGATCTAAATGTTATTGAGAGAGCACTTTGTTATTTGATCTTGGAAAACTTGTAGACCCATTTGTGTGCCTATTGTTAGTAGTGTTAGAGTCTTTTTAGAGAGAAATATGAGGTATGACACTACCCTTTGATTCTAAACTTGCGGTTAGTTGACTTAGGCTAACTTTTGTTTTGTTTTTAGACCACCTTATCATGTCATTTTGTTCATCCACCTCATGTTGCACTTCATGCCATGTTGTCTTCACCCTTGCATTGCATTGCATTCTTTGTTTTGATCTAACTTTTTGTTAAACCCACCTATTCATTCCTTCATACCATCATGCATTTGTTAGCTTGGCTCTTTCATGAAACTTCATGATGAATGCTTTCATATCTATGTTAATGCTTGGACGGCATTTTTCTTTTGCAATCTTGTGTAAACATGGTGTTTAGACATGATCACGGACCATCATCATTTAGTCTTGTGTAAACATGGTGTTTAGCCATGTTGTCTTCACCCTTGCATTGCATTGGTCGGTTTATAAGCTTTGCAATGCACTTTATTTTTCTTGTGCTATAAGGAAATATTGACCTTGGGATAGACATGGTGTTTTAACCTTGGTCAATAGATCTTATGACTATGGAGAGATTCGGCAACCTAGTTGTAAACATGGTGTTTAGAACTAGGTATAAACATTGTCTTTGCTTATATGCTTTCCTCTCGTTTGCATACTCACTTTGCACGCATGCATACCCATTAGATTTTTATTTTTCTCTTTTACTAGATTAATTATGCCACAAGTTAAGGTCTTAGAGATGTCATTGGTTGTTGGCATTTGCTTATACTCCCGACCGTCACCCCGGGTATAGTTTGTGCGTCTCAATTGTTTTGCAGGCATGACGAAGGAATCCCATGAATTCATGATCAAAGTTGCGACCAAGATCGTTAACATCTCCGAAGATTGAAATGGATGCTGCTGTTTTCATAAAAAATATGCACATGCTCAGAGATGTACAAGAAAGAAAAAATGGATATTCAGAGACTCCATCAAATTCTTGTTCCAACACATCTGAGATCAACGAATTTGAAGACCCATACAAGGAGGTACGACAAAAACATTAGGCACTGCGTGTTCTAAAATCAGCTCAGGACAGATTGCAGTGCTGGAACAAAATAGGCATAACTCTCTTGTTTGGAATCTGATTTGGGCAAATGATGACTCCTTGGAAAGAGAAATTTGTGCACTTTGCAATGGAGCAATGGTTCAGTACATGTTCTATTCTGGAAGTAAAAAAAAACATTCATAGAAGATGAGGCAGCAATGAAGACAACAAGCAAGGAGGTGATAACGATACGGGGAACGATTGGGACCAAAGCTTAATGACAACAAGAAGAGGTTGAGAAAAATTAAGACAACAAAGATGAAGAAGCATAAAGATAATCTCCAAACACATGGCGGAAGGACTTCAAGAATCACATGACGGTTCACCATCTTTTTCCACGCTTAGCAATGTGCTAAGTATGGGGGAGGATTTGTTGGATGAAAAGGAAAAGGCCGTATGGAGTACAATGATCACGGTTATCATAAGATGCTCAAGATTCTTCTTCCATGCTAAGCACAATGCTTAAATATGGAGGAAGCCACGCTACACTCCATTACAAGCATCGAAAAGGACGGTAACTCTTCCTCAACCTTCTCTTTGTTCATTTCCTTCTAAATGCTTGTATATATGTATGCCATCGACCATAGGTTAGAAACCTCTGTATATCTCTCTTATTAATAACATGGCTACTAGGAGGACAACCTAGTCTTGTCTTTGTTTTCAATAAATAATGATCACCATCACCTTGTGCTCACCACGATGACATATTTTGAATGCTTTTGCTTATGGAAAAGTGATGAAAATTGCTGCTTTGTTCTACGTACACCATGTTGTATATGACTTGACCATTTGCTCTCTACTAAATGATCTTAAATTGATTAAATACCGGCCCATTTATTTGTGGAGGTTAAATGACTAAATTATAGACCCACATATTTATTATGTTGTTCTTTGATTTAAGTTTACCGATGACCTTACACCTTGAATTGTTTTATTTAAAACTTGATTCTTATACTATCTAAATTTGTGAATGTTGGTATTTCTTAGCATCACCACTTAGAGTAGTGATGGTACTAGAGATACTTCATCGTAAATCTAGACGTTACAGATATTCTGCAAGCGCACAGAAGTACGTTGTAGCATTTCACCCGGGAGTATTCCAGAGTATCGTTATTTGTTTATCCGCAGGGAAAGCGTTTAGTCAAAGAGAGGTGTCACTCCAATGCATTTACTTACAACAACATTAATATACCATAATCTAAATAGGGGTAAATGATATAGAAGTGAATGTGTAAAGTGACACACAGAAGTTCATTGCTCATCATTATGGTAGTCTTAGTTAGTAATAATACATTGGTAAAGATTAATAAGGGTTCATTAGCATCACACATATGGGACTTGGATATACTACAATACCCTATACAAGCTCATTCAATGATCATATGCAAGAGGACATATCGAGGTATCCAGTGGTTCCCTCATCAAGGGACGACAGTAGGACGTCTTATCATAAAGGCCTATACCCACTCCCGAACGTGGAGGATTGCAAAGGACGGACAGGGCTGTCACCACCTGCCGCCTACCTCTTCTAATCCGTGGGGCAGCGGTACCCTCAACAGTATTCCATATTCTAAACACCATGCTTACAATATGAGATACAACTCTATCTATCACGTTAATAAATAGAGCAACCAAGAGGCACATTGAGCCAATGTCATAGCATACATTCACTTGAATAATGTGCAAGACATAAGTAGTATATACTAAGTGGATAAGGTATAACTGAGGCATACAACATAAGTATGAAGGTATTTCCATTAAGCTCAGAGTATTACAAGTAAGTAAGAGAATACAAGAACTGAACTCTAGAACTTACCAAGACTCCTTCGGAAGCCCTCAGAAGATCTAATACTATGACTATCACTACTAAGACTAAGACTAAGCTTATAGTAAAGGAGAGCTCTTCTTCTGATGTGTGTTTGAGTACGGCGTCCTTTGCAGGTATTTATAGCATCACATAGGCGGTTGGAGCCGGCCAGAGGCGGTTGTGACAGTTTGGAGGTGGGCCCAGGTCGGCCGAAGTCCCCAGGTCGGCCGACCCTTGGATGCACCGTTGTCAGCATTGCACGGCTTAGATGGACTCCTGATGGCGGTTTACAGGTACGGGTCAAGGGGGGAGCGAAATGGCCGCAGGGCCAAGTCAGCCGACCTAGCCAGGTCGGCCGACCTGGTTCCACCGCCTTTCGGCCCAACTCTTCTCTGGTAAACTACCATGTGGGTCCTTATGACGGTTCCAGGTGGGTATACTTCATTTGGGTGCAACTGAGTTGAGGTATGTCCCCTTCAATCCGTGGGAATGCCACATGGCTCATCCTCACCCTTGACTTGAACCGACCATGTTCCAACGTCCATGATCATCTCCTAGTGTGCTTCTTGACCTGTGTGGAGAATAGGCTCGATTGGGGTCCAGGCCTGGTCGCCCGACCTAGCCAGGTCGGCCGACCTAGGTCTATGCCCAGTTTTGTGCATCTTTTGCACCATAGTCCCTGTACTCAAATATATTCCAGATATGCATGGTACAACTCTATTTGAATACAAATGTCTAAGCTATGCTTTGATCTTTATTGGTTTTCTGAGCCTATTGACGGTCGAATTTTCATTATAAGGACCGTCAACAACTCCCCTAAGCTTAACCTTTGCTCGTCCCGAGCAAAGACTAGGACTTTTAGGCTCAGTGGATCAGGAGTTGCTTCCACATTACTTCTCAAAAGTACCAGTGGTTCAGCAAGATATTCTACCAAGAATTGAATAAGCTAGTAAAATAAACTTCCCTTATTACCTTGGCCTTTCATGGGGCTTGTCGCTTCTCCTTGTCTTGGGCCGTTGATGGCTAGAACGACTTAGACCAAGCACCTTGCCTTCTACCTTGCTTGACAATCAAACCGGAGGTTTTGGAAGTTTTTCAAAAGGGCAGAGTTCCTTAGGTAGTACCCTCAAGTCGCTCATGGTGTATTTCCTTACCAATTTCCTCTCTCAACTCTCATGTCACTCATTGGAGTGGAGTTTGTGCTAGGAGAGCTTTATAGCACACTTGTAATGCACATATTGTAAAGTCAAAACCAGGATTCAAAGAGAAATAAGTCATACTCTCAAATCAAGATGTGCACGTGTGTAGGTGGCATGGTAAATGATAGCTCCTTTTTACATGTTCCTCTTCTCCTAGTAGAGGTTACTTTTAGATACATGGCTATATTATTTGAACCAAGAGCCTTCATGTGCTCTTTTTTTTTACATACTTGGACCTTCATGTGTCCAATTTTTTCTCATCAGCCCATGTCTTTTTTTGCAATATAGTTGGGGAAGAGTACCATACTTTATGTAGAACTTTTATCTGGTGGATGGATAGGTATCATGCTCACTTCCAGAGTAGAAGTGTAACATGTATAAGGTGGCGTGTGCGTGATCTTGGCTTCAAAAGCATGAAGTAAATCTCTAAAAATCACAATGACCTTGACAAAACTCAATGCAAAAGCAAGTAGCTCATGTAGGGGTTTAAAACAATTTGAGCTTTGGTAAGGAATTTAATCACCATGAGGAACTCTTTATTTTATTTTTAAAAGAGAAACTCCGGTTATCAAGTCTAGCTTAATAAGATCTTAAAATAACTCAAGTCTTATCATATCATAGCCAACAACAAGCTAGACTAGAGCTTGCATATGCTACCAACAGATGGACCAGATAACAGAAAAGATCATGCTCGACCAACAAACTCAAAGCATAGGAGAATAGCAGGTTGAAACATAGGTACAAGAGAGAAATAAGAGAAACTATTCATCATGTCCAAAATAATGATTTAACCATAGACTCAAAACATTAAGGGACTAGCATGGATAGCTCTCATTTCCTAACTTTATTTGAAAGAAAAACTTTATTCAACAATACTTACCTGAACTTACCTGATTGGGGGTCCTCCCCCAAGCTATTTTGTTGACACCGATGAACCTGTCGGCACAGGACTCGTGTTTTACGTCGTCGAGCGAAGACGTCTCCGATGTAAGATTTCAACTTGATGAAGCAGCATCTAACCCTGGAGATGAGGATACAGATAATTTAACCCATCATACTTGTTTTACCTTCTTATGGCGGTCGACAGCTTGTTCTGGTGTTTTCTTCGTCTGTGCTTTCGCACCTCGTGTAGACTTCTTGTTGTTCTTTGCATAATACCGGATGGGGAAATCCTTCTCCCAGAACTTCTCCATGAACTTAATCAGGCTGTCTTTTTCTGGAGGTGTTACCTCCACCTCTTTGACATTCTGACTGTTTCTCCCATACTTGACCTTGATCATGGAGCATTGCTCCACCTTTGGCCTGAACTCAAACTTCTCCTTCTTACCATTAATGTGGAGCTGGATTTCTCCAGCACCCACATTAATGTGAGCGTCTGCTGTGCTCAAGAATGGTCGCCCAAGGATGAGCGACGAGTCATTGCTCACGTCCATGTTCAGTACCACGAAGTCGACAGGGACGAAGCAATTCCGGATGCGCACCGAAATGTTCTCGACTATCCCCTCTGGGTAGCGGACGATGGAATCGGCCAACTACAGTCTCAAGGGAGTAGGGGACAAGGTAGTATAATTAAGACGGTCAAATACTACTTTTGGCATGACGCTGACACTTGCCCCCAGATCATAGAGTGCGTGCTCAAAATGCTGTCCCGATTGTACACGTGATAGTGGGACACCCTAGGTCCTTCTTTTTCTCCGGGACCTTGTTTAGGATGGCTGCACTGCACTCCTCAGTCAACTTTACGACCTCGGTACTTGGGAGTGGACGTTTGTCGTTGAGGATGTCCTTCAAGTACTTTGCGTAGGTCGGTACCTGCATAGCATCCAGCAATGGCACATGTATATTTAACTTTTGTATAACTTCTACGAACCTGGAAAATTGCTCATCCGCCGATGGTTTCTTTTGGCGTTGAGGGAATGGCAAGACGTTGCTGTCGTAGAACTCATGTGGCACAGTTTGTCCAGCTGGTGCTAACTCGGCTTCAGGCTCTTCTCCTTCTTCTGGGACCTACTTCCTTGGTGCTGTTTTCCCCGCATGGTTAGATGGGACTGGATCCCGGGTAGCCTTACCACTCCTCATAGAAACAGCCTTTACATTTTCAAAGGAGGAGTCCGGTTGCCCGGGAATTCTCCCCTTATCACCAGAAGGAACAGCGGCGGCAAGCTGAGCT
>CM014276.1:23989055-24001012 GCA_004135705.1 Alloteropsis semialata | reverse complement strand
CTCTTCTAGCACCACGCTCTTATAACTCCATGAACTCTCCCGGTGGATGAATCCACCCGCAGGCCCCCAGAACACTCGCTATAAAGATCTTGTGCATACTCTCGCCTATGGGTAGCAGCTCTGACTCCCCAATGGGTATTTATAGCCTCAGGCTGCCAGGAAACAAGGGACTCCCCTGGCATTGTGAAGCATGTGGCTCCGGGCCACGCGTCCTTTCTCCTATCAAGGCGCACAGGACATCCTTATCGCCTTGGGTTTTGCACGACCACGGGTAAGTCCTGTGCGTTCACGGGGGAGACTGTTCTTATCGCCGCATGCCAGGAACGACTCTCTCCCCTGTGGCTTTTGAGAGAGAAAGAATTTTCAAGAACATGGATACAAACCAAAGCTAGGTATTACTTTCGATAAAACATCTTGTGACTTCTTGCCTCGCCGTTCTTCTGTGTCTCCATGATTTTCGTCGACCACTCCGGTCACGTTCCAACCTCAGTTCCGTAAGCTTTTGCACAAGTCGCTAAAGTACTCGGGCAGCACACGCCTTAATTCGTGAAACCTCGACTCTTCCGTACGCCTACGCTCCTACGCGTGCACGCGGCCCAGCTCCCTGCGCTATGGACTATGGCTATCGGGGATCAGGTGCATAAATGTAACAGGCTAACTACCCGGAGAAATTAATAGACTTAAAAAGTTGGAAGTAGGAATCGTTTTCATGCGCTGCCAAATACTTTTCTCTCGGATTTGTATTTTGCTGCACCATATACTGCCTTTGCACTATGCTTTTGTTGCAGGGTATGGACGACTACTCGCCGCGCTTGCCCGCCGAGTCCTCACGCTTGGGGGCTGGCGCCGGGACGACCATTCGGCGTGCCTCGGCCCTTACGCTCGGGGGCTGGGCGCCGGGACGACTACTCGCCGCGCTTGCCAGCCGAGCCCTCACGCTCGGGGGCTGGCGCCGGGACGACTACTCGGCGTGCCTCAGCCCTCACGCTTGGGGGCTGGCGCCGGGACGACTACTCGGCGTGCCTCAGCCCTCACGCTCGGGGGCTGGCGCCGGGACGACTACTCGGCGTGCCTCAGCCCTCACGCCCGGGGGCTGGGCGCCGAGACGACTGCTCGGCGTGTCTCGCAGGACTCCGCTGGCCCTCACGCTCGGGGGCTGGCCGCCGAAATTAACGCCGGATGATTCAGTCAGATGCTCCTCGATCAAGCCTTGAGCCGATTCCTACGGAATCGCCTTAAGGCTCGGGGGCTACGGCCAATGGACGCACCTCGCGGCGCATCCGTTGATTGTCTGGTGACCTTAGAACAAGGCTACAAACCCTTGGGCCGATTCCTTCGGAATCGCTTCAAGGCTCGGGGGCTACGGCCAACGGACGCACCTCGCGGCGCATCCGTTGCAGATGGCTCTCTTTTCTTTCCAGTATCACGCGGTTTTGCTTCCAACCGCAGCAAGCTCGAAGCTCTGCCGATAGCACGACCTCGCCGAGTTCTCGCTCAACCACGTACTACTCGGGGGCTTGTCGGGGATAGACCCCGGTGGTACCCAGAAGGCGGATTGGCCCAACCAGCAGGGGGCGGCCCAATCCGAGTGCTATCGGGCCGGTTTGTCAGACTGGGTGGCCCACCACTCGGGAGGCCCACCAGTCGGGCGAACCGGATAACTACGACGGTGCGCACAGCAAGGAAGCAGGCGGCGTATCACGCAAGGAGATTGGAGATCAAGATAAACTAGCCGAAATTCTAGGGAAAGATATCTGTAATCGTTATAGGATCGAATCCTTGTATTTTGGGTAGGTTATGATCTCTAGCCGACTTGTAACTCAAGGCAACCGGGCTATATAAGGTGCCTTGGGACCCCCCTCCAAAGGACACGCATTCATTCAACCTAGGACAGAACCCAACTACGGAGATCCTTCAGGAACTTCATACACAGCAATCCATACACCCAACACAGGACGTAGGGTATTACGTCATCTTGACGGCCCGAACCTGTTCAATCCTTGCGTCTTGTGTTACCATCGTCTTGTGATCCTCGATCTATCCCTCAACAAATCAACCACGTAGGCTACCCTGTGTGGACTGCCGGGCTCATAAATCCGACAGTAAGCAAGACAAGTAGATTGATATCACCATCGATTGTACATATACCTTGATGAGTTCAAGGCATGGCTCTGGAACTCTGCCATGGCTTTACCACGCAGCGCCAACCATGGCGGCTAGGGCATGGCCTAAGCCATCTCCTAGGCAACCTCGAGGACTTGCGGTGGCCGTCGGCTTCCTTCGGTGTGTTTCCCACTTCGTGTCGACTTGTGGTGGACGGATCTGAATCTCTCCCTCTTGAGGGTGCCTAGGGGGTTGTATTTATACCCTAGGGGAGCCTTGGGGCATGCTCCACCTTCCCTTTCACGAGATCCTTGCTTGGGAGTCAAGCAAACTTGGTTTCCATAAGATTTGACTCACCCAGATTTTCCTTATTCGCAACCCTGCCTTCCCGATGTTATAGGGCAAACTCAGATTCTAAATTGTGTACCATGAAACTATCTCCAACTTTGGTATTCATGAGTTTCCTTGGAAATGAAGTTAAGATCCCAAAACAGCACCGGAAGATAATCTGTCTGATTCCGGACTTCTCTGCGCAGCATGCATTTCAGGGGCCATATCTCCCAGCCCATATTCTAAATTATGCTTTCCATATGTCCAAATTGAAGATCTCGATGATGGCTACAAATTTGGTATTCAACATTGTGTCATTAGAGTCCATTTAGATCTCCGAATCAGCACCAAAAAATCATGTTGTCATGTTGTCCAAAAGATTATTGAGACTAGTCCAAAAGGTATGGAAAATAACTGTTGGAAAGAGAGAGGGATGGAACACACACATTTAGATAGGTGGACATGTGCAAATGGCAAGTGGATGATCCCGAGGCACAAATGAAGTCCTCGTTATCGGATTGCACATGGTTGAAAAATTAAGTATGAAATTGTCTTCAAAGCACTTGAAATTTAATGAAACTGAATGAACTAAGGAGCATTGTTATTCTTTCTTCTTTTCTTTCTTTTATTATTTTTTCTTCATCTTTGTTTCTTTTCTTTCTTTCTTTCTCTTTTTTTCATTTTTCTTTCCTTTTGCTCCTTAGAACTTTTTGCAACATAGTACTTACTCGGCATCCTCCCCCCATGCTTAAACGATTGCTCGTCCTCGAGCATAGAAGTGAGGGTTGATAATTGCTGAAGTAAGTACATTATCCATCTTAATCTTCTGGAAAATCACTTGAATCTTCAGGGAATTTCTTCTCGATGCCTCCCAAATTGATGTTCTTTAAATTAGACTCTTGATTCTTCTGAGTTTTCCTCGAGATAATGATCCGTACTCAATTGTAGGTTGTGGTCAAGGAGGTAATCACAAAAAGATATTTTGGGTTTAGGGTGGATATCCAGCGAAGTTTCTGGTGTAGAAACTCACAATGCATGGATAGAAAGGCTAGCAAAAGAGGGTACGCAAAATGGAATGGCCAGCTTCTTAGTCTCGAACCATGGAAATCAATCTTAATCCAACTCATCAAAATATAAGTTTGCAATTCTAAAGGTTTCATCATGATAGATCTTGTATATGTAAAGGCTTTGGTAGGGAGAACTTTGCAAGAGATTCACTATTGACGGTCCTTATAACGAAAATCCGACCGTCAATAGGCTTAGAAAACCAATAACGATCAAAGCATAGCTTAGACATTTGTATTCAAATAGAGTTGTACCATGCATATCTGGAATATATTTGAGTACAGGGACTACGGTGCAAAAGATGGATGAAACTAGGCACAGACCCAGGTCGGCCGACCTGGCTAGGTCGGGCGACCAGGCCTGGACCCCAATCGAGCCCATTCTCCACACAGGTCAAGAAGCACACTATGAGATGATCATGGACGTTGGAACATGGTCGGTTCAAGTCAAGGGTGAGGATGAGCCACATGGCATTCCCATGGATTGAAGGGCCCACAACTCAACTCAATTGCACCCAAATGAAGTATACCCACCTGGAACCATCATAAGGACCCACATGGCAGTCTACCAGAGAAGAGTGGGGCCGAAAGGCGGCGAAACCAGGTCGGCCGACCTGGCTAGGTCGGCCGACTTGGCCCTGCGGCCGTTTCGTTCCCCCTTGACCCGTACCTGTAAACCGCCATCAGGAGTCCATCTAAGCCGTGCAATGCTAACGACGGTGCATCCAAGGGTCGGCCGACCTGGGCCCACCTCCAAACTGCCGCAACCAACTCTGGCCGGCTCCAACCGCCTATGTGATGCTATAAATACCTGCAAAGGGCGCCGTACTCAAACACACATCAGAAGAAGAGCTCTCTTTTGCTACAAGCTTAGTCTTAGTCTTAGTAGTGATAGTCATAGTATTAGATCCTCTGAAGGGCTTCCGAAGGAGTCTTGGTAAGTTCTAGAGTTCAGTTCTTGTATTCTCTTACTTACTTGTATTACTCTGAGCTTAATGGAAATACCTTCATACTTATATTGTATGCCTCAGTTATACCTTATCCACTTAGTATATACTACTTATGTCTTGCACCTTATTCAAGTGAATGTATGCTATGACATTGGCTCAATGTGCCTCTTGGTTGCTCTATTTTTTAACATGATAGATAGAGTTGTATCTCATATTGTAAGAATGGTGTTTAGAATATGGAATACTGTTGAGGGTACCGCTGCCCCACGGATTAGAAGAGGTAGGTGGCAAGTGGTGACAGCCCTGTCGTCCTTTGTAATCCTCCACGTTCGGGAGTGGGTATTAGGCTTTTATGATAAGACGTCCTACTGTCGTCCCTTGATGAGGGAACCACTGGATACCTCGATATGTCCTCTTGCATATGATCATTGAATGAGCTTGTATAGGGTATTGTAGTATATCCAAGTCCCACATGTATGATGCTAATGAACCCTTATTAATCTTTACTAATGTATTATTACTAACTGAGACTACCATAATGATGAGCAATAACTTCTATGTGTCACTTTACCCATTCACTTCTATATCATTTACCCCTGTTTAAATTATGGTATATTAATGTTGTTGTAAGTAAATGCATTGGAATGACACCTCTCTTTGACTAAACGCTTTCCCTGCGGATAAACAAATAACGATACTCTGGAATACTCCTGGGTGAAATGTTACAACGTACTTCTGTGCACTTGCAGAATATCTGTAATGTCTAGATTTACGATGAAGTATCTCTAGTACCATCACTACTCTAAGTGGTGATGCTAAGAAATACCAATAAGCATTTCTGGCGCCATTGTCGGGGAAAGCAATGGTTAAAGAGATTTGATCATTCATGCATTTAATGCAACATGATTAATTGCCAGTAATCTAGCAGGTCTACCCTTTTGCTCTGTTTCTCTGTGATGTGAAACAGGGTAGTGTATGACTGGTTTCCAATTACCATCCAACTACGTCAAGAACCCGAATACCATAGGAAGGAGGGTACGTTCTTGTGTCGTAATCCCTCAGGTGTTCTTATTGGAGACCGAACCAGTCATCGGAGAATCCTCCAACCAAGGAGAACAACTCGTTCCCGTAGCACCCCAACCGGAAGAAGCCATGGCCGACAGGACCATCCGTGACTACTCCGCCTCGTCTGCTGCCCAGAACCCTGTGGGTCTGGAGGTGGAAATGGGGGATCATGCTTTTGAGCTGAAGGCCCCGCTAATCAACATGGTGTAGGCTAGCCCCCTTCTGTGGGAAAGCCAATGAAGACGCCAGTGCTCACCTGCAGCATTTTCTGGAGGTGTGCAGCACCATCACTATCCGAGGAGTGGATCAAGAGGCCATCAGGTTCAGCCTGTTTCCGTTCTCACTGTTGGGAAGAGCCAAACAATGGTTCTATTCCAACTAGGATGCGGTGAACACGTGGACTAAGTGCTCCAATGCCTTCTTGGTGAAGTTCTTCCCCATTGGGAAAACCAATGCCCTTCGGGGAAGAATTTTCAGCTTCCAGCAAGAGTCCGAGGAGACGGTTCCAGAAGCGTGGGATCGTTTCCAGTACTACATACTGGCATGCCCCACCATGGTATGCAAGAGTGGCTCCTGCTCCTAAACTTCTACAATGGGCTGTCCCAGACAGCCCGTGAACACATGGACGCTGCTGCTGGAGGGGCATTCCTCTCCTTGACCGTGGCCGCCGCTGAGCTACTCATCGAGAAGATGGTGTCTAACTAATCCTGGAATGACGACCGTCTTCAGGGACGCAAACGTGGTATGCACACCGTAATGGAGGTAGTCATGCTAGCTGCCGAGATGGATCTCATCATGAAGCGCCTTGATGGCCGCACTAAGGATGGGGGCGCCGACAACGAAGGGCTACTGGACTCACACATGACGTGTGAAGTCTGTGGAGAAACTGGCCACTCGGGAAACAACTGCCCCGAGACACAAGAGGAGGTACAGTTCGTGAACGGCAACGACGGGTACCAGCCTCAAAGAAACTGGAACCAGCAACGCCCATTCTACCAGGGAGATAACAATAATAATTATTTTTCTAACCAACCTTCCCTTAAAGATCTTGTCCTTGGTCAGGCCAAGATTAATGAATCAATCTCTAAGAGGCTTGCTGCTAACGATAAGGCTCTGGAGGGCATAAATTCTAAAGTAGAAAGTTTGTCCTCCACCTTTCAGAGCCAGCTGAGCTTTAACAAAACGCTAGAAACCTAGTTAGCTCAGCTTGCCGCCGCTGTTCCTTCTGGTGATAAGGGGAGAATTCCCGGGCAACCGGATTCCTCCTTTGAAAATGTAAAGGCTGTTTCTATGAGGAGTGGTAAGGCTACCCGGGATCCAGTCCCATCTAACCATGCGGGGAAAACAGCACCAAGGAAGTAGGTCCCAGAAGAAGGAGAAGAGCCTGAAGCCGAGTTAGCACCAGCTGGACAAACTGTGCCACATGAGTTCTACGACAGCAACGTCTTGCCATTCCCTCAACGCCAAAAGAAACCATCGGCGGATGAGCAATTTTCCAGGTTCGTAGAAGTTATACAAAAGTTAAATATACATGTGCCATTGCTGGATGCTATGCAGGTACCGACCTACGCAAAGTACTTGAAGGACATCCTCAACGACAAACGTCCACTCCCAAGTACCGAGGTCATAAAGTTGACTGAGGAGTGCAGTGCAGCCATCCTAAACAAGGTCCCGGAGAAAAAGAAGGACCTAGGGTGTCCCACTATCACGTGTACAATCGGGACAGCATTTTGAGCACGCACTCTATGATCTGGGGGCAAGTGTCAGCGTCATGCCAAAAGTAGTATTTGACCGTCTTAATTATACTACCTTGTCCCCTACTCCCTTGAGACTGCAGTTGGCCGATTCCATCGTCCGCTACCCAGAGGGGATAGTCGAGAACATTTCGGTGCGCATCCGGGATTGCTTCGTCCCTGTCGACTTCGTGGTACTGAACATGGACGTGAGCAACGACTCGTCGCTCATCCTTGGGCGACCATTCTTGAGCACAGTAGATGCTCACATTAATGTGGGTGCTGGAGAAATCCAGCTCCACATTAATGGTAAGAAGGAGAAGTTTGAGTTCAGGCCAAAGGTGGAGCAATGCTCCATGATCAAGGTCAAGTATGGGAGAAACAGTCAGAATGTCAAAGAGGTGGAGGTAACACCTCCAGAAAAAGACAGCCTGATTAAGTTCATGGAGAAGTTCTGGGAGAAGGATTTCCCCATCTGGTATTATGCAAAGAACAACAAGAAGTCTACACGAGGTGCGAAAGCACAGACGAAGAAAACACCGGAACAAGCCGTCGACCGCCATAAGAAGGTAAAACAAGTATGATGGGTTAAATCATCTGTATCCTCATCTCCAGGGTTAGATGCTGCTTCATCAAGTTGAAATCTTACATCGGAGACGTCTTCTCTCGACGACGTAAAACACGAGTCCTGCGCCGACAGGTTCATCGGTGTCAACAAAATAGCTTGAGAGAGGACCCCCAATCAGGTAAGTTCAGGTAAGTATTGTTGAATAAAGGTTTTCTTTCGAATAAAGTTAGGAAATGAGAGCTATCCATGCTAGTCCCTTAATGTTTTGAGTCTATGGTTAAATCATTATTTTGGACATGATGAATAGTTGCTCTTATTTCTCTCTTGTACCTATGTTTCAACCTGCTATTCTCCTAAGCTTTGAGTTTGTTGGTTGAGCATGATCTTTTCTGTTATCTGGTCCATCTGTTGGTAGCATATGCAAGCTCTAGTCTAGCTTGTTGTTGGCTATGATATGATAAGACTTGAGTTATTTTAAGATCTTACTAAGCTAGACTTGATAACCGGAGTTTCTCTTTTAAAAATAAAATAAAGAGTTCCTCATGGTGATTAAATTCCTTACCAAAGCTCATATTGTTTTAAACCCCTACATGAGCTACTTGCTTTTGCATTGAGTTTTGTCAAGGTCATTGTGATTTTTAGAGATTTACTTCATGCTTTTGAAGCCAAGATCACGCACACGCCACCTTATACATGTTACACTTCTACTCTGGAAGTGAGCATGATACCTATCCATCCACCAGATAAAAGTTCTACATAAAGTATGGTACTCTTCCCCAACTATATTGCAAAAAAAAGACATGGGCTGATGAGAAAAAATTGGACACATGAAGGTCCAAGTATGTAAAAAAAAAGAGCACATGAAGGCTCTTGGTTCAAATAATATAGCCATGTATCTAAAAGTAACCTCTACTAGGAGAAGAGGAACATGTAAAAAGGAGCTATCATTTACCATGCCACCTACACACGTGCACATCTTGATTTGAGAGTATGACTTATTTCTCTTTGAATCCTGGTTTTGACTTTACAATATGTGCATTACAAGTGTGCTATAAAGCTCTCCTAGCACAAACTCCACTCCAATGAGTGACATGAGAGTTGAGAGACGAAATTGGTAAGGAAATACACCGTGAGCGACTTGAGGGTACCACCTAAGGAACTCTGCCCTTTTGAAAAACTTCCAAAACCTCCGGTTTGATTGTCAAGCAAGGTAGAAGGCAAGGTGCTTGGTCTAAGTCGTTCTAGCCATCAACGGCCCAAGACAAGGAGAAGCGACAAGCCCCATGAAAGGCCAAGGTAATAAGGGAAGTTTATTTTACTAGCTTATTCAATTCTTGGTAGAATATCTTGCTGAACCACTGGTACTTTTGAGAAGTAATGTGGAAGCAACTCCTGATCCACTGAGCCTAAAAGTCCTAGTATTTGCTAGGGACAAGCAAAGGTTAAGCTTGGGGGAGTTGTTGACAGTCCTTATAACGAAAATCCGACCGTCAATAGGCTCAGAAAACCAATAAAGATCAAAGCATAGCTTAGACATTTGTATTCAAATAGAGTTGTACCATGCATATCTGGAATATATTTGAGTACAGGGACTATGGTGCAAAAGATGCACAAAACTGGGCATAGACCTAGGTCGGCCGACCTGGCTAGGTCGGGCGACCAGGCCTGGACCCCAATCGAGCCTATTCTCCACACAGGTCAAGAAGCACACTAGGAGATGATCATGGACGTTGGAACATGGTCGGTTCAAGTCAAGGGTGAGGATGAGCCACGTGGCATTCCCACGGATTGAAGGGCACATACCTCAACTCAGTTGCACCCAAATGAAGTATACCCACCTGGAACCGTCATAAGGACCCACATGGTAGTTTACCAGAGAAGAGTTGGGCCGAAAGGCGGTGGAACCAGGTCGGCCGACCTGGCTAGGTCGGCTGACTTGGCCCTGCGGCCATTTCGCTCCCCCCTTGACCCGTACCTGTAAACCGCCATCAGGAGTCCATCTAAGCCGTGCAATGCTGACAACGGTGCATCCAAGGGTCGGCCGACCTGGGGACTTCGGCCGACCTGGGCCCACCTCCAAACTGTCACAACCGCCTCTGGCCGGCTCCAACCGCCTATGTGATGCTATAAATACCTGCAAAGGACGCCGTACTCAAACACACATCAGAAGAAGAGCTCTCCTTTACTATAAGCTTAGTCTTAGTCTTAGTAGTGATAGTCATAGTATTAGATCTTCTGAGGGGCTTCCGAAGGAGTCTTGGTAAGTTCTAGAGTTCAGTTCTTGTATTCTCTTACTTACTTGTATTACTCTGAGCTTAATGGAAATACCTTCATACTTATGTTGTATGCTTCAGTTATACCTTATCCACTTAGTATATACTACTTATGTCTTGCACATTATTCAAGTGAATGAATGCTATGACATTGGCTCAATGTGCCTCTTGGTTGCTCTATTTATTAACGTGATAGATAGAGTTGTATCTCATATTGGAAGCATGGTGTTTAGAATATAGAATACTGTTGAGGGTACCGCTGCCCCACGGATTAGAAGAGGTAGGCGGCAGGTGGTGACAGCCCTGTCCGTCCTTTGTAATCCTCCACATTCGGGAGTGGGTACTAGGCCTTTATGATAAGACGTCCTACTGTCGTCCCTTGATGAGGGAACCACTGGATACCTCGATGTGTCCTCTTGCATATGATCATTGAATGAGCTTGTATAGGGTATTGTAGTATATCCAAGTCCCATATGTATGATGCTAATGAACCCTTATTAATCTTACTAATGTATTATTACTAACTAAGACTACCATAATGATGAGCAATGAACTTCTGTGTGTCACATTACCCATTCACTTCTATATCATTTACCCCTATTTAGATTATGGTATATTAATGTTGTTGTAAGTAATGCATTGGATGACACCTCTCTTTTAACTAAACGCTTTCCCTGCGGATAAACAAATAACGATACTCTGGAATACTCCCGGGTGAAATGCTACAACGTACTTCTGTGCGCTTGCAGAATATCTGTAACGTCTAGATTTACGATAAAGTATCTCTAGTACCATCACTACTCTAAGTGGTGATGCTAAGAAATACCAACATTCACAAATTTAGATAGCATAAGAATCAAGTTTTAAATAAAACAATTCAAGGTGTAAGGTCATCGGTAAACTTAAATCAAAGAATAACATAATAAATATGTGGGTCTATAATTTAGTCATTTAACCTCCACAAATAAAAGGGCCGGTATTTAATCAATTTAAGATCATTTAGTAGAGAGCAAATGGTCAAGTCATATACAACATGGTGTAGGTAGAACAAAGCAGCAATTTTCATCACTTTTCCATAAGCAAAAGCATTCAAAATATGTCATCGTGGTGAGCACAAGGTGATGGTGATCATTATTTATTGAAAACAAAGACAAGACTAGGTTGTCCTCCTAGTAGCCATGTTATTAATAAGAGAGATATACAGAGGTTTCTAACCTATGGTCGATGGCATACATATATACAAGCATTTAGAAGGAAATGAACAAAGAGAAGGTTGAGGAAGAGTTACCATCCTTTTCGATGCTTGTAATGGAGTGTAGCGTGGCTTCCCCCATGCTTAAGCATTGTGCTTAGCATGGAAGAAGAATCTTGAGCATCTTATGACAACCGTGATCATTGTACTCCATATGGCCTTTTCCTTTTCATCCAACAAATCCTCCCCCATGCTTAGCATGTTGCTAAGCGTGGAAAAAGATGGTGAACCGTCATGTGATTCTTGAAGTCCTTCCACCATGTGTTTGGAGATTATCTTTATGCTTCTTCATCTTTGTTGTCTTAATTTTTCTCAACCTCTTCTTGTTGTCATTAAGCTTTGGTCCCAATCGTTCTCCGTATCATTATCACGTCCTTGCTTGTTGTCTTCATTGCTGCCTCATCTTCTATGAATGTTTTTTTTACTTCCAGAATAGAACATGTACTGAACCATTGCTCTATTTCAAAGTGCACAAATTTCTCTTTCCAAGGAGTCATCATTTGCCCAAATCGGATTCCAAACAAGAGAGTTATGCCTATTTTGTTCCAGCACTGCAATCTGTCCTGAGTTGATTTTAGAACACGCAGTGCCTAATGTTTTTGTCGTACCTCCTTGTATG
>CM014276.1:23973044-23985765 GCA_004135705.1 Alloteropsis semialata | reverse complement strand
GGATGGATCTGAATCTCTCCCTCTTGAGGATGCCTAGGGGGTTGTATTTATACCCTAGGGGAGCCTTGGGGCGTGCTCCACCTTCCCTTCCACGAGATCCTTGCTTGGGAGTCAAGCAAACTTGGTTTCCATAAGATTTGACTTGCCTAGATTTTCCTTATTCGCAGCCCTGCCTTACTGACATCATATCTCCCATGTCCGGACTCCAAATAGGGCAAACTCAGATTCTAAATTATGTACACGAAATTATCTCCAACTTTGGTATCATGAGTTTCCTTGAAAATGAAATTAAGATCCCCAAAACTGCACCGAAAGATAATCTATCTGATTCTGAACTTCTCTGCGCAGCATGCATTTCGGGGGCTATATCTCCCAGCTCCATATTCCAAATTATGCTTTCCATATGTCCAAATTGAAGATCTCGACGATGGATACAACTTTGGTATTCAACATTGTGTCATTAGTGTCCATTTATATCTCCAAATCTGCACCAAAAGATCATGCTGGGCTGCGCGAATATCTCTTGATCTCGTGGATAACTTTCCAAATCTTCAATTCCTTCATGGTTAAGTCTCTCATGCCCAAGGTTCATTGAATGTGGACATCTAGGACCATGAGTTGGGCTATGAAAGTCCACATGGTCCATTGGTTGGGCTCCCTCCGCTAGGCTCGATTTCTTTGGGCTTGTAGTTAGATTGGGGCTTTGAATATAAATGCCCCAAATTGGGCCATTTTCCTGCAAAAACACAACATGCTCCAAAACACAACACATATGCGAAAACGGGGTTATTTCAAGTGCCAAGTGGCGGGTTAGTATATAAATTAGTCCAAAAGCACCGCCTAAATAGCATTAAAAGTGTACCATTAACGAGCGTCAACAATTTCCCAGCTTTTACCTCAAACGCCCACCAAGCACTCTTTACTCGCAGCTCCTCCTCTTGGTGGCCACGCAACAACTCTCATGATACACGCCGTCGATCTTACTCAATATTACACAACCGTTCGACCTTTTCCCTCCCGCATGTTGTCACCACACGAGGATAATCATGCCGACTTCCTACGCACTACTAAGATGTATCCGCAGGGCATAGACTAATCACCATGATTAGATCTATTTCTACTAAGAACATATGCTAGCTAGATATATGAGAGAAAGCATGCATCTTAGAAGATCAAAATAAACAAGTCAAATAGATTGATATCACCATCGAATATACATATGCCTTGATGAGTTCAAGGCATGGCTCCAGAACTCTGCCATGGCTTCACCACGTAGGGCCAACCATGGCGGCTAGGCAGTGGCGGACCTAGGTTTTTCATATAGGGTATGCCGTGCATAAAATTTCACATACAAAACGGTATAATCCATTTTTCAATTCGGCAAAGAACAGTAAAATTCACCAAGCATTTTGAGATACAAGTAACAAATAAGTCTTGAATTCAACAATTAAAAGTAGTCCAAATAAGATTACAATACTACTTGGGCTTGTCCGGTCTACGATGTCTAATGGCCATGAAAGTGTCCATTATATCTTCTTCATCCACTTGAAAGAAAATATCCCGCTCAATGAATGTGACAAGACAATCATCCAAAACACTATCACCAATCTTATTCCTCTTCTTGGTTTTGACTAAATTCAAAGCTGAAAATACCCTTTCAACAGAGGCCATCACCACAGGTAGAAGCAATACCAATTTGAGAAGCAAGTAAACCATATCATAAAATGTATGCATATTTTTCTCAACAAGCTTAACTGAGAGGTCAACAAGACTATGTATGCCTTTGAACCTATCATCTCCTCTTATGACATTTAGTTTAGTTATGTGCCATATATCAAAATAGGATGAGTAGTTAAAAAGATAAGAATCTAGAGAACAAGCAATGATGTACTCCTATGTTGATATGGCAGCTCTATGATTAACAATATTAGCTAAGCTCAGCTTCTGCACACTTTTTTTACCCAACATGGTTGCAAATGCAAAGCAGAACCACCTCGTTTCCTTGCTGTTTCTCCCCCAAGGAGGACTTCCATTTCAAGCGAAAACCCACAGTGTTACACCAGCGGGACAAAAACCGGCTAAAAATTCCAAGAAATTTCCCTGCAGAGGAGGGAGGTGGCAGCTACGGACCTCCGCCTTCCTCGGTGTCCTTCCCCTCCATCCCCAACAAAGCGCCTCGTCTCCCCACGCGCGCGCCCGGTCCCTCTCCTGCCGTCCCCCCTCCCCTTCCCTCCGGCAACCAGCGGCATAACAGAGGTCACACCCGGGCGCACGGCGGGGACGCGCAGCCGTGCGGGACGCTGCAAGGACCAGGGGGAAGGAGCCAGCCGCCAGGCGCCAGGGAGTCGGAGACGCAAGGACCAGGGAGCCGGGTGGAAGGGGCGACGGCGGCGGGGTCCTGGGGGCGACACACCGACGCGGGATGGAAGGGGCGACGGTGGCGGGGTTCCTAGGGACGACGCGCGACGGGCGAAGTGGCGAACAGAGCCAGCCTGAGGAGATGTAGGCCGGGAGGGGTTTTTTTTCAGCTGACGGGCCGAGCAGTGGGTTGGGCGAAGGAAGATTGAAATTTTTTTACATGGACTTGGCCCATTTCTTAAGGTGTGCCATGGCCCATGTGGACCACCCTTTGGGCCCGTCCCAGTGGCTAGGGTATGGCCTAAGCCATCTCCTAGGCAACCTCGAGGACTTGTGATGGCCGTCGGCTTCCTTCGGTGTGTGTCCTTCTTCGCGTCGACTTCTGGTGGATTGGATCTAAATCTCCCTCCCTTAAGGGTGCTAGGGGTTGTATTTATACCCTAGAGGAGCCTTGGGACATGCTCCATCTTCCCTTCCACGAGATCATTGCTTGGGAGTTAAGCAAACTTGGTTTCCATAAGATTTGTCTCACCCAGATTTTCCTAATACTTAGCCCTTCCTTCCTGTCAGTTTTTTATACCGGCAAGCCTACTATGGGGGTCCCTAAGTAGTCGAGTTGTTCGTGAGGGCCTCGCCGGAACCAGAAGCACGATGGTGAACACGAGATGATTTAGACAGGTTCAGGCCGCCTCGAGTAGAGAGCGTAACACCTTACGTCCTGTATGGTGGATCTTCTCGTATTGATGGTTATGATTTTACAAGGGGTCCCTGCCTCACCTTATATACTCGGGAGACAGGGTCTACAAGGCAAGAAATACAAACTCCTAGTCGGATACAATACACAGAGTCCTAACATGAGTAGGCCGGGTTGTTTTCTAGTACCCGACTAGTTTCCTTAAGCTGTACGCTTCTTCCTTGTAACTGTCAGAGTTGCCGGCCCAATTTCCTAGCGGGCCTGTAGCCCATGAGGACTCCCATGGATCTTGGACCGTCAAGCCCCCAAGCGTCTTCATGTCTTCACGCCTGCCGGGTTGTTTCTCAACAGTTTTAGCATCAGCCGAGTTGTTTTCTCGTCGTCTTGCTTGTTGAAAACCTTCAGAAGTGAACATGATGTTCTCTTTTGCCGACTTCTTTTGCAGCCAGCCCCCGGGCCTTGGTTTATGAACCAAGGTTGATGCAAAAACTTTCCCATTTACTATAATGGTGTCCAGCTTTTGAAAAAAGATGGACCCATTATGGGTCTAGCCCCCGAGCCTAGAAATGTTTTCAAGGATTAAAAACAATTCCAGGGTCTTTATTGAAAAAAACTTTCCAAAAGAAATATACTATTTCCAGCCCCCAAGCTTAAAGCAGATGACAACAAGCTTAAAGATTTCTGTTGAAATAGGTATATGCTTTTATGTGGAAATAAATCTCAGTAAGCATCAGCCCCCGAGAATGAATTTTCATCGGAAAAAATGACTTAGCTCGTTAGGAAATGGCCGCACAAATATGCATCTGGTTTGTAACCGTGAATACAAGTGTTGGCGTATTTTGGGAAACGGGTTACGGGGAATACACTTAGGGTTACCACTTCAATTTTATAAGACAGAGGGTGAACCGTTCGTATTCTCCTCCCGCCGCCGTCGCTTTCACAATTGAAATCCTCAAATCTTTTTCCCCCCGCGCGCAATCCCCAATCCACTCAAGCCCCGTCCGAGAGTCAATCCAAGACCTCGTCCGGCAAGATGGGTCAGAAACCCACTGCTTCCAAGCCTGCTGAGAGCAAAGCCACAGGGAGCAAAAAGAAATCTAAGATCCATATCACAGATATGCCGGTGTTCAAGAACTCTCCTGCGCCGACTCTTGCCTGGAAGCCATCCAAAGCGACAGACGAGATGGTGCAAGGTCTTGTGGAGCAAGGCTACCTTCTGGAGAAATCAATCTCCTGTTGGCGCACTGATGCTGGTAAGGCCTGGCCTTTTGAAGAAATCCACGAGATTGTGGTTTTTGTCGCATTCTATGAGCGTGGATTTGCCCTTCCTGCTCATGATTTCCTTCGAGGTCTTCTCTTCTACTATAAATTAGAATTGATTCATCTCAATCCCAATTCCATTCTTCAAGTTTCCCTCTTTATCCATCTTTGCGAAACCTTCTTGGGGATCGATCCCCACTTCAATCTCTTCCGCCTCCTCTTCCGTGTGAAATCCACCCCAGACAAAGTAGTCAGCACTGCTGGGTTTCAACTCCGTCAAGGCATGAAGAATGTCTACTTTGACTTCAAGATGAATGACTCCATCAAAGACTGGAACGATAAATGGTTTTATGTTGAAAATCAGCCCCCGAGACTGTCGAAACATTCCGGTCATCTGCCTCGCCCGCAAGACTCCTGGAATGAATCTCTCGATAGAGATAAGGTCGAGGGGATCTCCAGCCTTCTGAAGATGATCTCTGACTTGAAGGAGCAAGGGCTAACTGCCATTGGGATCGACAGTTCTTTCTTGCGCCGGCGCGTACAACCCTGCCAGAAGCGGGTGCACGCTGGCTATGAATACACCGGCCCCAAGGACCCAACCAGAATCTCCTCCAACGATTTATCATTAGATGAAGTCGCCATCCGCGTCCAGGCGCTCTTTATGGACGCCCAAGATTTGCCGCGTCGAGTACCCGAGTACTCGGCAAATCGTCCATCTTTACTGGTAAGCTCGAAAACAACCCGAATACCAAATATGATATTCATCTTCTTGCTTCTTGACTACTAATCAATTGCATTGTTATCCAATACCAGGAATTGCGAACCAGACTTGCATCCTCGCCTCCAGAAATAACAGAAAACCTCTCCGGGTTGCCTGGATTTCCCCCTCCCCCGCAAACTGCTAAAAACTCAGGGAAAGGGAAGAAAAAGGTATCACCAGAGATTGAGCAGGTGATTCTGGAGGAGGAATCATCTTCTGATGATGATGCACCCCGACAACCTCCCGGGAAAATACTTGGACAAGGAGGGTCAGGTCTGAAAAGATCTAATACCGAGGACGCCCCAAGTTAGCCAATCCCAAAAAGGAAACGGGCCCTTCGGAAGAAAGTATCTTCTTCGCTGAAGAAGTCAACTGATTCTGCTCTTGGTGAAGCGGAAGTACTTGGAGTTGAGACAGAAACAAGTGTCGAGATTCCTGTAGGAATTCCACTGCACTCATCGCCTCCCAAGGTACACCAGTTAGTCTTCTTGCAAAATTCTTCATTCCTGTCAGTTGCCGAGTTCTTTCATGACTTGAACTCACGATTGCAGCAACCTCAAGAGGAAGAACCCGCTCGTCCGGAAGAGCCTCAAGGACCTCAAGATGTTCCATCTGGAGGATTCGACTTTGTTGTGGATGAGCCCGAATTCAATATGGAGTTCGCCAGGTAAATGACTCTACCTTTGTTGGAGAATCAGATGCCCATCGTTTTTAGAATATAATATTCGGGAATTCATCTTTCCTTGTACAGCCGTCCGCCTACTCCTGCTCCCACAGAATTGCCAAAGACTCCAATCGAAGAAGCAAGAGGAGTAAGCGAGAGGCCGAGCCCCCGAGCATCTCCACCACCCCAACCCCAAGCGGCAAGCAGCAACACCACACCGCCGCCCCAGGTGACAGAGCAAGCCGCTCCGGGTACTTCCGCTACTGGGTCGTGGCCCAAGGCCACAGAAAGTATCCGGATGGTGAGTCTTCGGACTATGGAGTTGGATGCCGCCACAAGCCTGGTGAAGGAGACAGCCATTGAAGAAATCATCCGGGAACAAAAAAACCCCGTGAGCCTTCACCAGAGCCATTCTAGATCTTCACAGGTACACCAGGTGTCAACGTAAGTGAAGATGAAGACGCCTTTCTGTTCAACTCACAAGTTGACCAGGAGGATCTGGAGAAGACCGTTGCACTGCACAAACAACTCTCCAAGCTCACAGAGGTTAGTCAAAATGACCTAGTATTATAAACATACTTATCTCCTTTGTACTTTAATCAACTCTGCCGCCTTGAACTTGGATGCAGAGTGTTCTTGTACGATCTCAGCAGAAATCTGAGATGCTGCGGAGAGCCAGCGCGTTCATCGCCCGCGCCGAAAAAGCCACAGCCGATCTGGCCAAGGGGCAGGCAGCCTGGGACCAAGAACGCGCCCAATTGCGCCGAGAACTGGATGAGGCTTACAAGAAGATTAACTTATACCAAGACCAGCGCGAGGACGTCGTTGAGAAGAATAAGTCTATATGACAAAAACTCTCATGTATGTACGCCGAATACTTATTCTCTGTTTGCACTGACCATATAATAAATATAATATGATGTGTTGATTACAGAGAGTGACAAGCGCGTTGAAGCTCTGAAGGCCGAGTTCATCGATATGAAGAACCGCTTTTATCGGGAGCAAGAGCGCGCAAACCAGGCGGAGCGGCGGGAGACGGAGTGCATGGCAGATCTTGCTGAAGAGCAGAAGATGCGCCAGCATGCCGATGCCCAAGATGTCATCGATTGCTGGTAGCCGGTGTCTTTGTCACCCTTGTCTCCTTTGTTGTCAGGGTTGTTTGGTTTGGGAGCGCCCTCTGCTGAGAACGCCTTCTTAAGCGACCAGCAGTCCCTGCTTGAGTGCTTATCCTTTGGGTGGAAAGGGCACTGCTTGTCGAGTAGTTTTTCGAACTTCCTGCGGGAAGAATTCTTCTCAGCAACATTGACCGTGTCTTCAGGTTTGCGCTTCTTATCGCTGAAGTCGCGCTTGCTGTTGTTCTCAACTTGCTTGCCCTTGTTGCGGTCGCCGTTGTTGTTGCGATCTCCTCCTGACTTGTTACGGTTGAATCTCTCACGCTGCATGTCTTCAGCATCTGACCAGCGGCTGATGAGTTCTCGCATCTGCTCTAGCGTCTTTGGCCTGTTCCTTCCGAAATCGAGATGCAGCACGGGGTCTGTAAGGCCACCGTGGAAGCAATCGATGACATCTTGGTCGGATAGGCCAGCACAGGTTGCGCGTTTCTCCCAAAATCGCCGGTTGTAACTGCGCAAGTACTCGTTCTGGCCCTGTTTGCACTGGGCGAGGTCAAAACGAGTACCCGGCTTCTGCCATGAACCTTGGAAGTTGTTGATGAAAGCCTTGCAGAGTTCATCCCAGGAGTCGATGGAGCCTGGCTTGAGCCCTTCTAACCAGGTCAGTGGGGCCTGATCGAGGACTACTGGGAGATAGGTACACATGGTGTCGGTGTTGCCCCTCGCCGCCTTGATTGCCGAGTAGTAGATGCGAATCCACTGCTCGGGATCGCGTTTCCCGTCATATCTATCGATATGAGCTGGTTTGAACTTGTCGGACTAGGAAGTAGCGCGGATGCGGTCTGAGAAGACCGGGAACCCTTCGTACTTGTTGAGGTTGTGGTGATCCTGACCCGGCGCTCCGTAGACTTGGTCGTACTCCTGGCGTCTGCGGCGTTCTTGTTCTTCGCGATCGCGCGCCCGTGATGAGATGATGGTGCGCGCGTCTCTGGGTGGTAATTGATGTCGCAGATCCCTGTTGTCACGATTCTCGGGGCATCTGTCCCTGTTTCGGTTGCCATCACGACCGCCGACGTGGCTCTGCTGAACCTCGCGGTTGCTTGGTCCGGCGCCGTGGTCACGACCTCCGCCACCGAGTACTATGCCTCCTTCATGTTGGCGTTGTTCTCTGCTCGGGTGGTGGGACTGGTTGCCTCGGTTTCCAACTTCAGGGTGTGCGCTGCTTCCCTGGCGGCTTGGTGCTCGAGTGATAGTCTTCGCCGGGTTGATTGCGTCATGCTGGATGGCTGCTGTCTCGAGCATTGTCTTCATCCTGAGGATCTCAGGAGTTTCAGGCATCTGTCCCAGCTCTGTGACGACAGCCATGATGTTGGCTGCAGCGCTGGAGTAGACGTCTTGGCCGGCAACTTGCCGGAACTTGGCGTTGAGGTCCTGTGGAGGTAGCCTACGGCCGAGGTGGCGACGTTGTTCTGCGCGAGCGACATTTCGCTCCCTGCGTCGGTTACGGTCAGCTTCAGCTTCGTTCTCCACAGTTGGCTCGTCGTTGGAGACTTCTTGTTCCTGGCCGATGATCACCATGGCTTGGCGCCCTGGTGAGTAGCTCCCTGTGCTTGAAGTTACTAGGACTGTTGAGCCGCGGCTGCTTGAAGAATTCAGGGGTTCTCCGTGTTGAAACGGGAGTGGATCGATGCACGCGATGATGCGAGACATGTCCAAGTCCTCCTGTGGGGTTGCTCCAAGTGCTGGCTTGCGTCCCGGCCAGTGAACAAATCGTCCTTCGGGTGTTGAAGTGATGACGAGTCCGACTTGTTTCCCGTTAAGGGGAAGTTCGTCGAATTCGACCAGAGATCGGAGTTGTTTTGAGGACGCCGCCTGGAAAGCAGAGGTGGGGCCCGCGAGTCCAAAGGGATATTGGCCCGGGGTGTCGGCCTCATGCTTAACAGTGGCTGGACTCCTTTTCTTCTGGATTTTTGAATTGGCGAATTTTGGCATAGCCGATGGTTCAGAAACCGACTCGGGTTGCCTGGTCCGCTTTGCAAGTTTCCCAGCCCGAGTTGAAATCGGGTCGGGAAGAGTGATTCCTTGAGTCCGAGTTGATTTCGAACTCGAGGTTCCCCGAGGACGAGTTGTATTCGGTCCCGGGGGCGCGATCTCGTCAAGCTTGTCGGCGAGTTGCTCCGGAGTCGGCGATTTGAGGACGCGGTCGAAGTTGCCCTCGCCGTCCGCCGTGCAGACCCAAGAGCCGAAAACGAAGGTGGCGCCCTTCTCGAACGCCATGTCGCCGTCGCAGTTGATGATGACTGGTGCCATCGAGCTTGCTGAACGATTCTCGACGAGAGCCCCTACCTGGCGCGCCAGCTGTCGGTTTTTTATACCGGCTAGCCTACTATGGGGGGTCCCTAAGTAGTCGAGTTGTTCGTGGGGGCCTCGCCGGAACCAGAAGCGCGATGGTGAACACGAGACGATTTAGACAGGTTCCGGCCGCCTCGAGTAGAGAGCGTAATACCTTACGTCCTGTATGGTGGATCTTCCCGTATTGATGTGTATATTTTACAAGGGGTCCCTGCCTCACCTTATATACTCGGGAGACAGGGTCTACAAGGCAAGAAATACAAACTCCTAGTCGGATACAATACACAGAGTCCTAACATGAGTAGGCCGGGTTGTTTCCCAGTACCCGACTAGTTTCCTTAAGCTGTACAGTCCTTCCTTGTATCAGTCAGGGTTGCCGGCCCAATTTCCTAACGAGACTGTGGCCCATGAGGACTCCCATGGATCCTGGACCGTCATTATTGAAGACCTGACCAAGATCCGCGACCAAGAAGCTGAAATTCAGGCTCTTCGCTTAGAAGTCAATCGTCGTGGTGCGGAAATTGAGTCTTGGAAAGAAGCCGCCCTGCCATTGGTTGATGTATATGCAAAAGTACCCGCAGGAAGTGTTGCTCCTCCTCTCCTTGATCGCCTTCAAGCAACTCCTAGGCAAGTGAAGGTATATTGCCAACGGATCGCCCGTTCGTGTACTAAGCAAGTACTCGGGGTTGTCCGGTCATGGTTTCCTTCACAGCCGTTATTACTGAAGGAAGAATCAACCCGGCTTGTACCCGGGCCATGTATGATACCTACATGGAGGAGGAGAAGGACACTGTAGAGAAGATTGTATCTCGTCTTAAGTTCTAGGGTCTCTTTTGTAAGAAAACCCTTTGTAATGAACTTGTATTCAGATGTAAATACTTAGTGTTTTATTAACAAAAAGTATCGTTTATCTAATTTTGTGCGCCCGATCTCTCTGTGTAAAACAAAGAGTAGATGGCATTTTTGAATGTACTCTTTCTAGATTATTTTTAAACAACCCGACTAAATGCAAAATAGATGCGCCTGATCTTTCTGTGTGAAATAGAAAGTAGATGGCTTTTTTTGAATGCAGCCCTTTTCTGGATTGTTTTTGAACAACCCGAAATGAGTCAAAAATAGATGCGCCCGATCCTTCTGTGTGAAACAGAAAGTAGATGGCTTGTTTGAATGCAGCCCTTTTCTGGATTGTTTTTAAACAACCCGGGATGATTCAAAGTTGTAAAATTGTATCTAAATTCCAGGCTTGAAGACAATGAAATATTGACATTTTATTATCATTGGGCTAAGAAGCCGATATCAGTACATAGAAAGGACTGACTTTTATTGACTCTTGATAAACTCTAATAACTTCTTTAAGGGTAAAAACGACGCAAGTGCTCAATGTTCCAAGCATTAGGCACCTCTGTTCCGTCTTCCTGTTGTAGCTGATAAGTACCCGGACCAATGACCCTGGATACTATAAACGGACCTTCCCAAGGAGAGGACAGCTTGTGCTGATCTTTTGTATTCTGAATTCTCTGAAGAACCAAATCACCAATGTTGAATGACCGCATTTGGACGTTTTAGTCATGATACCTCCTGAGTTCTTGCTGATACTTGGTTGTCCTGATCAACGCGGCTAGTCTTGCCTCTTCTAACATGTCCATATCCTCTGCCCTACTTTGCTCTGCTGCTTCCTCCGTGTAGTTTTGAATTCTTGGAGCATTGTACTCAATGTCCACCAGGAGTACTGCTTCTGAGCCGTAGACCAGAAAGAAGGGTGATTGCCCCGTCACGCGCGGCTAGGCTGGGTTCTGAGTCCCCATACCACGGCTGGCAATTCTTGCACCCACTTGCCGCCGTACTTTTTGAGTGGTTCATAGAGCCTTGGCTTGAGTCCTTGAAGTATGAGGCCGTTAGCTCTCTCAACTTGTCCATTGGCGCGTGGATGCGCCACTGATGCATAGCGGACTTCAATTCCCAGGTTGTCACAGAAATCAAAGAACTCGCTCCCTATGAATTCGGAGCCAAGATCAGTGATGATGCGATTCGGGACACCGAAGCGATGAGCAATGTCTTGGATGAACTCGGCCGCCTTTGCTGCTGTAGCATTGACTAGCGGCTTGACTTCAATCCACTTGGTAAATTTGTCTATCGCCACATAGAGATATTTGAAACCTCCTGGCGCAGTCTTGAGTGGTCCAACCATATCTAGCCCCCAGCATGCGAAGGGCCAAGAGGGCGGTATGGTGTTGAGGACCGTTGCGGGGACATGAGCTTGCCGGGCAAAGAATTGGCAGCCCTGGCAAGTCTTCATGATTTCTTTTGCATCGGCCACCGCGGATGGCCAATAGTACCCAGACCGGACGATGGGCAGCATGGTTGCCACAGATTCCACCATGGATTTCTTCAAGGATTTCCCGTCCGACTTCTGGAGTGACACACTTCATCAAGACTCCGGATGATGCACCGCGTCGAAAGAGGGTGGAGCCGACTACTACGTAGTGCTTGCTTCGCCTGATAACTTGCTCAGCCTCCACCTTATCTTCGGGCTCTCTCTGGTGTAGTATGTACTCGATGAAGGGCTTTGTCCACTCGGGTGTAATCACCATGACTTGCTGATGAGGGGGTGTTGTAGTCGGCTGTACTTCCTGCTCCTTGATGGATGGTTGTAACAGCTCATGGACGAAAACACCGCTCGGTACTTGCGCTCGGTGGGAACCCAGCTTTGAAAAGTGCATCAGCAGCCATGTTGTTGTCTCTGAGGACGTGATGAAATTCGAGCCCATGAAAGTGCTTCTCGAGTCTGCGCACCTCCATGCAGTATGCATCCATGTTCTCTTTGGTGCAGTCCTAATCTTTATTGACTTGATTGATCACCACCGAGGAGTCGCCGTACACCACCATGTGCTTGATGCCAAGGGAAGCAGCCAAGCGTAGCCCGTGCAGTAAAGCTTCATACTCGGCTTCATTGTTGGTGGCTTTCCAGAGGATTTGGAGCACATATTTGAGCTGATCGCCTTTTGGAGATATGAGTAGTACTCCTGCACCTGCCCCTTCAAGCTTCAATGATCCGTCGAAGTACATGATCCAATGCTCGAGAGGTTCTTCTGGTACTGCGTGTTGTATTTCTGTCCACTCAGCAACGAAGTCCACCAGGGCTTGAGATTTGATGGCAGCTCGTGGGACGAAATCGATGGCGTGAGAGCCCAACTCGACCGCCCATTTGGAGATTCGCCCTGTCGCGTCCCGGTTACAGAGGATGTCGCCAATTGAAAAGAGGTGACTACAATAACCCGGTGAGCATCGAAGTAGTGGCGCAACTTGCGAGATGTGATCAAGACAGCATATAATAGCTTCTCGACCTGGGGGTATCGCACTTTTGATTCTGAAAGCACCTCACTGATGAAGTAGACTGGCCGCTGTACTTTGTATACATGGCCGGGTTCCTCCCGCTCGACTACGATAGCAGTGCTCACGACGTGAGTTGTTGCTGCGATGTAGAGGAGCAGTGGTTCCTGATCAGCTGGTGCAGTTAGTAC
>CM014276.1:23946911-23972044 GCA_004135705.1 Alloteropsis semialata | reverse complement strand
TCTCGACGGCTTTAGTGTGAGCCTGAAAGATTTGAATGTCCCAAGGATCACATTAAAACCATCGAGAGAAGTAAAAACTCCATCAACTATTATTTAATACATGATTATGGAAGACATAAGTCTCATGGCTACAGACTGTCACTACCTAGCTGCAGATACACCTTGCCACTGTATGATCATCATGTACACATGCAAAAAAAAGCATGGAGACAATGCTTGTGAATATAGAGTGGTCTATTAAGAAAATCTATGCATCCCATCAACTATTTCAATTATCAATTTTTGGCTAATATTTAATGAACAAAATAATACCACTCACATTATCATATTTAATAAATTATGAAAGCACCAATATATGCAAATGTTATTTATTAAAGTTTTGCAGTTTTGTTGGTAATAATGCTATATATGAATAGATATTGGTCTATTTAGTAAAAGAACTAAAACTAAACCGAAAGAGGGCTGGATTTGCACAAGAAACAAAAACACACTTAATAAAAATTAGTGTTATTACAACATGATAAAAATTAGTCCAACAAACTTAATAATAATTCTTATTACAACATGATTCATAAAAATGCACTCCACTAAATTAATCTTCGTCCACACCATTCTTTTTCATGAGATAAAAAGGATAGTTTATGTGAATAATCTCGACACCTAGATATCTATCAACGTAATCAAGTGCCCATATGAACGCGCTATCAACCGCCTTATAGGGTTTATCCAAAACCTCGCCATAAATTTTTGTCTGCCTAGTCGTTCCACTTTTGTCCACATGTGTCAGGGTTGTGTCCACTTGAAATCCACCATTAACACGATATGAATATGGCTTAGTGAATGTGAACCGTAGGTAATCAAGTACCTATTTTAGTATTGCTTCTAACGAGGAGGCCACCCGCCTCAAGAGCTTTTATCTTGAAGTAGCTATAGTCTGGTAAAACGTGCCCACCCAGTAATTGGATTCGGTAGAGTGCTTGCCTTACAGCGTCACAAGCCGCAACATGCTCCTGCTGCCAGGCACCGATTCGACGTCGATATGCACAACTTGGCCCCGGCTGGGGTCACGTAAGGCATTTTGCCTAATCTCAATAGAAATGAGAACCCTCCTGGTGTTCTCATTCACCTCTCTGTAAACCAATGGGAATCGAGGAGCGATGTGCATTACTGCATCTTTAAACCATTTGATTGGCAAAATAATCTGATATATTGGTAAGTCACATTAATAAATTGCATGAAATAATCAATACATTGACTTGTAACTATTGAAGCACGAGATAATTAATTAACCCGATTGAAACGAGCTTCGATAGGCGCAGGCACTTCAATGTTGGCCAGGAGCGTGTGCTTCTCGTGGCAGGTTTATTTGTGGCATCCACACAGGTTCATCCCACCCTCCACCACGACGAGATACCTGACGTTGTCTCCTCGGCATTGTTCTAACTAATTAAGAGCTGAAAGCGATTTTCTTTAATTATTATGAATAAATCACTAAAATCTATATATTACTCACAAAAAAACTATATACTGAATAGAAAAACAAAACTAAAAATTAAATAACTAAATTCTAAACAACATCTTCATCTTAGCAACATCAATCAATGCAAACTACAAACAAATTCATAAATCAATATTGTGCTAAAATTCGTCAATCTCATCAATATGGTAAAACACAAATTTCTCTATGTACAAAGAAATGAACAAAAAAATACTAACTGGGAAAGGCTAGAGAATGAACAAGAAATACTAACCGTAAAAAACTTCAGCGCACTAAAATCTTAAAAAAACAGGAGCACACCTCGCTCCCACTGCCGGAGAATGAACAACAAAGACAGAGTTGCTCTGCTCGCCCGAGTGACGGTCGCGGCCGGCCGCGGCCGGCCATTTTATAAAGGAGGGAGGCTTTTAGTCCAGGTTGAAGGTTCCAATCGGGACTAAAAGAACGTTTTAGTCCCGGTTCGTGTCCCGAACCTGGACTAAAGGTCGGGCACCGACACCTTTAGTCCCGGTTCGTGGCCTTAACTGGGACTAAAACATGCTTTTAGTCCCGGTTGTAGCCTCCAACCAGGACTAAAAGCCCAGTTATTTTTCAATTTGTTTTTTGTTTCAATTTGTTTCTTATTTCATTTACTAAAAAATATTCTCAGCCAAAAATATATTTTTAATTAGTTTTTTAGTTAATTTACTAGCTAGATGTGCTAATATATATGAACATGTGGGTTGAGAACAATTTGAATACAACTCCATCACATAAGCATAAATTAATAATAGAAGAGTGCATGCTCAATATCTTACATAATGGTTATAACGATACATTAAACATCACGATCTAGAACATCAATAGTCTTTTTTTCATGAATGTGCCTTGGTTATGATCACTACGTGCGTAAGGAGCATCCTCTTTAGCTAATGGAATGCTTGGGTCAACATTCACGGCGAATGGTGGAATCTCGTCAAACTTATCATAATCTTCTGACATGTCTGTTTTGCCCTCGATGCCGATGATGTTTCTTTTTCCGAAAAGGACTATGTGTCTCCTGGGCTCATCATTTGACTTGTCTGTTTGCTTCTTCGGTTTACTAGACATGTCCTTTACATAGAAAACCTAAGCCACATCCTTGGCTAAGACGAATGGTTCATCTCTGTAACCAAGATTATTGAGGTCCACTGTTGTTATTCCATAATTGTCTTTTAACACCCCTCCTCCACTGAGCTTCACCCATTTGGACCGAAACAACGGCACTTTCAATAACGGGCCATAGTCCTGTTTCCATATCTCCTCTATGTAACCATAATATGTGTCCTTGTTACCATTGCTGTCTAGGGCATCTACACGGATGCCACTATTTTGGTTAGTGCTCTTTTTATCTTGGGATACCGTGTAGTATGTATTCCCATTAATCTCATACCCATGGAATGTCAAGACTGTAAAGGAGGGACCCCTGGCCAACCATGCTAGCTGCTCATCTATGTCCATATTGCGCATTAGATGTTTCCGCAACCAAATGGCAAAAGTATCAATGTGTTTACGTGTAATTCAGGCCTTAGACTTCCCCGGGAATTCAGTGTGTAACAGCTCCCTGTGTTCATCTATATAAGGACTAACCAAAAATGATTGTTGTAGAACAGTGTAGTGTGCTCTGTTGAAAGAATCATCATCCCAAGTAGCAACAACCTTCTTTCCTATTGTTCCCTTTCCACCGAGTCTCCCCTCATGCCGTGATTCAGGGACACCAATCGGTTTGAGATCGTCGATGAAGTCAACACAAAACTCGATGACCTCCTCTGTTCCGTAGCCCTTTGATATGCATCCTTCTAGTCTAGCACGGCTATGGACATATTTATTTAGTACTCCCATCAGCCTCTCAAAAGGGAACATGTTGTGCAAGAAGACAGGACCTAGAATTTCAATCTCTTTGACAAGATGAACTAGTAGATATGTCCTAATGTTGAAGAACGGCGGTGGAAATACCAACTCGAAGCTCACCAGGCATTGGGCCACATCAACCTGCAACTTCAGTAGATTGTCTAGATTGATTACCTTCTAAGAAATTGCGTTGAGGAATGCACATAGCTTTACGATAGCTAATCGTAGATTCTCTGGCAGCACTCCCCTCAATGACGCTAGAAGTAGCTGTGTCATGTGCATGTGGCAGTTGTGAGACTTTAGGTTTGTAAATTTTTATCTGGCATATTTATTATTCCCTTAATGTTTGAAAAGTATCCAGAGGGCACCTTGATACTATTGAGGCATTAGAACATGCTTTCCTTTTCTTCTTTGCTAAGAGTGAAGCTGGCAGGACTTAAGTAATTTCGCCCATTGTCCCTCTCTTTTGGATGTAGTACATGTCGTTCTTCCATATGTTGCAGATCCTGGCGTGATTCCAGTGTATCTTTTGTCTTACCATAGGTGCCTAGAAAGGCTATCAAGTTGACGCAAAGATTCTTCGTCAGGTGCATAACGTCAATTGCGTTGCGGACCTCTAAGACTTCCCAATATGGTAGCTCCCAAAATATACTCATCTTCTTAAAAATGGGTGCCATCCTAGTACTATCATTTGGAACAGCAACGCTACCTGGCTCCTTTTCCAAAACAGCTTTTAGATCTTTTACCATAGCAAATACGTACTTTCCATCACGATGCATAGGCTTGGGACGATGATCTGCCTCCCCTTTGAAATGCTTGCCCTTCTTTCTTAACGGATGATTGAGAGGAAGCCATCGACAATAGCCCATGTACACAACTTTGTGACAATGTTTCGAATAAATGCTTTCAGTTTTATCTCAACAATGCGTGCATGCCCTGTATCCCTTGTTTGTCTGTCCTGATAGGTTACTAAGAGCTGGCTAGTCATTGATGGTTACAAACAGCAATGCTCGTAGGTCAACTTCCTCTTGTTTATGCTCATCCCATATACATACACCGTTTTCGCCTCACAGCTCTAAAAGTTCCTCAACCAATGGCCTGAGATACACGGTAATGTCATTGCCCGGTTGCTTTGGGCCTTGTATAAGAACAGACATCATCATGAATTTTCTCTTCATGCGGAGCCATGGAGGAAGATTGTACATACACAAAGTCACGGGCCAAGTGCTATGGCTACTGCTCATTTCACCAAAAGGATTCATGCCGTTCGTACTCAAAGCAAATCTTATGTTCCTTGGATGTTCTGCGACGTCTTTGAATGTTCTGCTGACGCAAAAAAACCCGGCCAGTGGATTTCCATGCATGCAACACGAAGGCCTGGGAGATTTGCTTAACTCCGGCGCAGGTCCTGTATCTTGAGATTCGGGGCGTGCCAGTCAGTTTGACCATTCAACTGACAAGGAGCATAATCGATATCATATAGCGAACCGGCCATGCCTTTGCAGAATATAATCAGTACAGAATAAGGCCGATACACTGTTCACCTATCTTAGCTGCTTGATCATTATCTCTAATACATCTGCTAGCTTTCCGAACTCTCATAGCTGTTGAAGAATCAGATTAATTCACATGGCGCAGATCTAAATCAATCTAGCAACTCCAAACAACCGCATAAGCTGCCTTCAAATAACCAAGAGAAATCTAGCTCCGACGCAGGGAATCTAGATCAAACCCGAAAACTCGAAGAACAACCCGATAAACGATTAATCACTGAATAATCAAGAGAAACCTAGCTCCGACGCAGAGAATCTAAACCAATCTTGACGATCCAAAGATTTGCCTCACGTAATTGCTTGCAGATCTAATAAAAGACAACTCTCCCGCGACCAATCTAGATGCAATCATAGTAACAGATCGGCTTTGCCCATTGCAATATGTTGAATAAGCTATGAGAGCCGATATGTTGTCCCTCCTGCCTAATTGCCTCGCAGATCCATCTCATCAGACCCGACGATCGACCAATGTGAGCGTAACCGTTTCGATACGGTTTCACAGACGGATGCAGCGCACATACTCCAGCCATGATCAGACCAAAAGACCACCTGATTAGACTTGCCTTCTCTTCTTGACTCTTGGACAGGAAGCTCGCGATGATAATCATCCTGATTTAAGCAATTATAACAGTAGAACAGTAGAACAGTAGCAGGTCACTCGATATCAAGATAAACAGACAGATCGGACCTCAGAGCGACGATGCAAGATAGATATTGCTCAAATCAGACTAAAACCAATGCTCATAGTTGTTGAAGAATCAGATTAATTCACATGGCGCAGATCTAAATCAATCTAGCAACTCCAAACAACCGCATAAGCTGCCTTCTAATAATCAAGAGAAATCTAGCTCCGACGCAGGGAATCTAGATCAAACCCGAAAACTCGAAGAATAACCCGATAGTAACAGATCGGCTATTATATTGAATAAGCAAAGTAGAGCCGATATGTTACCTGATTAATCACCAAATACTCACGAGAGATCTAGCTCCGACGCAGGGAATCTAAATCAATCCTGACGATCCAGGGATAAATCGGTTGAATAGCATAAATGAGAAAGGGCGATGCGCCTCAATTCAAAGCTTACGCTGATTCGATAATTGAACCATCCAAACGAGAAGAGGGCGATGCGCCTCAGATCAAAGCTTGGATCGATTCGGGTGACGGAACTCACGGCAGACTGGAGATCGAAGACTGATGTAGCCCAGCTTGCTGAAGAACTCGTCGATAAACTACATAGTTCCTAAGGTTTTGGCGTGATGCCGGTTTGTATATTGATCGAGAGATAAAAACTTACAATGGCGTGACCCCTTTATATTTATAGGGGTAGGCCTGGACTCCACGTGTTACAATAAAATACTAAGACTAAACCAAATAGGACTTTGCTACCTCCTGACTACCACGTATACAACCTTGCCTAAACAAATATCTAAACAAAAGGAAGTATTAAGATACATAGACTCTAATTCCCTTTATGTAGAGTCCTTGCTAATGAAGCTTCTCTCCGATCCGTCCGTGAAGAGGCTAATATGCACTTGGACTTCTCTTGCGGCCACCTTGATTTCTTTATTCTAATCACCTTTCCATGCATGTGCTGCCCGTGGCCCTCTGCATGCATCTTTCACTGCGATACATCGGCCTTCACATCTTATACCAATAATAATAAAATAGTCCGGCCATGATGCTAATCACATTTCATTAACGAGGACTCTTCACGTGACATGTCCACGTATATGCGCACGCAAATCTTGTTAGCTTTCTTGTCTGGCACGTATTTTTTTCCATAATCTTCATCCTGTAATCCATCACTTGTGATTTGATCTTTCCTCAGATTATCGGCTTTATTTTAGGGACTTCACGGGCCATAAAATTACCAAATTTCAGTGTCAACATGTTCAATCGATTTTTCTCCACTGGGATCCATCGGCAGGGTGCCTCAACTTTGAATCTCGCTTCTTTGTGCCATCGTATCATCCGAGCATGCTCTTTGTTTCTGAAAAAAATGCCTCAAGCGTGGTATTATAGGGGAATACCACATGACCTTGGCAAGAACTCTCTTTTTGATAGGCTCTCCTCTACATCACCAGGGTCGTCTTTTCTGATCTTGTACCGCAAGGCGCCGCAAACCGGACACACGTCCATTTTCTCGTACTCGAGACCATGATACAGGATGCAGTAATTCGTACATGCGTGTATCTTCTGCACCTCCAACCCCAGCGGGCAAACGAGCTTTTTTGCTTCGTATGTTGTCGAGGGCAATTCGTTATTCGTAGGAAGCATCTTCTTCACGATTTTTAGTAACTTACCAAAGCCTTTGTCCGATACACCATTTTTGGCCTTCCATTGCAGCAAATCCAGTGTGCTCCCAAGTTTTTTGAGTCCCTCTTTGTAACCCGGGTACAAAGGTTTGCGATGGTCCTCTAACATGCGCTGGAACTTCAACCTCTCCTTCTCAGTTTCGCATGTGTCCTTTGCATCTTGCAACATCTGACCAAGATCATCTGCAGGCGCATCTTCTCCATCCTCTTCCTCAGCATCACTCATTGTAGTATCAGCAAAGGCACGGTATTCAGCAAATCCGAGAATGTTGCCATCAATCTCATCCTCACCATCTTCCATTGTAACACCTCTTTCTCCGTGGATGGTCCAACAACTGTAGCCAGACATGAAACCATGTCTAATCAAGTGGCTGTGAATGACCTTTATTGAACTGTGCTCCTTCTGGTTCTTGCACACCCCGCAGGGGCAACTCATGAAACCGTTTTTCGTGTTTTGCTCTGCCACATCTAGAAAATGATGCATGCCTTGAAAGAAGTCACCTGAACGTCTGTCGGCGTTATACATCCATTGCCGGTCCATCTGCAAGTTTAGGCAATTTTTTATATGTAGAACAAATAGTATGTTTATTTATTACCATCCTAATTCACTAAGTAATAAATAAAAATTACCATCATATTTCACTAAGAAATAAATGAAAATTACCATCCTAATTTACTAATCACTAAAGTATAAATATAAATTAACTAAAGTATAAATATGAATTAACTAAAGTATAAATATCAACTAACTAAAGTATAAATAACAAAAGTATAACTATGAATTAGGATAAATAACTAAAGTATATATCAATATGAATGAACTAAAGTATAAATATGAATTAACTAAAGTATAAATATGAACTAACTATTAACTAAAGTATAAATATAAGTTACCTAAAGTATAAATAACTAAAGTATAAATATGAACTAACTAATTAACTAAAGTATAAATAACTAAAGTATAAATATGAATTAGGATAAATAACTAAAGTATAAATATAAATTTAAAACTAAATCTGCATTTACTAAAACATACTAGTGCAAACTACTAACAAATCAATATCTCAATTATGCTAAAAAAACTCACCCATCTCTCCATTCCACTAAAACTCAAATTTCTCTATGTATAAAGGATGAAACAAGAAATACTAATCGTGAAAGATGAGAGGATGAAGATATGCTCCTTTTAGACCACTTGGAGGAGCTAAATCTTCAATATTCGAGATAAAAAATGGGCATGACCTCCCCCCTAGCTCCGGCCGGCGCCATGAACGAGCTCTGTTCATGGCTCGGCCGGGATGGAGGAGGAAGACGATATTTATAGGGACCTTTTAGTACGGGTTGGTGGCTCCAACCTGGACTAAAAGGTCCCCTTTAGTCCCGGCTGGAGCCACCAGCCGGGACTAGAGGGCGCCCCCACCCCCTAGTCCCGATTGATGGCTCCAGCCGAGACTAAAGGGGACTTTTTAGTCCGGGTTGGAGCCACCAGCCGGGACTAAAGGCCCTCCACCCCCCAAACCCCCCTCCAATTGGACCCGGGACTAATGCTCCCTTTAGTTCCGAGCCCAATTGGTACCGGGACTAAAGGCCCCGAACCAAATGTGGTTTCTCTACTAGTGCTATTTGGTTCCCTTTCTTGATGCAATGGATGTTTTTCCATTCATGATCCATATTAACATGAAATGTTGGGAAATTTTCAAAATTATTTTAGGAAGAAGACTAACCCTCCCTCCCCCATCATGTATGGAGGTTTGTCTATTTAATACCTTGAGCTATGAAACCAAGCATTCAACCCCAGCTTTCAAAATAAACCCCCGAGTTGGTATTGAGGAAAGTTTTGCTCGCATGACATATTATGTGGATTTTGACAATGGAGATGATTCAACAAATAGCATCTTTGTGCACAGCCTGTTTTGTTAGTGAGAGAAAAGAACAATTGGTGTCATTTTGTTTCTCTTAATAGATGATGTGGAATGCTACGACTGGTTTGTTTCATGGTCAAAACACCGATGATTTTATAAGGGTAGAAGAGGGCTCGGCAATATATATGAGATCAAGATGGCAGTGTGAGGAATAAAGATTTGCACTATAGGAAGATGCCCGTATGGAAATGAGGATGGCATATCATCAAGGAGGTGCAATAGAGACCAACAACGTCCAAGAGTCTAGTGATCAGGTAGTTGATTGGTGTATTTTCTATTGTTGTGTTAATATGATGAAGATCGCATTGGCATCATGTTGGGAGAGAATCAATACTTTGGGAGAATTTGGAGGGATTTGTATCTCAGCGCGCCAGATCGACAGATCAAATCGTGCATGCTTTGCTGACCTAGCATTCTTGGACCTGAGCACCGGTTGTTGCCTCGCTTTGCTTATCATGGTTGCTCTTTCTAGCTGTTGGTATTTCTTACGGTCGCAGATAAATCCGCAAGCGCACGGATACCGTTGTAGCTTTCACCCGGAAGTATTCAGGGTATCGAACCCACAGGGAACATGTGTACTAATCTTCTAACGAGATCGTCCAAGGACAACAAGAGAAATGATTGGCGAGGATAGAGAGGATTCCTATGGTTTAAGGACCTTGAAGAAGAATAAGCTCAGCGTCTATAGTTTACTTACTTTGGGCACCGGGGTATCCTAGGCCTCTAGGAAATTGCCGGCCAATAGCCCTATGCTGTACCCGAACGTGGAGGATTACAAAGGACGGACAGGGCTGTCACCACCTGTCGCCTACCTCTTCTAATCCGTGGGGCTACGAGGCAAACAAAGGTAACTTCTAGCCCAGACACCACGTCTATGCTATTAATTACTACTTTAGTCTTGTTCCTAGACCAAAGTATTCACTAAGCATTCGTAAATGATTAATGAACGATGAACCCGCAAGCAACTATAGCAGGGAACTTACTTAATCAAGAGAACTTAATACCATAAGAGATCACGAACACTTACTAGAAGAAGGTAGCATCCATCAGGTACAAGATCGAGGAAGAGTGCCGACAGCCCCGGCACTTCCCCTGGACTACCCCTCACTCTCTCCCTATTCTCTAGATACTACACTGGAGTAGAGCTTCGCCTTGGAGTGGAGCTTGTGGCTTCTCAATCTTGTGTGTGTTGAACTGGAGCCAGGTGCACCTATTTATAGCTTGTAGAGGCGGTTGGGAGTGGACACGTGGAAGATGAGGACGAACGGACCCAGTCACAGGTCGGGCGACGCGGGGAGATCGGCCGACGTTGGATCCACCTCCTTGAGTGATGCACGGCATAGATGGACTCCTGGAGGCGGTGGGAACCCGTACCAGAAGGATGAGGCGGTTTGGCCTCCGGACCAGGTCGGGCGACCGGGCTCGGTCGGGCGATCGTCCACTGGCACTGATCAGGCCCATCTTTGGCTGAGTGACTGCTTAGTGGGTCCTCATGGCGGTTCTAGGTGGTATAGCTTGGATTGAGTACGTTTAGTTTGCGAGGTGGGCCCTTCAATCCATGTGACCTCTCCTTGGACCATTCCCATCTCTTGGATCAAACCGTCATGGAATCAGTGGCTAGGATGGTCCTGGAGTGTGTTTCTTTGCTGTGGTCAAGGATGGGCTTCATTGGGCTTGGGCCCTGGTTGGCCGACCTAAGGAGGTCGGGCGACCTGGCCCTGAGCCCAATTATCCTCCTCTTTTGCCATTTAGTCCCTGCTCTCACATATTCATCAAAACTCATGGAATTGATTAGATATAAACCCTATCACTATGTTTGGTGATTATATTTGACATATTTTCTGCAGGAGTTGACGGCCAAAAGTGGTACTGAAGGACCGTCAACACTAGCATGGTAGTTAAATGCATAGACAGAATAGTTGTTAGAAGGGTCTCGATGTGCATACAGAGATTTATGAGTGTTAAATTATATACCACATCAACGACTTTTGCTGACTTGGCAAGGTCATTATAAGAGGGAAGGAGAAGTTTCATAAGATGAGAAAGGACTTTTATCCCCATGTCAGATTTATGAGCCCGGCAGTCCACACAGGATAGCCTACGTGGTTGATTTGTTGAGGGACAGATCGAGGATCACAAGACGATGGCAACACAGGACGTAGGGTATTACGTCATCTCGACGGCCCGAACCTGCTCAATCCTTGCGTCTTGTGTTACCATCGTCTTGTGATCCTCGATCTGTCCCTCAACAAATCAACCACGTAGGCTACCCTGTGTGGACTGCCGGGCTCATAAATCCGACAGTTGGCGCGCCAGGTAGGGGGAGATCGACGAGATCAATCTACAAGCTCGATGGCAGTAATCATCACGCACATCTAGTTCCAAACCGGGTAAGTCACTCCAATTATCGCCAATGAAATTGATCTGGTGTTATTTGGATTTTTTGATTGTCATCGACCAAATCAATCTGTTATTTCGATTTTCTAATCACCGATTTGTTTTCTTCGACCCGCCACCGGACGCACGGATGGAGACCGGCGGCGCCGTGGTGCCTGGTGCCCTTGGGTGTTGTGCACCAAGCGACGTCCAAAACGCCGCCGGGAATAAGCTGCATGTCACCGCGTGCATGTTCATCAATAAGATGCGAGTCGCCGAGACGGAGCCGTCGAGTAGCATCGCGGTGGCGGGTGGCCAAGTACACGGAGGAGTACGTGTCCATGTACCCGCGGTGAAGCAATCCCGGAGCGGTTTCTGCATTTATTCCAGCCTCATCGATTGAATCCATCAGCAAAGAAGTGCAAGTTCCATTGTGGCTGCCGCGCTTTCATTAATTTATTTTCTAAATCTACTTTTGCATGTAAGCGCACGCATGCAGGGAAGATCTAATGATTCTCTAATCTATCTCCCTGTTGTTTACGTGCATGCATGTATGATGGCCGAGTCCTCTTCGTGCGCAAGCACTGGAAGCGGCGTCCGTGGCAGCCGCGGCACCAGCAACGTTTCCGACGACCTCACCAACAACATGGCCAGGAACGAACTCCGACTCGTGCACGACCCCGCCCCAAGGACCGCCACAACTCGGCGGTGAGCGCCGCGACTCGGCTTCGCAGCTGTCCAGCTCCAGGACAGCCGCAATAAATCTTCGGTGAGCGCCAAGGCCCGTCTACGCGCATGCGCGTCCACGATGGATCACGGCCGACCGTGAGCATAAGCTCATCATCGTCATCAGCGCATTGACATCGCTGACAACCTCGTCTAAATGTCACGCACTGCTACACGCGGGGCGACATGCCAATTCTCCAACTCTGACACAAATCAAGCTAAGTCATATTTAAATACTTTTTACGATATTTCTCGGTCACCGCATATCTCCATACTTCGCCATATTTCTCCATAATCATCGCCGACTACCTTTGGTTTGTTCCCGACTGCTTATACAGCCCGAGCGCTACACAGTCGGGACGGCCAACGGACGCATATTGCATTTTTCTCCTTCGTTCATTTCTTTTTCCACTCTTATAGAAGTCGCTAAAGTACTAGGGAAGCACAGGCCTTAATCCGTGAAGCCTCGACTCTTCCGTACGCCTACGTTACTCCAACGCGTGCATGCGGCCCAGCTCCCTGCGCTACGGACTATGGCTATCTGGGATCAGGTGCATAAACTGTCGGGGGCAGACCCCCAGGGGTACCCAGAAGGCGGATTGGCCCAACCAGCAAGGGGCGGCCCAATCCGAGTACATCTGGACCGGTTTGTTGGACTGGCTGGCCCACCAGTCGGGAGGCCCACCAGTCAGGCGAACCGGATGGGCGCGACGACGCGCGCGGCAAGGAAAGCACATGGCGTATCCCGCAAGAAGCTCGGAGATCAGGATAAACTAGCCGGAATTGTAGGAAAAGATATCTGTAATCGTTATAGGATCAAATCCTTGTAATTCGGGTAGGTTACGATCTCTGGCCGACTTGTAACTCAAGGCAGCCGGACTATATAAGGCGCCTTGAGACCCCCCTCCAGAGCATAACATCTACGATCATCTACGCTACAACCCACGATCATACAACCCTAGGACAGAACCCAACTACGGAGATCCTTCCAGGAACTTCATACACAGCAATACAATCGCCGCCAACACAGGACGTAGGGTGTTACGTCATCTCGACGGCCCGAACCTGTTCAATCCTTGCGTCTTGTGTTACCATCGGCTTCTGATCCTCGATCTGTCCCTCAACAAATCAACCACGTAGGCTACCCTGTGTGGACTGCCGGGTCCAAACATCCGACAGTTGGCGCGCCAGGTAGGGGTTGATCGACGAGATCAATCTGCAAGCTCGATGGCAGACTCATCTACAAGCAAATTTCATCCGCGTTACCTCAAAATCAATTTAATCGACGAGAAGCGAGTCGCCGAGTTGGAGTTCGGAGAAAACAGATCTACGCAAGTTGGAATCGATGTGCTCCGTCTCCGCATCCCAGTCGAAGACCAAATTCGAATTGGCGGCACCGTCAGGGTGAATTGCAACTCGGCGGCAGTACGCGAGGAAACCCCCAGCTTGAGCGTGGATCGAGACGAATAATTCATCAACTCCGTAATCGAGTCCGAGGCAAAGAGGAGTTCCTGTGCCAACTGCTCCTGACTCTGTCTCCAGAAGCATCTGCGCCATCTGAGCATACGCATCAAATTGGAACAGAGCGTCGAGCTGCTGCTTTCTCTACATGAGCGGTTGAAAATTCAATGAGGAGCAAATTGCTACCTGCACATGGAGAGCCACCAGAAAGCTTCACCGTCCTCTGCTCCAAGTACACAGAAGTTGTACGCGAGTGCAACTACACCAACGAGCCGGCGACGAGTCAGCTTCATCAACAACCGTCGCAGCTCCACCGACGACCGCATGGCTTCGTCGACTATCGTCCACGAATCAAGCTAAGTCATACTTTAATACTTTCACAATATTTTTTGATCACCGCGTATCTCCATATACAAGTCTCCATGATCATCGCCGACTACCTTTGGTTTGTTCCCGACTGCTTATACAGCCCGAGCGCTACAAGAGCAGTCGGGCAACACCCAATGGACGCATATTGTATTTTTCTCCATCGTTTATTTCTTTTTCCACTCTCGTACAAGTCGCTAAAGTACTTGGGAAGCACACGCCTTAATCCGTGAAACCTCGACTCTTCCGTACGCCTACGCTCCTACGCGTGCATGCGGCCCAGCTCCCTGCGCTATGGACTATGGCTATCGGGGATCAGGTGCATAAACGTAACAGGATAACTACCCGAGGAAATTAATAGACTTAAAGAGTTGGAAGTAGAAATTCTATTACATACAGCGCCGAATGTTTTTCTCCAGAATTAGTGTTTGCTACACCATATACTACCTATCCTTCATATCTTCATTGCAGGGCACAGGTTTGGATCCCGAGCTTGCCTGTTACGCTCGGGGGCTGGACCACTCCAGCACCGCCGCCAGCTGAGTACTCGAGTCAATCAGTACTCATGCTGGTACTACACTCCACGACGGTCGCTAGCCGAGTGCTTTGCAGCACTCGGGCTGGCGCTACACTCCACGACGGTCGTTAGCCGAGTGCTTTGCAGCACTCGGGCTGGTGCTACACTCTCCAAGGATCGCTAGCTGAGTGCTTTTGAGTACTGGGCTGGCGCTACCGCATGACGAGGAAGACGAAGACTTGACGGACCCTCGACTTGGCCCCATGCCTGTGTCGTGTAGTGCCTTCGTAGTTGTCGTTGTGTTGTACCCCCAGTGTTGTACCCCCCTTTGGAAGTAATAAAATCGTTGTGCTTTGTGTGTTAGTTTGTGTGCTCTGTCTTTTGAAAATACGCTTTAAATAACTTTAATATCACCTTAAGTCCCAAGTCTCATGAAAACCCCGCTCAATCTGCAGATGGCCCCCAAGCGCGCCAGGACCGCCCCGAGCCAGGCCCATGCCACCCCCAGTGCAGACTGGGCTGGTGCTACCGCATGACGAGGAAGACGAAGACTACTCGGCGTGCCTCGGACGGCTCGACTCGGCCCTCACGCTCGGGGGCTGGGCGCCGGCGACGACTACTCGGCGTGCCTCGGACGGCTCGACTCGGCCCTCACGCTCGGGGGCTGGCGCCGGGACGACCACTCGGCGTGCTCGGCCCTCACGCTCGGGGGCTGGCGCCGGGACGACCACTCGGCGTGCTCAGCCCTCACGCTCGGGGGCTGGCGCCGGGACGACTACTCGGCGTGCCTCGGACGGCTCGACTCGGCCCTCGCGCTCGGGGGCTGGGCGCCGCGACGACTACTCGGCGTGCCTCGGACGGCTCGACTCGGCCCTCACGCTCGGGGGCTGGGCGCCGCGACGACTACTCGGCGTGCCTCGGACGGCTCGACTCGGCCCTCACGCTCGGGGGCTGGCGCCGGGACGACTACTCGGCGTGCTCGGCCCTCACGCTCGGGGGCTGGCGCCGGGACGACCACTCGGCGTGCTCAGCCCTCACGCTCGGGGGCTGGCGCCGGGACGACCACTCGGCGTGCTCAGCCCTCACGCTCGGGGGCTGGCGCCGGGACGACCACTCGGCGTGCTCAGCCCTCACGCTCGGGGGCTGGCGCCGGGACGACCACTCGGCGTGCTCAGCCCTCACGCTCGGGGGCTGGCGCCGGGACGACCACTCGGCGTGCTCAGCCCTCACGCTCGGGGGCTGGTGCCGGGACGACCACTCGGCGTGCTCAGCCCTCACGCTCGGGGGCTGGCGCCGGGACGACCACTCGGCGTGTCTCGCAGGACTCCGCTGGCCCTCACGCTCGGGGGCTGGACGCCGAAATTAACGTCGGACGATTTAGCCAGATGCTCCTTGACTAACCCTTGGACCGATTCCTTCGGAATCGCTTCAAGGCTCGGGGGCTACGGCCAACGGACGCACCTCGCGGCGCATCCGTTGATTGTCTGACGACTTCAGAACAAGGCTACTAACCCTTGGACCGATTCCTGCGGAATCGCTTCAAGGCTCGGGGGCTACGTCCAACGGACGCACCTCGCGGCGCATCCGTTGGGTAAACGGCTTTTTTTCTCTCCAGTATCACGCGGTTTCGCTTCCAACTGCAGCAGGCTCGACGCTCATCGCACAGCGCGACCTCGCCGACTTGTCCCTCAACCACGTACTACTCGGGGGCTTGTCGGGGGTAGACCCCCAGGGGTACCCAGAAGGCGGATTGGCCCAACCAGCAAGGGGCGGCCCAATCCGAGTACATCTGGACCGGTTTGTCGGACTGGCTGGCCCACCAGTCGGAGGCCCACCAGTCGGGCGAACCGGATGGGCGCGACGACGCGCGCGGCAAGGAAAGCACATGGCGTATCCCGCAAGAAGCTCGGAGATCAGGATAAACTAGCCGGAATTGTAGGGAAAGATATCTGTAATCGTTATAGGATCAAATCCTTGTAATTCGGGTAGGTTACGATCTCTGGCCGACTTGTAACTCAAGGCAGCCGGACTATATAAGGCGCCTTGAGACCCCCCTCCAGAGCATAACATCTACGATCATCTACGCTACAACCCACGATCATACAACCCTAGGACAGAACCCAACTACGGAGATCCTTCCAGGAACTTCATACACAGCAATACAATCGCCGCCAACACAGGACGTAGGGTGTTACGTCATCTCGACGGCCCGAACCTGTTCAATCCTTGCGTCTTGTGTTACCATCGGCTTCTGATCCTCGATCTGTCCCTCAACAAATCAACCACGTAGGCTACCCTGTGTGGACTGCCGGGTCCAAACATCCGACATAAACGTAATAGGATAACTACCCGAGGAAATTAATAGACTTAAAGAGTTGGAAGTAGAAATTCTATTACATACAACGCCGAATGTTTTTCTCCAGAATTAGTATTTGCTACACCATCCTTCATATCTTCATTGCAGGGCACAGGTTTGGCGCGCCTCAGCCCTCACGCTCGGGGGCTGGCGCGCCTCAGCCCTCACGCTCGGGGGCTGGCGCCGGGACGACTACTCGGCGTGCTCAGCCCTCACGCTCGGGGCTGGTGCTGGGACAACTACTCGGCATGCTCCGGCCCTCACGCTCGGGGGCTGGCGCCGGGACGACTACTCGGCGTGCTCAGCCCTCACGCTCAGGGGCTGGCGCCGGGACGACTACTCGGCGTGCCTCAGCCCTCACGCTCGGGGGCTGGGCGCCGGGGCGACTACTCGGCGTGCTCGCCCTCACGCTCAGGGGCTGGGCGCCGGGGCGACTACTCGGCGTGCCTCGGACGGCTCGACTCGGCCCTCACGCTCGGGGGCTGGGCGCCGGGACGACTACTCGGCGTGCTCCGGCCCTCACGCTCGGGGGCTGGCGCCGGGACGACTACTCGGCGTGCTTCGGCCCTCACGCTCGGGGGCTGGCGCCGGAATGACTACTCGGCGTGCTCGGCCCTCACGCTCGGGGGCTGGCGCCGGGACGACCACTCGGCGTGCTCAGCCCTCACGCTCGGGGGCTGGGCGCCGGGGCGACTACTCGGCGTGCCTCGGACGGCTCGACTCGGCCCTCACGCTCGGGGGCTGGGCGCCGGGACGACTACTCGGCGTGCTCCGGCCCTCACGCTCGGGGCTGGCGTCGGGACGACTACTCGGCGCGCCTCAGCCTTCACGCTCGAGGGATGGCTGCCGAAATTAACGCCGAATGATTTAGTCAGACGCTCCTCGAGCCGATTCCTACGGAATCGCCTTAAGGCTCGGGGGCTACGGCCAACGGACGCACCTCGTGGCGCATCCGTTGATTGTCTGGCGACCACGACGAAGATGATCAGAACAAGGCTACAAACCCTTGGTCCGATTCCTCTAGAATCGCTTCAAATTGCCCCTACCTGGCGCGCCAACTGTCGGATTTATGAGCCTGGCAGTCCACACAGGGTAGCCTACGTGGTTGATTTGTTGAGGGACAGATCGAGGATCACAAGACGATGGTAACACAAGACGCAAGGATTGAGCAGGTTCGGGCCGTCGAGATGACGTAATACCCTACGTCCTGTGTTGGGTGTATGGATTGCTGTGTATGAAGTTCCTGAAGGATCTCCGTAGTTGGGTTCTGTCCTAGGTTGAATGATTGGATGTTGTAGTTGTTCGTCCTCTGGAGGGGGGTCTCAAGGCACCTTATATAGTCCGGTTGCCTTGAGTTACAAGTCAGCTAGAGATCATAACCTACCCGAAATACAAGGATTCGATCCTATAATGATTACAGATATCTTTCCCTAGAATTCCGGATAGCTTATATTGATCTCCGATCTTCTTGCGTGATGCGCCGCCTGCTTCCTTGCCGCGCGCGCCGTCGTAGTCGTCCGGTTCGCCCGACTGGTGGGCCTCCCGAGTGGTGGGCCACCCAGTCTGACAAACCGGCCCAGTAGCACTCGGATTGGGCCGCCCCTCGCTGGTTGGGCCAATCCGCCTTCTGGATACCCCTGGGGGTCTATCCCCGACACCGAGCGTGAGGGCCGAGTCGAGCCGTCCGAGGCACGCCGAGTAGTCGTCCCGGCGCCCAGCCCCCGAGCGTGAGGGCTGAGCACGCCGAGTAGTCGTCCCGGCGCCAGCCCCCGAGCGTGAGGGCTGAGCACGCCGAGTAGTCGTCCCGGCGCCAGCCCCCGAGCGTGAGGGCCGAGCACGCCGAGTAGTCGTCCCGGCGCCAGCCCCCGAGCGTGAGGGCCGAGTCGAGCCGTCCGAGGCACGCCGAGTAGTCGTCCCGGCGCCAGCCCCCGAGCGTGAGGGCTGAGGCACGCCGAGTAGTCGTCCCGGCGCCAGCCCCCGAGCGTGAGGGCTGAGGCACGCCGAGTAGTCGTCCCGGCGCCAGCCCCCGAGCGTGAGGGCTGAGGCACGCCGAGTAGTCGTCCCGGCGCCAGCCCCCGAGCGTGAGGGCTGAGCACGCCGAGTAGTCGTCCCGGTGCCAGCCCCCGAGCGTGAGGGCTGAGGCGCGCCGAGTAGTCGCCCCGCCCAGCCCCCGAGCGCGAGGGCCGAGTCGAGGGTCCGTCAAGTCTTCGTCTTCCTCATCATGCGGTAGCGCCAGCCCAGTACTCAAAAGCACTCAGCTAGCGATCCTTGTGGAGTGTAGCGCCAGCCCGAGTGCTGCAAAGCACTCGGCTAGCGACCGTCGTGGAGTGTAGTACCAGCCCGAGTACTGACTGACTCGAGTACTCAGCTGGCGGCGATGCCGGAGTGGTCCAGCCCCCGAGCGTAACAGGCAAGCTCGGGATCCAAACCTGTGCCCTGCAATGAAGATATGAAGGATAGGTAGTATATGGTGTAGCAAATACTAATTCTAGAGAAAAACATTCGGCGTTGTATGTAATAGAATTTCTACTTCCAACTCTTTAAGTCTATTAATTTCCTCGGGTAGTTATCCTGTTACGTTTATGCACCTGATCCCCGATAGCCATAGTCCGTAGCGCAGGGAGCTGGGCCGCATGCACGCGTAGGAGCGTAGGCGTACGGAAGAGTCGAGGCTTCACGGATTAAGGCGTGTGCTTCCCTAGTACTTTAGCGACTTCTATAAGAGTGGAAAAAAAATGAACGATGGAGAAAAATGCAATATGCGTCCGTTGGCCGTCTCGACTGTGTAGCGCTCGGGCTGTATAAGCAGTCGGGAACAAACCAAAGGTAGTCGGCGATGATTATGGAGAAATATGGCGAAGTATGGAGATATGCGGTGACCGAGAAATATCGTAAAAAGTATTTAAATATGACTTAGCTTGATTTGTGTCAGAGTTGGAGAATTGGCATGTCGCCCCGCGTGTAGCAGTGCGTGACATTTAGACGAGGTTGTCAGCGATGTCGATGCGCTGATGACGATGATGAGCTTATGCTCACGGTCGGCCGTGATCCATCGTGGACGCGCATGCGCGTAGACGGGCCTTGGCGCTCGCCGAAGATTTATTGCGGCTGTCCTGGAGCTGGACAGCTGCGAAGCCGAGTCGCGGCGCTCACCGCCGAGTTGTGGCGGTCCTTGGGGTGGGGTCGTGCACGAGTCGGAGTTCGTTCCTGGCCATGTTGTTGGTGAGGTCGTCGGAAACGTTGCTGGTGCCGCGGCTGCCACGGACGCCGCTTCCAGTGCTTGCGCACAAAGAGGACTCGGCCATCATACATGCATGCACGTAAACAACAGGGAGATAGATTAGAGAATCATTAGATCTTCCCTGCATGCGTGCGCTTACATGCAAAAGTAGATTTAGAAAATAAATTAATGAAAGCGCGGCGGCCACGATGCAACTTGCACTTCTTTGCAGATGGATTCAATCGATGAGGCTGGAATAAATGCAGAAACCGCTCCGGGATTGCTTCACCGCGGGTACATGGACACGTACTCCTCCGTGTACTTGGCCACCCGCCACCGCGATGCTACTCGACGGCTCCGTCTCGGCGACTCGCATCTTATTGATGAACATGCACGCGGTGACATGCAGCTTATTCCCGGCGGCATTTTGGACGTCGCTTGGTGCACAACACCCAAGGGCACCAGGCACCACGGCGCCGCCGGTCTCCATCCATGCGTCGGTGGTGGCGGGTCGAAGAAAACAAATCGGTGATTAGAAAATCGAAATAACAGATTGATTTGGTCGATGACAATCAAAAAATCCAGATAACACCAGATCGATTTCATTGGCGATAATTGGAGTGACTTACCCGGTTTGCAGAACTAGATGTGCGTGATGATTACTGCCATCGAGCTTGTGTCAGGGATAGACCCCCGGGGGTACCCAGAAGGCGGATTTGCCCAACCAGCAGGGGGCGGCCCAATCCGAGTGCTATCGGGCTGGTTTGTCAGACTGGGTGGCCCACCACTCTGGAGGCCTACCAGTCGGGCGAACCGGATGACTACGACGGCACGCGCGGCAAGGAAGCAGACGGCGTATCTCGCAAGAAGATCGGAGATCAAGATAAACTAGCCGGAATTCTAGGGAAAGATATCTGTAATCGTTATAGGATCGAATCCTTGTATTTCGGGTAGGTTATGATCTCTAGCCAACTTGTAACTCAAAGCAACCGGACTATATAAGGTGCCTTGAGACCCCCCTCCAAAGACAGAACCACACGCATTCATTCAACCTAGGACAGAACCCAACTACGGAGATCCTTCAGGAACTTCATACACAGCAATCCATACACCCAACACAGGACGTAGGGTATTACGTCATCTCGACGGCCCGAACCTGTTCAATCCTTGCGTCTTGTGTTACCATCGTCTTGTGATCCTCGATCTGTCCCTCAACAAATCAACCACGTAGGCTACCCTGTGTGGACTGCCGGGTCCATAAATCTGACAATTGGCACCCTAGGTAGGGGCTGATCGATGAGATCAATCTACAAGCTCGATGGCATCTACTTCTGCTGTCATCACGCCGGCATCTGCTAAGATCTCCATCACCGAAGGGGCCATGTTCTTCTTCGGATCCATGGTCTTCACCGCTGGACCCAAGGGAGAGCTCTCCTTCAGCCGCGACGCCACCCCGGAGGAGAGCACGCCGCGACTCGAAGCTGCTCCGGACGGGGTCGTCACCATCACCACTCCACCACCAAAGATCGCCAACAACCCAGCGATCGCGACAGTAGACGCCGCCCTCCCAACTTTCGAGGGGAACCCTCCTCCGCCTTCATTGCTGACTGCTTTGTCTACTCCTCCTCCACCACGCAACGCTCACAAGACGCCCACGGACCGAAGGCGGAGATGGGCCGCACGCCAGCGCGAGTTTGAAGCAGACATGGACCGAGCCATCGCCTCCATCGGCGACTGCATCGAGCTCGCCGACTCCGCCCGACAGGGCATCACCTCGCCGACACGATTCCCGCTCGGGCTCAGGAACAGCGGACGCGTGTACCAGGAAGCACTCGGCGGACGGCCGAGCGCCGACTACTCTCCTGGCGCAAACGAGGCGGCCAACTCCATCGCGATCACCCAGATCGAATCTGCCCCGGACGTCGTGACAACGCAACCTCTTCATCATCAGGATGCGCTGACTCCGCCTGAAGAGGACCCATCGCTAGCTTTCCCGTGTGTCACGCGCGTCCTCCCCCCGAACAAGAGGATCGTGCCAGCCAAGCGGGAAACGTTCGTCTCCGACATATCCGCCGACGAACCAACCGTCCAAGGAGAAGATCAAGCGCACCGCGACGCCAGGGTCTTGCGCAACGACGAGAAGCAACAACGCCGCAACGCACGACGAGATCGCCGAAACCCCAGGGCCACTCGCAACCTCAACGACGAGTTCATCCAAGAAGTCGGCGGCGTAGGCGTGTACGCCACCCCATCAGCTAACCTCGCCGCCGCTCATCACGAACTGGCAGGGATCCCGGAAACCCCGGAGCTCAACCGGATCAAGGCCAGGCTGACCGCAGCTGCGGGCATGATCAATGCCCAAAAGGCCGCCGCCTCTTCCTCTCGCCACTCCAGGTCGGCTAGCCGTCGTGAAGACCACGAGGAAGTTGACCAGCAGGACCTCCGCGAACAACTCCGCAACCGCGATCTCCGCAGGAACCTTGACGACCGCCACCGACGAAGGGATGAGGAAGAGCTCCGACGACGCGCCGACTACAACCGCGAACATGGCGCCCCGGGGTTGGACCGCGACACTCGCCTGCACCGAGAGCTGGAGGCCAACGAGGCCGCACGTCGCCGCGAGTTCGACCGCAAGTACGGTCCTCCGCTTGAACAGCAGAGGCCGCCACGGGCTCGCACCCCTGAGGATTTCTCCGCTGACTCGGGGCGTGAGAACGCCGAAAACCTCAACGACTGCGACGGCTTCCCAGCATTTACAGCCTGAGTAAGATCCATTCGAATGCCTACTAACTTTAAACCTACAGGCATAGAAAGGTACGACGGGAAGGCAGACCCGACGATGTGGCTCCGGACGTACAGCATCGCCATCCGCGCGGTGAATGGCGACCACGACTCCATGTGCGCTTACTTCCTAGTCGCCATGACCAAGGTGGGGCTGAGCTGGCTTCACAGCCTTGAGCCCGACTCCATCGACAGCTGGGACACGCTCTACCGCGAGTTCAAAAGCTACTTCCAGGGCAGCTCCATATGGCCAGGCACGGCATGGGACCTAGGGAAGGTGAAGCAGAATCGCGGCGAAAGCCTCCGCGACTACACCGACAGATACATGGAGAACAGGAACCTGGTTCCCGGCTGCTCCGAGTCCGAGATCATCCACTACTTCCTCGACGGCCTCGCCGACTCGCTAGTCTTTGAGCGTCTCTGCGAGGACCTGCCAAAGACCTCCGGCGAGTTCTTCGGGCGGGTGAACAAGATGGCCAACGCTAAGGAAGCTACTCGCCTCCATTACAACAAGAGAAGCACTCGGGACGACGATCGTCCGCCTCGCCGAGAAGATCGCCCGAGGAAAGAGGATCCGCGCCGAACTCGGCCAGAACCAAGCAGAATGGGCGACCGAAAGCGCTCGGGAGATCGCACCATCGCCGCCATGGATCGTGGAGGCCCACGCCCACGGACCAACTTCAGCGCCGAGTTCGAGAAGATGCTCCAAGGGCCCTGCCCCATACATAAGCAGTCCAAGCACCGCATGATCGACTGCATGGGGCTCGCCGACGCCTACAAGAAGCAAGAAGGGAAGCTGCCGCCGCGTGACAACGATAAGGGCGACAAGGGAAAAGGGGCTCCCGCGAACCCCGGCTTTCCAAACGTCGAAAGGCAGGTGAACTTCATCCTCGGAGGACCGCCGCAAGTGGATGACAAGCGCCGAGAGAAGGTGCGCGATAGGGAGATATTCTCCTGCTACACTTCTCCGATCCAACCACTCCGCTGGTCAGAACAGCCGATCACCTTCTCCAGGGAAGACCAGTGGTTCCAAGTCTCCGATGTCGGCGAGTACCCCCTAGTACTCAGCCCGATTGTACACAACGCCCGTCTCACCAAAGTACTCGTTGATGGCGGAAGTGGGCTCAACATCATCTTCGCCCAGACGCTGAGGGACATGGGCATCGGCCTCGACGCTTTGACCCCTTCCCTTCACCCATTTTACGGGTTAATCCCGGGGAAGGGTTCCAAACCACTCGGGCAGATATCCCTCCCTGTCACCTTCGGCGATCAGGACAACTTCCGAACCGAGTACCTCAACTTCCAAGTTGCCGACTTCACCACCGCCTATCACGCCATACTCGGGAGGCCGGCGCTCGCCAAATTCATGGCGATCCCCAACTACACGTACCTGCTGATGAAGATGCCGGCACCAAACGGCGTCCTCTCCATCCACAGCGACGTCCACACCGCCAAGGGATGCGACAAGGAGGGGCTCCACCTCTGCACCGGCATCGAACGCAGCGTGCTCCAGATGGAGGTCGTCAACGATGCGAGAACATTCCAAGGAGATCTCGGCTCCATCCCCGAGTCCTCCAAGAAGAGAGCTGCACCGACTACCATGAAGCCGGCCGAAGAAGTACGCGCCATCTCGCTTGGACTCGCCGACTCCTCCAAGACCGCCCTGATCGGATCAGGGCTCGACGCCAAATAGGAAAGCGCGCTCGTCGCCTTCCTCCGGAACAACGCCGACATATTTGCATGGACTCCATCAGACATGCCGGGTGTTCCGAGGGAGGTGGTCGAGCACTCCTTGAAGGTTGACGCGAACGCCAAACCAGTTCGCCAAAAGCTCCGACGCTTCGCGCAGGACCGCAAGGAGGCCATTAGGGTAGAAATTACGAGGCTGTTAGCTGCCGAGTTCATTAGAGAAGTCTTTTATCCCGACTGGCTTGCTAATCCAGTCCTTGTAAGAAAAAAGAATAATGAATGGAGAATGTGTGTTGATTACACGGATCTCAATAGGCACTGCCCTAAGGACCCCTTCATCCTGCCCCGCATCGACCAAGTCGTCGACTCCACCGCCGGATGCGTACTCCTATGCTTCCTTGATTGCTACTCCGGCTACCACCAGATCGCCTTGAAAGAAGAAGACCAAGAAAAGACGTCCTTCATCACTCCGATCGGCGCTTA
>CM014276.1:23929265-23946293 GCA_004135705.1 Alloteropsis semialata | reverse complement strand
ACTGGTGAGAAGTACTGATCTCTTGGCACACTGAATTACTGCATCATACTTGGCTAACCATCCCATTCCGAGAATAACATCAATCCCAGATGACTCTAGCACTATAGGATGAACCAAGAAATCTCTATCCAAAATCCTCAGTTTAACATTATGGCATCTATAAGATGATTTCATGTTCCCCCCCGGTGAATTAACTAGCAAGTCGCTTCTCATTGTGGACACGGGTATGTTATGTTTAGCAACAAACTGAGCAGTAATAAAACTATGAGAAGCTCCTGAATCAAATAAAACCGAGGCGGGGGCGGAGTTAACAAGGAACATACCAAGCACAACATCCTGAGCCTCCTGAGCGGTCTCTGCTGCAAGGTGATTCACCTTGCCCTGGGTGAACCTCTGCTGTCCTCTGCTGCCCTGTGGAGTCTGGTTCCCATTCCTCTGCTGGGACTGTTGGACCTGTCTGGGAGTGCTGCTGCCCTGACCCTGTGAAGACTGACCAGAACCCTTGGGACAGTTGTGAGCAAAATGGCCAACTTCCCCACACCTGAAACAACCACGAGCGGGCGGAGTGCTGGGGGTAGCACCTCTCACAGGCGTGCTAGCTGGAGTACCCTGGCGACCCTGGGTAGAAGGAGTGCGCTGGCCCTGCTGGCTGGAGCGCTGGAACTGTGGAGCGGGGCGCTGAGGCTGCTGGAACTGCTGAGGCTGTCCACCCTGTCCTCCTGAACGGTACGGCGTACCCTGAGCCTGTGACTGGAAGTAGCGAGGGCGAGAGCTGCTGCCTGACTGACCCTGCTGAAGAAGCTTCCTCTTGTGGTCACCCATCTCACGGCTTGTGTACTCCACACCAATGGCCTTATCAATCAGCTGCTGGAAGGTAGGAAAAGTATGGACCATCAACTGGTAGCGAATAGGAGCACTAAGGCCCTCCAGAAAGTGATCCTGCTTCTTCGCATCACTGTCCACCTCCTCTGGAGCGTAGCGAGACAGCTGAGTGAACCTGTCCCTGTACTCAGCCACTGACGTGTTCCCCTGCTTCAAAGTGAGGAACTCCTTCTTCTTTTGCTTCATCACACCGGCAGGAATATGGTGATCTCTGAAGCTGGTCTTGAACTGATCCCAGGTGATAGCATTACGATCTGCAGCAGCGGCGGCGTAGGAGTCCCACCAGTCAGAAGCTGCACCCTCAAGTCGTCCTGAAGCATACAGGACCTTCTCCCTGTCAGTGCACTGTGTGATCTCCAGCTTCTTCTCAATGTTCTTGATCCAATCATCCGCATCAAGTGGATCAGCACAATGTGAGAAGGTGGGCGGATGATGACTCATGAACTCACGGTGCCTGTCCCATGGCTGATTCCCCTGTCCTCCCTGCTGGTTCAGCTGGTTCTGCAGATTGGTCATGGCTGCAGTCATGTTCTGCAGAAGCGCCATCTGAGCAGCAACAAACTGTTGATCCATTGCTGGCGGTGGCACTGGGGGCTGCTGGGGGCCGTGGCGAGGAACAGCTGGCTGATCAACTCCTGAACCAGACCTGGTGTTCACCATCTGAGCGTTAGAAACATGAGATTTAGACATTGATAGACGAACTGAATAAGATGGAATAAAGAATGCACAACAATATGAATACCAGATGTAATTACTTGTATAAGCAAGTTTTACAACATGAATATCATATAATTGACATAGATCATAAGGTTAAAGATTAAATCTCGTCTCCAGATTTAGACAGATTCTGTTAGTCCAACTAAAACAGATATAACTCTTAAACAGATCATCCACAAATAATGAATTTTTGATAGAACAGAGAGTATGAAATTCTGAATCCAACCCAATAGGAATCATCTCATTTGGATTTCGGAAACTAAAGATATTAAAGAAACATCCTGGCTGTGTCAGAGGCTCTAGACAGATTCTGTATACTCCAATAAAACACAGGTATCTTTTTACCAGAAAATCTAAAAATCGTAAGATTTTGCCAGAAAATAGCTTATCAAATTCTGGTTCTAACCCAACTAGTTTCAGGTCAATCGGAGTTTTGTAGCTTCAGATATAATTCAAACAGTACAGCAGTGTCAGATAATGACGAGAACAGATTTAAATATGACGTGATTAAGGATATATAATGATAATGATAGATAAAGAGATTAAATAAACATTAAAAACAGAACCCAAGACATAACCCAAACTAACTAAATTTATTGATTTAATAAAAATGATGTTGTGTGGTCATCACTCCACAAAACACCGCAATCATTACAAACTCCAAATCACCAAGTTTAGCACACAGCAGAACAATCTCACACCTAAGCAAAATCTAACACACCACTAATTAACCGAACTATCGTTTATTACAAGACCTGAACAAAACTGAACTCCTATCATCCTAAGGATCCCTAATGAAGGTCCTGCAAGACAAAGAACCAACGCGAAACCTCTTGCGCAGCGGCGACTGAACATGAGCATGTAACTCGTCCTTAGGTGGTTGAGCATCCCCTCGACGCTCTGCCTCTAGCTCTTCAATCCTCTGATGAGCTGCTTCAATCCTAGCATATGCCAACTCTAGTTCTGAGTGAGTGGCATCCAAGTTCTCACTGAGCGCGCTTGTAAGGCCAACCTGAGCATTCATGGTACCGCTCTCAATGGGAGGCGCTGTGAGCTCTACCATGTTACTCCCACTGGCTCGGCGCGGGTAGTGCTTGAAGAAAGAATTAGCCAGAGACGACTGATGGTTGTGAAGAAGAACATACAAGGCACTCCTTGCAGCGTCATCAATCCCAGCTGCAAAGGTGGTATGTGGAGAAATAGCCCTGTGTGCCCTCAACACCAAGAACTTCCTGGTGACCTCATCAAATGCTCTGACATGCACAGTCACGTACCACAGCTCAGGATAGCGTGAGCTTTGGTACCTCTCTCCAATGTACTCAGGCCTGATTGGGTTTCCCTCCTTCTCCAGAATGAACCGGAGTACCCTGGGGAAGAACCCACTCCCATCAGTGGTGCGCTCTGTAGTCATCCATCTCACAACGGGAGAATCATCTGAGTAGTTGTCCACATCTGAGTCTTCTTCATCACTGGAGTCAGGTTCATCATCATCCCCATTGTCATCACCTCCTGGGTCACCTCCCGCTTCACCCTGTTGAGCTGGGACGTCAACAGGTACCTCCTCCTCGTCGTCATCCTCCACTAGGATTGGTGGCACCTGAACTGGAGCTGGCGGCTGCTGAACTGGTGCAGCATCGTCCTGACGAACACACCTCCCTCCAGTCCTCTTGCGAGCGGTCTCCTTGGTCCTAGCCATCTTCAGAAAAGACCAGGCCACGTAAGCACAACTCTAAGAGGTGAGAGCAAAAACAGGTAGATAGAAACAAGACCAAGATATAAGATGAACAGAGTAAGGATAGAGCAATATAAGACAAAAATAAATTTTGTTTAGCCAAAAGCAGACAGAGTAAGCAATAGCGGAAGTAAGAAAGAACAATTAAGGGCCTAAAAGACGACCATGCTAACTAGGCTAACGTCCTACAGTCAACACCGCTCTGATACCACTTCTGTCACACCCGGTTTTTGAGGAATAAAACCAAGTAAATCACATGTGCGCCAGGATCCGTTCACACACACATGACGACATCATTAGCAGTATCAAACCAATGTATATCGAAAACAAAAGAGAGTTAAGTAACATTATTACAAGCCACAAATAATATCCTTAACAATAATAAACGTCTCATCTAAGAACTGATAATAGATCCATCCATAGGCAGTCGACTGGCGGAACGCACACCTAGAACTCGTCAACCTCCTCGATGTAGTCTCCACAAGTATCACCCTCTGAGCCGCAGATAAACAAGTTTGAGTACACTTATGGTTGGTACTCAGCAAAGTGGAGTAATAAATAAATATGACATGCAAGGCTTTAATCAAGGATGGCAATAGGCTATAGCATTAAGCAATTTTAATTGGTCATGTTTTTAGTTAGCAAGCTTAACTAAGTATAAGTATATACCAACCCAACTAAAGTATAGAAACAAATGCTCAACAAGTAACCATGATTTAATTCAACTTCAAGTTTAATTATCATGAGAGGATCCAAGCCGCTCTTAACCGTGAGCACGGCTGATATATCAGTTTTACACTCTGCAGAGGTTGTACACTTTACCCACACACAATGTATTCTCATATAGCCTGAGGTCATGAGTCTCTTCAACACTTCCTTAGGTGAGGGGCCAGAGAAACATTACATGATCTTTACAAAGAATTATTAACATGAAACAACCCGCTAAGGTTTCAAGCCATAGCAAAGCATAACCTTTTCTAATCGCCGAGTTACTTACCAAAGCATACTCCCAAGAGATCCGGCTATACCCCATCTATGCTTCCCCTCTTGCCCTTTCGGTAAGATTATTACAGGTTAATTCTTCTAATTAATTAATCATGACCAGAGCCCGTTAGTTATGTGGTTGCACTGTTTTCTCGGGTTGTCACTCCATGTTCCAATTAAAATAATGATCTGGTTTATCGTCCAATGAGCATATCACATATTCATAAGTTCAGCATTAATGATCTCCATAACCCAAGTGTAGAGCAACTAAGCAAAGCTACCCAACAATAATTAAATACCCAGGTTATGCAAGGAATAAGGTAAACAAGACTAGGCACATCCCTAAAATAGGTCCCATCAATATTATAACCATGCATAACATAAAAGTAAATGTGATAATAGTATGATTATCCTTGGGATAAGCATGATCAAGGACACTTGCCTTCTGCGAAAGGCTCCTGCTGCTCAGAGTCTTCAAAGAACTGCTCCTCCTCAAACTGCTCTCCTTCTAAACGCGTCACACGATCACATACAAGAAACAATACAACAAATAAGAAACAATACACCAAACATATGCAACAGAACAAAACAACAGAATAAAGCTACTGTACACGTCCTAAGGATCACGTGAGCGCAAGAATCACTTAATTTGGAGCTAAAACGTGGAAGATATGGCTAAAACAAGGTAACAGGGGCATAACTGCGATTACCAGAACTTCCTAAGGACTAGACAGTAAGATTCTAGGGGCATAAACATAAATACGTATAAAAACCTAAGGTCTATAGCGTAAAACAGCAGGCTCGGACGGTGGCTACTATTATTTGAAAGTGCAGGGTTAAATCTGTAAGAAAACAGGACTTAGATGCAAATACTTTGAACTACCAAAGGACTGCGGGTTGAATCTACAAAAACCGAGGGGCTCTTAATCTAAAAAGGCTAGGCTGACCGGTAAGCGGGCTGTTGACCTAGATCTAAAGCCGTTGATGCGAGATCGGACGGTGCTGGTGCATCAGTGACGCGGGCGGCGGCGGAAACAGGCGACGCGGCGGCGCTGGGCGGTGGCGACGACGAACCTCGCCGGAGTTGAGCGAAAACGGGCTACGGGGCACTAAATCGAACGCGGAAAGGTCCTAGAGAAAGCTGGGGAACTCGCGAACCTCTTCCGGATGATGTGATCGGCGATCGGGCGACGGGGACGGCGAATCGGCGGCGATGGCGGGCGGCGGCGACACTGAGCAAGGGCGGCGAGGGATTAGTCGGTGAAACCGAGCAAAATACGTAGAATAACTAGCTTGGGGGCTTCCTTACGTGCGTACGGTGCTCCAGGCGGTTTCCTCGGTGATGTACGGGCGGCGGGGCTCGGAACCGAGGCGGCGGCGGTCGGTCCTTCGGGAAAGCGGTGACGCGGCTGCGGAGCTTCGGAAGCGAGGGCGCTAGGGTTGTTGGGGAGCGTGCGGGCGCTGCGGCGCAGCTTTATAGGGGCTTAGGGAGGCCGGGTCTCGCGGAGTTGGTTAAGATACGGACGCGGCGCGGCAGAACGGCCCGAGCTCGGGCTCTCCCTGAGTCCCGGTCGGACGGGGAAGATGAGTCCGACACGCGGGACCCATCGGCCAGCGAGACAAGAAGGAGGGGACGGGGAAGGCGTGCTGCGGCGGGAAATGGGCCGGGCCGCGATGGCAGTTTAACCGGGCTAAGGGGAAAAGGCTAGGGAGGTTAACCAGACTTGAGGAAGAACTCGGGGACTAATCTCGGGCTGAACGAAAGCTAAGGGAGGTTTTCTAGACTTAAACTGAAAACTGCAAAACTAACAAACAAATGCAAATCAAGTTGAATTTAAATAAATTTAAATTCTCTTCGACTTGCAAACAGTACATAAAACTTATGCAGCAGCATGAATGCAACAAAAACTTATTGGAACTAATAGTTAATTATTAAATTGATTAAAATCCTAATAAATTCCAATTAATTCCTAGAAATTTATTTAAGCCCTAGATAAATCCTAGAAAATTCAAAAGTGGTTTCTAAGATTTATTGTGATGAAAATTAGGGTGTTACAAGTTGCAACCAGAAGATGGTAGGCTTGTGCTACCTTTGGTCGTGTTACCTCGTGTCGTGGGATTGTGATCCGTTCATTACATTCATCAACTTCACACACATGTTTAACCTCGTGTGCAATCTATGCTTCATGATAGGATTAGATCCGTTCGGCTAAATAGAAAACCCTAGGTAGTTCTTTGTCAATCCACGGATTGATAAACATTGGGGGAATACTCTAAGGGAAAAGCTACCAATGATCTGTGCGCTTGCGGTTCACAATTGGTGCGTCTAAGGACCATCAATAGAAATCCTAGGCGTTGATGCGCACCTCGCAAGGGCGCCTATGGGAAAGTTCTTAGATATGACTCTTTATCATTATACGAGATTAGATTGATTATCGTTTTGGCCGGAGTTGCAACTAGAAGACTGTAGGCTTGTGCTACCTTTGGTCGTGTTACCTCGTGTCGTGAGGTCGTGATCCATTACATTCATCAACTTCACACACATGTTTAACCCTGTATGCAATCTATGCTTCATGGTAGGATTAGATCCGTTTAGCTAGGTAAAAAATCCTCTTCAATGATTTTGGGAGTGTCATCCACATGGTACACAATAAAATCATCATCAAAAGACTTTGCAGTCTTCGGTCTCTTGTTCGTACTAGAAGCTTCATTGTCATCCTCCTTAGGATCTTCCACAAGTGTTTGTTCAGTGTGTTCTATGAAAACGGTATGTCCAAAATTATTAGACAATTCTCTATTAGAAATGCTCTCTTCCTTTTTCATAGGAAAAATATCCTCGAATAATGTTGCAACTCTAAACTCTATATTATTGTGCCAACATTCACGTCTGGTATTCTAGATTTTACTATTAAGAATATATATCCAACACCATGTAGAGCATAACTAAGAAATACGCAATCCACAATTTTTAGTTCCAAGTTTACGTTTTTTGGTTATCGGCACATTGATCTTTGCCAAATAGCCCCAAGTCCGTAAATAGGAAAGTGTAATTCTTTTGTTCTACATTCCTCGAAGGGAATTATCTCTTTATTCTTTGGAGGAACATGATTCAGGACATGACATGCTATCAATATAGCCTCACCCCACCATTCCTTGGAACGCCTTGATATGTCTAACATGACGTTAATCAAATCAGTTAGAGTATGGTTTTTTTTTCTTTCGGCGACCCATTTGACTAAGGTGAATAGAGAGGCATCCTCTCATGAATTATGCCTTGTTCCTCACAGAACAAAGGGAAAACATTTGAAAAGTACTCTCCATTACTATCCGACCTTACACGTTTGATCTTTCTCTCAAGTTAGTTTTCTACTTCAACTTTATAGATCTTAAAATAGTGTACTGCTTCATCTTTTCACTTCAACAAGTAAATATAGCAAAATCTAGTGCAAATCATCTATTAAAGTCATAAAATACTTTTTACCCCTTTATTCAATACACCATTCATTTCACAAAGATTAGAATGAACGAGTTCTAACGGTGCCAAGTCCCTCGCCTCCACAGCGTTGTGAGGGTTGTGGGGTTGTTTTGATTCAACACAAACATAGCACTTAGAACCATTGACAAAGGTAAATTTTGGAATTAAATTGATACTAGCCAAACGCGTCATGCAACCATAGTTAACGTGACAAAGTCGTGAATGCGAAACATTAGACTCATTATTAACATTAACCACAAGATTCACCACTTTATTATAAACATTTGACAATGAAAAGTGGAACAAGCCTTTGCAATCATAGCCTCTACCAATAAAAGTTCCATACTTAGAAAGTACACATTTATTGGACTCAAACACTAATTTAAAACCGTTTAAACATAGTAGAGAGCCACTGACTAAGTTCTTCTTAATAGTGGAACATGCTGCATGTTCTTCAATCGCAAGGTCTTTCCCAAAGTAAGCTTCAGATCGACCGTTCCCCATCAACAGGGAGTTAGTCCCGTCTACAGATCGACCGTTCCCCATCAACAGGGAGTTAGTCCCGTCGACTTGATAAGAAAAAAATTAAAGAAACGTTAGCACACACATAAATATTAGCACCTGTGTCAATCCACCAATCAGACGAGTGACAAACTGAAAGAACTGCAGGTACTGCACCCCCTATGTTTCTCCATTCTCATCGCTAATGATCATGTTGGCTAACTTTGGCCTATACTCGCTTTTCTCGCGGTCTTCGCTTTTCTCGCGGTCTTCAGCATAATGCGTGTAACATTTGGACTTTCCCGGAATGTTTCGGAAATACGAAAATGTGGATTTCAAAAAAAATTGTTGTATTGCTTGCGTTGTCATGAAAACGCATGTGGTCCTTCCTAAATTTCTAGTAATAAAATTTGAATGCATTTATTTGAATTAAGGAAAATAAATAGCAGCTAAAATTAGCCGCTAGAGATCCAAACGGGCTGCTAATTATTAGCACCCCATCCTGCTAATAATTAGTCTATTAGCTAGTTGTAGGTTGCTAATAGGTGCTAATAGTACAAAACCAACTATCCTACTATGTATTAATTGGTGGATCCAAACACCACCCTACTAATAGTTAGTTCTAAAGATCCAAACAGGACATGTATGTCTCACTAGTTTGTAGGGGTATTTTTTTTCTAGAATGTAATGTGCGATTGTTTTTTTGCGGAGAATGAAAATGCCTCATTTTACATTCGCATGATTCAATATTTTGTGGTCCAGTTTTCCTACATAAGGGCCTGTTTAGATGGGTAGAAATGAAAGTTACCATTTACTGTAGCAATTCTAAATCAAAGATTAGAAGGACTAAACATGATCTAATTATAAGGCGCTATACACGGTTGGACGGGAAATCGCGAGACGAATCTATTAAGCCTAATTAATCCGTCATTAGAGATTGTTTACTGTAGCACGACGTTGTCTAATCATGGCCAAATTAGGCTCATTAGATTCGTATCGAAAAGTTACCTAGGGGTTATGGAATGGGTTTTGGCATTAACACACATTTAATACTCCATGCATGTAAGATTCCCTTTAATGAATAGTGAAAAATGGCAAAATTTTTTGGCAACTTGGCCATCTAAACAGGCTCTAAAGCAATGGTGGCATGGTAGCTCTACATATTTTGTAGTGCTTGCAGTGGACTTGTAATCACACGTCACATGACGGAAATAAAGTACTTTATATTATATTGTTTTCAACTACTTTATCCTTTTTTCCATGCAATTATTTTTTTAAATTCCGTTGCGATGTGCGAATCGATTTATCTATGGATGTGGGGCATTTACCATTTGTTATATGAATTGTTGCTTTAACATTTTATTATTTACAGTACTAAAATTTTAAGAAACTCTTATTTTAATATATTTGTTGGTCCAATATTTGTATGATTTTCTTACACGATGCACAAATTAAAATTTTTATGTGTTCATTTCTAGTGTTAACGCAACAATTTTGTAAGCGCTAGCCATCCGGAATCATCTATATTGATATGACTTTCTAAAAAATATGAATAAGACATTAGTACTTTTTATTCAGCAGTTTTAAATCTTTTCACGTACTCCTCCACCGAGTTAACAGCAAATCCTTCCTATTAGCATGGAAATATGAAAGTGGAATCTGAATTATCCGATATCCGTATCCGCTAAAATGTAAATATGGATATCCGTATTCATATTCGAATTTAATATGGTACTAAAATGGATACATCCGAATTTATTTTTCATCGATTTTCTCTATCTGGTTCGACATCCACATTCGGCAATATCCGACACTATTCGTATCTGACCATATGGAGATAACATTTAAAATATTTATTTAGATGTTAGTAATGATAGTGTATAATCAAAACTATTTAAAAATGTTATCACCATTACTAATAATTATGATATCAATTTTAATACTACTATTATTGTACCCATATAACTATTTAAAGTTATCTCTAATTTTAGTAACTAATGTAATTAATTTAAATAAAATATATATATATATAATATTAAATTTAATTTAATGCTATAGTTTATTTATTTATTTATTTATGAAAATATTTGTATATACTTTTTATTATTTCATGATAAATGTATATATTTATTTATTAAATATATAATAGTTTTATTTAATTTCTATATGATTAATTACTGCAATAATTATGGATAAATGTGACATTATTAACGAGTGGTCTTTATCTACACTTGTTATGTACTTATACTTTAGTATTTACTTGTATAATGATTTTGTTATTTAAAAATCATCAATGAATAAAATAAGTAATTGTCTTCTAAATCGAGTAAATATCCGAATGTGTATCCGCATCCGACTATTCGTTTTGTATTCATATTCGAGAGCATACGAATTTGTATTCAAATAAAAATATGATAAAAATACTATCCGAATCCGATTCCATGAGTATTCCATCCGTTTCAATCCCTGCTTCCTATTCAAACCTGGTCGCCTGCCTTCGCTGTTGAGCTGTCCCACCGCTTCACCCGCGTCAAGCCTACGCCAACCGCATCCGTGCTGCCCACGAATCCGACCGACCTCCAATCCACCGTCCGATTCGCCTACAAATTTCCCCGGCGCCGCGCGAAATCTTCCCCAAAATTTCCCCTTCCCTCCTCCACCCCGATCTCCCTCCGCTTCCTCCCACGCGCAAGACATGGCGGCGGCGGCTGTGGCGGTGGCGGTGGCGGTGGCGCCCAGGAAGCGCGCGGCGCCCGACGACCCCTGTCTCGCGGTGGCCGGAGGCAACAAGAAGCGCCCGCGGTACAAGTACAACTTCGGGTCGATCTACGACTATCAGAGGCTCGGGGTGCTCGGAAAGGGCACCTACGGCGTCGTGGTGCGGGCGCGCCACCGCCGCACGGGCGAGGCGGTGGCCGTCAAGTGGGTCCGCGCCACCCGTGGCGGCGACTTCGACGCCTCCCGCGCGGCGTTCCGCGAGGCTGGCTGCCTGACCGCCTGCCGCGGCTGCCCCTCGGTGCTGCAGATCCGCGACGTGGCCACCGACGGCGTCACCGGGGACCTCTTCCTCATCACGGAGCTCGTCGAGGGCCAGACGCTCCGAGATCGGCTCAACCTCGCGGGCCCCTTCCCGGAGCTCAAGGCGCGCGCCGCCATGCTCCAGCTCCTGCGCGGCGCCGCGGCGGTGCACGCCACGGGCACGCTGCACCGCGACATCAAGCCGGAGAACGTGCTCGTCGGCCCCGGCGGCAAGCTCAAGATTTGCGACTTCGGGATGGCCACGCCGGCGCGCCCGCCATACCGGAGGACCCCTGCACCGTCGGCACGCTGTGGTACCTCGCGCCGGAGCAGCTCATGGGCAACCGGTGGTACGATACGGCCGTTGACGTCTGGGCGCTGGGCTGCATCATGTTCGAGCTCCTCGCCGGCGAGCCCCTGTTCGTGGACGTAGAGACAGATGACGACCTGCTCACGAAGGTGTTCGACCTGGGGCACGAGATTGACTCGGACGGGGTGTCGGCGTTCAAGGGCTTGCCACCGGACCTGTCGCAGGCTGCAGGCGAGGTCTTGTGTGGTTTGCTGTGTTGACAAGGACAAGAGGCTCACTGCGGCACAAGCGCTGAAGCACCGGTGGTTTGCTGAGGAAGCAAAGAAGGAGCAGAAGGATGCTTGATGAACAGATCAAGTACAGACAAACAGAGAGCAGTGTGAACTTACGGCCAAATTGACTATTCTAATCTTTATTCTTACATTATTTGTAGCTTAGTTAGCGACGACCGATGAGCAATTTACATTGTAATCTTGTGCTTTCAGTTGGTTATGTATATCCGTAACTGTAGTTAGGGCTTAGATCACCACGAAACTTTTGAAACTTTGAAACTTCACTATTCATCAAAGGGAATCTTACATGTATGAAGTATTAAACATGTGTTAATGACAAAACCCATTCCATAACCCCCGGTAACTTTGCGAGACGAATCTAATGAACCTAATTAGGCCATGATTAGACAATGTTGTGCTACAGTAAACAATCTCTAATGATAGATTAATTAGGCTTAATAGATTCGTCTCACGATTTTCCGTCCATCCGTGTATTTAGTATTATAATTAGATCATGTTTAGTCCTCTTAATTTTTGCTTTAGAATTGGAAACTTTCTTTCGCAAACTTTCTTTTCAAACTAAACAGGCCCTTAGTCGAACAGAAACAATCTATTGTTGCTCTTTAACATCTGATTGATGTCCAAACAACATGTGTGACAGGTTGTTGTCCTTGTTTAATAACATTTCCATTCTGAGCTCTTATGTCATACTGTGTGATCATCAGTGAAATTTCTTGCGCGATGATTGTGCCTTTGCTTCTTCACTTTCTGCAACTCTGCAGGCAGTGATAGAAACTTTGACAGAGTGAAACTGCTCATGCTCTGTTTGGGGCAAAAGGCCATGGTTTGTGTCTTAGCTTCCACACTTGAAACATTAAATATGGATTTTTCCTGTTCTTTCTTTCGTCAAGAAATACTCATGAATTTTGATTGTATTTAATTTCTCACATGGTAAATTATGCTCTTGCTCAGCGACGTATTTGTTAAGTCAGAAGCCTGTCTGGCCATGTATGTTAGGAATGCTTGCTAAAGTTCAGATTGTTGGTTAAAACTCATCATGTATGTTTCAGTATTCCTCCAAATCTTGGGCCATTTCCTAGTGCATACAAGAGAGCAAAATGAAAGGCATGTCAACTTCAGACATCTAGTTCTATATATCAACATCACAATGTCAGAGTGTTGAATTGCAATTTCTCATACAAGGATATGCTTCATCTCAGAGCAAATGTACTTCAATCATTAAAGCATCAAGCTACACATATGTCCACACTAGAAGACTGCCACAGAACATATGCTTGCCGTTAGGTCTGAGAAGCTTCAGGAAAGGAAAAGGTTCATTCTGTTACAAGCACAATAACACCTCATGGTGGAAATACGGCATTTATACTCAGTATGCAGAACAAATGGTGCACATCTGAACGAATCTCCAATATCTCCACACTGTTTGGGGGCAACTGTCCCAAATTGCAAATTTCCATATATTTCAGTAAGTTTCAGTATGAATTGAAATGCCAATGCTTGGACCTCTTTTTGAATTAGGAAAAAATTGAGGACCCACTATAAAATTAGAAGTACTACTAGTGAATTGAAGTATCTTGCTATTATTTATTCTTTTCCGGTAAATGATATGATTATTTCAATGTAGGCTATTCTAGCCTCAGCTCATATAAAAATGATGGAAGAATTTGTTTAGTGTTTAAGAAGGAAAGGCATGTATATATTTGTGGTTAATCGTTGTAGAACTTTTTATAGTCGTTCATTCATTTTTCAGAAAAGCAAACGGTTCTACTTGTACTGATGGCGACTGAAAGCAAATGGTATTTTATTAGTTTTTGAGGTACGTTATTTTTACTCAGTTTATTCTAGTAGCATCAAGTATCTCAACTGATTTGTTCTCTGATTCACTCTTTTGCTTCTGATAGTCGCAGATCGACTCGAAAAACAACTTGAGTTTATTTTATAAAATATAAGCACATGTGTCAACCCATCAATCAGACGAGTGACAAACTGAAAGAACTATAGGTAAATAATTACCGCATCCTGATGTTCCTTCATTCTCATCGCTAATGGCCATGTTGACAGACTTTGGCCTATTCTTGCTTTTCTTGTAGTCTTTAGCACAATGCATGTAAAATCTCGGACTTTCCCGTAATGTTTTGGAAATGTCAAAATGTGGATTTCAATTTTTTTTGTTGTATTGCTTATGTGCACATGAAAAGAGTCGTCTGACTTCTTGCTTTGAGGGCCATCCGGCTTTTATACACCCGAAAAACCAATAGGCTAAAGGTGCCCAGAAGCTGAAACAAACATGGCCTAAGATTGTCTTTATGTGATCCTTTCCAAATTCCTAGTAATAAAATTTGAATGCATTTATTTTAATTTTGGACAAATTCATGTCAGTTTGATTTGGAGTTGTTTTGGTTTTGTCTGGTTGTTTGAGTGTAATTCATATTTGAATTCTAAATTCGAATATAGATCAAAAGTTAATTTCTAACTACCCTATATAACCTGGGCTCTAACCCACTAACTAAGCCTGTTTGCAATCCTTTAACCAGCCCAGCCTTCTATTTCTAACTCTCTAACCCCGCCGGCCTTCTAAACCTTGTCCTGTTAAATCCCTTAACCCAGAACAAGCTTTCTCTTTCTCATTCTTTTTCTTTCATCTTCCGTGAAGGCCAGCTCACCTTGACCAATCAAATCAGCTCCTAATCTCTTCGTGGCAGCCTTGCCCGGTTTGCTACCCCGGCCTGCAGCGCAGCTGAAGCCCAGCCACTGCTCATGCTTTGTGCTGGGCGAGCCATACCCAAGTTGCTACCTCGCCGAACCCCGGCCAAAGACCCAACCTTTACCTTGCTGCCTTAGCTGCAACTGCAAACCCGCGTCATGATCGACCGTTGCCGCACGCGGCGTGGCCATGGTAAATCATGTGCCCGCACGCTATCAACCTGTTGACGCCGTTTACGGTCAACACACCGAGTTGCGCTAGCTCACGTGGATCCGCAACGGATCAGTCACCAGCAACATGCCCAGCAAAACCGGTTCCACCGGTTTGGAATTCCGGTTCTACTGGTTTCCTAGGGCTTGCTGCGTTGACCTACGAACGCCGGCCCGGGAGGGACCCCGTCAGGGCAGGTGCGTCTAGGGTTGCTCTGAGGTCGGCAGGCCACTCAGAACGCCGTCAATCGCCGTGGAGACGAAGAACGAACTGCAATTAGGGTTGAAAAAGTTAGGGTTTGGAAGATACGAAAAATAGAAGTATTATTGATTGATAAATTGGATAATCCTTAATCGGCCGTGACCCTTTATATTTATAGGGTGAGGAGGTCTTGCCCCGTAAGAAAAGCCCTATTACAACTCGGACCCACAAAAGAGTCCAAACGTACTAGGACTCGGTAAAAACCAGTCCCACCGGTTTCCAAATCCGGTGCCACCGGATTGCCTTGTCAGATAGGCAATAGGGAACCAAAACCGGTTCCAATGATTCTAGAATCCGGTTCCACCGGTTTTCTTTGTCACACTGTCCGGTGCCAATTTTGATCGTCAACATATGCCCCCTGTTTTTTGGTAAAGCTTGCGTACTAGAAAACATTTTAGCACAAGAAAATACTCCTGAGGACGATGTTTAAATAAAATCCATCGGTCTTTTCATTCTAAGAGCTATATTCAAAACTATCGACCATGTAAATTAAGCTTCCTGCCAAATACTTGGATAATACTTCTTCAAATACCTCCCATTGAGAGCTCTTGGCAGCCGTTGTCCTTGCAAAGTTTCCACCATATAAGAATTGCCGAAGATCACCTTGATTACCTTGTATGGACCTTCCCAACTTGGAGACCATTTACCAAACTTGTTGCTCTTCGATCATATAGGCATAATTGTTTTCCAAACCAGATCACCAACCTGAAAAGATTTTTGTTTTACCTTCTTGTTGTAAACCTTAGCAACCCGAATCTTGTCTTTCTCAATTTCCTTCAAGGCCTTTAATCGCTTGTCGGTCACCTCATCAATATTATCCATCATCAAGTCATAATAGTCAACAGCATTGAGATTATTTTGCTTAGCTAACCGATAAGCACTCAAATTCACTTCAATAGGCAAAACAACTTCTTGACCATACACAAGCTCAAAAAGAGTAACCTTAGTAGCACCATGTCTAGATATACGATGAGCCCACAAAGTTTCAGATAAAACCTCATGCCACTAGACTCTCCTCTATTTTCTTTTCAATGAGCTTAATCAAAATCTTATTACTAGACTCGGCTTGACCATTAGCCTGAGCATAGTATGGGGATGAATTGAGTAGCTTAATTCCATACATCTCAATAAACTCACAAACCTCTTTTGAAATGAATGAAGTACCTTGATCTGTAGTCAAAGTTTATGGAATACCAAATCTATGGATAATATGTTCAGTAATAAATTTAATTACCTCTTGATGTGTCATATTCTTTAAAGGTACTGCTTCGGTCTACTTTGTAAAATAATCAGTAGCCACTAACACGAAGCGGTGTCCCTTTGACGAAGGAGGATGAATCTGTCCAACAAAGTCCAATCCCCATCCTCGAAAAGGCCAAGGCTTGATAATAGGGTGCAACAATGCTGTAGGAACCATCTGAATATTCCCAAACCTTTGGCACTCTTCACAACCTTTGTATTACCGAAAACAATCAGCTATCATATTTGGCCAATAAAAACAAGCTCTTCTCAAAAGCCATTTCATTTTAGGAGCCGATTGATGTGTACCACAAATTCCTTCACAAATTTCACCCATTACGACCTTAGCTTGATCAGAATCCAGACATTTCAATAACAAATCCTCAGCTGTCCGACGATACAATTCACCATCAACCAAAGTAATTTTAAATGCCCAATGTCGGACTTTTCTTTCAAATTTGTGACTACGATTCTGTAAATATTCAATAATGGGTATTCTCCAATCAACAACTTCGTCCTTACCAATTTTAGACTGCTCAATGGCCGAAGTGTTGCTGTCAGCAGATAAACTGGTGTCACCGATTCTGGAATTGGTTCCACCAGAATTTCCGATTCCACCGGTTTCGGAATCCAGTGCCACCGTTTTTTCCTGGGCAGAGAACTCGGCTATGCAAATCGTCGGCTTTCTTTCATGAAAATTTC
>CM014276.1:23909675-23929133 GCA_004135705.1 Alloteropsis semialata | reverse complement strand
ATGCTTCCACATGTTTTACTCTCATGTCATGCAAATTTCTAGCCCAAACAATAAAGCTTCATATTCAGCTTGATTATTAATACAATCATTTTCTAATCGGTTAAGAGCCTCAAATTCAGCACCATTCAGTGATATGAAAACAGCACTAATACCACAACCGCTCTTACAAACCGATCCATCAAAGTGCAATTTCCATGGAGTAAAAGTAATATAACCGATATCTAAATCATTATCATTAATGCTATGCTCAACAATAAAATCAGCAACAATTTGGCCTTTCATAGATTTCAAAGGTTCACAAGCCAAATCATATTCAATGAGAGCATAAGCCCACTTACCAATTCTACCACTCAAAATTGGTCTATGCAACATATATTTAATAATATCGGTTTGACAGGCCACTATGCAAGTATTGGACAATAAATAATGCCTCATTTTAGTACAAGCATAATATAATGATAAGCAAAGCTTTTCAATAAATATATACCTCGTTTCGGCATCCAATAATCGATGACTTGCATAAGTAATAATATGTTCTCTTCCTTCGGTTTCTTGAGTCAAAACAGCCCCAATCACTTGATCTTCAGCAGCCACATATAATTTAAATAGAAATCCACTCCTAGGAGCTTTCATGACCGGCGGCGAAGACAAGTAATATTTAATTTTCTCAAAAGTTTCTTGCTGTTTTGCCCCCCAAGTAAATTCGGCTTCTTCTTTTAACTGAAGAATAGAAGTAAAAGCATTGACCTTCCCAGACAAGTTACAAATAAACCTCCTCAAGTAATTTACATCGTCTAGAAATTTCTACAAATCTTTCTTGCATATAGGAGCTTTGATTTTCTTGATAATATCAATTTTCTTAGGATCTGTCTCTATGTCATTTTCATGAATAATAAAGCCTAGAAACTTTCCAGCTGACACATCAAATTGACATTTAAGCGGGTTCATCTTTAATCCATATCGACGCATTCTTTCAAAAGCGAGTCTTAAATCAGCCAAATGGGGTTTTAAACTAGCCGATTTAACAACAATATCATCGATATAAACCTCTATGATTAGGCCAAGCAAATCATGAAAAATTAAATTCATAGCCCTTTGGTAAATAGCACCGACATTTTTCAAACCAAAGGTCATAACTACCCACTCAAATAAACCAACAAAACCTGGACATACAAAGGCCATTTTGGATATATCCTCTTCAGCCAAGAATATTTGATTGTAACCAGCATTACCATCAAGAAAATTAATAACTTTATGCCCAGAATCATCATTAATAAGCGTGTCGGCTATAGGCATAGGATATTCATCTTTAGGAGTAGCTCTATTAAGATTTCTAAAATCAATACAAACTTTGAGCTTACCAGAATCCTTTTTCTCAACTGGCACAATATTAGATAACCATTCACATAACGACAAGGCCTAATAAAATTTGCATCCAACAACCGATTAATTTCTTCTTTAATCTGGTCATACATATTAGGATTGAAACGGCCTAGCAGTTTGTTTAAAAGGCCTAAAACCAGGTTTAATAGGCAGCCGATGCTCAACTAACTTGCGGCTTAAACCAGGCATCTCTTGATAATTCCATGCAAAATAATCAACATACTCTTTCAATAGCTCGATTAATTCAGCTTTATAATCAGTTTTCAATTTTTTGTTTACAAACGTCGGCCTAGGTATAGAACCATCACCAATACAAACTTCCTCTAAAGGATCAGCCGACGTAAAACCTTGTCCCAATTTACTCATATCATCAAAATCTTCAATAGCTTCACACATATCGTTCTTTTGTGCCCGATAGTGCTCAAGTCTCTGCTGCAACCATTCTAAACTATTCATTAATTCATAACAAATGGTTTAGCCAATACTCAACCGGCTTTAGAACAGCAGGTACAAAGCCATCTCTAGTATAGCTGATCATCTCATACTCAGAAATATCTAAACCAGTCAAGCACTTGACATGATCATGCATGGACATGGTAGAACCATCAGCCACAACAACACAAGCCGATGTATCCCCATGTACAACCTCAATGTCTTCGTCAACCCATTGAATAAGAAATTGGTGCAAACTAGAAGATACACATCTATTTGCATGAATCCAATCACGACCCAATATTAAACTGAAATTACCTTGGGCCTCGGCGACGAAGAAAATAGTAGCCAACGTCTTACTCCCAATGGTTAGCTCCATAGAAGCAACGTCCTTAGCACTCATAGGCTCGCCTCCTCCCACATCACTGACAGTCATGTTGGTCTTGATCAGCTCATCATCTAAACCACCAAGTTTCTTGAACATAGAATTGTCGGATCTAATGTCCGGCAGTCCACCCGGGGGTACCCAGATGGTTGATTTGTAGGCAAAGGGCAATCGCGAGACTAGGGAGCTCGAGGTAACACAGGGACACAGGGATTATACAGGTTCGGGCTACCCGGAGGTATAATACCCTACGTCCTGTGTTCGGGGGTCTTGTATTGATTTGCTCGGCGTGGTTCCAGGGAACGACAGCGAGCGCTCGGTTACAATGGATGAATGGCGTGGGAATCAGATGTCTAAGGGGGTCGACCTAGGCCGTCTTATATAGGCTGACAGCCTAGGGTTTACAAGTCGGTTATCTCTAATTGTATCCTGCTCAAATTAGGAAACTAATCTGTATTGGCCGCCGTATATTCTCCATGATCTCCGGGTAGGATCTGAGGATATCGCCGAATACCTTGTGGGCTAAGTCTTCTCCAATCTTGTCCATCAAGTCGAGGATCCTCGTGGGCCGGCCTGGGGTCGGCCCACATCCTTGTCAGACGTGGGCCCAGGCCGACTGTCTACCCGGTCGGTAGTGGGCCCAGGGGTACCCATATCCCACAAGTCCCCGAGCAACGTGCAGGCGCGTGTCGGACTGTTGATGAAGAAGCGAAGCCATCAAGGTCGGCTGAAGCGCCTTGGTCGGCAGGCCGACACAAGGGTGGGCGGTGCTCAAAAAAGAAAACCGCAGGCCATCCGGGAATGACCCTGGGCAGACTCGGGGCGAAGCCTCGAGTGATGTAGCACCGAGTCGTGGCCAAGCCGGGCGCCGAGGAGCTGCACCACTTGGGAAAAGTGACACATCCTGATGGGGCATATGGAGGGCGACGCAAGGTGCCCTCCATATGGAGTAGTCCCCGAGCATTAGGCCGACTAGAAAAGTCGGGCTAATGGTCAAGAAAGAAGAATTTCTGAACTTCAGGGCAGACAGGCCGCCTAGAAGATAGGGTGGTCTGGCGTCCTGAAGAGAGGAGCTTGTCCCAAAATCGTGGCGCCCAGTCCCCGAGCGTGGGGGCCGGCCGAGTCGCGGAGACCCGGTGACCAGAGTCGTAGCGCCGAGTCCCCGAGCGTCGGGGCTGGCCGAGTCGCGGAGACCCGTTGACCGTAGTCGTAGCGCCGAGTCCCCGAGCGTCGGGGCTGGCCGAGTCACGGAGACCCGTGACCGAGAGTCGTAGCGCCGAGTCCCCGAGCGTGGGGGCTGGCCGAGTCACGGAGACCCGTCATCCGAAGTCGTAGTGCCCAGTCCCCGAGCCTGGGAACTGGACAAGCCACCAAGTTGCCTCCCGCCCAAGCCAGAGAGGTCGGCTGGACGACGGGAAGCACGCCGAGTCGTCGTCTGTAGCGCCCAGCCCCCGAGCCTGGGAGCCGAGCAAGTCGCCGAGTCGCCTCCTGCACCCAGTCCCCGAGCTGGGAAGTCGGCCGGGTGGGAGGAGACGCGCCGAGTGGTCGGCCCGTGCCAGCCCCGAGTCTGGGAGCTGGCCGAGTCGGTCGAAGTACACCGAGTAGTCGGCCCGCGCCAGCCCTGAGCCTGGGGCCTGGCCGAGTTGGTCGAAGTACATTAAATAATGCATGAGCTGTATGAAGATAGTGCAAATATTATGTAGTATAATATTCAATAATCTGACTGATAAATAATGTTTGTCGTAAAGTCGTAACAGAAACAGGTCTGTAAACGCATTGTGCATATGTGTAAAAACCCCTTCCCTCTAGCAAAAACACCGAGTAGGACGCCGTGCGGCCCTTGCCTTGTGTCGCTAAGCTCCTTTTTTGATCCGCTGACCACTGCTCAAGGAGAGGACGGCTTACCCTGCTACACTGCTCTGCGGGGAGGCTTAGGTGTAGGGGGCGCGCGGGTTGAGCACAGAGCTCAAGGTTTCACAATTGGGGACTTGAACCACATGGGTTAACCCAGGATTTACTAGAGAGACATAGGGTCGGGCAAGGACTCGGAAGTCAGAGTCAGCAGGGACTCTCCCGAACGGTGAAGCAGCGCGCCGTGTTGAAGAAAAGCGAAGGGAAACAGGTCCCAGTCTCCGAGCATCAGCGAGGAAGTCGGAAGAAACTTGAAGCGTAGGATTGCAATGACCAAGAGGTCAGAATACTTAGCTTTGGTTCGTGTTCGAGTTGAAAAATCAACATGTCGTCCTTGCATGGATATGGTGTGATGGTGTCCGAGTCCGAGTAAACGCGCCGTATCGTCGTTGTTGTACAGTCGTCCCCATATATCAAATCCAGCATGTTGACGAGGCCACGCTCGCCGCTAAGTGCCGAAGCCTTGACGCGTCAGCGAGGTACTTGCATCTTGAAGTTGTAGGCGTGTGCGCGCAGGACCTCGTGCGCGTGGCTGACAGGGGACAAGCTGGGCGCACATGTGTTGCCATCCAAGGTTCCTCGTGCACCCAAAACAAGGAAGTTATTCCAAAAAAAACCAGTATGTTAGCTATAGCTAGCTAAAGAAATAGCATATTAGCACACGCCAAAGTATTAGATACCCTCCGTTAACTTGCTGAAATAAATAAAGAAATAATCTGAATAAAATAAGGAAACAAATAGGAAGAAGACTTCCTGTTTTGCAGGCAACGTAGGACGCAGCGGTGCCGGCCAGTCTTCTCCGATCCAATCCGGCGGACACGAGAAAGACATGTTGCCCAGCCCCTGAGCCGTTGTTTGCTGTAGCCGCAGACTCCAGGTAGATGAGTTTGGCGGTGTGCAGCACAGTTGATGCATGCGGAGCTCCATCACGTCATGCCGCCATGCATGACAGGTCGTGTCGCCGCCGCCGTAGTAGATGAAACTGCCATCGAGCTAGCTGTATTGCCCCGCGATCACCCCTACCTGGCGCGCCAACTGTCGGATCTAATGTCCGGCAGTCCACCCGGGGGTACCCAGATGGTTGATTTGTAGGCAAAGGGCAATCGCGAGACTAGGGAGCTCGAGGTAACACAGGGACACAGGGATTATACAGGTTCGGGCTACCCGGAGGTATAATACCCTACGTCCTGTGCTCGGGGTCTTGTATTGATTTGCTCGGCGTGGTTCCAGGGAACGACAGCGAGCGCTCGGTTACAATGGATGAATGGCGTGGGAATCAGATGTCTAAGGGGGTCGACCTAGGCCGCCTTATATAGGCTGACGGCCTAGGGTTTACAAGTCGGTTATCTCTAATTGTATCCGGCTCAAATTAGGAAACTAATCTGTATTGGTCGCCGTATATTCTCCATGATCTCCGGGTAGGATCTGAGGATATCGCCGAATACCTTGTGGGCTAAGTCTTCTCCAATCTTGTCCATCAAGTCGAGGATCCTCGTGGGCCGGCCTGGGGTCGGCCCACATCCTTGTCAGACGTGGGCCCCGGCCGACTGTCTACCCGGTCGGTAGTGGGCCCAGGGGTACCCATATCCCACAAGAATAGAGCATCAAATTAACAATTGCTCCAGTATCAACAAGCATCCTAGAAATTGGCCTTCCATTGATATGTCCCTTCATGTACAGTACCTTTAGATGATTTTCAGAATCCTTTGGCCTTTTAAATATAGCTTCTTTTGTGCCAAAGTCTAGATGAGCCATCTTTTCCTCCGGAATGACGTAATAATCCGAAGAAAGGTGCACCACATTAGCATCAACATTTATATGTTCAGGTGATGACCCATAATCAACAAGCTGTTCATCGTCCATATTCTGGGAATCTGATGACAACTTCTGATCAAACGAAGAAGTAATAGAAATTTCAGAAGCAATACGAGATGGCCCTGGATCAGCAGAAACCGGTACCACCGGATCCAAAACTGGTGTCACCGGTTTTGGCGCAGCAGCAGGCACCGAGGCAGGCAAAACTAGTTCCACCGAATTTGGCACTGGAGCTTTATTGATTTTCAACTTCCACCCTTTGCCTGGAGGAATCATGGACCTGTATTTGTTGAAGTGTTCTTCCCTCTGCTTCTCTAGCTCTTTCTCCTTCTGTTCTCGAAAGTGAAGTCGCTGCAACTTTCTCTTTTGTGTGCATGTCAAACCTGGAGGACACCATCTTGGCAAGAAATATTTAGATTTATCAATTTCAACTTTATTACCTTCACCAAAATCTGCAGCAACGTCTCCTTGGACTGATGGTTTGGCCTCATCACCAATCACAATTGGCATCTTGTCATTGTCCTCCGGAATCACCTTGATGTCACCAATTTGAATTACATAAGCAGCAGTAGTTCTCTCCTGGTCGACATCCATCTTCTGGACAACTTCCTCCACCTTTTTAGACCGATAAACCTGTTTGGGAGGGGAGGGCTGCCTCTTCCGAGGAAACCGGTTCCACCGGTTTTTGATTCCGGTGCCACCGATTTTGGGTGGTACATCCCAACCAGATCGGTGAGGCGCTGAACGGTTATCCACCAGCCTATCATGCACTGGCACTCTGTCATTATCCCATCCTAGATGAAAAGGAGGATATTGCATAGGGTAATATGGCATACACATCCCATTGTAATCCCAAGCCGGATATAATTATAATATGGAGGCATCCATGGCATGGCTTGATACTGATTCTGTTGGGGGGATATAAAGCAGCAATATCACCTTTCTGTCGATTATTCACCCTTGGAGGCGAAATTGGCTTTTCTTGACGCATGGGTGATCTCTTTATCTTTTTTGCTGGCCAATCCTCTTCAACTGTCCTTTGATTTGCATATTTGGAAATAACTGGTCAAAGACCGGCTTTGGTTTTGCAACTTTGCCATGATCTTTGGCCACATTTACTTTCCAGGTTCCAATCTCAGGACACTTGGGTTTTAACATTTTTGGGCGTCCCTGACCAAAACCAGTGGGACCAGTTTCTAAAACCGGTGGCACGGTGCTTTTGATGATCCTTGCCCCCCGAGATCCGCAACTCTTGTAGTGATTTTAAAAGTTTCTCTGCCATTGGGGTCTTCTCACACACCACTTCCCTGATAATTGACTTCCCCTTCAAATTTTCAGGCTTTTCATCTCCCACAACAATATTTTTTCCTTTGGTTGATTCGACTTGATGCGGTCGAACCAGAACCTTAGGAGGTTGCATCTCAAGGGTGTTAACAGGGAAAGGTGCCTTGTCAACCTGCATCTCATGTAGTGTCAAACATCCTTCATTCAAGGCCGATTGCACTTGTCCTTGGAAAACATTGCAATCATTAGTAGCATGCGAGAAAGATTATGTAACTTGCAATATGCTCGTCTTTTAAGCTCTTCAAGTGAAGGAATAGTATGAGATATTTTAGTATTTTCATTTTTCAACAATTCATCAAAAATACGATCACATTTAGAAACATCAAAAGTAAATCGCACTTCTTCTTGCCGATTCTTGTGAATTGGCTTAAGAGATGGATATGTGTACGATTTATTCTTAGAAGGCCACACAAGTTCAGCGGCATGCACACTTTCCTCATCGTCCGAACTACTAGAATCATAAGTAACAACATGAACATTAGAACGATGAGTCTTATATGTATCTTTAGCATTCTTTAATCGGTTTTCAGTAGCTAAAGCTCTCACTTGTACTTGATTAACCGAAAAGTGATCTAAGCCTTCTATCTTTTCTCTAATAAAGGATCTCAAACCATTAAAAGCAACATCAGCAAGATCCCTTTCAGAAAGTGACAAATTAAAGCATCAGTTTCTAGTTTCTTTGAATCGTTTAAAGTAATCCAAAACAGATTCATCTCTTTGTTGCTTAACCGATGTTAAATCTGTCAATTTTAATTGAGTACTCCCACTATAAAAGTGATCATGAAATTTTTTTCTCTAATTGATTCCATGAATGAATTGAGCCGAGAGTTAATTAAGAAAATCAAGAGAAAGCAGTTCCAGTTAAAGATAATGAAAACAAGCGAACTTTTAAAGCATCACTAAAACTAGCTTCTCCAAGTTGAGCAAGATATTGGCTAATGTGTTCCCAAGTGGTCTTACTATCATCACCATTAAATTTCACAAAATCAGGAACACGCCAATTATTAGGATAAGGAACAACATCAAAATCAGCAGAATATGGTTTTTGATATAATCTAGAATTATCCACATATACCAAGCTTATCCTGCATCATACTAGCTGACTCGTCCTTTAATTTAAAGAATTCAGTATATAAATTTGAACGAGCCAAATCAGATTTTCCTATGGCTGTACTTTGAGTTTGAACAACATGAGGCATGAGATAAGGACTTTGCTGCAAATATTGATCATATACATCATTANCCGAGATCCGCAACTCTTGTAGTGATTTTAAAAGTTTCTCTGCCATTGGGGTCTTCTCACACACCACTTCCCTGATAATTGACTTCCCCTTCAAATTTTCAGGCTTTTCATCTCCCACAACAATATTTTTTCCTTTGGTTGATTCGACTTGATGCGGTCGAACCAGAACCTTAGGAGGTTGCATCTCAAGGGTGTTAACAGGGAAAGGTGCCTTGTCAACCTGCATCTCATGTAGTGTCAAACATCCTTCATTCAAGGCCGATTGCACTTGTCCTTGGAAAACATTGCAATCATTAGTAGCATGCGAGAAAGATTATGTAACTTGCAATATGCTCGTCTTTTAAGCTCTTCAAGTGAAGGAATAGTATGAGATATTTTAGTATTTTCATTTTTCAACAATTCATCAAAAATACGATCACATTTAGAAACATCAAAAGTAAATCGCACTTCTTCTTGCCGATTCTTGTGAATTGGCTTAAGAGATGGATATGTGTACGATTTATTCTTAGAAGGCCACACAAGTTCAGCGGCATGCACACTTTCCTCATCGTCCGAACTACTAGAATCATAAGTAACAACATGAACATTAGAACGATGAGTCTTATATGTATCTTTAGCATTTTTTATTCGGTTTTTAGTAGCCAAAGCCCTTACTTGTACTTGATTAACCGAAAAGTGATCTAAGCATTCTATCTTTTCTCTAATAAAGGATCTCAAACCATTAAAAGCAACATCAACAAGATCCCTTTCAGAAAGTGACAAATTAAAGCATCAGTTTCTAGTTTCTTTGAATCGTTTAAAGTAATCCAAAACAGATTCATCTTTTTGTTGCTTAACCGATGTTAAATCTGTCAATTTTAATTGAGTACTCCCACTATAAAAGTGATCATGAAATTTTTTCTCATTGATTCCACGAATGAATTGAGCCGAGAGTTAATTAAGAAAACCAAGAGAAAGCAGTTCCAGTTAAAGATAATGAAAACAAGAGAACTTTTAAAGCATCACTAAAACTAGCTTCTCCAAGTTGAGCAAGATATTGGCTAATGTGTTCCCAAGTGGTCTTACTATCATCACCATTAAATTTCACAAAATCAGGAACACGCCAATTATTAGGATAAGGAACAACATCAAAATCAGCAGAATATGGTTTTTGATATAATCTAGAATTATCCACATCAATACCAAGCTTATCCTGCATCATACTAGCTGACTCGTCCTTTAATTTAAAGAATTCAGTATATAAATTTGAACGAGCCAAATCAGATTTCCCTATGGCTGTACTTTGAGTTTGAACAACATGAGGCATGAGATAAGGACTTTGCCGCAAATATTGATCATATACATCATTACGAATCCCACTAGAATTGATATTTTGATTAGGTATAAGGGGTGATGTGTATGCACGTGTTTCAATGCAAGCAGAACGATTAGCTACCTCTGTATTTCGGTTAGGGACTACCGAAATAGGAGCTGTAGCGGGTGGTACTGACTGCTATGCAGCCTGAGTGACAAAACCAGTGCCACCGGTTTCTAGAACCAGTGTCACCGGTTTCACCGTGACTGGTGAAACGTGCGGCAGCGGCGGTATTTGCCCTGGATAAAAATTAGCTGGCATACCATATAATGGGTTTTCAGGTAATTTTCCTGGTGCAGCCGACATATTCGCATGTGTATTCTCATGTTGCATAGGTGGTATATTATGTGCATAATAAGAAGACTCTACCAACCTATATTTTTCAATTTTCTCTATCCTATCCACAAGCGTGCTTACTAATTCATCGGTATGTAAAAGCGCAGTACTAAGACGATCATCAGGTTTAGAGACAGAAGTTTCAGGCAGGTGTACAGTTACCGGAGGTAATTCTTCCACCTTTTTGTCCTTCAACGTGAACGCTGGCATCATGAATTCGTGAGTCCTTATCACCTTGCCATGATGATCATTCTTTAGCCCCATCAGGAATTAATTCTTGAAGAATTCTTGGGCTGCTTCAAATATCTGATGCTCCTCATCACCGATCTCCTCAATGGAGGGCACGATGATGTTGTCCTTGTCCAATTCTACAGTAGATCTCATCTGGCTAAGGTTTGATAAATTGGTTATTGAAACCAGGATTTCCAAATTCCACAGCGGAGTCACCAAAAATGTGTTGACGCCTTTTACGGTCAACACACCGAGTTGCGCTAGCTCGCGCGGATCCGCAACAGATCAGTCACCAGCAGCACGCCCAGCAAAACTAGTTCCACCGGTTTGGGATTCTGGTTCTACTGGTTTCCTAGGGCTTACTGCGTTGACCTACGAACGCCGGCCCGGGAGGGACCCCATCAGGGCAGGCGCGCCTAGGGTTGCTCTGAGATCAGCAGGCCACTCAGAACGCTGTCAATCGCCGTGGAAACGAAGAATGAACAACAATTAGGGTTGGAAAAGCTAGGGTTTGGAAGATACGAAAAGTGAAGGTATTATTGATTGATCGATTGGATAACCCTCAATTGGCCGTGGCCCTTTATATTTATAGGGTGGGGAGGTCTTGCCCCTCAAGGAAAGCCCTATTACAACTCGGACCCACAAAAGAGTCCAAACCTAATAGGACTCGGCAAAAATCGGTCCCACCGGTTTCCAAATCCGGTGCCACCGGATTGCCTTGTCAGATAGGCAATAGGGAACCAAAACCGGTTCCACTGGCTCTAGAATCTGGTTCCACCGATTTTCTTTATCAGACTGTCCGGTGTCAATTTTGATCATCAACACAACCCAAGCCGCACGTTTGCTATATAAACCCTAGTGCATGGACGGCAACTTTTGTTGCCCTCACCTTGTTGCCTTGACCTTAGCCTCAAAGCCGAGACCCTTTCCTGGTCCACAACAGCTCCGGCCATCCTCCGCCGCTATCTAGCCTGCTCCGGGACACCTGTAGCCACACCTGGGGCCACCCTAAGCCTCACCCGGTCGGCCATGGCCATGCACTGGCCGAGGCCAGCCAAAGCTTGGCCATAGCCGACCATACACTGCTACACAAAGGGCCTTCGGTCTGGGACCTTTAGTCCTGGTACCAAATGGATCCAGGACTAATAAGAGCATTAGTCCCGGGTCCAAGCCTGGGGGCCTTTAGTCTCGGTTGGTGGCTCCAACCGGGACTAAAAGGTCCCCTTTAGTCCCGGCTGGTGGCTCCAACCAGGACTAAAGGGCGCGCCCCCTTTAGTCCCGGTTGGTGGTCCAGCCTGGACTAAAGGGGACCTTTTAGTCCCAGTTGGAGCCACCAACCGAGACTAAAGGCCCCTAGTACAAATGCATCTTCTTCCCCCAGCCCGGCCGAGAGCCATGAACAGAGCTCGTTCATGGCACCGGCCGGAGCTAGGGAGGGGCTGTCCATTTGTTTTCTCATATTTTGAAGAATTAGCTCCTCCAAGTGGTCCAAAGGGACCATATCTTCATCCTCTCATCTTTCACGGTTAGTATTTCTTGTTTCCTCCTTTATACATAGAGAAAAATGAGTTTTAGTGTAATGGAGTAATTGATGAGTTTTGTTTTGTTTAGCACAATTGAGATGTTGATTTGTTAGTAGTTTGCAATAGTATGTTTACTTGTTACATAGAGAAATTCTTGCTTAGTATTTAGTTTTTTATTTTAGTTTTTTAATTCATATTTACACTTTAGCTATTATTTATCCTAATTAAATAGAGAATCTTAGTGTATTGTATAATTAATTTCTTGCTAGTTTACATGAATAGATATTTCTTAGTTGACGATGTTGCTTTATTAGATTTTATGATTTTAATTTAAAAATAGACCTTAGTTTTATTGCTTCATGGTAAGTTTCATTTATTGTTTAGTGAACTAGTATGGTAATTTTTATTTATTGCTTAGTGAATTACCATGCTAATTTTCATTTATTGCTTACTCAATTAGCATGCTAATTTTTATTTATTGCTTAGTGAATAAACTTACTATTTGTACTAGTTATAAAAATGCCTAAACTTGCAGATGGACCGGCAATGGATGTATAACGCCGACAGACGTTCGGGTGTCTTCATTTAAGGCATGCATCATTTTCTAAATGTGGCTGAGCAAAACAAGAAAAATGGTTTCATGTGTTGTCATTGTGGGTTCTGCAAGAACCTGAAGGAGCATAGTTCAAGAAAGGTCCTTCACAGCCATATTATTAGACACGGTTTCATGCCTGGCTACAGTTGTTGGGCCAGCCACGGAGAAAGAGATGTTATAATGGAAGATGGTGAAGATGAGATTGACGACAACATTCTCGGATTTGCTGAATACTGTGCCTTTGCTGATACTACAATGGGCGATGCTGAGGAAGAGGATGGAGAAGATGCGCCTATAGATGATCTTAGTTAGATGTTACAAGATGCAAAGGACACAAGCGAAACTGAGAAAGAGAGGTTGAAGTTCCAGCGCATCTTAGAGGACCACTGTAAACCTTTGTACCCGGGTTGCGAAGAAGGACTCAAAAAACTCAAGAGCATGCTGGATTTGCTGCAATGGAAGGCCAAAAATGGTGTATCGGACAAAGGCTTTGATGAGTTACTAAAAATCATGAAGAAAATGCTTTCTAAGGATAATGTGTTGCCCTCGACAACATACGAAGCAAAAAAGCTCGTTTGCCTACTGGGGTTGGAGGTGCAGAAGGTACACGCATGTCCGAATGACTGCATCCTGTATCGTGGTCCTGAGTACGAGAAAATGGACGCGTGTCCGGTTTGCGGCGCATTACGGTACAAGATCTGGAAAAGAAGACCCAGGTGATGTCGAGGGAGAGCCTATCAAAAAGAGAGTTCCTGCCAAGGTCATGTGGTATTCCCCTATAATACCACGTTTGAGGCGTTATTTCAGAAACAAAGAGCATGCTCAGATGATGCGATGGCACAAAGAAGAGCGAAAGCGAGACTCAAATTTGAGGCACCCTGCCGATGGGTCCCAATGGAGAAAAATTTACCGACCATTCAAAGACTTCGCAGAAGATCCAAGGAACATAAGGTTTGCTTTGAGTACGGACGGGATGAATCCTTTTGGTGAAATGAGCAGCAGCCATAGCACTTGGCCCGTGACTTTGTGTATGTACAGTCTTCCTCCATGGCTCTGCATGAAGAGGAAATTCATGATGATGCCTGTGCTTATACAAGGCCCAAAGCAACCTGGCAATGACATTGACGTGTATCTCAGGCCATTGGTTGAGGAACTTTCACAACTGTTGGGGCGAATACAGTGTACGTATGTGGGACGAGCACAAACAAGAGGAATTTGACCTACGAGCATTGCTGTTTGTATCCGTCAATGACTGGCCGGCTCTTAGTAACCTATCGGGACAGACAAACAAGGAATATAGGACATGCACGCACTGTTTAGAAAATTCTGAAAGCATTTATTTGAAACATTGTCGCAAGGTTGTGTACATGGGTCATCGTCGATGGCTTCCTATTAATCATTCGCTAAGGAAAAAAGGTAAGCATTTCAAAGGGAAGGAAGATCGTCGTCCCAATCCTATGCATCGTGATGGAAAGTACGTATTTGCTATGGTAAAAGATCTAAAAATTGTTTTTGGAAAGGGGCCAGGTAGCGTTTCTCTTCCAAATGATAGTAACGTATTTACGCTCCTTAGCGACACACTTTTACCCTTGTTTATCTTCAATAATGGCATGAATTTGATATCTAAACTAATGATCATACTCTATAACTGGGACGTTTTTGCATATGCATGTGTTTTTGGAGGAATTGTGTTTACAAAGGTTTTTGGGCTTAAATGGAGCACATATGGACAAGGCTTGTGACCAAGGACGACACAGTGAAAGATGAAGGCCAGAGACCCGAAGAAAGGCCAGGCCGGCTGGCCCCACATGGCCTAGGCCGGTCGGCCTGAGGTGATCCAAGCCTCGTTCGTGCTCTCAACTTTGGTGAACCGACCTCTAAGAGTATTTGAAAGGCAAGTGCTTCAAGATAATGTCAAGAAACTTTGGGGTCAAGGCAACTCAATTGGAGAATTTGGAAGTTTATCACTTCCCATTCTTATCTTGAAGATATCCCGAAGCAAACGACGTCCAAAGGCCCACATGCATAGGTGGAATAACTATTGAAGCTTCCAGAAGACTTGGAGAGAAAGATGAAGACGAGGCGGCCGAGGAACAGGCTAGGCCGGTCGGCCTGAACCCCCCGGGCCGGCCGGCCCAGGCCTTTCCTGTGGCGGCTCGCCTCTCTCTTCGACCTAGGGTTTCCTCAGGGTATAAATACCCTCTGTGGCTTCGTGCCAAGCATCAATCAATTCGCCATTCGCCGCCGAGGAGCAGAGGAGCTAGAGGGACACCTTTCGGAGAGCTGAGGGTCATGCTAGTTGTCTAGGGTTCATCCCTAGCCGACGTGGGAACCCTGCGAGGAAGACCACGTCGGAGTTCTGGAGCTAGGATCATCAAGTGGTGATCTTGTGATGTACTTACATTCATGGTGAAGTTATATGTGTTTCCGAATCTTTAGCTATCAAGTGCCTCTCTTTATGATTTCGTTCTTGCTTGGGTTTGTTTCTTCTCCAATCTATTCTCGAGATAGATTGCTTGGGTGTTCTTGTAGCCATGGTGGCTAGGGGTTCATATCTGATCTACCAAGTGGTTCGACACGTTCACTTGTGAACGTGCCCTTAAGTTACCTACGTCGAAAGAGAGCATCGTGACAGGGTGTGATCTCGTGTACGGTGGGGTTTTCGGGAGTTTGACCGGAGGTCGTGATTTAAAGGTGCTTTTTATTGAAATTTACATATATCTTGTTTCACTCTATTTGGCTCGGAGATACAACATATGCATGATCTAGGTGATCCATATTGGTTATCTCTAACTTTCTCTTGCTACCTCAGGTGTTTGGTTTTAGTAGATTAGATCTATTTTGCAACCCTCTTCAAGACTAAAGGATTTCTATGCTAGTTAGATTGTTTCTTATGTCTTTAGTTCCATGGATTGATAAACCTTGGGAGAGTACTCTAAGGGAAGAGCTACAACTGATCCGTGCACTTGCGGTTCACGATTGACGCGTCTAAGGGCCGTCAACAAGCTTTTCTGGCGCCGTTGCCGGGAACTATCGATTAAGATCCGATTTGACTAGCATTCGTAAATATTTCTTTTTCTTGATTTTCTTTTGATTTCTCTCTTTTTAGATCTCTTATTTTCTCTTTTATCAAAAATAGATCTAATCCACAAAAACAAAAAATCAAACTAATCTAGTTCTTATTTTATCTTTATTTCTTTCTATCTATTTCTTTTAGATCTTGTATATATTTTTTGTTTTTCACTAACCCTAACAGGAGATGGATGGCTACCTCTCCAACAAACCGAAAAATTTTGTGGATGATCCAGAAAAACTTTACAGGCAAAGGAGACGCGAAGCACAAGCTAAGAAGCTGGAATTAGTAGATCCGAAAAGCAAGGCCGGAAGTTCATCGTCTACTCCACCGCCAAGTCCAAGGAAGCCGCCACTACAACCCGAGATGGCGGAACGCACGATCGGAGAGCTATGCATCCCGGACGTCAAGGATTTGCCTATCCAAGACCTTGGCGATGTCGGAGGACCGTTCGAGATCAAGATTTCAACCATTCGTATGGTGCAAAGCTCGCCCTTCACCGGAAAAGAAGATGCCAACCTTCACCTTCAAGCATTCATCCAACTATGCCGCACCTTCGATATGCAAGGAGTAACTTAAGATCAAGTGAGAGCAAGGCTCTTTCCGTTCTCTCTACTTGGGAGGGCACTTCAATGGTTTCATTCTCTACCGGCGGAGACGGTGAAAAGTTGGGATGCCTTGATGAAAGCTTTCATGACGGAGTTCTACTCGCCAGGCAAGACTCAGATTTGGCATAACAAGATTGCTACCTTTGTGCAAATCCCGACGGAGACTATTGCGGAAGCCTATGAGCGCTTCAACGACTATATCCGAGCCGTGCCACATCACAAGTTCCCGAAGGAGGATATAGTCCAGAAGTTCTACCAAGGTCTCATGACCGCATCAAGGACAATCATTGACGCATCGGCCGGAGGATCCATTATTGAGCTCAACCCAACTAAAGCTCTCAAGCTATTCAAGAAGGTGGCGGACAATGATGCGTGGGCATCATCGGGACGGCTGCATCCTACACCGTCCGCGGGCGTTGCTAAAAGTGTTTTGCATGTGGAGCGTGAAGAAATACTTGAAGGGAAGATCGATTCACTCATAAGAAGGTTGGAGAAGATGGAGGTGGACAAGAAGGAAGCCCATGCTATTGATTTGAAGGCAGCCGAAGCAAGGTCCACATGTGAAGATTGTGGAGAGTACGGCCATGTCTACAAGGATTGTCCTGAGGAAGCTAAAGTGCTTTAGTACATGAGGAAAGGGGATTTGTCTCCACCATCCTATTTCCACTACGGGCAAGGTAGACCTCAATTTAATGCAAGCTCATCCCTTCAAAACTCGGTGCCTCTTCGTATACAATTGAAGGAGTTCATGGAGGAGCAATGCAAGATCAAAAAGGACACCGTCGCTAAGTTCAAGGCTATGGACAAGATATTGGAGAACATTGATGGCAAGGTGACGGAGGTCGGAAGCTCTAACCACCAAGTGCTCAACATGATGAAGATGCTAGAGACACAAGTGACCCAGCTAGCCGGACGCCTACCTAGTAATGAAGGAAGACTACCGGGGCAACCTCAAAATCTGGAGACAACAAAAGCAATTCAAACTCGCTCGGGGAAGGAGACCGAAGATCCCGAACACCCAGACGGAGCAAGGAAGCCTAAGGCAAGTGTTGAAGCAGAGATGACAACAAAAGAGAAGGTGCCTACTCCCGCACCAGAAATAGTCACCCAAGAGCCGGAGTTTGAGATGATCGATGAAGATACAAAGATTCTTCCTCCGAGGCCACGTTACCACAAAGGTAAAATTGATGAGCATTTCGAAAAATTTGTTGAAGTGGTTTGTAGGTTGAACATCAACATGCCGCTCTTGGACGCTCTACAAGTTCCAACATACTCTTGCTACTTCAAAGACATCCTTTCAAACAAGCGTGAGATGCCGCCGCCAAGTACCATCAAGATGACCGAAGAATGCAGCGCGGCTATCACCGATCAAGCTCCCGAGAAGAAGAGGGATCCGGGGTGTCCAACCATCCCGTGTTCCATTGGATCATACATGTTCGAGAGAGCATTGTGTGACCTTGGTGCAAGTGTGAGCGTCATGCCGAAGGCCGTGTACGAGAAGCTACGCTTACCGGAGCCGGAACCTACCGCCATGTGCCTAGAGCTAGCGGACAACTCTGTTCGCTATCCTATGGGCATCTCCGAAGAAGTACCCGTGAAGATTGGAGAACACCTAGTCCCCATTGACTTTGTGATTCTCAATATGGGAGAAGGGACAAAGTTGCCACTCATCCTTGGGAGGCCATTCCTCAAGACCGCAAGGGCGAACATCGACGTTGGCAAGGGGGAGATCAAGTTCGACATCAATGGCACCATGAGCGAGTTCAAGTATCGTTTGAAAGGATCAAGATGCCTAAGAGGGGGGGTGAATTAGGCTTCTAACAAATTTTTGCGGAATTAAACACCTAATCAAGCCAATTCACCCCATGTGCCTAGTTTCAACTAGTGTGACTATCTAGACGGTAAAAGAAGTTTTGCAACCCAGTTCCAATCCTAGTCTAGCATGGCAATTCTAAGAAAGTAAAGGCGGGAATGTAAATGCGGAATGTAAATTGCCAAATGTAAAGAGAGAGTTAGGAAGCCGGATTTTTTCCCGAGGTATCGAAGAGTCGGCACTCTCCCCTAGTCCTCGTTGGAGCACTCAACACGAGGGTGTTGCTCCCCCTTGATCCAACACGAGGATCAAGTGCTCTCTAGTGGATGTCGATTGTCCCCTCCGGAACGGTGGACTCCAAACACCGTGTACACTTTCTTGGGCCTCCAACAAGTCACCTCCTTGGGAGATCACCAAGAACACCACCACCAAGCCGTCTAGGTGATGCCGATCACCAAGAGTAACAAGCAATAGCTTCACTTGACCTGCACAAGACAAGAGACAAAGGTGGATGCACACTTGCTACTCACTAAGCACTAAAGATGTTCCTAATCCTCACAATCAAGAACTTTTCAATCACTTCTAGTGCTTTGCTTGCTCTTAGCTCCCAAATATGACTATGAACTTCCTCAGGTCGCAAGAGAGCTGAAATGAACCATTCCATGGAGTATATATAGCCCAAGCAAAGAAACTAGCCGTTGGGGCTCAGCTGCTGCTGAAGACGACACGACCGACTATTGCGGTGGCATCTGGATGCTACCACCGCAACTTCCAGTGGTGTTTTTTAATACATATCCCAACGGTTACTGACACATGACCGACTGTTGCGGTGGTTTGAAAACCGCGTTCCCACCGTAACAGTCCGTCAAACCAGAGACGAACTGGTCTCTGGCCCTGGCGGACCGACTGTTGCGGTGGTACACAAGTACCACCACCGCAACAATCGGTGGTCTTCTGACCCTGGGCCCTCCTGGCCCTTGCATGACCAACTGTTGCGGTGGTACCTGAGTACCACCACCGCAACAGTCGGTGGCTTCTGCCCCTTCTGGCCCTGGCGGCCCTACAAGGACCGACTGTTGCGGTGACCACCACCGCAACAGTCGGTGGTTGGCTGAAAACCACTTCTAAGTTAAGGAAACTCGTCCAATTCAAATGTCTTTGAGTTTCTAACTCTTTCTAAGGTTCCAAGGCTTCACTTAAGCTACCTAGTGCTAGAATTTCACAAGTATGCATCACCCTTATACTCTAGTCTCATTTAGGTCAGGCTACAACTCTTGCCCCCCTTTATAGTACGGCCAAAGGAAAACAAAGACCTAAACTACGCCAAATGCCTCTCAACTCCAAACGGCACTTTGGAACTAGTTTGTCCTTACGCTTCTTGCATATCCTTTGATCCGAAATAAATAAATCAC
>CM014276.1:23898042-23908675 GCA_004135705.1 Alloteropsis semialata | reverse complement strand
TGAATTCTAAATTCGAATATAAATCAAAAGTTAATTTCTAACTACCCTATATAACCTGGGCTCTAACCCACTAACTAAGCCTGTTTGCAATCCTTTAACCAGCCCAGCCTTCTATTTCTAACTCTCTAACCCCGCCGGCCTTCTAAACCTTGTCCTGTTAAATCCCTTAACCCAGAACAAGCTTCTCTTTCTCATTCTTTTTCTTTCATCTTCCGTGAAGGCCAGCTCACCTTGACCAATCAAATCAGCTCCTAATCTCTTCGTGGCAGCCTTGCCCGGTTTGCTACCCCGGCCTGCAGCGCAGCTGAAGCCCAGCCACTGCTCATGCTTTGTGCTGGGCGAGCCATACCCAAGTTGCTACCTTGCCGAACCCCGGCCAAATTAAGATCCAACCTTACCTTGCTGCCTTAGCTGCAACTGCAAACCCGCGTCATGATCGACCGTTGCCGCACGCGGCGTGGCCATGGTAAATCATGTGCCCGCGCGCTATCAACCTGTTGACGCCATTTACGGTCAACATATCGAGTTGCGCTAGCTCGCGTGGATCCGCAATGGATCAGTCACCAGCAACATACCCAGCAAAACCGGTTCCACCGGTTTGGGATTCCGGTTCTACTGGTTTCCTAGGGCTTGCTGCGTTGACCTACGAACGCCGGCCCGCGAGGGACCCCGTCATGGCAGGTGCGCCTAAGGTTGCTCTGAGGTCGGCAGGCCACTCAGAACGCCGTCAATTGCCATGGAGACGAAGAACGAACTGCAATTAGGGTTGGAAAAGTTAGGGTTTGGAAGATACGAAAAATAAAGTATTATTGATTGATAAATTGGATAATCCTTAATCGGCCGTGGCCCTTTATATTTATAGGGTGAGGAGGTCTTGCCCCGTAAGAAAAGCCCTATTACAACTCGGACCCACAAAAGAGTCCAAACGTACTAGGACTCGGTAAAAACCAGTCCCACCGGTTTCCAAATCCGGTGCCACCGGATTGCCTTGTCAGATAGGCAATAGGGAACCAAAACCGGTTCCAATGATTCTAGAATCCGGTTCCACCGGTTTTCTTTGTCACACTGTCCGGTGCCAATTTTGATCATCAACATATGCCCCCATGTTTTTTGGTAAAGCTTGCGTACTAGAAAACATTTTAGCACAAGAAAATACTCCTGAGGACGATGTTTAAATAAAATCCATCGGTCTTTTCATTCTAAGAGCTATATTCAAAACTATCGACCATGTAAATTAAGCTTCCTGCCAAATACTTGGATAATACTTCTTCAAATACCTCCCATTGAGAGCTCTTGGCAGCCGTTGTCCTTGCAAAGTTTCCACCATATAAGAATTGCCGAAGATCACCTTGATTACCTTGTATGGACCTTCCCAACTTGGAGACCATTTACCAAACTTGTTGCTCTTCGATCATATAGGCAGAATTGTTTTCCAAACCAGATCACCAACCTGAAAAGATTTTTGTTTTACCTTCTTGTTGTAAACCTTAGCAACCCGAATCTTGTCTTTCTCAATTTCCTTCAAGGCCTTTAATCGCTTGTCGGTCACCTCATCAATATTATCCATCATCAAGTCATAATAGTCAACAGCATTGAGATTATTTTGCTTAGCTAACCGATAAGCACTCAAATTCACTTCAATAGGCAAAACAACTTCTTGACCATACACAAGCTCAAAAAGAGTAACCTTAGTAGCACCATGTCTAGATATACGATGAGTCCACAAAGCTTCAGATAAAACCTCATGCCACTAGACTCTCCTCTATTCTCTTTTTAATGAGCTTAATCAAAATCTTATTACTAGACTCGGCTTGACCATTAGCCTGAGCATAGTATGGGGATGAATTGAGTAGCTTAATTCCATACATCTCAATAAACTCACAAACCTCTTTTGAAATGAATGAAGTACCTTGATCTGTAGTCAAAGTTTATGGAATACCAAATCTATGGATAATATATTCAGTAATAAATTTAATTACCTCTTGATGTGTCATATTCTTTAAAGGTACTGCTTCGGTCTACTTTGTAAAATAATCAGTAGCCACTAACACGAAGCGGTGTCCCTTTGACGAAGGAGGATGAATCTGTCCAACAAAGTCCAATCCCCGTCCTCGAAAAGGCCAAGGCTTGATAATAGGGTGCAACAATGCTGTAGGAACCATCTGAATATTCCCAAACCTTTGGCACTCTTCACAACCTTTGTATTACCGAAAACAATCAGCTATCATATTTGGCCAATAAAAACAAGCTCTTCTCAAAAGCCATTTCATTTTAGGAGCCGATTGATGTGTACCACAAATTCCTTCACAAATTTCACCCATTGCGACCTTAGCTTGATCAGAATCCAGACATTTCAATAATAAATCCTCAGCTGTCCGACGATACAATTCACCATCAACCAAAGTAATTTTAAATGCCCAATGTCGGACTTTTCTTTCAAATTTGTGACTACGATTCTGTAAATATTCGATAATGGTATTCTCCAATCAACAACTTCGTCCTTACCAATTTTAGACTGCTCAATGGCCGAAGTGTTGCTGTCAGCAGATAAACTGGTGTCACTGATTCTGGAATTGGTTCCACCAGAATTTCCGATTCCACCGGTTTCGGAATCCGGTGCCACCGTTTTTTCCTGGGCAGAGAACTCGGATATGCAAATCGTCGGCTTTCTTTCATGAAAATTTCTTTTCTGAATATCATAGCCAGACGCTTGCTGAGCCAGAGCATTTGCCCTTGGATTCTCATCTCTTGAAACATGATATATAGAGAATTCATCAAATTGAGCAATCATATCCAAGCATTGATCAAGATATGCATTTAAAAATCCATCAAAGCATTGGTATACCTTATTAATTTGCTGTACAACCAGCAGAGAATCACCAAATGCTTCCACATGTTTTACTCTCATGTCATGCAAATTTCTAGCCCAAACAATAAAGCTTCATATTCAGCTTGATTATTAATACAATCATTTTCTAATCGGTTAAGAGCCTCAAATTCAGCACCATTCAGTGATATGAAAACAGCACTAATACCACAACCGCTTTTACAAACCGATCCATCAAAGTACAATTTTCATGGAGTAAAAGTAATATAACCGATATCTAAATCATTATCATTAATGCTATGCTCAACAATAAAATCAGCAACAATTTGGCCTTTCATAGATTTCAAAGGTTCACAAGCCAAATCATATTCAATGAGAGCATAAGCCCACTTACCAATTCTACCACTCAAAATTGGTCTATGCAACATATATTTAATAATATCGGTTTGACAGGCCACTATGCAAGTATTGGACAATAAATAATGCCTCATTTTAGTACAAGCATAATATAATGATAAGCAAAGCTTTTCAATAAATATATACCTCGTTTCGGCATCCAATAATCGATGACTTGCATAAGTAATAATATGTTCTCTTCCTTCGGTTTCTTGAGTCAAAACAGCCCCAATCACTTGATCTTCAGCAGCCACATATAATTTAAATAGAAATCCACTCCTAGGAGCTTTCATGACTGGCAGCGAAGACAAGTAATATTTAATTTTCTCAAAAGTTTCTTGCTGTTTTGCCCCCCAAGTAAATTCGGCTTCTTCTTTTAACTGAAGAATAGAAGTAAAAGCATTGACCTTCCCAGACAAGTTACAAATAAACCTCCTCAAGTAATTTACATCATCTAGAAATTTCTACAAATCTTTCTTGCATGTAGGAGCTTTGATTTTCTTGATAATATCAATTTTCTTAGGATCTGTCTCTATGTCATTTTCATGAATAATAAAGCCTAGAAACTTTCCAGCTGACACACCAAATTGCACATTTAAGCGGGTTCATCTTTAATCCATATCGACGCATTCTTTCAAAAGCAAGTCTTAAATCAGCCAAATGGGGTTTTAAACTAGCCGATTTAACAACAATATCATCGATATAAACCTCTATGATTAGGCCAAGCAAATCATGAAAAATTAAATTCATAGCCCTTTGGTAAATAGCACCGACATTTTTCAAACCAAAGGTCATAACTACCCACTCAAATAAACCAACAAAACCTGGACATACAAAGGCCATTTTGGATATATCCTCTTCAGCCATGAATATTTGATTGTAACCAGCATTACCATCAAGAAAATTAATAACTTTATGCCCAGAATCATCATTAATAAGCGTGTCGGCTATAGGCATAGGATATTCATCTTTAGGAGTAGCTCTATTAAGATTTCTAAAATCAATACAAACTCTGAGCATACCAGAATCCTTTTTCTCAACTGGCACAATATTTGATAACCATTCAACATAACGACAAGGCCTAATAAAATTTGCATCCAACAACCAATTAATTTCTTCTTTAATCTGGTCATACATATTAGGATTGAAACGCCTAGCAGTTTGTTTAAAAGGCCTAAAACCAGGTTTAATAGGCAGCCGATGCTCAACTAACTTGCGGCTTAAACCAGGCATCTCTTGATAATTCCATGCAAAACAATCAACATACTCTTTCAATAGCTCGATTAATTCAGCTTTATAATCAGCTTTCAAATTTTTGTTTACAAACGTCGGCCTAGGTATAGAACCATCACCAATATCAACTTCCTCTAAAGGATCAGCCGACGTAAAACCTTGTCCCAATTTACTCATATCATCAAAATCTTCAATGGCTTCACACATATCGTTCTTTTGTGCCCGATAGTGCTCAAGTCTCTGCTGCAACCATTCTAAACTATTCATTAATTCATAACAAATGGTTTAGCCAATACTCAACCGTCTTTAGAACAGCAGGTACAAAGCCATCTCTAGTATAGCTGATCATCTCATACTCAGAAATATCTAAACCAGTCAAGCACTTGACATGATCATGCATGGACATGGTAGAACCATCAGCCACAACAACACAAGCCGATGTATCCCCATGTACAACCTCAATGTCTTCGTCAACCCATTGAATAAGAAATTGGTGCAAACTAGAAGGTACACATCTATTTGCATGAATCCAATCACGACCCAATATTAAACTGAAATTACCTTGGGCCTCGGCGACGAAGAAAATAGTTGCCAACGTCTTACTCCCAATGGTGAGCTCCATAGAAGCAACGTCCTTAGCACTCATAGGCTCGCCTCCTCCCACATCACTGACAGTCATGTTGGTCTTGATTAGCTCATCATCTAAACCACCAAGTTTCTTGAACATAGAATTGTCGGATCTAATGTCCGGCAGTCCACCCGGGGGTACCCAGATGGTTGATTTGTAGGCAAAGGGCAATCACGAGACTAGGGAGCTCGAGGTAACACAGGGACACAGGGATTATACAGGTTCGGGCTACCCGGAGGTATAATACCCTACGTCCTGTGCTCGGGGGTCTTATATTGATTTGCTCGGCGTGGTTCCAGGGAACGACAGTGAGCGCTCGGTTATAATGGATGAATGGCGTGGGAATCAGATGTCTAAGGGGGTCGACCTAGGCCGCCTTATATAGGCTGACGGCCTAGGGTTTACAAGTCGGTTATCTCTAATTGTATCCGGCTCAAATTAGGAAACTAATCTGTATTGGTCGCCGTATATTCTCCATGATCTCCTGGTAGGATCTGAGGATATCGCCGAATACCTTGTGGGCTAAGTCTTCTCCAATCTTGTCCATCAAGTCGAGGATCCTCGTGGGCCGGCCTGGGGTCGGCCCACATCCTTGTCAGACGTGGGCCCCGGCCGACTGTCTACCCGGTCGGTAGTGGGCCAGGGGTACCCATATCCCACAAGTCCCCGAGCAACGTGTAGGCGCGTGTCGGACTGTTGATGAAGAAGCGAAGCCATCAAGGTCGGCTGAAGCGCGTTGGTCGGCAGGCCGACACAAGGGTGGGCGGTGCTCAAAAACGAAAACCGCTGGCCATCCGGGAATGACCCTGGGCAGACCCGGGGCGAAGCCTCGAGTGATGTAGCACCGAGTCGTGGCCGAGCCGGGCGCCGAGGAGCTGCATCACTTGGGAAAAGTGACACATCCTGATGGGGCATATGGAGGGCGACGCAAGGAGCCCTCCATATGGAGTAGTCCCCGAGCATTAGGCCGACTAGAAAAGTCGGGCTAATGGTCAAGAAAGAAGAATTTCTGAACTTCAGGGCAGACAGGCCGCCTAGAAGATAGGGTGGTCTGGCGTCCTGAAGAGAGGAGCTTGTCCCAAAATCGTGGCGCCCAGTCCCCGAGCGTGGGGGCCGGCCGAGTCGCGGAGACCCGGTGACCAGAGTCGTAGCGCCGAGTCCCCGAGCGTCGGGGCTGGCCGAGTCGCGGAGACCCGTTGACCGTAGTCGTAGCGCCGAGTCCCCGAGCGTCGGGGCTGACCGAGTCACGGAGACCCGTCGACCAGAGTCGTAGCGCCGAGTCCCCGAGCGTGGGGGCTGGCCGAGTCACGGAGACCCATCATCCGAAGTCGTAGTGCCCAGTCCCCGAGCCTGGGAACTGGACAAGCCACCAAGTTGCCTCCCGCCCAAGCCAGAGAGGTCGGCTGGACGACGGGAAGCACGCCGAGTTGTCGCCTGTAGCGCCCAGCCCCCGAGCCTGGGAGCCGAGCAAGTCGCCGAGTCGCCTCCTGCACCCAGTCCCCGAGCTGGGAAGTCGGCCGGGTGGGAGGAGACGCGCCGAGTGGTCGGCCCGTGCCAGCCCCGAGTCTGGGAGCTGGCCGAGTCGGTCGAAGTACACCGAGTAGTCGGCCCGCGCCAGCCCTGAGCCTGGGGCCTGGCCGAGTTGGTCGAAGTACATTAAATAATGCCTGAGCTGTATGAAGACAGTGCAAATATTATGTAGCATAATATTCAATAATCTGACTGATAAATAATGTTTGTCGTAAAGTCGTAACAGAAACAGGTCTGTAAATGCATTGTGCATATGTGTAAAAACCCCTTCCCTCTAGCAAAAACACCGAGTAGGACGCCGTGCGGCCCTTGCCTTGTGTCGCTAAGCACCTTTTTTGATCCGCTGACCACTGCTCACGGAGAGGACGGCTTACCCTGCTACACTGCTCAGCGGGGAGGCTTAGGTGTAGGGGGCGCGCGGGTTGAGCACAGAGCTCAAGGTTTCACGATTGGGGACTTGAACCGCACGGGTTAACCCAGGATTTACTAGAGAGACATAGGGTCGGGCAGGGACTCGGAAGTCAGAGTCAGCAGGGACTCTCCCGAACGCTGAAGCAGCGCGCCGTGTTGAAGAAAAGCGAAGGGAAACAGGTCCCAGTCCCCGAGCATCAGCGAGGAAGTCGGAAGAAACTTGAAGCGTAGGATTGCAATGATCAAGAGGTCAGAATACTTAGCTTTGGTTCGTGTTCGAGTTGAAAAATCAACATGTCGTCCTTGCATGGATATGGTGTGATGGTGTCCGAGTCCGAGTAAACGCGCCGTATCGTCGTTGTTGTACATTCGTCCCCATATATCAAATCCAGCATGTTGACGTGGCCACGCTCGCCCGAAGCCTTGGCGCGTCAGCGAGGTACTTGCATCTTGAAGTTGTAGGCGTGTGCGCGCAGGACCTCGTGCGCGTGGCTGACAGGGGACAAGCTGGGCGCACATGTGTTGCCATCCAAGGTTCCTCGTGCACCCAAAACAAGGAAGTTATTCCAAAAAAAAACCAGTATGTTAGCTATAGCTAGCTAAAGAAATAGCATATTAGCACACGCCAAAGTATTAGATACCCTCCGTTAACTTGCTGAAATAAATAAAGAAATAATCTGAATAAAATAAGGAAACAAATAGGAAGAAGACTTCCTGTTTTGCAGGCAACGTAGGACGCAGCGGTGCCGGCCGGTCTTCTCCGATCCAATCCGGCGGACACGAGAAAGACATGTTGCCCAGCCCCTGAGCCGTTGTTTGCTGTAGCCGCAGACTCCAGGTAGATGAGTTTGGCGGTGTGCAGCACAGTTGATGCATGCGGAGCTCCATCACGTCATGCCGCCATGCATGACAGGTCGTGTCGCCGCCGCCGTAGTAGATGAAACTGCCATCGAGCTAGCTGTATTGCCCCGCGATCACCCCTACCTGGCGCGCCAACTATCGGATCTAATGTCCGGCAGTCCACCCGGGGGTACCCAGATGGTTGATTTGTAGGCAAAGGACAATCACGAGACTAGGGAGCTCGAGGTAACACAGGGACACAGGGATTATACAGGTTCGGGCTACCCGGAGGTATAATACCCTACGTCCTGTGCTCGGGGGTCTTGTATTGATTTGCTCGGCGTGGTTCCAGGGAACGACAGCGAGCGCTCGGTTACAATGGATGAATGGCGTGGGAATCAGATGTCTAAGGGGGTCGACCTAGGCCGCCTTATATAGGCTGACGGCCTAGGGTTTACAAGTCGGTTATCTCTAATTGTATCCGGCTCAAATTAGGAAACTAATCTGTATTGGTCGCCGTATATTCTCCATGATCTCCGGGTAGGATCTGAGGATATCGCCGAATACCTTGTGGGCTAAGTCTTCTCCAATCTTGTCCATCAAGTCGAGGATCCTCGTGGGCCGGCCTGGGGTCGGCCCACATCCTTGTCAGACCTGGGCCCCGGCCGACTGTCTACCCGGTCGGTAGTGGGCCCAGGGGTACCCATATCCCACAAGAATAGAGCATCAAATTAACAATTGCTCCAGTATCAACAAGCATCCTAGAAATTGGCCTTCCATTGATATGTCCCTTCATGTACAGTGCCTTTAGATGATTTTCAGAATCCTTTGGCCTTTTAAATATAGCTTCTTTTGTGCCAAAGTCTAGATGAGCCATCTCCTCCTCCGGAATGACGTAATAATCCGAAGAAAGGTGCACCACATTAGCATCAACATTTATATGTTCAAGTGATGACCCATAATCAACAAGATGTTCATCGTCCATATTCTGGGAATCTGATGACAACTTCTGATCAAACGAAGAAGTAATAGAAATTTCAGAAGCAATACGAGATGGCCCTGGATCAGCAGAAACCGGTACCACCGGATCCAAAACTGGTGTCACCGGTTTTGGCGCAGCAGCAGGCACCGAGGCAGGCAAAACTAGTTCCACCGAATTTGGCACTGGAGCTTTATTGATTTTCAACTTCCACCCTTTGCCTGGAGGAATCATGGACCTGTATTTGTTGAAGTGTTCTTCCCTCTGCTTCTCTAGCTCTTTCTCCTTCTGTTCTCGAAAGTGAAGTAGCTGCAACTTTCTCTTTTGTGTGCATGTCAAACCTGGAGGACACCATCTTGGCAAGAAATATTTAGATTTATCAATTTCAACTTTATTACCTTCACCAAAATCTGCAGCAACGTCTCCTTGGACTGATGGTTTGGCCTCATCACCAATCACAATTGGCATCTTGTCATTGTCCTCCGGAATCACCTTGATGTCACCAATTTGAATTACATCAGCAGCAGTAGTTCTCTCCTGGTCGACATCCATCTTCTGGACAACTTCCTCCACCTTTTTAGGCCGATAAACCTGTTTGGGAGGGGAGGGCTACCTCTTCCGAGGAAACCGGTTCCACCGGTTTTTGATTCCGGTGCCACCGATTTTGGGTGGTACATCCCAACCAGATCGGTGAGGCGCTGAACGGTTATCCACCAGCCTATCATGCACTGGCACTCTATCATTATCCCATCCTAGATGAAAAGGAGGATATTGCATACGGTAATATGGCATACACATCCCATTGTAATCCCAAGCCGGATATGGAGAATTATAATATGGAGGCATCCATGGCATGGCTTGATACTGATTCTGTTGGGGGATATAAAGCAGCAATATCACCTTTCTGTCGATTATTCACCCTTGGAGGCGAAATTGGCTTTTCTTGACGCATGGGTGATCTCTTTATCTTTTTTGCTGGCCAATCCTCTTCAACTGTCCTTTGATTTGCATATTTGGAAATAACTGGTCAAAGACCGGCTTTGGTTTTGCAACTTTGCCATGATCTTTGGCCACATTTACTTTCCAGGTTCCAATCTCAGGACACTTGGGTTTTAACATTTTTGGGCGTCCCTGACCAAAACCAGTGGGACCAGTTTCTGAAACCGGTGGCACGGTGCTTTTGATGATCCTTGCCCCCCGAGATCCGCAACTCTTGTAGTGATTTTAAAAGTTTCTCTGCCATTGGGGTCTTCTCACACACCACTTCCCTGATAATTGACTTCCCCTTCAAATTTTCAGGCTTTTCATCTCCCACAACAATATTTTTTCCTTTGGTTGATTCGACTTGATGCGGTCGAACCAGAACCTTAGGAGGTTGCATCTCAAGGGTGTTAACAGGGAAAGGTGCCTTGTCAACCTGCATCTCATGTAGTGTCAAACATCCTTCATTCAAGGCCGATTGCACTTGTCCTTGGAAAACATTGCAATCATTAGTAGCATGCGAGAAAGATTATGTAACTTGCAATATGCTCGTCTTTTAAGCTCTTCAGGTGAAGGAATAGTATGAGACATTTTAGTATTTCCATTTTTTAACAATTCATCAAAAATACGATCACATTTAGAAACATCAAAAGTAAATCGCACTTCTTCTTGCCGATTCTTGTGAATTGGCTTAAGAGATGGATATGTGTACGATTTATTCTTAGAAGGCCACACAAGTTCGGCGGCATGCACACTTTCCTCATCGTCCGAACTACTAGAATCATAAGTAACAACATGAACATTAGAA
>CM014276.1:23885737-23896892 GCA_004135705.1 Alloteropsis semialata | reverse complement strand
TTATTGAAACCAGGATTTCCAAATTCCACAGCGGAGTCACCAAAAATGTGTTGACGCCTTTTACGGTCAACATACCGAGTTGCGGATCCGCAACAGATCAGTCACCAGCAGCACGCCCAGCAAAACCAGTTCCACCGGTTTGGGATTCTGGTTCTACTGGTTTCCTAGGGCTTACTGCGTTTACCTACGAACGCCGGCCCGGGAGGGACCCCATCAAGGCAGGCGCGCCTAGGGTTGCTCTGAGATCAGCAGGCCACTCAGAACACTGTCAATCGCCGTGGAAACGAAGAACGAACAACAATTAGGGTTGGAAAAGCTAGGGTTTGGAAGATATGAAAAGTGAAGGTATTATTGATTGATCGATTGGATAACCCTCAATTGGCTGTGGCCCTTTATATTTATAGGGTGGGGAGGTCTTGCCCCGCAAGGAAAGCCCTATTACAACTCGGACCCACAAAAGAGTCCAAACCTACTAGGACTCGGGGAAAACCGGTTCCACCGGTTTCCAAATCCGGTGCCACCGGATTGCCTTGTCAGATAGGCAACAGGGAACCAAAACCGGTTCCACCGGTTCTAGAATCTGGTTCCACCGATTTTCTCTATCAGACTGTCCGGTGTCAATTTTGATCATCAACACAACCCAAGCCGCACGTTTGCTATATAAATCCTAGTGCATGGACGGCACCTTTTGTTGCCCTCACCTTGTTGCCTTGACCTTAGCCTCAAAGCCGAGACCCTTTCCTGGTCCACAACAGCTCCGGCCAACCTCCGTCGCTATCTAGCCTGCTCCGGGACACCTGTAGCCACACCTGGGGCCACCCTAAGCCTCACCCGGTCGGCCATGGCCATGCACTGGCCGAGGCCAGCCAAAGCTTGGCCATAGCCGACCATACACTGCTACACAAAGGGCCTTCGGTCTGGGACCTTTAGTCCTGGTACCAAATGGATCCAGGACTAATAAGAGCATTAGTCCCGGGTCCAAGCCTGGGGGCCTTTAGTCTCGGTTGGTGGCTCCAACCGGGACTAAAAGGTCCCCTTTAGTCCCGGCTGGTGGCTCCAACCAGGACTAAAGGGCGCGCCCCCTTTAGTCCCGGTTGGTGGTCCAGCCTGGACTAAAGGGGACCTTTTAGTCCCAGTTGGAGCCACCAACCGAGACTAAAGGCCCCTAGTACAAATGCATCTTCTTCCCCCAGCCCGGCCGAGAGCCATGAACAGAGCTCGTTCATGGCACCGGCCGGAGCTAGGGAGGGGCTGTCCATTTGTTTTCTCATATTTTGAAGAATTAGCTCCTCCAAGTGGTCCAAAGGGACCATATCTTCATCCTCTCATCTTTCACGGTTAGTATTTCTTGTTTCCTCCTTTATACATAGAGAAAAATGAGTTTTAGTGTAATGGAGTAATTGATGAGTTTTGTTTTGTTTAGCACAATTGAGATGTTGATTTGTTAGTAGTTTGCAATAGTATGTTTACTTGTTACATAGAGAAATTCTTGCTTAGTATTTAGTTTTTTTATTTTAGTTTTTTAATTCATATTTATACTTTAGCTATTATTTATCCTAATTAAATAGAGAATCTTAGTGTATTGTATAATTAATTTCTTGCTAGTTTACATGAATAGATATTTCTTAGTTGACGATGTTGCTTTATTAGATTTTATGATTTTAATTTAAAAATAGACCTTAGTTTTATTGCTTCATGGTAAGTTTCATTTATTGTTTAGTGAACTAGTATGGTAATTTTTATTTATTGCTTAGTGAATTACCATGCTAATTTTCATTTATTGCTTACTCAATTAGCATGCTAATTTTTATTTATTGCTTAGTGAATAAACTTACTATTTGTACTAGTTATAAAAATTCCTAAACTTGCAGATGGACCGGCAATGGATGTATAACGCCGACAGACGTTCGGGTGTCTTCATTTAAGGCATGCATCATTTTCTAAATGTGGCTGAGCAAAACAAGAAAAACGGTTTCATGTGTTGCCATTGTGGGTTCTGCAAGAACCTGAAGGAGCATAGTTCAAGAAAGGTCCTTCACAGCCATATTATTAGACACGGTTTCATGCCTGGCTACAGTTGTTGGGCCAGCCACGGAGAAAGAGATGTTATAATGGAAGACGGTGAAGATGAGATTGACGACAACATTCTCGAATTTGCTGAATACTGTGCCTTTGCTGATACTACAATGGGCGATGCTGAGGAAGAGGATGGAGAAGATGCGCCTATAGATGATCTTAGTTAGATGTTAGCAAGATGCAAAGGACACAAGCGAAACTGAGAAAGAGAGGTTGAAGTTCCAGCGCATCTTAGAGGACCACTGTAAACCTTTGTACCCGGGTTGCGAAGAAGGACTCAAAAAACTCGGAGCATGCTGGATTTGCTGCAATGGAAGGCCAAAAATGGTGTATCGGACAAAGGCTTTGATGAGTTACTAAAAATCATGAAGAAAATGCTTTCCAAGGATAATGTGTTGCCCTCGACAACATACGAAGCAAAAAAGCTCGTTTGCCTACTGGGGTTGGAGGTGCAGAAGGTACACGCATGTCCGAATGACTGCATCCTGTATCGTGGTCCTGAGTACGAGAAAATGGACGCGTGTCCGGTTTGCGGCGCATTACGGTACAAGATCTGGAAAAGAAGACCCAGGTGATGTCGAGGGAGAGCCTATCAAAAAGAGAGTTCCTGCCAAGGTCATGTGGTATTCCCCTATAATACCACATTTGAGGCGTTATTTCAGAAACAAAGAGCATGCTCAGATGATGCGATGGCACAAAGAAGAGCGAAAGCGAGACTCAAATTTGAGGCACCCTGCCGATGGGTCCCAATGGAGAAAAATTTACCGACCATTCAAAGACTTCGCAGAAGATCCAAGGAACATAAGGTTTGCTTTGAGTACGGACGGGATGAATCCTTTTGGTGAAATGAGCAGCAGCCATAGCACTTGGCCCATGACTTTGTGTATGTACAATCTTCCTCCATGGCTCTGCATGAAGAGGAAATTCATGATGATGCCTGTGCTTATACAAGGCCCAAAGCAACCTGGCAATGACATTGACGTGTATCTCAGGCCATTGGTTGAGGAACTTTTACAGCTGTGGGGCGAAAACGGTGTACGTATGTGGGATGAGCACAAACAAGAGGAATTTGACCTACGAGCATTGCTGTTTGTAACCGTCAATGACTGGCCGGCTCTTAGTAACCTATCGGGACAGACAAACAAGGAATATAGGACATGCACGCACTGTTTAGAAAATTCTGAAAGTATTTATTTGAAACATTGTCGCAAGGTTGTGTACATGGGTCATCGTTGATGGCTTCCTATTAATCATTCGCTAAGGAAAAAAGGCAAGCATTTCAAAGGGAAGAAAGATCGTCGTCCCAATCCTATGCATCATGATGGAAAGTACGTATTTGCTATGGTAAAAGATCTAAAAATTGTTTTTGGAAAGGGGCCAGGTAGCGTTGCTCTTCCAAATGATAGTAACGTATTTACGCTCCTTAGCGACACACTTTTACCCTTGTTTATCTTCAATAATGGCATGAATTTGATATCTAAACTAATGATTATACTCTATAACTGGGACGTTTTCGCATATGCATGTGTTTTTGGAGAAATTCTATTTACGCAGGTTTTTTGGGATAAATGGAGCACATATGGACAAGGCTTGTGACCAAGGACGACACAGTGAAAGATCGGCCTGAGCTGATCCAAGCCTCGTTCGTGCTCAACTTTGGTGAACTGACCTCTAAGAGTATTTGAAAGGCAAGTGCTTCAAGATAATGTCAAGAAACTTTGGGGTCAAGGCAACTCAATTGGAGAATTTGGAAGTTTATCACTTCCCATTCTTATCTTGAAGATATCCCGAAGCAAACGACGTCCAAAGGCCCACATGCATAGGTGGAATAACTACTGAAGCTTCCAGAAGACTTGGAGAGAAAGATGAAGACGAGACGGCCGAGGAACAGGCTAGGCCGGCCGGCCTGAACCCCCCTGGGCCGGCCGGCCCAGGCCTTTCCTGTGGCGGCTCGCCTCTCTCTTCGACCTAGAGTTTCCTCAGGGTATAAATACCCTCTGTGGCTTCGTGCCAAGCATCAATCAATTCGCCATTCGCCGCCGAGGAGCAGAAGAGCTAGAGGGACACCTTTCGGAGAGCTGAGGGTCATGCTAGTTGTCTAGGGTTTATCCCTAGCCGACGTGGGAACCCTACGAGGAAGACCACGTCGGAGTTCTGGAGCTAGGATCATCAAGTGGTGATCTTGTGATGTACTTACATTCATGGTGAAGTTATATGTGTTTTCCGAATCTTTAGCTATCAAGTGCCTCTCTTTATGATTTCGTTCTTGCTTGGGTTTGTTTCTTTTCCAATCTATTCTCGAGATAGATTGCTTGGGTGTTCTTGTAGCCATGGTAGCTAGGGGTTCATACCTGATCTACCAAGTGGTTCAACACGTTCACTTGTGAACGTGCCCTTAAGTTACCTACGTCGAAAGAGAGCATCGTGACAGGGTGTGATCTCGTGTACGGTGGGGTTTTCGGGAGTTTGACCGGAGGTCGTGATTTAAAGGTGCTTTTTATTGAAATTTACATATATCTTGTTTCACTCTATTTGGCTCGGAGATACAACATATGCATGATCTAGGTGATCCAGATTGGTTATCTCTAACTTTCTCTTGCTACCTCAGGTGTTTGGTTTTAGTAGATTAGATCTATTTTGCAACCCTCTTCAAGACTAAAGGATTTCTATGCTAGTTAAATTGTTTCTTATGTCTTTAGTTCCATGGATTGATAAACCTTGGGAGAGTACTCTAAGGGAAGAGCTACAACTGATCCGTGCACTTGCGGTTCACGATTGGCGTGCCTAAGGGCCGTCAACAAGCTTTTCTGGCGCCGTTGCCGGGGAACTATCGATTAAGATCCGATTTGACTAGCATTCGTAAATATTTTTTTTCTTGATTTTCTTTTGATTTCTCTCTTTTTAGATCTCTTATTTTCTCTTTTATCAAAAATAGATCTAATCCACAAAAACAAAAAATCAAACTAATCTAGTTCTTATTTTATCTTTATTTCTTTCTATCTATTTCTTTTAGATCTTGTATATATTTTTTGTTTTTCACTAACCCTAACAGGAGATGGATGGCTACCTCTCCAACAAACCGAAAAATTTTGTGGATGATCCAGAAAAACTTTACAGGCAAAGGAGACGCGAAGCACAAGCTAAGAAGCTGGAATTAGTAGATCCGAAAAGCAAGGCCGGAAGTTCATCGTCTACTCCACCACCAAGTCCAAGGAAGCCGCCACTACAACCCGAGATGGCGGAACGCACGATCAGAGAGCTATGCATCCCGGACGTCAAGGATTTGCCTATCCAAGACCTTGGCGATGTCGGAGGACCGTTCGAGATCAAGATTTCAACCATTCGTATGGTGCAAAGCTCGCCCTTCACCGGAAAAGAAGATGCCAACCTTCACCTTCAAGTATTCATCCAACTATGCCGCACCTTCGATATGCAAGGAGTAACTTAAGATCAAGTGAGAGCAAGGCTCTTTCCGTTCTCTCTACTTGGGAGGGCACTTCAATGGTTTCATTCTCTACCGGCGGAGACGGTGAAAAGTTGGGATGCCTTGATGAAAGCTTTCATGACGGAGTTCTACTCGCCAGGCAAGACTCAGATTTGGCATAACAAGATTGCTACCTTTGCGCAAATCCCGACGGAGACTATTGTGGAAGCCTATGAGCGCTTCAACGACTACATCCGAGCCGTGCCACATCACAAGTTCCCGAAGGAGGATATAGTCCAGAAGTTCTACCAAGGTCTCATGACCGCATCAAGGACAATCATTGACGCATCGGCCGGAGGATCCATTATTGAGCTCAACCCAACTAAAGCTCTCAAGCTATTCAAGAAGGTGGCGGACAATGATGCGTGGGCATCATCGGGACGGCTGCATCCTACACCGTCCGCGGGCGTTGCTAAAAGTGTTTTGCATGTGGAGCGTGAAGAAATACTTGAAGGGAAGATTGATTCACTCATAAGAAGGTTGGAGAAGATGGAGGTGGACAAGAAGGAAGCCCATGCTATTGATTTGAAGGCAGCCGAAGCAAGGTCCACATGTGAAGATTGTGGAGAGTACGGCCATGTCTACAAGGATTGTCCGGAGGAAGCTAAAGTGCTTGAGTACATGAGGAAAGGGGATTTGTCTCCACCATCCTATTTCCACTACGGGCAAGGTAGACCTCAATTTAATGCAAGCTCATCCCTTCAAAACTTGGTGCCTCTTCGTATACAATTGAAGGAGTTCATGGAGGAGCAATGCAAGATCAACAAGGACACCGTCGCTAAGTTCAAGGCTATGGACAAGATATTGGAGAACATTGATGGCAAGGTGACGGAGGTCGGAAACTCTAACCACCAAGTGCTCAACATGATGATGATGCTAGAGACACAAGTGACCCAGCTAGCCGGACGCCTACCTAGTAATGAAGGAAGACTACCGGGGCAACCTCAAAATCTGGAGACAACAAAAGCAATTCAAACTCGCTCGGGGAAGGAGACCGAAGATCCCGAACACCCAGACGGAGCAAGGAAGCCTAAGGCAAGTGTTGAAGCGGAGATGACAACAAAAGAGAAGGTGCCTACTCCCGCACCGGAAATAGTCACCCAAGAGCCGGAGTTTGAGATGATCGATGAAGATACAAAGATTCTTCCTCCGAGGCCACGTTACCACAAAGGTAAAATTGATGAGCATTTCGAAAAATTTGTTGAAGTGGTTTGTAGGTTGAACATCAACATGCCGCTCTTGGACGCTCTACAAGTTCCAACATACTCTCGCTACTTCAAAGACATCCTTTCAAACAAGCGTGAGATGCCGCCGCCAAGTACCATCAAGATGATCGAAGAATGCAGCGCGGCTATCACCGATCAAGCTCCCGAGAAGAAGAGGGATCTGGAGTGTCCAACCATCCCGTGTTCCATTGGATCATACATGTTCGAGAGAGCATTGTGTGACCTTGGTGCAAGTGTGAGCGTCGTGCCGAAGGCCGTGTACGAGAAGCTACGCTTACTAGAGCCGGAACCTACCGCCATGTGCCTAGAGCTAGCGGACAACTCTGTTCGCTATCCTATGGGCATCTCCGAAGAAGTACCCATGAAGATTGGAGAACACCTAGTCCCCATTGACTTTGTGATTCTCAATATGGGAGAAGGGACAAAGTTGCTAGTCATCCTTGGGAGGCCATTCCTCAAGACCGCAAGGGCGAACATCGACGTTGGCAAGGGGGAGATCAAGTTCGACATCAATGGCACCATGAGCGAGTTCAAGTATCGTTTGAAAGGATCAAGATGCCTAAGAGGGGGGGGTGAATTAGGCTTCTAACAAATTTTTGCGGAATTAAACACCTAATCAAGCCAATTCACCCCATGTGCCTAGTTTCAACTAGTGTGACTATCTAGACGGTAAAAGAAGTTCTGCAACCTAGTTCCAATCCTAGTCTAGCATGTCAATTCTAAGAAAGTAAAGGCGGGAATGTAAATGCGGAATGTAAATTGCCAAATGTAAAGAGAGAGTTAGGAAGCCGGATTTTTTCCCGAGGTATCGAAGAGTCGGCACTCTCCCTAGTCCTCGTTGGAGCACCCAACACGAGGGTGTTGCTCCCCCTTGATCCAACACGAGGATCAAGTGCTCTCTAGTGGATGTCGATTGTCCCCTCCGAAACGGTGGACTCCAAACACCGTGTACACCTTCTTGGGCCTCCCACAAGTCGCCTCCTTGGGAGATCACCAAGAACACCACCACCAAGCCGTCTAGGTGATGCCGATCACCAAGAGTAACAAGCAATAGCTTCACTTGACCTGCACAAGACAAGAGACAAAGGGTGGATGCACACTTGCTACTCACTAAGCACTAAAGTTGTTCCTAATCCTCACAATCAAGAACTTTTCAATCACTTCTAGTGCTTTGCTTGCTCTTAGCTCCCAAATATGACTATGAACTTTCTTAGGTCGCAAGAGAGCTGAAATGAACCATTTCATGGAGTATATATAGCCCAAGCAAAGAAACTAGCCATTGGGGCTCAGCTGCTGCTGAAGACGACACGACCGACTATTGCGGTGGCATCTGGATTCTACCACCGCAACTTCCAGTGGTGTTTTTTAATACATATCCCAACGGTTACTGACACATGACCGACTGTTGCGGTGGTTTGAAAACCGCGTTCCCACCGTAACAGTCCGTCAAACCAGAGACGAACTGGTCTCTGGCCCTGGCGGACCGACTGTTGCGGTGGTACACAAGTACCACCACCGCAACAATCGGTGGTCTTCTGACCCTGGGCCCTCCTGGCCCTTGCATGACCAACTGTTGCGGTGGTACCTGAGTACCACCACCGCAACAGTCGGTGGCTTCTGCCCCTTCTGGCCCTGGCGGCCCTACAAGGACCGACTGTTGCGGTGACCACCACCGCAACAGTCGGTGGTTGGCTGAAAACCACTTCTAAGTTAAGGAAACTCGTCCAATTCAAATGTCTTTGAGTTTCTAACTCTTTCTAAGGTTCCAAGGCTTCACTTAAGCTACCTAGTGCTAGAATTTCACAAGTGTGCATCACCCTTATACTCTAGTCTCATTTAGGTCAGGCTACAACTCTTGCCCCCCTTTATAGTACGGCCAAAGGAAAACAAAGACCTAAACTACTCCAAATGCCTCTCAACTCCAAACGGCACTTTGGAACTAGTTTGTCCTTACGCTTCTTGCATATCCTTTGATCCGAAATAAATAAATCACATGATGGGGGCCAAGAATACCATGAAAACCCATCATTGCACTAACTTATTTGAATGCCGCTGCAAAACACACGTTAGTCAGAATGATCATGTTGTCATTAATCTCCAAAATCGAATTAGGGGCCTAGATGCACCTTCAATCTCCCCCTTTTTGGTGATTGATGACAACACAACCTCAAATAGGATATTTGTGAATAAAAGGAGATGGGAAATATAAAACAACGCGTATGAAAAGGATATTAAGGACAAGCACATACGCAAACCAAGCATGACAAGGCATGTATATATATATAAAATAAAGCACAAGCACATGTCACCAACCAAAGTAGCAAGCTAAAGAACGAATGCATAAAAGTAAACATGATGCATGAGAGTCCACACAAAGAACCAAAAACTATGCTACTAACTCCCCCTAACTCTCACATCTCCCCTGACATCTCCCCCTTTGGCGTCAAACACCAAAACAGACTAAGCATCTGGATCGGGAGGAGCCTGAGCTGAAGTGTCCACGGGAGAAGAAGGGAGAATCCTCGCAGCTGCGTCAACTGGGTCTTCGGTCTCTGAACTGGCAACCTGAGGCTGGGGAACTGAAGAAGAACCGGCGACCTCTGCAGTGACCAAAGTGGAGTCCGTCACTGGAGCTGAGAGAGTCTGGTCGTCGCTCTTCTGAGGCTGCTCTGGAGCTAGGATATCTGAGACAAACTGCTGCGGATCTGGTGTGCTCTCGCCTGTCAGCTGTGAGTAAGAGGCCTCAAGGGACCTAGACACAGAAGAAGTAGCAGCTGGCACTGGAGCGGAGACTGAACCTGAAATAGTAGCCTGAGCAGCTGGACTGGTGAACCCCGCAAGCAGAGTGGGCTCCGGTGTCGAGAACTGAGTCGGTAAATCTGGAAGAGGAGACTCGAGCACGGGAGAAGGCGGGACGAAGCCACCAACACTAGCCATAGGTCTGATCGGTGAAGGAGGCGCTAGTGCTGGCCCTGCCGAACTCTGAAGAAGCTGTGGAAGTGCTGACGCTGGAGTCGGCGGTAGTGTAGGCATCCGAACGCCCATCTAGTGAAAAAGGAGCTGAAAATACATCTCATTCTGCTGACGCTGCTGCTCCTGCTGAGCGGCTAGACGGCGCTGCTCCTCAATAATATGCTGCTGCTGGTCAAACATACGCTGCTGCTGCTCAAGGATAGATGTGAAGCGTAGATCATTCTTCTCATCCTTGGCGGTCTGGGCAGCCTGAATGTGCGTCACTGTCTGTCCAAGTGCCACTATAGAGTCTGCAATAGCTCGAAAATCGGGCATAGCTGGAGGAACTGTGGCTGCTGCAGGAGGAACTGAAGCTAGAACTGTAGACGGACCAGAGGAGGCTGGGGGGTCGTCAAGGTCTGCACCTGCTGTACCGGACCCGCCAGCCTCGGCATCGTGAGCTCCTCGGTATGGTGGTGAGTCGGGGAGAACGTACTCTGAGTCTGAGCTGTCCTCCTCCGAAAGGTCAGAGCTGTCGATAATCTGCTCAAGTCCAGCTGCGTGCTCTGCCTCTCGAAGGACCTGGTCCTGTGCTGCCTGCTCAGCCTGCTGCTCTGGAGGAACTGCCTGTCGGATCATCGCAATCGGCCTCTGTCCTCGACGACGGTCATTAGGCTTGGCAGCCTTGTATGTCGAGTAAGTGATCCCCCTCTCCTCTAACTTAGCGAGGTTCTCCTCACGAGGACCCGCTAAGTGAGCTAGTATGTAACTCAGAATATGCGCATAAGGCAAAGTGCGTCCGACCTTCATCCCATCTGTGATCACATCCTGAATCTCGGCCATAAGAAAGTCAATCATATCAAAATGCCGGCGACCCATGATATGTGCCAAGAGCCACTGCTGTAGAGCTGTAAGAGTCTCGCGGTTCCCTGACCTGGGATGCAAAGATCGACGAAGAGCCTCCTGGATAACATATGCCAGCGGTGTCAGATCCATGGGATGTCGAGGTGAAGCTGGACCAAAGGGCTGCCTGAAGCACGGTGCCATCAACTCGGCTGACGGAGGCACTACTCCGCTGGACAGGGGTTGACGAGGTGGAGCACCACCAGGGTAGCACCTCTCGTGGAGCTTCTCGGTGTAGAGTGGAAGCTCGAGAAGCCCGTGAAGATCCTGTCGCCTCAAGGTATCATTGACGCGGAAAATCGGCGGTCGTATTCCTCGCGGTCAGCACACGAAGACCAGGGAGATCTGCTTCACTCCAGTGCCAGTCTACACTCCAGTTCAGGTTCGCAGCGTGCCAGTCAATTTGACCTGAAATTGACAAGGGGATAAAACAGTTAAATTGCTCTTTGATTATGCCGGCTCTATTTCAGACGATGGAGTAACGTCGAATTTTAGCCAAGACCCAATCAGACAC
>CM014276.1:23867725-23884737 GCA_004135705.1 Alloteropsis semialata | reverse complement strand
ACCTTTACACTTAGCACCGCAATTTACTGTCAAAGCAGATTTTTCACTTTCCAATTTGATTTAGATTTGGAATTTGCTGAACTAAATCTTATCTCATGTCCAAGGATTCAAAGAGAAGCAAATAAACACAATCTTGGACAGAAACAAGGGAACCTCTCTCAAACTCTTATTTAAAAACATTTTCAGTATTTTGCCTTAGGCTAAATAAAACATTTTTCAATAGAAAAACCAAATCCAAAGCATAGGAGGGCACCACACATTTAGGAGTTTCAGAAGTTGTCAAAGACAAGAAAAGCTCCCCCTAAATGCGTGCCACAACCAAATGCCAACAAAATGACTAAAACAACAATCATGCATATGCATGCAAATGCAAGACAAGAATTTAAGGCATAAATTTAAATCTATCTTGTCACATTTGATCCCCTTGCAAGCTTGCTCATGATGAGCCTCACCCGAATCTAGAGCAACCAAGAAACCAGATGGCTCTAACCTTTCCAATCTCATCACTATCTTACAAGGGTTAGACAAGCACCTAATGCATATGACAAGTTATAAATGCAATGCAAGCACAAAACAGCCCTACACTTGTGAGTTAGTGAAAGTTAGCAAAGTCAAGCACATTGAGCTCATTCCTCAACCTAGAAAACGTTCTCTCATCTAGGGGCTTTGTGAAGATATCCGCCAATTGATCTTCCGTCCTAACACCTTCTAAAGATATGTCATTCTTAGCAACATGATCTCTAAGGAAGTGATGGCGAATATCAATGTGCTTAGTTCGTGAGTGTTGAACCGGGTTGTTTGCAAGCTTAACCGCGCTCTCATTGTCACACAACAAAGGTACCCTTTCTAGAACTATGCCATAGTCTAAAAGGGTTTGTTTCATGTAAAGGATTTGAGCACAACAAGAACCGGCTGCTATATACTCGGCTTCGGCGGTGGACAAGGCAACACTATTTTGTTTCTTAGAGGACCAAGAAACAAGGGATCTACCAAGCAATTGGCACCCTCCGGAGGTGCTTTTCCTATCAACCTTGCAACCCGCATAATCCAAATCGGAATAGCCAACGAGTTGAAATCTAGCTCCTTTGGGATACCAAAGGCCAATGCTTGGTGAAAGCTTGAGGTACCTAAAGATTCTTTTCACGGCTACTAGGTGTACCTCCTTAGGATTGGCTTGGAATCTAGCGCACATACAAACACTAAACATGATATCGGGCCTAGATGCGGCAAGATATAACAAACTACCAATCATAGAACGGTAGAGAGTTGGATCAACCGGGTTACCTCCCTCATCTAGGTCAAGATGTCCATTTGTAGCCATTGGTGTAGAGATGCCCTTGCAATCTTCCATCTTGAAGCGCTTGAGAAGGTCTTTGGTATATTTTTCTTGACAAATGAAAGTCCCTTCTTCAAGTTGCTTGATTTGAAACCCAAGGAAGAATGTGAGCTCTCCAAATATGGACATCTCGAACTCCCTTGACATCATTTCACCAAACTCTTTGCAAAAGTCTTCATTTGTTGAGCCAAAGATGATATCATCAACATACACTTGACAAATGAAGAGATCTTCGTCAATCTTCTTGGTGAATAGTGTTGTGTCAACTTTGCCAATCTTGAAATCCCTTGAGATGAGGAAGTCCCTAAGGCGCTCATACCATGCTCTAGGAGCTTGTTTGAGACCATAGAGTGCCTTGGACAACCTATAGACATGGTTGGGATATCTTGCATCTTCAAAGCCCGGTGGTTGATCAACATAGACTAGCTCATTAATATATCCATTCAAGAAAGCACTCTTCACATCCATTTGATATAGCTTCATATTATGGCTTGAAGCATAAGCAAGAATGATGCGAATTGCCTCTAGTCTTGCCACCGGTGCAAAGGCCTCTCCAAAATCCAATCCTTCAACTTGAGAGAACCCCTTTGCAACTAGCCTTTCCTTGTTCCGCACTACAATGCCTTGATCATCTTGCTTGTTGCGAAACAACCATTTGGTTCCAATCACTCTTGCATTCTTGGGTCGCTCTTCAAGTGTCCAAACATCATTGCGGGTGAAGTTGTTCAATTCTTCATGCATTGCATTCACCCAATCAGGATCCTTGAGAGCTTCATCTACATTGGAAGGTTCAATGCAAGAAACAAACACATTAAACTCGCAAAAGTTATTATATTGAGTTCTACGAGTTCTTATCCCCTTTGTTGGACTTCCAATGATGAGGTCTTGTGGATGAGCTTGAATTCTTGGATTATGTCTTCTCTCAACCACTTCTTGAGGGGCTTGTGGAGCATCAACGTCTTGAGCTTGTGCCTCAACTTGATCTTGTAGTACATGGGTGTCCTCAAGTGGAAGAGGTGGATCTTCCACTTGAACACTATCTTGCTTGTCACCACTATCAACTTGGGGCACAATGGATGAAGAAGATAGATGATCAATAATTTTAACTTCATCATCATCTTCTTCTTTTGGCTTGATTGCTCCAATGGTCATGTTCTTCATAGCCTCCCCAATGGTTCATTACCTACATCATCACAATTTTCATGTGCTCCTTGGGAGCCATTAGATTCATCGAACTCCACATCATATGTTTCTTCATCTAAGCCGGTGGCATGGTTGAATACTCTATATGCTTTGGACTTCAATGAGTAACCAAGTAGAAAACCAATATCACAACGTTTTTGAAACTTCCCTAGGTGTTGCCGTTTCTTGTAGATGTAGCACTTGCAACCAAACACCCGGAAGTAGGAGATATTGGGCTTTCTCCCAATGAGCAACTCATAAGGGGTCTTCATCAATAAGCGGTGAGGAAAGAGCCGGTTGGATGCATAGCATGCGGTGTTGATTGCTTCGGCCCAAAACTTCTCATGAGTGTTGTATTCATCTAGCATAGTTCTTGCCAAAGTAATCAATGTCCGGTTCTTCCTCTCAACTACACCATTTTGTTGAGGAGTATAGGTTGCGGAGAACTCATGCTTGATTCCATTGTCATCACAGTACACCTCAATGCTAGTGTTGTCAAACTCTTTCCCATTATCACTCCTAATCTTCACCAAAGGTTGCTTGTATTCATTTTGAGCTTTCTTGGCAAAGGACTTGAATGTGTTGGCTACTTCGGTCTTGTCTTGAAGAAAGAATACCCAAGTGTATCTTGAGTAATCATCCACAACCACCAAGCAATAGAGATTTCCACCAAGACTAACATATGTTGTTGGTCCAAATAGATCCATGTGAAGCAACTCTAGTGGTCTTGTTGTTGATACATAGGCCTTGGAAGGATGAGTGTTTGCCACTTGCTTGCCTGCTTGACAAGCACTACAAAGTTTGTCCTTCTCAAACACTATATCACTCAACCCACGAACCAAATCCTTCTTCAAGAGCTTCTTGAGAGTACCCATGCCAACATGTGCAAGCCTTCTATGCCACAACCAACCCTTTGACACTTTGGTGAACAAGCAAGTTGACAAGCTAGCTTCACTAGAAGAGAAATCCACAAGATAGAGATTGTTGTATCTAAAGCCCTTGAATATAAGCTCATCATTATTTGACTTCCTTGTGACTTCTACACCCTCATCGGTGAATGTGACTTTGAAACCATGATCACACACTTGAGCCACGGACAATAAGTTGAAGTTCAATGAATCAACCAAGAGAACATTTGAGAGTGAATGATCATTGGAGATAGCAATCTTTCCCAAACCTTCAACCTTGCCCTTTGAGTTGTCACCAAATGTGATCTTGTCATGCCCACTTACATCTTCATTCAATGAGGTGAACATCCGGGGATCACCGGTCATATGTTGAGTGCAACCACTATCAAGTACCCAATGGTGTCCTCCGGTCTTGTAGTTCACCTACATCCACAAACATGATCAAGCTTGGGTTTAGCCACCCAAACCTTGTTGGAAGCTTGAGTGATAGAACTAGAACTAGATGCAACATCGATAGTGGAGCGATGAGGATGAGCTTGTGCACTAGCAATGAGAGTCTTGGGCACCCAAATTTGCCTAGGCCGTGAATTATCCTTGCGGCCATAGAACCTCACAACAAACTTGCCATTACCCAATTTTGACAAAGCATAAGGTGTGTTGAAAGCCATGGGTCTTAGGTGACTTGCTAGCTTAGAAGGAGGAGGTGTCTTGCATTGAAAGGGCAAGTGACCTTCTCTTTTGCATTCCATACAATATCTTGGTCTTGGGCCGGAAGGAACACTTGGGCGGTTTGCCATGACCTTGGGAGAAGGATACTTGAATGCATTCTTGCCCTCATTTGCCTTGACCAAATTGGCATACAATCTCTTCCCATCACACAAAGGATCATACCCATTCTTGTTGTTGACTTGTGCAACTTGTGGCTTGATTTTCTTGAGATCAATAACTTGTTGCTTGAGCTTTGCATTTTCAATCAATATAGCTTCATTTTCTCTCTTGAGCAAGTCATTGTCAAAAGAGATCTCATCATTGCAAGATTCCACAACAACACTCTTGCCTTTGCATTCATCACAAATAGAAGAGATCTTGAGCATATCAACCATATCATCAAATGGCAAGTCATCACAAGAAGTAGAGCAATCAACTTTCTCTACTTGAGTAGCTTCAACACACTTCTCATTTGACATAGCATCAAGGTTGGATTCAAGATTCTTGTAGGTAGTGTTGAGCTCTTGAAACTCATTGTTCAACTTTGCATAGTTTGACTTGAGTTCATTGTAAGATTTCATCAAATCATCATGGTCACCCTTGAACTCTAAGTTGCTAGCCTCAAGCTCATTTACTTTGTTTTCTAGTTCTTTCTTGACTAGCTTCAATTTTTCAACCTTTTTCTTTGAGCTAATGATTGCCTCATTATATTCATTGAGAGTATCAACAAGATCATTATAGGAAGGTTGCTCATCCTCATCATCATCACTACTACTAGCATCATCATCACTAAAGCCATGGTTGCTTTTGCTCACTTTGTGATCACCTTTTGCCATAAGGCAAATGTGGGAGCTTGATGTAGAGAATAGTGATGGTGGCGGTGAAGGAAGAGAAGCCTTGATAGCAAGACCGGCAATGCCTTCATTCTCACTTTCACTTGAAGAGGAGGAGGAATTATCCGAATCTTCAACATCGGTCACCCACTCTCCAATATAGGCCTTGGCTTCTTTCTTCTTGCCTTTCTTGTGATGCTTCTTCTTCTCATCTTTCTTCTTATGATGCTTCTTCTTGTGATCTTTCTCATCATCACTTTCTTCCTCTTGATTCTTGTTCTTTTGCTTTCTCTTGTCGGGAAGAGGGCATCCATTAGCCAAGTGACCTTTCACACCACAATTGAAGCATGGCATGTACTTAAGTGACTTTTTCTTGTCATTGGTGAAGAACTTCTTCTTCTTGTAATCAAAGTTCACTCCTTTCTTGTTGAGCTTCTTGAGCATCTTGTTGGTTCTCTTCATGAGGAGTGCAAGATCAACATCATCATCACTTTCATCATCACTTGAGTCTTTCTTGACAGCCACCTTCTTCTCTTTGCTTGCCTTGAGTGCAATATCATTCTTGGAGGAGGAGGAGCCTTGATCTTGGGCAATTCCCATATATTGCTCATGGCCGGCAATCTTACCAAGAACTTGAGTGATGGAGACAATCTTGAGATCAACTTGATGAAAGTATGTGACAATATTTGCATACTTCTCTTTTGGTAGAATACTAAGAAGTCTTCTTATGATATCCACACTTTCCATCTTTCCCATATCAAGATCATGCAAATCCTCTACAAGTACACCAAAGCGAGAATACATTTGATTAGCATTTTCATGAGGAAGCATTTTGAAAGCATTAATTTTATCCATGATAACTTTATAGCGCTCCTCACGCTCATCCTTGGATCCGATGTGCATGTCGCACAACTTATCCCAAACCTCCTTAGCATTCTTGCTACTACGCACACGATTGAACACCTCTTTGTTCAAGCCACGAAAGAGGATGTTGCGAGCCTTAGCATTCCACTTGGAAGCGTTAGACTCCTCGATTGTGAGTGCTTCGGGTTTCTTAGGCTCGGGATAACCATACAAAGCGGCATGGTACACACCGGGATCCACAGCCTCAAGGTAGGCCTCCATACGAATTCTCCAATAGAAGAAATCGTTGCCATCAAACACGGGAGGGGCTCCATCCCCGTTAGACATCTTACTCTAGGCGGTGAAGCCTAATCCAAGAGCACGAGGCTCTGATACCAATTGAAAGGATCAAGATGCCTAAGAGGGGGGGTGAATTAGGCTTCTAACAAATTTTTGCGGAATTAAACACCTAATCAAGCCAATTCACCCCATGTGCCTAGTTTCAACTAGTGTGACTATCTAGACGGTAAAAGAAGTTTTACAACCTAGTTCCAATCCTAGTCTAGCATGGCAATTCTAAGAAAGTAAAGGCGAGAATGTAATTGCGGAATGTAAATTGCCAAATGTAAAGAGAGAGTTAGGAAGCTGGATTTTTTCCCGAGGTATCGAAGAGTCGGCACTCTCCCCTAGTCCTCGTTGGAGCACCCAACACGAGGGTGTTGCTCCCCCTTGATCCAACACGAGGATCAAGTGCTCTCTAGTGGATGTCGATTGTCCCCTCCGGAACGGTGGACTCCAAACACCGTGTACACCTTCTTGGGCCTCCCACAAGTCGCCTCCTTGGGAGATCACCAAGAACACCACCACCAAGCCGTCTAGGTGATGCCGATCACCAAGAGTAACAAGCAATAGCTTCACTTGACCTGCACAAGACAAGAGACAAAGGGTGGATGCACACTTGCTACTCACTAAGCACTAAAGTTGTTCCTAATCCTCACAATCAAGAACTTTTCAATCACTTCTAGTGCTTTGCTTGCTCTTAGCTCCCAAATATGACTATGAACTTCCTCAGGTCGCAAGAGAGCTGAAATGAACCATTCCATGGAGTATATATAGCCCAAGCAAAGAAACTAGCCGTTGGGGCTCAGCTGCTGCTGAAGACATCACGACCGACTATTGCGGTGGCATCTGGATGCTACCACCGCAACTTCCAGTGGTGTTTTTTAATACATATCCCAACGGTTACTGACACATGACCGATTGTTGCGGTGGTTTGAAAACCCCGTTCCCACCGTAACAGTCCGTCAAACCAGAGACGAACTGGTCTCTGGCCCTGGCGGACCGACTGTTGCGGTGGTACACAAGTACCACCACCGCAACAATCGGTGGTCTTCTGACCCTGGGCCCTCCTAGCCCTTGCATGACCAACTGTTGCGGTGGTACCTGAGTACCACCACCGCAACAGTCGGTGGCTTCTGCCCCTTCTGGCCCTGGCGGCCCTACAAGGACCGACTGTTGCGGTGACCACCACCGCAACAGTCGGTGGTTGGCTGAAAACCACTTCTAAGTTAAGGAAACTCGTCCAATTCAAATGTCTTTGAGTTTCTAACTCTTTCTAAGGTTCCAAGGCTTCACTTAAGCTACCTAGTGCTAGAATTTCACAAGTGTGCATCACCCTTATACTCTAGTCTCATTTAGGTCAGGCTACAACTCTTGCCCCCCTTTATAGTACGGCCAAAGGAAAACAAAGACCTAAACTACTCCAAATGCCTCTCAACTCCAAACGGCACTTTGGAACTAGTTTGTCCTTACGCTTCTTGCATATCCTTTGATCCGAAATAAATAAATCACATGATGGGGGCCAAGAATACCATGAAAACCCATCATTGCACTAACTTATTTGAATGCCGCTGCAAAACACACGTTAGTCACAATGATCATGTTGTCATTAATCTCCAAAATCGAATTAGGGGCCTAGATGCACCTTCATCATTCACGCCTTAAGGTATGCAATATGATCAATGTTAAACATATTCCACCTCACCGATGTGACACCAAGGAGGAGCCGAAGAAGAAGGAAGCAAAGGAGACCAAAGAAGTTGTTGCATCTGTCAAGACAAAAGCTCAACGCCCGCCTGTGAAGACCAAAAAGATGACTAAACCAAAGAATAATCCCGCACCCAAGCTAAGGATCGTAAAGATGTGGGTGCCAAAGACTGCAATGCCACTACTGAGAGTTGGTCCGAAGTGAAGAAAAGAAGAAGTCTAGCTATAGACTATAAACGAAGCGCTTTGCAGGAGGCAACCCGTTCGTCGAGTCAAGCTACCGGGAGGACAACTCGTTCGTCGAGACTAGAATAAGCTACCGGGAGGACAACCCGCGAAGATCTTTTTAGTAGTTGAGTCATGAATTTTGCTACGCAAGACTTGATAAATATTTGTTAAATTGGTCGTTCGGTCGGACATTTAAATTAGAGTTGCTTGGTCATTTTGACTTTATTTCTTATTCTAAACGAATGACTTGAGCCTTCCCATAATTTAATTGTTTTATCTTGAGAAACCCAAAACCAAATTCCCACACCCATTTTGGCAATCGTCCTTTCCATGACGGCCGGACCAAGCGTTGTTCTTAATTCTTTAAATTCTTTGACACATGATAGGCTTGCGCAACCTTAGTAATTTTCAGTTTTGTTTCCCTAGGATTAGAATTTTTCTAAGCCCCTTTTGTTTTATTTCTTTCAAAATATCTCTCTCATTTTGGCCAAAATTTAGAACCTAAACCTATGACGCACGGTTGAACTCGGGAAGGTTCACTATCAATTCATGAAAGTGAGCAATACCGGTGCAACCAAAATTAATGCAGTCGGAAAATATTTCTCAACTTACAAATGTTTATGATGCCTAAATTCTCCTCTAATTATTCATTCAAACTCATTGCTTGCTTTGAGTTGGTTTTATTTGTCAAGATTAGAGGAGGAGTTAAGCATGTAAACACACTTTGGAAGGGTTTATAATCATGATCATCACTAATAACCAAGATTGAGTTCCCGGGAAGAATTATTGTGCTCTCCACCTAACTCCACATGCAAGAGGGGGCAGCCATGCATGGTGGTACACTCATTTTTGCAGGATTGAAAGCAACGTTTGGAGTGGAGTTGAAGCAAAGGACAAAGACATGAATCAAAGTGGAGAAAACAATGTGCAAGTGGACAACTTTGCTAAAGAATGAATGGTTCACAACATTTGGATGGTGCAAAGCATATGGAGCTGCTGGACATTGATTAGGAATCGACTCAGGAAGCACTAGGAGCAAGGACACGTGAAGACGGCCAGGGAAGCCCCTAGGCCGGCCGGCCCCAAGCCTCTAGGCCGGCCGGCCTGGCAGCCGTAAATGTCCCCTGGTGCTTCATCTTTCACAGGTACGTAGCTCATGCAATTCTAAGTTCTTGTTCTTCAGTTCTTCCACCTTGAACACCAGCAAAAGCTCTGAAAAATTTCGAGAATCAAAATCCTCCAAAAATCTCCAAAAATTCACTACAATTCCTAGTTTGCTCTCCTCTTCAATATATTGTTTTTTCCACCGGCGAGAAACCCCTGGTGTATTGGTTTTTTGTGATTGTGCAGCAAGGCACCATGAGGAGGCAAGTCGTCAATTTCCTCTTTCCGAGGTCGTCGGCGTCCGACGCGCCATCGGCGAGCTCTTCGCGGAGGCACTCCGTCATGGAGTCACCGCGAGGCATGGAGGAAGACAACTCCGTACAAAGGAGCGACATGCTGCTCCTTGGAGGGATGCAAGACCCAAGAAGTACCTCCATGAGGTTCACCGAACCTCGTGGGCATGCCGGCGCACCACCACCTCCTACACCTCGATGAGCCACAAGATCAACCGCACCGCCGCCATACAAGCCAACAATTTCAGAATATGGGTTTGTCATTTTGTCGGAGGAAGAAGAAGCAAGGCTCAAGAATTTGAAAGGAAGGGTGAAGGCAAACACTGATTTCGATGATGATGCACTCCATAGGTTGGGATTCTATGGTGATATTTATGGGCTACTGGATAACCTCGGATGGAGGCAATTTTTCGATGGTGTTCCGATGGACGTGCATATAGAAATTGCTTTGGAGATGATGATGACCATGAGAATTGTGACAAGAAAAATTGATGAGCAAGAAGTGTCATACCTCGAATTTGGGTTGAAGAATGAAGAAAAGTCCATCACCTTTGAAGGAATTGGAAGCTTACTTGGTTTCAATGGTGATGCATCAGAAAGAGCCGAAGTTGAAGAAGGAGGGATGGATAAAATTTGGAAGAAAATTGCAAAAGATGACAACCGCCAAAGGAAGAACATAAGCAATGTCATACTTCAAATATTTCATTCTTGGATGAGCTGGGAAATCTTTGGAAGGATGAGAGAGTCCAAAGTAACCGATATGGAGTTAAATTATTTATACTCTGCATTGGTGAAAAAGCATGCAATTGATCCTACCTACATCATGATTGATAGGTGGGTATGTGAAGCAACATCCGGCTTCGGAGAGATCGGCTCGGGTTGTTATCTCTCCACGATAGCAATTGCATTAAACCCAAGATTGGAGACAAACTCGGCATTCTTCATGAAAGGGACCGATTTTGGAATTGAAGCTATGAGGCAAGGACACTACATCGGAGGAGATGAGAAGAATGGCTACAAAATTGCAAATACAAATATTTATCTCCCCGATGCAAGATTGAAGTTATTTGGAAGAGGAAGAGTTGATTGGCGGGATGAGAAGATTTTGGTCAAGGCTAAGAAGAATAAAAGAGGGAAGCATATTGGAGAGTCATTGGCTCCGGTTGAAAAAGAAGTGAGAGAGGAATTGCCACCGGCTAGTTCCTCTTATTGGACGACGGAATTTCAAAATACACCAAGTGGAGAAGGACCTCCGAAAGGATGGGGGCAACAATGGGGACATGCACCAGCTCAAGCATGGGGTATGGAGCGCCGGTGCCACCACCGATGTATCCACCGCTGCTTACATATAGCAGTTATAGCTTCCCACCGCTGCCACATCAAGGAGTGTTCCCGGATCCATCTTTTGGAGCTCAATTTGCACATCTCCAACAACCGGAAAGAAGCACAAGGATGATTGGAGCCTACGCCGATAGGAACTTGGAGGACATTAATGCCATCTGGAGGCATACGGACAGACTAGAAGATGGAACCGCGGGGATTGCATATCAAATGGGACTTCTAGCATTGGCGCCGCCGAAACATTTTGATGGAGGAGCTTCCCAAGTGTATTACGACCAAGGGTATAATGCAAGACAGCCGCCAAGCCAAGAAAAGTGACCGATGGAGACCAAGAATAAATGGCTCGCACGTGTGGTTTGAGTTTTTCCCCTTTCTTTTATTTATTTTCAGCATGTGTGCAAGCTTGTGTGCGTAGCATTTTTCTATTTTTGTTTATTTTCAGCATGTGTGTTGGTGTGTCATTTTGTTTATCATCACCATGATCACTATATATATCACCGATGCTTTCATGACATGATTACTAGTGATGATAGAAAGCTTATGCCATGTTGAAATATGATGATCGTTGTCACTTTGTCTATTTTTGTGCTTGGTTTAAGCACGATTGAACTAATGCTCTCCCTAACACGATATAAATTTATCTAAATACCGGTTCAATCTTTTGTGGAGGTTATGATAATTTTAGACCCATATTTATTATTCTTGCTCTCTCTTTTAAACTTGTCAAAGGATGTTTAATTGCTGAAATTAATTAAGCTAGCCTTGGCTTTAATACCTTTTGCAATTGCTCTACCTATTCAAAGCCAAAATGAGATATCATGTTGAACCGTAGTTTAAGAATTATTTTCAAGTGAATTGATTCAGGATTTATCTTCTCTGGTATGAGACTAAGAAGCTGACCATTCCGTTTTGTGTATCTTCTTTTTGCTAGCTTATCTATCCATGCATTGTGAGTTTCTACACCGAAAATTTCACAAACTTCGCAGGATATCCACCGTAAACCCAAATTATCTTTTTATGAAATATCTCCTTGACCACAACCCAATTTGAGTATGGATCATTATCTCAAGGAAATTCCGAAGAATCAAGAACTTGATATAAGGAACATCTATTTGGGAGACATCAAAGAGTGCATACAAGAAAAATTAGAAGAAATGGAGGTCCACAATAAGTGGGCTGGCCGGCCTCAATACCATGAGCCGACCGACCTACTCCCTACCCTCCTTCAATGGCTTCAAAATTCGACGAGAAGATACTCCCTGAAGATTCCAACCATTTTCCTAAAGATTGAGATGGATACTTACTCTAGCATTGGCCACCACTTCTATGCTCGAGGACGAGCAATCATTTAAGCATGGGGGTGGAGAGGCTGAGTAAGTAATAATGTTGCTAGAAGTTCTAGGGAGCATAAGAAAAAATAAAAGAAAAGAAAAAAATATATGTTGAAAAAGGAAGAAAGAAAAGAAAAGAAAAAAAGGTATGAAAATAAATGCTCCTTAGTTCTTTTTGCTTCATTAAATTCCATAGTGCCTTAAAGATTATTCCATACTCAAATATTCCAACCATATGCAATCCGATAACGAGGACTTCATTTGTGCCTCGGGATCAACCTTTGCCATTTGCACATGTCCACTATCTAAAAAGCGTGTGTTCCATTTCCCCCTCTCCACAAATCGATTATTTTCCATGGTCTTTTTGATGAGTCTCGGTAAATCCATGAGAAGTATTTCTTATTTTGATAATATCTTGATTATAATATCTTTTGTTAGGACCAATCTTTCCTATAGCTCCAGATAAATCCTTACACATACATGAGAGAAAGGAAGGTAAAGAGTGTTCTAGCATAGTTCGAGAGACAAGATGAGCTGAGAGTATCCATGAGCAATTGCAATGAGGTTTAAATTAATTGACTTTGGTTTAGCAATTCTTTTGAAACTTACTTCTTAATTCTTGAGACTTATTTAAATTAGAGAGCATGTGTTTAAAATCTTTGTGGGGAACACTTAATTCATATCTACCCTCCATACTAGAAAGAGTTGGTTACAACTTGAAGAGTTAAATACAAAATATTTTGAGGGCATTATGTTTTCTCGTGTATGATCAAGTGCAGGGATTGGACACCAAAAGGCAACGCTGATTTTTATTGAAGACCTACTCGAATTCTTATTGAAGACTTACTCGAGGACGAGCAAGGTTTAAGCAAGGGGGGATTGTTGTCGCTCCTTAGCGACACACTTTTACCCTTGTTTATCTTCAATAATGGCATGAATTTGATATCTAAACTAATGATCATACTCTATAACCGGGACATTTTCGCATATGCATGTGTTTTTGGAGGAATTGTGTTTACACAGGTTTTTGGGCTTAAATGGAGTACATATGGACAAGGCTTGTGACCAAGGACGACATAGTGAAAGATGAAGGCCAGAGACCCAAAGAAGAGGCCAGGCTGGCCGGCCCCACATGGCCTAGGCCGGCCGGCCTGAGGTGATCCAAGCCTCGTTCGTGCTCAACTTTGGTGAACCGGCCTCCAAGAGTATTTGAAAGGCAAGTGCTTCAAGATAATGTCAAGAAACTTCGGGGTCAAGGCAACTCAATTGGAGAATTTGGAAGTATATCACTTCCCATTCTTATCTTGAAGATATCCCGAAGCAAACAATGTCCAAAGGCCCACATGCATAGGTGGAACAACTACTGAAGCTTTCAGAAGACTTGGAGAGAAAGATGAAGATGAGGCGGCCGAGGAACAGGCTAGGCCGGTCGGCCTGAACCCCCCTGGGCCGGCCGGCCCAGGCCTTTCCTATGGCGGCTCGCCTCCCTCTTTGACCTAGGGTTTCCTCAGGGTATAAATACCCCCTGTGCCTTCGTGCCACCCATCAATCAATTCGTCATTCGCCGCCAAGGAGCAGAGGAGCTGAGGGACACCTTTCGGAGAGTTGAGGGTCGTGCTAGTTGTCTAGGGTTCTTCCCTAGCCGACGTGGGAACCCTGCGAGGAAGACCACGTCGGAGTTCTGGAGCTAGGATCATCAAGTGGTGATCTTGTGATGTACTTACATTCATGGTGAAGTTATATGTGTTTCCGAATCTTTAGCGATCAAGTGCCTCTCTTTATGATTTCGTTCTTGCTTGGGTTTGCTTCTTCTTCAATCTATTCTCGAGATAGATTGCTTGGGGTGTTCTTGTAGCCATGGTGGCTAGGGGTTCATACCGGATCTACCAAGTGGTTCGACACGTTCACTTGTGAACGTGCCCTTAAGTTACCCACGCCGATAGGGAGCATCGTGACAGGGTGTGATCCCGTGTACGGTGGGGCTTTCGGAGTTTGACCGGAGGTCGTGATTTAAAGATGCTTTTCATTGAGATTCACATCTATCTTACTTCACTCTATTTGGCTCGGAGCTACAACATATGCATGATCTAGGCGATCTAGATTGGTTATTGCTACCTCCGATGTTTGGTTTTAGTAGATTAGATTCATTTTGCAACCCTCTTCAAGACTAAAGGATTTCTATGATAGTTGGATTGTTTCTTATATCTTTAGTTCCACGGATTGATAAACCTTGGGGAGTACTCTAAGGGAAGAGCTACAACTGATCCGTGCACTTGTGTTTCACGATTGGCGTGCCTAAGGGCCATCAACATAATGGTGTGGCACCCATGTTTAATAAGATGTGTATATTTTGGGAGCTACCATATTGGAAAGTCTTAGAGGTCCGCAACGCAATTGACGTCATGCACCTGACGAAGAATCTTTGCGTCAACTTGATAGCCTTTCTAGGCACCTATGGTAAGACAAAAGATACACTGGAATCATGCCAGGATCTGCAACATATGGAAGAACGATATGTACTACATCCAGAAGAGAGGGACAATGGGCAAAATTACTTGAGTCCTGCCAGCTTCACTCTTAGCAAAGAAGAAAAGGAAAGCATGTTCGAATGCCTCAATAGTATCAAGGTGCCCTCTGGATACTCTTCGAACATTAAGGGAATAATAAATATGGCAGAGAAGAAATTTACAAACCTAAAGTCTCATGACTGCCACGTGCTCATGACACAGCTGCTTCCAGTAGCATTGAGGAGAGTTCTGCCAGAGAATCTACGATTAGCTATCATAAACTATGTGCATTCCTCAACGCAATTTCTCATAAGGTAATCGATCCAGACAATCTACTGAAATTGCAGGTTGATGTGGCCCAATGCCTGGTGAGCTTTGAGTTGGTATTTCCACCATCGTTTTTCAACATTATGACACATCTACTAGTTCATCTTGTCAAAGAGATTGAAATTCTGGGTCCTGTCTTCTTGCACAATATGTTCCCTTTTGAGAGGTTAATGGGAGTACTAAAGAAATATGTTCGTAACCGTGCTCGACCAGAAGGATGCATATCAAAGGGCTACAGAACAGAGGAGGTCGAGATTTGTGTTGACTTCATCGACGATCTCAAACTGGTTGGTGTTCCTAAATCACCGCATGAGGGGAGACTCGGTGGTGAGGGAACAATAGGAAAGAAAGCTATTGCTACTTGGGATGATGATGCTTTCAACATAGCACACTACACTGTTCTACAACAATCATCCTTTGTCAGTCCTTATATAGATGAACATAAGGAACTTTTAAACACTGAATTCCCGGGGAAGTCTGAGGCCTGGATTACACATAAACACATTGATACTTTCGCCGGTTGGTTGCGGAAACATCTAATGTGCAATATTGACATAAATGAACAGCTAGCATGGTTGGCCAGGGGTCCCTCCTTTTACATTCTTGACATTCCAAGGGTACGAGATTAATGGGAATACATACTACATGGTGTCCCAAGATAAAAAGAGCACCAACCAAAATAGTGGTGTTCGTGTAGATGTGCTAGACGGCGATGGTACCAAGGACACATATTATGGTTATGTAGAGGAGATATGGGAACTGGACTATGGCCCGTTATTGAAAGTGTCGTTGTTTCACTGCAAATGGGTGAAGCTCAGTGGAGGAGGGGTGTCAAAAGACAATTATGGAATAACAACAGTGGACCTCAATAATCTTAGTTACAGAGACGAACCTTTCGTCCTAGCCAAGGATGTGGCTCAGGTTTTCTATGTGAAGGACATGTCTAGTAAACCGAAGAAGCAAACAGACAAGTCAAATGATGAGGCCAGGCGATACATAGTTCTTTCCGGAAAAAGAAACATCATCGGCATCGAGGGCAAAACAAACATGTCGGAAGATTATGAGAAGTTTGAAGAGATTCCTCCATTCACCGTAAATGTTGACCCGTGCATTCTATTAGCTAAAGAGGATGCTCCTTACGCACGTAGTGATCATAAGCAAGGTATATTCGTGAAAAAGAAGACTATTGCCGTTATAGATCGTGATGTTTAATGTATTGTTAAACCATTATGTAAGATATTCAGCTAGCATGTAGTCTCCTACTATTAATTTATGCTTCTGTGATGGAGTTGTATTCAAATTGTTCTCAACCCACATTTTCATATTAGCACAATGAACTAAAAACATTTTCAAATATATATATTTATAGTAAATGAAATAAAAAACATTTTGAAACAAAAAACTGATTAAAATATAACTTAAAAGGACATTAGTCCCGGTTGGAGTCTCCAACCGGGACTAATAGCCTGTTTTAGTCCCAGTTCCAGCCACGAACCGGGACTAAATGTGTCGGTGGCCGACATTTAGTCCCGGTTCATGGCTGAAACCAGGATTAAAACAGGCTATTAGTCCTGGTTGGAGCCTCCAACCGGGACTAAGAGCCCCCACCCTTATAAATCTCGTGCTCGAAGGTCGGCGTGCAGAACACTTCAGTTCTGCTCGAAAATTTTTGGCCGATCGAGCGCAAGACTTCAGCTCTGCTCATGATTTTTTAAGATTTCACTCCGCTGAGTTTTTTCACGGTTAGTACATTTGTTCAATCTCTAGTCTTCCCCAGTTGGTATTTTTTGTACATACAGAAATTCGAGTTTTATCATATTGATGAGATTGACGAATTGTAGCACAATATTGAGTTATTTTAATTTTTAGTTTTGTTTTTCTATTCAGTATATAGATTTTAGTGATTTATTCAAAATAATTAGAAAAATCGATTTGTGCTCTTAATTAGTTAGCAACAATGCCGAGGAGACAATGTCAGGTACCTTGTCGTGGTGGAGGTTGGGACGATGGTCCTGTGTGGATGAC
>CM014276.1:23836364-23865819 GCA_004135705.1 Alloteropsis semialata | reverse complement strand
GCTTGTTTTGACAGAGTGTGTGTAAGTGTTTTGTGTGTGTTTTTTTTCATTTTTTATTCATTTTTATATGAATTTTGTTATATCATTTTGATATATATCATTTGTGATATTACTATTTTATATATATAAACTTGGTGATGCTTAATTTTGATATTAGTTTAGTCATAATAACTCATTTTATAATTTTCTTTATAGAAACTAGTTTGTGATCAATTTTTTGAGCAATTATACTAGTGTCATATTAGTTTAGTTATATCAAAATTAATCTTAGTTTAGTTATATCATTTTTTGATATATCGTTTGTGATATCAAGTATTTTTTTCTAGTGATATTCTCATTTTTTATATATATGTGTATAAATCGAGCTATGCTTATCTCATTTATACTGTAGTTTTGATATTTTAGTCATAATAAATCATTTAATTATTTTCTTTATATAAACTAGTTTGTATCAATTTTTGAGCAATTATATCAATTTTTAGATATTAGTTGGATACTAGTGTGATATTAGTTTATATCAAAATTAAACTTAGTTTAGTTATATCACGTTTTGATATAACATTTGTGATATCAAGTATCTTTATTAGTTTATATCAATTTTGAGATCAAGTTTTGGATATATTAACTTAGTGCATAGTGTGCTAGTATATAATTGTGAATTATGTAGTCTTTTTAACTATGTTAGTTAAAATGGATTTGGGACTTGACGAAGAGGAAACCAGTAACCTCCTGAGGGACATAATTGCTCAAGGCAGTACGGCTGCTGCTCAGATCCCTGGCACCGATGATGGCAGCAACACCGACTAGTACCTCAACATGTCTGGTGAGGGAATTGAGCAGTCCGATGGTGACGATGGCCAAGGCACCGATGGTGACGAGGTATATAATGATTAGCACATTTAGTAAGAATCTCAAGATGTTTTAAGAGGTACATATATTAATAATTAAGTATCATTCTTTTACTTTCAGCCCTATGCAACGGTGTCTAATTCAGGGAAAAGAGGACCGACAAAAAAGCTGGAGGGTCAATATATTGTCACCCAAGTGGATGATACAGGGAAACCAATTGCCCCACCTGACGTTGGAATGAAGAAGACAAATCAATGTGGGGTTCTTGTCAGAGATCACATCCCAATCAGCATTCCAAGATGGAAACCTATGAAACACGGTGATACAAATTTTGTCCCTCAAAGAGAGAAAGATATGCTCTAGGAGCAGTTACAAGAACATTTCATGGTGCCAGTAGGAACTGAGGATAGAGTGAAGACTTGGGCTCTTTCGAAGACGGCAGAACAATTTTAGAGCTTTCAAAAAAACCTCTACAAAAAATATGTTGAGAAAAATCAAACACCAACTTTCACTGGAGCATATGAAAAGCTAAGACCCCACTGGGATGCATTTGTACAATACAAGGCATCGGCTCTTGGAAAGAAGCTTACAGAGACAAACAAAACTAATGCCATACAGAAAGAATACCATCACCATCTCGGCCAAGGTGGCTACGCTGCAGCAATTTCGAAATGGGACAAGATGGAACAAGATCTACGTGATAGAGGTATCACACCACAGACAGCAACTTGGTCCGCGCATGCACAAAATTGGTATTATGCCCATGGCAGAACATTGGCCACAGATACCGGGAATGCATCTTTGGCCAGGAGATACAAGCTACAACACAGAGACTTATGCAGGCCATTGATGTAGTTGAGCACGGAGAGTTCCACCCGGACAGAGAAAAGGATGAGCTTACGTATGCTCTATAGAATCCAGAGCACCCTGGATGGACGCGAGGCAAAGGAGCGCTTCCGTGGAAGTACGGTTTGTCGACTGCATTGAATCTTACAGAAGTCGCAGAAGAAAAAACGAGGAGTTAGAGAAGATGCGGCGACTTGAGGAAAGGATAATGCAGAACGAACAAAGAACAGGGGAGGTTCAACGGTAACTGGAGATAGCACTTAGCGCTCAGCAGCAAAGCCGTGGATCTACCGGGGCTCCTGTGGACGTGATTAGCCCTACCCAGCAGCATCAGAGCAGTTGCGCGTCCACTGACATCCCAAATGATGCTCAAGTCCAACGCTACCCCATGGACGATATAAACATGCGGACGCCCTATGAGTTGCTCAGTCCATTCAGGAACTTAACGTTCAAGGTGGCGTACGATAGTGCTTTGCTGAGTAACGAAGGAGATCTGTACCATGGAGGGCAAAGACCCGCTAGCTATGCTAGAGTTGGGGTGGAGCAGGTCTTGGCCGGGTACAAATCACTAGAGCTTGACATTCCTGGAGGTGATGGGGAGAAGACACTACAAGAGGCAGTTCATGGTGTTATCCTATGGGAGAAGCATTACATCATCTTAACTCCTGAGAAGCCTTCATCGTCACCCCAAAGCTCAAGGCTTGAGCCATCTCCTCCGCCTCCAGCTCCGCAGTCCCCGCCACAACAATATTCGCCGGTTGTCCATGAACAAAGTTCTCCATCGCCTCCAGCTCATAAATCTCCGTCGCCTCCACATCAGAAATCTCTGTCACCTCCAGCTAAGCAATCTTCGCCGCTTGCACCTCCGTTGTCAAAGAAAGCTAGGCCAACATCCACAAAGTTGGTAGTATCAAAGAAAAAGCAAGACAAGGCACCTGTCGTGCTACCTTGGGACAAATCTTGTGAGGAATGCGCAGAGATAAGTAGAAAAGAGGTTCAAGCCTTTTTTAAAAAGGAGGAGCCCAAGAAGAAGGGAAAAGTTCCTTTAGAGACATCACAGTTTTTCATCAAGATGGCTACACCAGTAAAGAAACTAGTTTTGTCAAATTATGACCGTTCTATTAAGAAGGCCTACGTGAAAAATCAAAGGGACAAGAGGGAGCAGAGGAAGCAACAGAGCCAAGAGAGCAAACAGAGTGTCAGGAGCCAACAAAGTGCCAGGAAAGAAACGAAGCGAACAGTTCCTTAGCTCAGAGAGTAGAACAACCAAACAGTTCAACCACTCATAGAGTTTTCAGAAAAAGAAAAATGTTTGCTTCAGTTCTGCAATGAAAATGGATTCACGCTCTCCCAACTCGTAAGTGGAAAGGAGCTTTCAAAGGAGAGCCCCCAAGCGAAAAATACTCCTTCAAGATGGCCATATCTACTTGGTGCACCTCTGGTGGATCCCGAAGAGTACTACAAGCTGTCAACAAGAATGTATGACTTACATGAATGGTACATAAAAGCGTCGGCTGCAGGGCAGACCATGGTCGGAGCAAAGATTAGAGATGATGACTACTTTCGTGGGGAAGAGGTCATGTATATTGAATTTTGAGAACTATACCAGCTATACCAAATGGATGCCCTTGATGTCTCTATCCTCAACTGCTGGGTGCTGTAAGTGCTTCGTTTATTTCAATTATTAATGTCTCGTTTATTTCAATTATTAATGTCTTGTATTCAATTCTTTCTTTTAATATTTTATCCTGTAGAATGGAGATTGAAGAATGCAGAAAAAACTCATACTTCCACTTGGGCTTCATTGACCCAAAAGTTGTAAACCAGTATATGTTAAGAAAACATTATCAAGACATAGTGAACAACATTGAAAGCTTCTTACGTGTACAACATTACAAGACAATGATTCTATTTCCTTACAACTTTGGGTGAGTACTTTTACTTTCTTGTGCATCTTTAATTTTTCTTCCTAACACCATGTTATTTCAATTGACGTGACCCTTCGTATAAAACTTCCATGTAATAGGTTCCATTGGATTTTATTTGTTATAATTCTGGACAATAGCTTGTTGGTCGTTATGGACTCTTTGAGGGGACCACGGGAGGAAATGATTGACCTCCTGCAAAAGTAATTTCTATCCTCACACTATTACACATCATAAGATCGTCCGAGAATTCTATTTATTTGCTATGGTGTGTAGGTGTTGGAAAAAGTTTCGTAAAGAGACAAGAGGTGAATTCAAGGAGGAACTTGGAATCAAGGGAGAGTTTCCGATAAATACTACTATATCTAGACACATCTAATTTTGTTGTTTTCATTTTCATGAATATGTATGTAATGACTTGACAATTTCTTCTCCTATAAAGTGTTATAGGCAGCTCCAAGGCACCAATTTATGTGGATACTATGTGTGTGAGTTCATGCACGCTCTTGTTGGTCACAGGACGACCCAGACTGAGTTGGAACGTACGATATGTTTCATTTCCATGGATATCTATACATTTAGTTGTATGTGAGTCATAATAATATTGTTTATAATTTGTTTTAACAACCTCTCCAGATTTGGCAAATAAAAGAAGCTATCTTACCGCTTCAAAGAGTCACGACAGTTCAAGAGGCACTCGCAGGATTTATATTCGAAGAGGTCGTGAAGAAGGGTGGCAAGTTCTATTAGGATGGAAAGAACGTCAATAAAACTAGCAAATATTAGGCATTTTGTAACTTCCATATGGGTCATTCAATACTTGTTGTAAATATACATATGCGCCTTTTAAACTTGTAAATATATATGTAAGTTAAATATTAGTATATATATTAGTATAAATATTTATTTTAGTATATATATTATTAGTTTAATTTATTATATAATGGTATAATACATCTACCTGTATAATAATACATATACCTATATAAAAGGAAAAAGAAAACAGAAAACAAAAAGAAAACAGAAAAGCTAAAAAAAAGCTTTTAGTCCCGATCGGTAACACCGACCGGGACTAAAGGGCCTCCACCCTCGGCGCGGCCCGGAGGCCCTTTAGTCCCGATTGGTGATACCGACTGGGACTAAATGGGCCTTTTAGAGGCCGAGGCCTTTAGTCCCGGTGCCGTAGTCCCGGTTGGGGACCCGGAACTAAAGGGCTTTTCCATCTGGGACTAAAGGTCATTTTTGCAGTAGTGATATTAGCTAGCCAGTGTTGGCCGACGCTGGCCATAGCTTACCCATGACTCGGCCATGAATAGACCTAACCCTGAGCCATATCGGAGACAACCATGATGCGTATGTAGGTTACTGCAAAGGATCCGTTGAAAAGACGGGTTGTCTTGCTAGTCAATCCATGAGTAATGATGCGCTAACCGTCCGTCTTGGCCCGGTAAGCCCACTAAATGATAGTAGGGCCCACATGCTAACATGTGGGTCCACCGAATTGACTATCAGGGCCAACTAACACTATAGGGCCCACATGATGACATGTGGACCCACCAACCTGGTTGGCCCTGGCCACCTTATCGATAGACCAATATGATGAAGTGTGGGGTCTGCTAACTTTTTTGCTAACTTACCCAACTAACTTGACCGCTGACCAGCCTTGACTGCAGACTTAACCCACTGACATGTGGGGCCTGCTAACGAGTTTGATCTAAATGTTGGGTTTTGGCAAGTCAAGATGGCAGAAGAATCTATCCCTTGGACAACATTCACCTGTCCTCTAGGACATTATGAATGGCTTGTGATGCCTTTAGGTTTGAAAAATGCTCTGGCATTATTTGAAAGAAAAAATGCATAATATTTTCAATGAAAATCAAGATTTCATACTAGTTTATGTAGATGAATTGTTAGTCTTTTCGAAGTCATATAAGGAACATATTGCACATCTTGAAGTTTTGTTTAGAAAGGTAGAACAAAATAGGTTAATCTTACTGGAAATGGTTATAGAGTTGTCTTTGAGCATATAAAAGGGAAAGAAAATTACTTACCAGGTTTGTTTTCTCGTTCGTCAATTTGGCATACATGAAACGAGGAATGGCTTTCCATGGAGTAGAAACCTTGGAAAAGAGAATAAGCTAAGCATTTTCCCACCAAATTCATACAAATTCATGTTTGTGTAACATCCCGATTTTTTTGAAATGTTCCTGAATGCAAAAATGTCGATTTCAACAAATTTTCGCGCATTGTTGCGTTGTAGTGAAAACATTTAATATTGTCGTCATGTGAATCTCCCTAAATTCCTAGAAAATTAAAATTGCCCGCTTAATTTTCCTTAAGGACAAAATCATGATAGTGTGATTTGGCTTTCCTTCGAGTTTATTTGGATTTTAAGTGTGGACTTATATTTGAATTTCTATTTCAAATACAAGTCGTAAAGCTAACGACTAATTGGCGCTGACCAAACCCTAAAGCGAAGGCCGCTACTTAAACCCTACACAATGTTTCGGCCTGTCAGCCCACTAACATATGTGACCGACTATCTATCTCAATCCATCTTGAATCGGCGTCTGCATCGAAATCACCGGCGGCCATATCAATCCGGGGTCTAAGAATCCTATCCGAATTAAGGCACTATTTTCCAATTTATCAGATTAATTATTTACTAATTAATCCAGTCCAATTAATTCATATCAAATATAAACGGGATTTATTTTGAATTATTGGGACATTATTCGGATTTTAGGATTAATTATTAATTAATTAATTTGTTCCGAGAATTAGCCTAATTCAGCTTTTGTGGTCATGGAATAAATTCTTCCGACCCAGCCTTATATGCATCCCATCCTTCTACCGGCTACCGCAAACTAACCCAGCCTCAAGCTTGTCTCTCTAATTCTTTTCCTTTCTGTTTTCACGTTGGCCCAACCTCTCGCTTCTTTCCTTTTTCTTCCTTATCAACGCAAAGCACGAATATATCTTGCTCTAAATCGATGTTGAGTCTAGAAATATCGAACCGTGTACACTGTAAGTATCGGCGTTCGTGTGTCAGTACTGAAAATTCGTGTGTCAGTACTGGAAATCGACCAGCAGATAGAGTTCGGAATGAGCGGTTAAAATATTCTTTCTTTTTGCGCTAGCGCGTTGCTTTCCGTCTGCTGCGTCTCTCTGAAAGATGCTCGCGTGAGAGCAAGTATTATAATCAGCTGCAAGCCGGCGAAATCTGATGTGGAGGAAAGAGAAAGGAGGAGAGTGTGGAGGAAAGAGAAAGGAGGAGAGAAGAAAACGGGGTCTGGTGAGACGCCGGCCAGCAACGGGCGTATATGCACTACGCTCGCTCCTATTCGCTCCTGTACTGCTGTGCTCGCTGCTGATTCGCTCTGTTCCTGTGCTCACTTGCTGCGCAGCAAGCTGTTAACAACAGCAGGATAGCGGGGATCGAAGAGAAGAACTAGAGCAAGGATGAGCAGAAGAATTGGGATCGGAAGGAACAAGCAAATGTTCAGAACGGAGCAAGGTTACTCCTGAAAGAAGATGAATAGTTCATACAAATATCTCATGCCTTTCCCCTCTACACTCCATAGTATTTATCTCAGTTACATGGGCCTTCCCCTTTCTCATCAACTGAGTCCGGCCCACGTGGCCCAGTAATTGAATCAATAACTCCGACTGAGAGCAGCATGGCTCCACCTGATGATCAATCCATACACAGATACCTGACATTCTCCCCTTCTTAATATTCGGCTTGCCCCCAAGCCGATGTCAAATATCAACTCCACCAGAATCCCATGGAACTTGCAAGTACTTGATGTTTGTCACAAACTTGATCTTGATCTCCATAAAAGCTGCAGCTAGAAGATGCCATTGTGATTTGAACATCAATTCAACAATCTGGAATAGATAGTGCTTGACTGTCACTTGCCCTTTGGTACCCAGAAGACCTATAAACGACATGGGTATAGCGCAAGGAATATAGCACAATGAACCATCAGTATGTTGTCCGATTAGGTCCCAATAGACAAGCAAAACTGAAATTTTCAGTGTACCCAGAACTGTTTGTCCATGATTCATTTGAAATCGAGCAACCATAAGTATTGACCATGAGTGTACCAAGACTGTCTGGTTTGACAGAAGCAAGCTGCCTTCACACTTGATCTGCTCAGTGGTGAACAACCATTGCTGACCATCAATACTACTCATGCTTTTGGTGTTGCAATGGGGAGCTAGTAATATCTCCAAGTCAGGCATTTTCTTAGTGCCATAAGCATGACATCCACTGAAGAATTCTCTAGAAGTTGACTGCACAGGCAACACATCCTCATTTTGACAGCATCGCCAAGAAAGCCATGTAGGAATTTCAGGAACCACCATAGTAAGCTTGCCTTCAACAATACTGCTGGAGTCACCAACATCTGATAGATGAAACAATACCAACAACCAGCTCCAGTTTGCATGTGTGTGTTCTTGAAGCAATAATGTTACTGTACATGAAGAGAACTGAAAGGATCGATGTGGACATGTGGCAACTACCATCACAACCACTTCAGCTCTACTCAAAGGAATCATTGCAAGTCTAGCCAGGAACCACCTACAGCACTTGAATGCCTCAACTTTTACCCATCGGGCACCTTGATAAGATTTATGCACACCAACTGAGCAATTAAGCATCGGGAACCACGTCTTACGAACTGAACAATAAAATAGCATTGACGATAAGCTCTCAATTGTATGACAACTAAAGGATGGCCAAGGTGTGGGTCTGAATTGCACACCATTGCCCTGCATCCCAAACTGTAGAGGTGGTGGCCAATGTGTTGGCCTGATTTGAGCATCAGTCACTGTCATCTCAAATTGCAAAGCAATATTGCTCTTCCCATGGTCAAATACACCACTGGAACAAAAGCATACCAGCATAGGTAGTGGCCACGATTGTCTGTGTTCTATAGTAACCAAACTGAATGGCGACCATAATTTCAAGAATCCTTTAATGGAAGGAAAAATGCTGCAGTATTGCTTAGGTGGTGGCCAAGGTTCTATGTCAACAAGAGTAGCAGATAATAGCCTTGGCATTACTGCACACTGACTGCTAGGTATGCACTCAATTGAATCTCCCTTGCAAATATCCAGTAGGAATTGAGCCGAGATTGGCAGGATAATTACCCTTGTGTTCTTGTTGTGGACTTGCACCGAACACCTTGTGGGCGAGTTGTTGGTGGCCTCCTCCTTTGCGCTTGGGAAAGCAGGTGCGAGGGAGGATGTTGGTGCTGCCGTAAGAGACAGCACAGGCTTGGCAACACATGCTGTCCCGGTGCTCACCATGAGGGTTGCACCGGCTATGCTGCCCGACATTATCGAAGAGGTTCTGGCGCCCGTGGCCGATGTCGTGGTGGGGCAGAGCCTCATGGTGGCTGTGGATGTAGGTGAAGTAGTGGACGCAACTGTAGCCATCGATGAAGTGGCCAGTGTAGCGGTGGGTGTGGACACAAGCATCAGCTTGTCGGCGTCGCAGTTGAGGCAATTTGTCGAACACTTGGTGGGCGAGTTGCTGGGTATCTCCTCCTGCACACCCCAAGCAGCAGGTGCTGCAATGGTCGTGGCTGGCGAGGTGGTCGGTGAAGCAGTGGGTGCTGCCGCTGTAGTGGGAGGCACTTCAATGGTCGTGGACGGCGAGGTGGTCGGTGAAGTGGTGGTTGCTGCCGCTGTAGTGGCCAGGCCGCCCTCGATCTGGGCAGGGAGGTTGCCAACCCGAGAGGCGAACCATCAATCCCACTTGGCGTCTTGCTCGGCGAAGAGCTTGGTAATTTCATCGAGGAGGAACTTGGAGTTGGGGGTCATGGCGTCGCAGCGATGAAGAAGAACACGACGGGGAAAAAAATTACAAGGGATTAGGGGATTCAAATGGCTCTGAGTACCAATTGTTAACAACAGCAGGATAGCGGGGATCGAAGAGAAGAACTAGAGCAAGCATGAGCAGAAGAATTGGGATCGGAAGGAACAAGCAAATGTTCAGAACGGAGCAAGGTTACTCCTGGAAGAAGATGAATAGTTCATACAAATATCTCATGCCTTTCCCCTCTACACTCCATAGTATTTATCTCAGTTACATGGGCCTTCCCCTTTCTCATTAACTGAGTTCGGCCCACGTGGCCCAGTAATTGAATCAATAACTCTGACTGAGAGCAGCATGGCTCCACCTGATGATCAATCCATACACAGATACCTGACACAAGCTGCTGCATTAAATGCTCTCTCCACGCTGGCGTTTGAGTAGCCGGCAGCCGGCTTAACGATTAGCCTTGCTCTGAGGAACACTGGGAGAAAGAATAGCCTTTCATTATTTTGTTGCAGGACCCACGTACACAGTGTGCACCGAACCGTGTCTCGCGTCGCTGATTTTGCCGAAGGAAAACAAAGTAGCACTGGAGCTGGCCTGAGTTCATGCTACTGCTCGCGTGGATGTTCAGCCATTAATCCACTGTCCATGCACAGTTGCACACGCGATGCTCGCGTGAGGAATACTGGGAGAAAGAATAGCCTTACTTTATTATGCACCGAACCGTGTCTAGCGTCGCTGATTTTGCCGAAGGATGGAAAATGATGTAGCACTGGAGCTGGCCTCAGTGCATGCTACTGCTCGCGTGGTTGTTCAGCTTGTCCATGCACAGTTGCACACGATGCTCGCATCGATGCTCTATTCCTTTTCTCTTTCGATGTGAAGACTCAGCCCAGCGCAGGCTCGGCGATAGCGGGCACCGCGCGCAAAGCGCTGCCGCATCGCTTTCCTTCTCTTTCTCCTCGCCCACGCGTGCGGCGCTCCCTATAAATCCTCCAAGCGCTCAGCCTCTTTTACCCAGGTCAATTGGAGATTTTCCACCGCCATGAAGAAGGGGAGCAGGAGGAATTGGAGCAGAGGTTAGGATTCATGAAGCTCTGTGCAGCCCGGACGGACCCGCGCCCATCTGAACCACCAGCCCGCTTCTGCACCTCAACGTCGACGTCGCCAAGCACCCTGCGTTGCACCCAAGCCTGCACCGCCGTCGTCGTCGAGCCATGTCTAAGAGTTCAGCCCGACGCCGATCGACCTCGTCGCCACCGGAAGCCGCAAGGACGTCGTCGAGCTCAAGTCGACGCCGAACCGCAAGCTGCCGCTGATCTGCCTGCTCGGCCTCGACCTCGCCCAGCTCCACATCTCTGCTGCGTCGAGTCCTCGTCCCCGTGCCCGAGGTGAGCCGCCGCCGCCCCTCGCCCAACCTTATGCTGTTCTGAGTGTCTGACCGTGCCTGACCTCATCTGATCCCCGCACCGAACTTCTCGACGTTGAGCCCGTTAGAAACCCGCCGCCCGCCTGTTCTGTGCGTCCCGCCGTTGATTCGTCGCCGGCCTTCGTGCCGTGATCTGCTCACAGGTGTCGCACCAGCCTCGCCCTTGTGCCCTGCTTGCTGTTCGGCGAACGGAACGCCCGCTCGCCGCCGGTTCTCTTCTGCTGTTCTGCCATGCAGTGGCGGAGGGTTGAGAGACCAAGATAGACGTGTGTGTATACATTGGAGAACATAGCAATTAAGTGTGGTGTATTTTACACCAAATTGCCATGGTTTATATATGCAACCAAGAACCATAGTGTAATTTTATGATTCAAAAATGATAGCTACACTTTACAAAAGGATCAACGGGCACTAACTTGATCGTCAATAATTGAATTGATCATGAACTTGATAGCAATGTCCTTGACTCCCTTCACAAAAAAAATATAGATTACCTTGCAGTAGGAACCGCTAGAGTGAAAACTGGACAAACCAACTTGCCATAGAGTTGGAGTTCCATCTTCCTGTACACTGATATCAAGATCAACGAAGTCATTTTGCCCTTTTCTTGTAGACCAGTAGTTCTGCCGGTCAAATGTTCCTCTTCAAAAACAGTGCGTGTTTGTCTTGCCTCTAGGTTTAGCCATGATTTTCTAGAAGGGCTCCAGGTCAGGACTAAGGCATAATTCACAGCCTAACTACTCTACACACGATTGTAATTTGCAAATTCTACTTTTTTATATTATATACAGACTACTGATCCCATCTTTGCATTAATAATCAAGAAAATAGAATTGATTTGAGGAGGAAAGACTAGGTCAGGACTCATGCTGAGCACGGGAGGCAGCAGGCTACAGATTGCCTTCTAGTCTCCTCGCCTTGCTTTCGGCACAGCCATGGCGGCTTCCGTGCCTCCTCCACGAGTCACGACCGCACGGCGAGTGCATGCAGTCCTTGCTCGCCTGCGGGCTGCCTGCTATCAATTCGAATTATTCATCTGTTGAGCACTTGGGCTGGCTATAGCCTGCACCCTCCGTCTTAAAAAAAATACAACTCTCATTTTTCGAGAAGTCAAACCATTTTAAATTTGATCAAGTTTATACAAAAAGTTACTAACATTTATACTTTTAAATAGATTTAGTATAAAAATACATTTCATGACTAATCTAATGATACTTATTTTGTACCATAAATGTTAATACTATTTTGCATAAATTTAGTCAAAGTTGAAATCGTTTGACTTCTCGGGATGCGGGAGTTGTATTCTTTTTGGGACGGAGGGAGTATAGAATCGCTCGCTTCTCGCCTTCAGGCGATGGCACGCTCTGAATCTCCGATTATCCAGAGGCTGGAGCAACAAAAGCGAGGCGTTGGAGACTGTGATGATGCCAAGGAGCAGCGGTCGCGCTGTATGTCCAAGACTTTGACTCTGCGCCGAACATGGCTCACCGGCTCGCGGACTCGCTAGTCTCTGCTACTGATGAGAGCCAGTTAAAAAATTTCTGTAATTTTGGGGGGGTTGCCGAGGCCCCTGCCGGCCCCCTGGTTCCGCCGTTGCTGCCACGACCAAGCAGAGCAAGCCCACCTCGCCCTCAAAGCGTTCGGCAAAATGCCTGAACCCCTTGTGGGCAGCCTCGCCGTCGCCGTGCTTGCTGCTGTGAAGCCGGCCTTCGTGCCATGCAGTGCAGGTGCCCCGCAGTCTGTGTTCCAGATCTCTGCGCTTACCCTGCCATGCCCGAGCCACAAAGCCATGTTGCCTTCCACCCAGTGGCGGAGCTGGCGGATCTGCACGTCTAGGGCCAACTTTTAATAGTTTAAACACAATCTTGTCAATTCTATTCCGTAACCATTTCCATTTAGCTTCCGGTACCAGCACATTCCGGTATACTGTTTTGGAATTCAGACCTTATTGTTTTTTATAGTTATTTTATAACTATTTGATGTCCTAGGCTCCTGGCACACACAAGGTTTTTTTAGCTAAAGTTTTTTTCATAGTCATGGTCATTTTACCATACGCTCTATGTATCAATATCTCATAAGCCAAGACAGTTCGTTTAATTGAAAAATTTTATGGAAGCTAAAAATCCCGCTAAAAATAAAGATCTTCCTTTGATACCTCCATCGAGGTGTGATTCTTGATAGTAATGAAACACTTTGGCATCTTCCCTTATTAATATGCAGCAATAATAGACTTTGGTGTTTGCCTACACTTTTCCTTGATAATATGATCATGTATCAAGCTGAAAATAATGTGGTCGCAGAGGTCGGTAACAATATCTTTTTCTAAAAAGGCTAAAGTTAAAAAGTGTTGAAAATTTAAAAAGGTAAAAGAAAATAAATGATAAGGCGGTTGGGCCAACCTAGAAGACGATGGGCCTTTAACCCCAGCCGATTCCAACGTGATCCTATCAGCACTTCCGAAACAACGGAGAAGCATTCCGAGTGGGAGGAGAGACGAGCGACTAAGCAAGGGAGGGAGTACAGAGCGAGTGGCGGTGCACAAGACGTTGGACGGAAGCCTGCCTACGCTGGGCCATCGACAAGGGGCGAGCTTGGGCTGCCTACTTGCACTGGGCCGTCGACTAGGGGTGCATGAAGACTGCGGTTGGGCCAAGGAAAATTGAGGAAGGTATAAGGGAGTTTTTGGGCCACGCCTAGGGCCATGGCCCTAGTGGCCCTAGGCCTATATCCGCCCCTGCTTCCACCTCGCCTGCAACCTGTTCGGTGGAATGCCCGAACAGTGAGCAGCTGACTTTTACCTTCACACACAGCCGAGCCTGCCATGTCCTTGCTACCTTGCCGCTTGACCAGCACCTTGTCATCTTCGTGCATGTCCGAATGCCATACCCTTGCCCATCATGTTGCATGGTAAACCATGTACCTGCAGCGCTAATAACCCAAGTTTCTGGCCCTTCACCACTTTGTAACAAGCCCGTCAACCTTGGCTATGACCTAACACAACCCCAAGCCATACTGGAAGTGTGCGCAAGTTGTCCCAACGGATCCGGGCGGATCCACTGACTTAACCCGCTAACCGGCCTTAAGCCTTGAACCTTTGACCTCGGCCCTCGACCCGTTGACTATGTCAACACTTGTCGTTGACTTAGTAAACCATGATGTCTGACAGGGCCCACTGTTTTTTGTTTACTAAACCTACATGATGATGTTGTCAGTTGTAACAATGTCAATACGGCTAACCCGGGCCTAGCATGTGGCGCAATTTGGTGTGGCCACGCGTCAGTTGTTTTCTCGTCCTTTTAGGGAATCAACGAAATGCTAAAAACAATTTATTAATTACAATCATATAAAATCAACTATAGCTCGGAAAGGTATGAAACCAGTTTCATTATCTTTCTAAAATCACGAACTACCCGTTATCGTCAGGTTTGGTGTTATTTGGTTCTTATTGCTTTTTAATTGGAGTTTATTCATTTTAGATGCCATTGTTTATTTATGATTACGTATGTTAGGATCCGAGGAAGATCCAAAATACTTCGTTGGCTCCATCAAATTGGACTTCGGCGAATGAAGACTTGTACAACTACGTTACATGCCTCATCCAATGGATTCATGGTCTCGTGCGTGCTCTCCTCCCTCCCCACATTGAGTTTGGCCCATATAAAAACTAAGATCTTGGTACATTAAAAATTCAGATCTTGGCCCATAGAAAAACTAAGATCTTGGTCTATAGAAAAATTCAGATCTTGGCCCATAGAAAAATTCAGATCTTGAGAACCTTGGCCCATCAGAGATGAACTAGGAAATCTTGATCGACACTTGATGACAAGCCTAATTCATTGCCATTGTAAAGATAACCGCTTGTCTGCAGTTGCACCATGTTTTGCTGATGTATCCCATCTTGCTACTCTAGGCCTTGAATCCTTTTTGTCAATAATGTGTTTGCTTCTTTTAATGCCCTGTTCTCAGCCACTAATGCTCTATTCTCTTCTGCCTGTATCCCACCTCACTTTTGTATTGCTAGAGAGATGTACCAAGAGAAAAGAGAAAAGTAGCTGAAGATATTGTACAGATGTTGAATGTGCATTACATATAAGGTCATGCAAACCTCCCTGTCTTAGTATTCATGCATGGTTTTGGATGTGACCAATCATCTTGGGATGATACTATTGCTCACTTGAAGCATGATACAAAATATAGACACTGTGGTATTCTCACTTATGATCTTGCGCATTTTTTTTGGTAAGGCTCCTAAGGGTTATTACAAACTAGAAATCTATGATTCCATTGATGCATTTGTGTAGGACATGTGTTCATTCTTAGATATTATAAAATTTCCCAAGTCAATCTTTTTTTAATGATATCTAAAGATTGACTGGGAAATTTTATCTAAGAATGAACACAATGTCCTCCACAAATGCATCAATGGAATCATAGACTTCTAGTTTGTAATAACCCTTAGGAGCCTTAGCAAAAAAAAATGCAAGATCATATGTGAGAATACCACAGTGTCTATATTTTGGATCATGCTTCAAGTGAGCAACAGTATCATCCCAAGATAATTGGTCACATCCAAAACCATGCGCAAATACTAAGACAGGAAGGTTTGCATGACCTTGTATGTAATGCACATTCAACATATGCATAATATCTCCAGCTATTTTTCTCTTTTCTCGTCGTACATCTCTCTAGCAATACAAAAGCGAGGTGGGATACATCATAAGAGAATAAAGCATTAGTGGCTGAGAACAGGACATTAAAAGAAACAAACACATTATTGACAAAAAGGATTCAAGGCCTAGAGCAGCAAGATGGGATACATCAACAAAACATGGTGCAACTGTAGACGAGAGGTTATATTTACAGTGGCAATGAATTAGGCTAGTCATCAAGTGTCGATCAAGGATTTCCTAGTTCCTCTTCCATAGGCCAAGGTCCTCAAGGTCTGAATTTTTCTATGGGCCAAGATCTGAATTTTTCTATAGACCAAGATCTCAGTTTTTCTATGGGCCAAGATCTGAATTTTTTAATGGACCAATATCTGAGTTTTCATATGGGCCAAACTCAATGTGGTGAGGGAGGAGAGAAAGCACGAGACAATGAATCCATTAGATGAGGCATGTAACTGGGTTCAGATGCAGTTTGAGGTATTCAGATGTTATAGCTACAAGCCTATGGCAATTCTCTTTTGCCGAAGGTTTCCTTGAGGAAATTAAAGGGTCAATACATGTATTACCTGCAAAACTGGTTTGGGTTTGTATCATATTGAAATGTATTGTTGTATTGCTATCTTTTTTTTGGGGGTGGGGGAGGGGACTGCTCTATCACTATCTTTGTGCATATGAGTGAAGTTGTAAAATTTATTGTATAATAGACATTTTCAGTAAACTATGTGGCATTAGTTTCCTCAGAAACAAAACTTACATGATTCAGAATACATTATCACCACGAGTGTTCACATATGGTCTGACACTCTTCTCATGTACCAGTTGTGTCGCCATAGATTCAGCAAACTTGAAGATATTTAACTCCAATTTATAGAGGATTGGAACATTCACAATATATGTATCGACACCAATTTTTGACGCGTAAATGTGGTCCCTTGGTACAATCATAAAACTGAAAGACAGTGAATAAAATAGACAAACTAGAAGAGGCAAACTTGAGCTGTGCACCATCGCATTAAGAAAAACCCATATTGAGTGTCTACATGTTGTACAATATTACCCATTATCATCATGCCACGTTACATTGTCTACATGGTCACGAGCTACTGACTGGTCCAGTAGTGAAGGCAACGTTGTCCCTAGAGACAAGTCCAAAGGGCTTGATGGGATCAAACAGTCTTGGCCAAGCCAGCAAAGCGAAAAGGATGATGACATCATTCTTAGGGGCTTACCCTGGGATAGGACCGAGTCAGCTGTCGTGGCCAAGTTATTGATGATATTGACTCGTCCCTGGACTGGTCGACTCAGTGGTGGGAGCCCAGTTGTTGGTGATGATATCATTGTTATTGTCAGTGATGAGATCCATGCTCCTGAACAGATCATGGCACCTTGTGTGAAGACGACCTTCTGGGAATATGGAATAACAACAATGGAGAGGTCACCCATCTTGTTTACCTTGATGATCTCCACGATCGAAGAACGGTAAAGCCGAGCGCATGATCTGTTCCATTAACAACATCATCTGTTCCCTGTTGTTTCAGGCCTCCCTTGCCCTGTCCTATTAGGTTGAGGGACTTCACACCGCGACGTATCTCATCAATCGGTTACCAATCAACACCCTGGCCCTAGGAACCCCCAATTTTTCCTGTTCGGTTCCCACCCCACCTACGATCACCTCCTCATGTTTGGCTGTGCATGTTACCCCAACATGTCTGCCATCACACCTCACAAGCTTGCCCCATGGTCAAGCATTTGTGTCTTTCTTGACTACTCCATTAACCATAAGGTTTATTGCTATTTGGACCTCTCATCCAACATGATCCTTACCTCCTGCCATGTGATCTTCGACGAGGCTTCCTTCCCCCTCGTAGGCTCTCGAGCCTCCTCCACTGACCTTGACTTCTTGTCTGAGTTTGAGGTGTCGATCTTTGCAATCGAACCCTCCCTTGCAGGTAGTCGCCCCACTCCGCCTGGAGTCCTGCCCATCACGGTTGATGTGCCTATCGCACCTGCCATGCCCGCAGATAACCCGGGCCCATAGAATCTGGTGTCGTTCCTGCCTTCCACTCCACACGCGCCATACGCGGCCTAGCTCCCACTCACGGCCTCTCCGTCTTGGCCCGCGTTCGCCTTGGTACCTTGGCCTATGGCCGCATCAGCCTCTCGGCTAGTGGCTCCCTCGCCAACCGCGCCCATCACCATGACGCCACGCGCGGCCCCGACGTCCACTGCACCACATGCAGCATTGCCGGCCTCGCCCGTCGCTTCAACGCCCAATGCGCCACACGCCTGCTCCTGCTCGCTTACCACCAAGTGTTGTACCCATCGCATGGCTGGTCAACCGACATGAGATGGCCACCATGCCCGCCATGTTCAGTGCCACGTCCCTCTCTCCTATCCCGAAGACCTATCGCCGCGCCCTCGCTAATCCCAATTAGGGGCACGCGATGGAAGAGGAGTATGAGTCCTGCTCTCTAACAACACATCGGACCTCATCCCACGTCCCTCCGGTGTCAACATTGTCACCAGCAATGGACTTTCCATCATAAATTCAATGCCGATGGTTCTCTCGACAGATACAAGGCTCGTTGGGTATACTCGTTGGGTATACTCCGTGGCTTCACCCATTGTCCCGGTGTTGATTATGATGAGACCTTCAGCCCAGTGGTCAAGCTTGCGACTGTCCGTATTGTTCTATACTTGGCGCTCTCTCAGCACTGGCTAGTTCATCAGCTCGACGTCAAGAATGCTTTCTTGCATGGCACTCTCACCGAGACGGTCTACTATTCCCAGCCCATAGGTTTTGTTGACCCCACTTAGCCTCATGATGTCTGTCATCCCAATAACTCCCTCTATGGTCTGAAGCAGGCGCCTCGTGCTTGGTATAGTCGTTTTGCTGCACACTTGCTCAGTATGGGATTGGTCGAGGCCAAGTTTGACACCTCGTTGTTCATCTATCGCTACGGGGGTTGACATGGCCTACTTACTGCATTATGTGGATGACATTGTTCTTACTGCTTCTAGCCAGGAACTCCCCCATCGCATTATCACTATCTTTTAGAAAAAAAATCTCCATGAAGAATCTTGGTATCCTCCATCACTTCCTGGGTGTGTCTGTTCTGTAGTGTTCAAAGGGACTCTTTCGTTCACAGCGGCAATATGCTCTGGATGTCCTTGAGCGCTCCATATGTTCTCAGTAGGATTTGTGGTAATCATCGTGAATAGCTTAACTCTATGGATGCTTTTTATAGATGTGTTAACGAGGTGGTTGCTTACCCTTGTGTAGTGACAGTATGAAGTAGGGAAAAGGGTGAGCGAGCACATAACTGCTATGATGCTAGTGAAGGTAACACCCATTTGTTTAGTATATGCTTAATCATGTGATCCTAGATCCTAGGGAGGATCACTTATCTATCTTTGTTTCTCTCTTGTACCAACCTTTGCTACTTAGATTACTCTAGTTTAGTTTGTCTCTCTACAGAACCCATTTTACTCGCTTCGTTAGTAAGATTAGTATAAACTAAGAGTTCCATAGATTGATAAACCTTGAGTGAGTACTCTAAGGAAAGAGCTACAACCGATCCCCTACTTGTTCCACGGATTGATAAATCTTGGGCGACTACTATAAGGGAAAAGCTACAACCGATCCGTGCGCTTGCGGTTAATGAATTGGCGTGCTAACCGCCACCAACATATACCACGGAGCAAAACTGTGTAGGTTGGATTACTCCCATTGATGATTAAAAAATATGAATGATGTGCTTTGCCAATGTGTGCAAATTAGTGCTCTCGTGGTGGTGCCCTTATTTTTCCTCTGGTTATTATTTTTTTTGGTGACTGGTATTTTTTCGATCTTTTGTGGTCATGAGAATCTGCGTTTTGTACATCAAACATAAGTGGAAAAACAATTATGAGCACTGCACCAAACGCAGATAAAATACACAAGCCGATCGGCACTAGGCAATTATTGCGCGTTCTGGCGCTGCGACACACTGCCCGCCGACACCCTTTGCTCCTGCCCTTCTCATCATTGTACCATTTTATTCTCACCATGCGAAGTTGTGTGGAGGTGAACAATAATTCTTCTTATGCATGCATCTGCCCACTGATCAACTTGCGTGGGAATCCTTTGCATGCCGACATCCTTTTCTCCTCTCCCTTTTCATCATTGTACCATTTTATTCTCACCATGCGAAGTTGTACCGAGGTGGACATTCCTCTCATGCATGAGTGAATGGGAACCCTGCGCATTGATGCTTCCCATGCATGGTTGTCGGTGTTTGGAGGTTTGTTAACTTTGATTAGCGCATAAATGCCCATTAGCACATTAATCCATAATTAATTTCGAAAATTAGATTTGTTCAGAAATATTCCAAGCTATCAAATATTACTTTATGATGGATTTGTGTGCTAAAACAAAATGTAGGTCGACCTACATTTATTTTGGTTGGAATCAAAACAACTAAGTCTATAAAAGAGCTGAATAAATTTTGGCTATAACCATACATAGGTGTAGGATTTGGTTTCCAAATTATGGCCGAAAGAGAAAGTATTTTTTAAAAAAATAATAAAATAAAGGCTTAGAAAAATCCCTACTATTAAAACCGGAATTGTTATTTTAAGCATAAACCAGAAAAGACACATCTTATTTTTTTGAGCCTAGCAAGTGCAAAGATATAGGAATAAATCATGAAGTTATAGTTCGACGACCGATGAATTAAAAACTGAAGCCATGTCTTGTGTACAAATTTCCAATAAAAACTGAAGCCATGTCTTGTGTACAAATTTCCAAAATTTAAAAGACTCCCCTAAATTGTCCTCCCAATAGATTATTAGAATCAGGTTGCCTCCCGCTAAGCGTTTCGTTTATCTATAGTTAGATTTCTTCATTCTTCAGTCCTTCCCAGCATCCTTGGGTGGTGCTGCAGTCTCGGGGATCCACTTCTGCACTACCCTTGGCTTGTGTGAAGGTGCCTGCTTCTTGTTGTTCTTTACAGTTTTTTTTTTTCAATTTTTGGCTTTGGAACAACAGGCTCTACTTCTTTAGACTTCTGCGAATTCACCTCCTCTTTCTTCATTGCTTCTTGCTTGACACGACGATGCGGCCGCACATATTTTACTGAAAATCATTTTGTATATCTCAAGTTGTGGATGAAACTTAACATGCTCAGTATGCCACTGATGTTAAATATGATCTCGCCCTTCCCGACATTGATGTTTGTTTTAGTGGTCTTAAAGAATGACCTCGCCAATATGAGTGGAGACTTGACATCCTTGGCCATATCAAGGTTCACTGTTGGCATTTCTTACCGTCGCCACCAAGTTTATAAGCCCAGAACGCCGCCAAAAATACTGTAGTAGTTCTTACATTTACGTTATCCACAAGCATAAGGAATTACCGTTGTAGCATTTCACCCATGAGTATTCTGGGATATCGTTATTTATATTTTCTAAAAGGATGGCATTTGGTGTTAAAGAGTTTATAGATATTCATAAGTCAACATTATGAAATAAGCCATGAACATTATTTATACAGGGGTTATCATGATAAAATTAAGGTAATGCGACACATCATTAATGAAGCCATTCCATGAATAAAGAATAAAGAATATGCTAAAGTTAGTATGAGCAAGGCAAAAAGGGTCCTATGGTATTACACAAGATTAGCACATGTTATACAAAAGCATGAACATGACTTAGTTCTAAGCACCCATGCACACAGGGAGACCAAACCGCACTAGTCTGCCAGCAAGCGATAAGGCTTTATATACCTCCTACACTAATACCCGAACGTGGGGGAATATGAGGGACGAAGAGGGCTGTCACCACCTGTCGCCTATCCCTCAGACCATGGGGAACAGTCATATCCAAAGGTTCTCGTCATGCCCAAGCACCATGCTCGTGCATGAGAGGACTACCCTAGCTCTCCCAGAAAATATGGAACTAGAGCAAGCTTGAAGGCACAACGAACCGATGCCATAGCTTAGATAGACTTCCCTAAGCATGAGCATTGTATAACTAGCTGTGAGCGGAGACCCGTAGCCCCACCGGTGGTAACTCCGGCCCCGGCATCCACCCGTTCACCGTCAATGACCACTAGGTCCCGGTGGCCACCCACGTGCTCCAGTTCTCCTTAGTTATGTCCTCGTCGCTCCCCATTGCTCCCATCGTTCCTCGCCGTTCCTTGACCCAGATCCAAGTATGGGCATGGACGGAGAAGAGGAGACCAGCAGAGGGCTATCCCCTCTGGCGGCCGCTACGATAGCCATGACGATCACAACCACTGGTGGCCAGGCGTCGTCATTGCGCTAGCCCGCCGTGCCACCTCCTGCTCCAGTCCTCAGCACTCGTGCACCCTCCGTCCGTCGCAAGTCAGGTACTCTGGATTGGCTCCAGTTCAAAATCTCTTCTGGGTCATCCCGAGGTTCGTCATTATGGTGGTTGGATTCTTCACCACTTTCCCCGCGGGTGGAGTTGCTAACACGCGGTCAGGGGAAACAAATCGCCTCCGACACCCCCCGGCCGCTGCCGCCCCTATGTGCCAAGGCGGATTCATGGCTGATGCCTGAAGGGCAAATCTTGCCTGCCCCCCTCCTTTGGTTGCGTCTATGGTCGTTCTCCCGGAGCAATGGCATGTGCCACCCTCGGAGAAGGGTTGGACCGAGGTCTAGCGGTGGCGCTGGTGTTGGCAAGACCCGCCACCCAGACCAGCCTCGGGGCCAGTGCCGGCAAATCTATTTGGACGTTGCTTCAATTGCCTCGCCACCAACTATGTTGTAGCTGCCTGCAGTAACGCATCGCGATGCCTATGGTGCATGCAGGAGGGCCACCACGCGCGACACTGCAAGCACGGGAGGTCGCTGTTGCGATGCCAACCGTTCGTATGGGGGCCGGGCCACCAAGTGGAGTCGCATGCAGTGGTCTGGGTCGCTTGGAGATCTTCATCACGTCTTCCAGTGATACCCACTCTGGCCGCTCCTGCTCCACGGGACGGTCATTTTCCCCACCGCCGGCTTGTGCACCTTCACTGCCGGCGGGGGACTCGGAGCCCCTTCCTTCGCCACCGCCATCGCCTAAGACACCTGGCGATCCTTCATGTCGATCAGCCAACGAGATGTGCATTGTGCCGCGGATGCGCGAAATTGACGAGATTGAGGCTGCTCTATCTGCGTGGGTGCTTGTCACTCCCATTGGCAGCACGCGCCCCGCACTTTCTGTTGAACAGATCTCCAATGTCTTGGTGGTGTTTCATGGGGTACTGGTGGAGGCCCTCTCAATTCATTGCTTCACCCCTGAAGACTTCATGGTCGTTTTTCGGGAGGATGCTGATGCTGCAAGGGTACTACATGCTACCCATTCGCCAGCTGCTCCCTTCCAGCTTTCGTGGAAGCGTTGGTGCAGGCAATCGGGGGAAAATTTGGCCACACTTTGTTTTCGAGTGTTGGTGGAGTTAAGAGGCATCCCCGCCCATGCAAGAAACATTGCTACTGCACAGATCATCCTGGGCCCATCGTGTACACAGCTAGTCCAAGCCCCAGCGTCCATTGCTGGAAATGAGAAGGAGGTGCTTGTTGGTATTTTTAACGATCACAGATGAATCCGCAAGCGTACGGATACCGATGGCTTTCACCCGAGAGTATTCCAGGGTATCGAATCCACAGGGACCGTGCATGCACTAGTTAAAGATCAAGAACGGCCGAGGACAAGAGAAGAGATATAAGTGTAGAGGGAAGAGAGGGTCGTTTCTAGGAATTCTAGATAATTAAAAGGTAGCTCAAGTTGTTTACTAAATTACTTGATTTGGTGCTCAACTGGCCTAGCCTTAGAAAGGGATGAGAAGGGACTAGGCAAGCTAAGCAAGGGTCCTACTGTTCTCTAGTGCTGCTCACATGGTGGACTATGTAGGCCGTCAGGCTGTCACTACCTAGGGCTACCACTACAAATCCGTGGCACTAGGTGCACTCTAAGGTATTCGCAAGACTAGACACCACGTCTATTCTATTGAATACTATCCTAGCTTTGCAAGCACTAAGATACTTATTACAGCGAGGAGCCCACAAGTATATAAAGTAAAGCTTGAACTTAATTAAATAAATGAATTCAGAATTACAAAGAAAGACCCAGATGTAACAAGGGAGGAAGCCGACGGCCCTTGCTTCTCCCCGGCTCGCACCTCAACTCTCACCTATCTCTAATCACTAAGTGGATATGGCTTCGCCTTGGAGCTTCTACTTCTTCTCCGTGTGTCCTCTCAAGCAAAGGATGAGGTCTGTATTTATAGGGAAAATATGTAGTGGAAACCCATATCTACGTGTAAACTCGTGTAAACCACGGCAAAAAAGTCATCTAAATTCAAACAAAAATATCACACATGTAGATGACATGATGATACACAAATTTGTTAAAGGAAGTTTTGCCAAATTCGACTTCGTTTGTGAGATATAGAAATAACAAATTTGAAGCCAGAAAGCTGTCCAGATGATTTGTTAGGAATTTGTTATTTTTATATCTCACAAACGAAGTCGAATTTGGCAAAACTTCCTTTAACAAATTTGTGTATCATCATGTCATGTACATGTGTGATATTTTTGTTTGAATTTAGATAACTTTTTTGCCGTGGTTTACACGAGTTTACACGTAGATATGGGTTTCCACTACATATTTACCGTATTTATAGGAGGAGCAAACTTGGGCATGTGGAGAAGTCCCACTTAAATATAGGGGGTACCTCTCCTTCCCTCGCGCCATCTGTCCACGAACCAACCTCCAGGAGGCAGTGGGGGCGCGAGACCCACGACTACCGACCTCATGCAGTCGGTGGGGGCAAAAACCACGGAGAACCAACCTAAATTGCGGAGAATTGGGTGCCAGGGTAAAAAACTGGAGCAAAACCACGCCTCCAGAGCTCCTGTACTTCGGCAAAAGAGAAAACCAGCCAAAACCAGGAGAAAACCCCACGTAGACTGCAAATCCGGACGGGCCAGGGCAAAACCGCCAAATCGATTAACAGCATATTGGTGTCAACAGCATGCACACATGTTTAACGTTCCCAGTGTAGATGGTGGATAGCAGTGTATTAACCAGACCAAATCGATTTAGCTTATAATCATCGTCACCAGTGATTGGCACACGCCCATACGCACATAATTTTAATTCATTATATCAGAGCATCTCCAAGAGACACTTTATATCTTTCCTAACTTATTAACTTACAGGAATAGACATTTTGATAAAAAAAACTCTCTAGCAGCCTCTTTAATTGGATATTCAAATATAGATATTCTCTGTTCTGGATTTCTTGCTAGCCAAAGATGGAGAGTGATGATGACTCTCTTGACTGCGCAGAACATATAGAAAAGCTGTTGGAGAGTATAAAGATTTAGAAAATAATTTTTATTTAAATGACTCTCCAAATGATGATTTAGAGATTAGATTTTAGAAAGGCTCTTGAAGATGCTCTAATGTATTATATAGGGATAATGAAATGATGATGAGATAAGGGATAAGTAAGTCCATACAGATAGGTAATTAAGCATTGGTTCACATATTATTTAGAGTTAGTAAAACCGGAAAACCATATATATAGCAGCAGGGGAGGAAGGAATACCTCAGCCAAGTTCAATATCAAGACATACACTACGCTTTGTGCCAGCTATTGGTGAGCTGGATGCCAATGTTGCACGCTCGCTTGAGCGTGTAGTGCCGCGGCGCCCTTGCCAATGAGCCGTGGCACCATCGTTCAAATCTTCCCTCGCCAGAGAGAGCCACGTTGCTAGAGAACAATGGCGACCTATCCCTTGAGCTCCATCTGTGCCACAGGGGTGAAGGCATCGTCAAAGTCGATCCCCTCCTGCTGCACGAACCCGCGTGCCACCAGGCGAGCCTTGTGCTTGACAAGCGCCGGCTTCATCCCTCTTCAGCTTGAACACCCACTTAAAGAGTTAATGGTGATCGCGCGGTGACCACGAGGAAGGTCAACAAGCTCCCAGGTGCGGTTCTTCTCAACCACGTCCATCTCCGACTGCATCACGGCACGCCATGCCACGTGTCTCTCGGCCTCTGTGAAAGACCGAGGCTCGCTGTCGTCGCACGCAAGGTGCAACTGCACCTCCAGATTGTGAGGCACTGGTCTCGGCACTGGTTGGTCGCCGAGAAGGTCCTCCATCGTATGATACCGCAACGGCTCACCGTCGTGGTACGCGTCGATGTGCTCCTCGTCGTGAGAAAGCGGAGTAGCGAACTTCACCGGGCTGTGCTCGACACGAGCTGGTGTTGGAGTAGACATGCCCGGAGGGGTGGCTGTCGGTGCTGGAGTGCGTGGGGGTCGCTGGTTGTGGTGGTGTCGGCGATGGACTCGTCGCAGCCGGAGTCGTGGCTGGAGAGCATGGAACTGCCGGAGTCGCGGGCACTGGAGTTGGTGGAGGCTCAGGGACTGGGGTAGGCACGCTTGGTGAAGGGGAGCTGCCTACTCCCCCAGCTCCCTCGAAGTGGACGTACTTGATAGTGAAGTCGTGGTACGTCGGAGTCGAGCCGTCGTCCACCGCCTTGTCCCATGCCCATCCTCGCCCTTCATTGAACACTACGTCGCGCGCCGTGCACACACGCTGTGTCTCCGGGTTGAGAATGCGGTAGGCCTTCGAGCCCTCCGCGTAGCCGATGAACACTTCTGGAGTGCTCCTGTTGTCGAGCTTGCCGATGTAGCCAAGCTCCTTGGCGAACGCGAGGCAATCGAAGACCCGCAGGTGGGAGACCATCGGCTTGCGCCCATGCCAAGCCTCGTACGGCGTCCTGCCGTTGAGAGCCTTGGTAGGCGAGCGGTTGAGGATGTAGACAGTTGTCACCACCACCTCTCCCCAAAAGATAGCCTGCATCCCCCTCTACTTGAGGAGGGCCCGAGCCATCCCCACAACCATCTGGTTGCGCCGCTCGACAACGCCATTCTGCTGCGGGCTGTATGGCGCGGAGTAGTGGCGCTGAATGCCCTCATCAGTGCAGTACGACGCGAATTCAGCTACCGTGAATTCACCGTCGTTGTCGGTGCGCAACACGCGCAACTTGCGGCCGCACTCCGCATCCGCAGCAGCCTACGCGCGCCTGATGGCGTCCGCAGCCTCTCCCTTGCTACCGAGGACCATCACCCACATGTAACGGGAGAGGTCCTCGACGAGCAGCAGGAAGTAACGTCGTCCTCCCGGTGTGGCCGGTGTCACCAGGCCACATAAGTCCCTGTGCAAGAGCTCAAGCCGCTCCTTGGCTCGGAAGCTCGTCTGCTGGGGAAAAGGGAGTTGCCTCTGCTTCGTCAACATGCAGACATCGCAGAACTGCTTCACGTGGTCAAGGCATGGCAGGCCTCGCACCATCTCCTTGACACTGAGCCACTTCAGGGCCTCGAAGTGAAGGTGCCCGAAGAGCTCGTGCCGTTGCCACGCCTCGTCATCCCGACGAGCAGCGAGGTAGAGGGGTTGTGCCACCTGTACGTTAAGGACGTAGAGTCAATTTGCGCCTCTGGTTACCTTGGCAAGAAGGCGACGATGGCGATCCCAAATCCTCATGATTCCGTCCTTGACCTCCACGCACGAACCGTTCTCATCCAGCTGTCCCAAGCTGATGATAGAGTTCCTCAACGCGGGGATGTAGTAGACTCTGGGAGCAGCCTGTGCTCACTAGACTCGGCGGTGAAAATGACGGAGCCGACGCCCTTGATTTCCACGCCGGAGGCGTCCCCAAACTTGACGGAGCCTCGGACGCTGGAGTCAAGCTCGGTGAAGAACTCCCGCCGATCGGTCATGTGATGGGTGGCTCCGGTGTCGAGGCACCACCCGTCAGTCTTGTCATTGCTGGAGCCGTCGCCGAGGAAGGTGTGTGCCCTTGGCTCGTCAAGGTGGAGGAGAGCCACTGCGGCCAATGCCGCAGGAAGTAGCTCGATGCTTGCGTGTGCCAGGAGCAGAGCCGACTCCTCCTCCTCCTCCACCTGTGCGACGTGGGCCTGGCCGCGTCGTGGCTGTTGACAGTCCTTGGCCCAATGGCCAAACCTGCCACAGTTGTGGCAGGCGTCGTCTCGTGATGGCTTGTGCTTGCCGGCGGCGCCGCCCTGGGCGCCTTCGTGGGCGTCACCCTTGGCGCATCCTTGCGCCCTGGCCTGGGCATCTCCATGCACCTTGCGCGGCTTACCGCGCTTGCGGCCGCCTATCGAGGAAGAAGGCTCCCCCTTCCTCTTGTCACCCTGGTAGGCCTCCCACTGTTCCCGAGTGAAGTGTAGCTTCCCGCCAATGGTGATAGGCCCCAAGTGAGGCTGTGGCTCATCGCTGTCGACGACCTTGAGGCAACCTATCGCCTCCTCGATCGACATCGTGGAGAGGTCCAGCAGAGACTCGATCGATCGAAGCGATCTGCTTGTACTTCTCGGGGACGCAGCGGAAGAGCTTCTCGACAGCTCACTCCTCGTTGTAGGTGTCATCGCCGTACTGCACCATCTTCTGCAGCGGAGTGTTGAGATGGAGAGCAAAGTCATCAATGTCCTCACCTGGCTTGAAGGCCAGGTTCTCCCACTCCTTGCGAAGTGCCTGCAGTGTGGACTTGCGGGCGCGGTCGCTGCCGATGCGTGCCGCAGCGATGGCATCCCAGGCCTCCTTGGCAGTCCGCATCTTGGAAAATGAGAACTGCATCTCGAGCGGGACTGCAGCGACGTGAGCATCCAGCGCCCGTCGATCCTTGTCGTAGTCGACGTCGCCGTACCGAACCGCCTCCCACATGCGCCGCACCTAGAACCTTACCCTCATCACCATGGCCCACTCGACGTAGATGGTCTTGGTGAGGGTAGGCCACCCACCGTTGGGGCCGATGTCCCTGACAACAGCCTGGAGCCCGTGGTGACCATGGCACCGGTCCGGGGAGGGAGAGCCGCGCCGCCTGTAAAGGCTACGATCTCCGTCGACCCAGCCGCCACCGCTGGGAGCGCCGTCTGGGCTGCCGCCACCGCGCTCGTGGGGGTGCGCGGCTGCCACCGTGCCGCCCGCTCCCGCGCTGCCTCCTTCACCAGCTTGAGCTCTACATTGGTGCTGCCGTCATCGCTAGTGCCGCGTAGAGCCTCGCTCCACTGCCTCCGCACGCGCGACATCCTCCACCGCTGCTGCTTCCACTTTCGCCCTTGCTAGCCTTGACACCCTCGCCGCCGCCGCAACGGTCTCTGCTGCCGCTCGCTCGCGTTCCTCTGCCGCGTCGAGCTCGGCCTCCTGCCGGTGCCACGTGCTCGAGGCGACCGAGCGCTAAGACGGTCCTACGGACATGACGCACCACTGGGGGGCTGCTGCGAGGGGAAGAGGCTCCTTCTGACGAGCTACTGCTCGTCTGCGCAGGGGAAGAGGGATGAGCAGGGGCAGCTGGTGGTTCGGCTGCTGGCTGAGGACTCCGGGGACTTGGAAAGGAGATGAGCAGGAGATGTTTAGGCTACAGGATAGAACGGCTCTGATACCAGTTGTTAGTAGCTGAACTTCTGCTCTCATCGAGAGGATGACACTAAGAGTTGAAGAAATTTTCTGGTTTTCTTCTCACACAATGCCATACCAACCCAAGGGGTTGGGGATATATATTTATAGCTGCCAAGGCAGCCAAGCATATGTCAAGATGCTGTCCTAGATATTGTCTTAAAGCTAGTCAAGATGTTGTCCTAAAGCTAATCTAAGATGCTAGATGTTGTCCTCTAATATGCTATTCTGGTTGGAGCAGCAAGGTGTTGTCCTGGTTGACGCAACGGGACCACCATGTAGAGGACCACAAAGACTTATCCCATCACAGAGTGCAGTTACGATATATTTGGTTTTATAACAGTTTGATGCATAAGAAAAAAAAAGAACACTATCATTTATTTCGGGTGACTGATTTTCATTCTCTTTCTAGCTCGTAGGTATTT